>OY282644.1:73976875-74611467 GCA_958299015.1 Tetanocera ferruginea
TGCTTTGTCGCGAAAAATTAATCATATTTTTATATTTGATATAGAAATGTTGTTTTGACCACGCAAATAAAAAGGACAAACCAACAAATAGTAAAGCATGATATATGTCAAGAATGAAGCTCAACAAATAGTTTAAAATACGTCCTTGAACGAGAATGGATTCAAATATTAATAAAGTAGATGTTTAAATCACAAGTTGTAATTAAATAAACAAATATTACGTTTTGAATGAAATATTCGTCCAATCTCTAGAGCATGTTGTTCAGTTAAATGAGCACCATCCTTCAAGGTTATGGCTGTATCGGTGTGCATCACATCGTCGCTTGTAAATGTTTCATCTGGTGCCTCATCTATTTTGTCTTCCATACATTGTACACTATCATCAAATTCGGTTTTAAGGTTTTGAAGCGGTGTTGTTTTTAAATTTTCATGTTCTTTACTATCATAACTAGACTCTGTATGATTAGGGTCCAAAATGTTAGCCACTGATTCTTCTTTAATATGATGATCCAAAGATACAATGTATTTTTGTTGTAGAAGATATTCTACTGCTGGTGGCTCTTGAAATATTTCTTGATTTATGCAGATCTCGTGTTCAGAGAACTCGACATTTATTTCGATTGGTTCTTTTTTTATTTCAGGTTCTATACAAGAGATTTGTATGGGCGATTGCTTAACTTGCAGTTGTTCAAACATTAAGGAGTCTTCTCTATAACTTTCCTTGTTTTCAATGTGACTATATGTAACGTCTAATTCTTGTTTTATTTCAAATTCCATAGGTTGTACAGAAAAATGTTGTATAGAAGCATATGACTCTTCAAATACATCTTCTTTAATATTTTTGTTTAAATCAATTTCAATGATTTCTTCTTTTATCTGATCTAAAGTTAGCTCTTGTGAACATTTGTGTAGTGTACTCACTTTCGTGGTTGTGTAATGCGGATTTTCTTGCTTTCTACAATTTTCTTGATCAACTTTGTATTGAGTTTCGTATTTATTTATTAAATTATCATCATCACCATAATTTTCCTCATCACTGACAACCACTACATCGATTTCATACGCATTATTATTATCAGTGCTGATATTTGTTAACTTTATCTTGTCTGTTTTCGTAACTGTGTCTTCCGGATTTTCATATTGTTGCTTTATGCACTTTTCTTGATGCATTGCATTTTGAGTTACACCAACAGCTGGTATAGTTACATCAGTTTGTTCATCAACAAGCATTAAATTCTGATTATTATCATCTTCATCTTCATCAAGCACTGCGTATATTTCAATCATTTCGTTAGAATCATCATTGGCTATAAATTCTTCTTCGACTTCATTTTTTACATACATGCTTACTGCCTGTGGTTCATCATTTAACATTTCGTTGGCATTGATATTGGGCATATATTCCTCGATACCAATTCTTCGGTGAAATTTTTCATAGCATCCTGTTAGCTCGCTAGTTTTTGCGCTTTCTGTGTGGTCAATTTTCTCTTGTGAACACTCGTCGCTTTCTTTTGAAACCGATAAAATATCTTCATCAACAGCTTCAGTTTTATCCTTGTTTTGTGTTTTGAATATTTCATGACAAACAAGAATTATTTCAGATCCATTTTTTTTTATACGTTCATTAAAACGCGTAACTACTTCAGAATCTAGCCTATGTTGTATATGTTCGAGTATATTTCGAACATAGAAATAGTGTTTATTTGCTTTTTCAATTGGTTCCTCAATTGAATTGGATTGTTTCCAGTTATTTCGGAAAAACAGCGTCCATTTATCATCAATTAGAATATCCGTTACCTCGAATACTCTTATCAGCACATTAGCATTCAGCATTAATTCTTCATCCGTTATCTGTGCATTCTGTCGCATAAGTCGCGACATGAACTCTTTGAGAATTTCAGTGATAGCTATTATATTTTTGAGTTTATCAGACGTAATGAATTTTATCGCATTAGGTACATATTTCAAGATGGTCTTAATGTGTTCCTCATACTTCAGAATTTTCTCGATTATTGGGATCGTAAGTTTGGTTCTTTGTGCTATAGTACCATTTTCATGCACCTTGGCCAAAGAAATAACTTCGAGACATTTTGATAGAGGCAAGTCTTCCATCAAAATTAGCTGAAATTAGATAGAAATAAAATGATGGAGTAAGATTTGAAATTGAATAAATCGAACATCTATTTTAAGTCAGTTGGTTGGAAAGCAATAATTTTGATAAGTATTTACTTTTTATCCGTCCTCGCCGAAACCAGTGGCACGACCACGAGTGTCACGACGCCATTGCAGAGAAGGACACCGCCTACAAAGCCACTCTGCAGTCGGTTCTAGTGTCCATAACGTGCTGTTATGGAGCGATACCGAGAGTAGAGGAGGGAAGACAGACCCCTTTTCAGGCGAAAAAAACGTGAGATAGAAATGCGTGAGTGCGAGAAAATTGAGATGCATGGCGACAGCAATGACATCAGGAAGGACGTTTGGCCGATGCTTTTAAGACCGGAGCTTCATCTTGCAAGGATGAACATGGGAATATAGTGACAGATATCCAGAGTACACCGATGTTATGGAGGGAATACTTCTCTAGTCTTTTAAATGGCGACGCTGACAACAATTCCGACAATAGAGCTGATATCCCGGAAACCCCAATTATAACAAAGCCACAGAAGCTGATGGCCTACCGGCTGAGCTGTTTAATAACAGTGGCGAAGCTCTGTTTAAATGCATTCACAAGCTTTTATGCAGTATATGGTCGGAAGAATGCATTCCAGATGACTGGAACCTCAGTGTGCTCTGCCCAATCCACAGGAAAGGCGCGATCCCACCATTTCTTAATATCACATTTAAGGTCCTGTCGATCGTATTGCGTGAAAGACTGAAGCCCATCGGCAACCAACTGATTGGACCTTATCAGTGTGGCTTCAGACGTGAAAAGTCCACAATCTACTAGATCTTTACGCTTCGACAAATCTTGCAAAAGACCCTGGAAAAAAAAATCGACACACACCATTTCAAAGCCGCCTTCAACAGTCCAATAAGGAGATACCTATACTCCAACATGTCTGAATTTGATATTCCTGCGAAACTAATAAGTCTTCGCAGGATAACACTGAACAACACCAGCAGCGTTGTGAAAATTGGGAAGGACCTCTCTTCTCTATTCGATGCCAAGCGAGGTGATTTCAGACAAAGTGATTCCTTATCGTACGACTTTTTTAATTTAGTAATGGAGCAGATCATCCGAGCGGATGATCTGAGACGCAGTGGCACAATATTATATAAGAGTGTTATGCTGCTGGCTTATGCTGATGATATTGACATCATTAACTATAATACGCGCAAAGTCAGTGCAGCATTTTCCAGGCTAGAAAAGGGATCGAGTCGAATAAGTTTCGCAGTGTAAGTAGATAAAACGAAGTAACTTGTGTCAACAAACAAACAGTCCCAGCATCTTGGCAACCATGTCACTGCTGACAACACCTCTTTTGAGGTTGTTAAGGACTTCGGTTACCTGGGATCCAGCTTTAAATCCTCCAATGATATCAGTATTGAGATAAAACGAAGAATAACTCTTGCCAACAGGAGTTACTTTGGGCTCAGTTGGCAATTGAGAAGCAGAGCTCTCTGTCGACGGACAAAACTGACGCTCTATAAGACAATAATCATGCACGTCCTACTATACGCATCACAAACCTGAATGCGTTGAGCAGCACTGATGAAAGGACTTTGGGAGCGTTCGAGAGGAAAATCCTTCGCAAGATTTGCGTCAATGGCGAGTACTGAATATGATGGAACCACAAGCTGTATGAGCATCGATAAAGTCAAGCGTATTAAAATAGAGCGGACTTTGGGAGCGCTCGAGAGGAAAATCCTTCGCAAGATTTGCGTCAATGGCGAGTACTGAATACGATGGAACCACGAGCTGGATGAGCATCGATAAAGTCAAGCGTATTAAAATAGAGCGGCTTCGCTGGCTAGGTCATGTCGAGAGAATGAACGACGAAGCTCCAGCGAAAAAATTATTCGATTCGGTACCCAGCGGTGGCCAACGCAGACCGCATCTCCGTTGGAAAGACCAGCCATTGGATAACCTGACGACGCTTGGAGTTACCAACTGGCGCCAGCAAGCGCACGACAAAAGAGGCTGGCGCAAATGCTTAGACGAGGCCAAAACCGACCAACGTTTGTAAGCGCCCTCTAAGTAAGTAAGTAAGTAATTTACTTTTTATTATAATAAATTTGCTCTTAGCATATCGCGCTGATTTGCACTAATCTAAAAATGGATGTATTGGAATTAAATGGATTTTTTAATCTAGACCCCTTCTTATACATAATAATAAAACAAATATTGAAATACCTTTTGATACGGAATGTCTTTGGTTTTGCTTATTACTTTTTGTGTGTTCTGTGGCAAGTAGTCTTTTTTGTTCTCTTCACAACTCTTGACAGCAAAAGACGACGATGAACTGGTGACACGTTTTTTGGGCTGTTTAGAATAAAACAAAAGAAAAAATAGTTATTTTATGATTTATAAAGTACTTGGGTAAAATTCTACAAAACATGTTTTTCTTGGAACTTTAAGGGAAAGTTAAAATCAGACATTACATCCAAGCAAACATTACATCTTTTAAAAGACTCTTTTAAGACGTATATAAATGAGGTTTTATCGTTGTACTGCTTTCAATAAAAATTCTTTTATGATTATATTTTTGTAGGTTGTGGGATCCAAATTATGTATGACTCATACAAATTACTATTTTATGTCTGGTTTTGGATACATATTTTATATTTTATACATATTTAATACTCTTTTAAGACTCATATTTAATACTCTCTTTAGATTTATATTCAATACTTTTTTAAGGCTCATATTTAATGCTCTTTTAAGACTCACATTTAATGCTTCCCATATTTAAAAGTCCCATGGAAAGAACTCTTTATATATAAAACCCTTTATAAACTATTTTTGGGTTTATAACTCGTAAAAAGTTTAAAAAAGGAAACATACAAAGTTTAAAAAAAAATTTATAAATTGTGAAATTTAAATCCAAAACGTGTATTATAAAAACCGAAAGTTTATTTTTTAAACAATTTAAAACTTTAGGGTTTAAATAACAAACCCAAGAAGTTTTAAACTTCCAGAATTGCGACATTTAAAGCAAAAAAGTTTATCATTAAGATTTAAAGTTTATTTTTAAAACTGTAGAGTTTATAAAGCAAACCCATAAAGTTGATAAAAACATTTTTTAAATTTAAACCCTGAAGGTTTATTAATTATACTTAAGGTTTACTTTCGAAATCATGGCACATGGAAAACTGTACAATTGAGAACTACACGCACATATCGCCTCTATTTTAGCGATATTTTGCAATAAATCTCTAAATGATTCCTCCGTTTAATTTTCTCTTCTGAATGGTTTTCTATCTCTAACAAAATTAAAGCTTATAAAATCGAATTAACTAACAATTGAATTAAAGCAGACATGAGCTTCCAGTAGCTCAATTAGCCTAGTTGGCTCAGCTACAAATTTATTTTGTTTTTTCAACTTTGTGTTTGCACATTTGTAAAAACAACAACGCGTGCAAAAAATAACAACAACACGTACAAAGAATAGCAACCAAAACCGACATTCACCAAAATTCTAACTGGCTAACAACAACAAATGCATGCAAAGCCAAGCAAGCCTTACTCGATTGCGCTGCGCTTGAAATGTTTGTACATGTGTTGCACAAAACGCACATGATTTGTTTTTGTTTTGCTGGTTATTTTTATACCCTAAAGGTGAGGGTATATTAACTTTGTGCAAACGTTTGTAATGCATAGAACGAAGCGAGTCCGGTATAGAAAAGTATATATATTCTTGATCAGCGTCACCACGTGAGTCGAGCTATCTATGTCCGTCCGTCCGTCCGTCCGTCTGTGTGTTGTCCGTAAACACAGGATAAGAAGAAGGAGTCGAGATAATTGGATGAAACTTGGTACACATGGTCACATGAACCCAAGGATCTGCACTATTGAATATTTTTGGAATCCGCCCACGGACACGCCTACCTCCCATACAACGCAAAAATTGAAAACTGCATAACTCAGCTCATAATAAGTCTACAACAATAAAATTTGGTATGTGTGTGTTTTATATCAACACAAAGATGTCTTTGAAAAATGGACGTCATTCGCTCACGGACACGCCCACCTCCCATACAACCCAAAAATTGAAAACGCAATTAGCCTCTGTTAAACCTACAGAGCTAAAATTTAGCACATATGTTTTTTATATCAAAACAAAGATGGTTTTGAAAAATGGACATCATCCGCCTACGGACACGCTTACCTCCCATACAACGCGAAAATTGAAAATTGCATAACTCAGCTTATAATAAGCCTACAACAATAAAATTTGGTGTGTACGTGTTTTTTATCAACACAAAGATGTCTTCGAAAAATGGACGTCATCCGCTCACGGACACGCCCACCTCCCATACAACCCAAAAATTGAAAACGCAATAAATAAGCGTCTGTTTAACCTACAGAGCTAAAATTTGGCACGTATGTTTTTTATGACAAGACAAAGATGGTTTTGAAAAATGGACATCATCCCCCTACGGACACGCTTACCTCCCATACAACGCGAAAATTGAAAATTGCATAACTCAGCTTATAATAAGCCTACAACAATAAAATTTGGTGTGTACGTGTTTTTTATCAACACAAAGATGTCTTCGAAAAATGGACGTCATCTGCCAACGAACACGCCCACCTCCCATACAACCCAAAAAGTTTAAAACTCAATAAAGAAGGTTATGTTTGTCATAAAGAAATTATATTTGGTATGTATGTATTTTATACCAAAACTAAGGTGTGTTCCAAAATTGGGAGTAATCCGTCCATGAACACGCCTACCTCCCATAGCGAAAGCACAATAAAGGCATTAACTGTGAGCTACAGGAATAAAACTTGGTATGTGTAAATTATTCATCAACATTTAAATGCATATAAAGTATAGGCTTCATCCGCCCACGGAGACGATCATTTACAATAAAAATTTTTTGTTTTTGAAAAGTAGGTTTAGGGTATTTCATAGTCGGCTTAGACCGGCTTTAAATTTTCTTTACTTGTTTTTTTTTGCAACGATGAGCAAAAGCAAATATGAGGATAATTTTGTGTTTGTTTTAAAAAACAAAAACCTTGGCTCACTAAATTTATTTTCCTGCTCATGACTGAATTAAAGTATAACGTGAATTTAAAAAATTTTTAAATTTTTTTTACATTTTTCACACCAAAGCTTAACAGCTGATTTTGTCCTTTGTCTTTGTCAATGTCCTTGTTCTTATTTTTGTACTGTTTCTTTCGTTATTCTAGTCCAAATATTCGTCCTAATCATTGACTTAATCCTTTTTCAAATCACTTTACCTAAAATTATGCATTTTTATTATTGTCGTTACCCTTATTCTAATCCTTGTTTTTGACATTCTTTTAATCCTTATCTATGGCCAATCCTTTGCCCAAATTCTTATCACAATCCTTGTCCAAATCATAGTCCTAATTCTTGTCCAAATTGTTTTTATAATACTTTTAAAAATCTTTGCTCTTATTCTCGACTTAAACCTTGTCCAAAATTAAAATTCACTCATCAAATAACAACTCCTTCTGAAATTTAATTTTCAGTGAGTCAATAAATTTTGTGTCGCCAAGGTTAAAGGTGGCCTTAAGAGTTTTTTACTACTAACTTTTACTACTATTTTTAATACTAAGGCGTTTATATGATAATATTTCAGGTTTTTTTAAGCATAAAATAAAAAATAATCTTAAGATAAGCATATTTTTATGAATATCTCCTTTGATAAAAATTTGTCTTCACATACAGACATACAGACAAGACGTCAAAAAATTAACATAAAAAAATTTTTAGCGGAATATTTTTTTTATATATTATGTAAAAAATTGTTTTAACTACTTACCATTGTACACTTCTCAGCATCAGGTTTGCTTCGTTGCGTTTTAATTTTTTGTTGAGTTTGTAAAAAGCTCAGTAAATCAAAATACCAAAGGGTAGTCCTGTATTGTTTGCCCGTTTCATTGCTAGTTTTAATACGCGATATTTCTTGACGAAAATTTGAACGAAATATATTGATTTTACGCAAGACATCTTGATGATCGGCATTAGGTTCGATTTCTCTTAACTTTTCGACCAAAATATCATAACCAGCTATCTTAGCCGTTCGTTCGTTATATAATATGCTGTCCTTATTCCAAAGAGCAGGTAGACTTTCGTAGAGTAAAAAGAATTCTATCCAAAATTTTCGATTCTGTACTGATTGAGTAGAAGCGCGTAGGTCGGCCATTTTATTTATTTGTTTGTTTTAAAAATTCGTACAGTCGCAGCTATAATTTTGTGCTTGAACGGGTGGCTTGAATACCAACAATCAACTGATTCAAGCAAGCGCGTTCATCGCTCGTCTCTTTTATGCATGCTGTTTTTGTCAATTAACTGCAAAATGAGAGAGATAGAGAGAGAGTGTGAGGTTAGAGCAAATATTTGTTGTTATCGTTTTTGTTTTGCTTTATTAAACAGAGACCGTTACGTTAGCTAGTTCCGTTTGTTGTTTGCTTGAAGTTTAGCTTCTCTGCTTGAAGCGACAAATTTTCAAGCTTTAAACTTGTTTCGGTTGGTTATAATTTTCATATTCTTAAATCAAATGAAATTGATATTTTGCTGAATATTACTAATGTTATCAATATCTTATATATATTTATATATTTATTGCGAGTTGATAGATAAAAAAGCATATAAAAACAGAAATATGGCAGGCGACACTAACACAAGTAAATATCAATAAATCAACAAAACATCTAGAAAACCATGACAGTAGTCAAGCCAAAGAGGTGGCATAAGCCATTAATTAACATATAAAATAGTTTGGTTAAAAATTTTTAAAAAGTTCTCCATGATGTATGTAAAATAATTGATGTATATTAAAATCTTATATATATATAAAAATCAAATGTCATTCGTTGGTAATTGCATCAGTTGAGAACGGCTGGACCGATATGGATAATTTTTTTTTAAATGTTCGTCGTAGTCGAACTTGGGTTTTTGCGGAAAAATTGACCACGCCCACTTTTATGCCCACTTTATTCGATTTATCTAAAATCGGAAAACGGCTACACCGATTTGGCTAATTCTTTTTTTAATATTCGTAGTAATCCAATTTAAGTTTTTACTGAAAGAAAAATTGACCACGCCCACTTTTGCGCCCATTGTTTTGATATATATATCTAAAATCGCAGAACGCCTTGGCTGGTTTGGCTAATTTTTAAATTTATTTAAATTTTTAAATGTTTGTACACTCAGAAAAAGTGTATCGGAATATGATAAAAAAGGCATCATATTTAGAGAAAAATGGTATAGACTTTGCTCCAGAGAATGCTATTCTCTAATTGCGATGCTAAAAATTCTCTAAAAATGATAAAAAGCTTCCATGAAATAGAAAAATATATCGTTTTTAGAGAAAATTACTTTTTTTTTTAAAAAAATATTTGTTGTTATTGAAGAAAATACTTCTCATGGTGAATTTTTTATCAAAATATAAGAAAAGTTTTTCATTTTCAATAAAAGTTCTCTATAAATGAGAAATTTTTTGTGCGAGAAAAATACTTTTCATTATTAGAGACATTGAAATATTTCCATTTCCTAGAAGTAAAGAAATATTTCTTCGAAAATGTGAAAATTTATTCTAATTGAAGAACATTTTATTTGAAAAAGAGAAAATTGCTATTATCAGAAATAGAGAAATTTTTTACCGGAGCAAGGTATGTGTTTTTTTCTCAGTGTTTTCTCAGTGTCTACAAAAGTTTTTTACATAAAGAAAAATTGTCTACTTCCAAGGTATTACACTTGGAATCAATCGTCAAAAAAATTTCAACGGCAGAAACAAGGAAATTCAGTTCCAGGTTACCCCAATTTATTTTCCACCGACTCATTAGGTCGCATTTACACAGTCCATCAAAAAAACGAAGAGTGCTTTAATTTGCGTTTGTTGTTAGTCAACGTTCGTGGCCCAACATCATTCCAAGATTTGCGAACTATAAATAGTGAACTGTGTGATACATATAGAGAAGCGTGTGTTCGATAATTATCTCGACGTTCTTCCCATCCAAACCAATTGATTTGTGGAGCAAATACAAATATGCCATGTGTGATGACATTTGCATCAGATGCGTACTAGAACATCAAATTCAAATTTGCAACTGAGCGAGGAAATTTACAACGAGGCTTTGATATTAATTGAGGACATGTGTATCAGGAGCAAAGCGGAACAGAAACGAATAATTTATTACTTTAAAATGGTTTTAATAATGTTAATTTAATTTCAAGTTTTTACAGCAAGAACTTTGTCGACCAAGCGCACATTTGAAACTTAACTGACTTTTACAACGAATACAGAAAAACAAAAGAAAAGAATCAAATACAAAAGAAATGTGAGAACAAAAGAAAATTAATACAAATGACAGTTGGTGCAGTGATGCCACATTATTGACTGATGACATGTGCTTGATGATGTCGAACAAGGCATTATGTGACTTACACGCAAAGAAATTTTTCGTTTACCGTAACTGAAAAATTCACCAACTATACTTCGTTTGCGAACTGTATTTGCTGCAAACGAGTATTCACTTGTCATCAACTTAAAAATATTCTTGGTTGAAACGAAAAAACATCGAACTTAATGAAATTTTGTCATTGTTTTGAAAAATTCAAGTTTAGCCGAGCGTGCTTGCGTTGGAGTCTAGGAACTTGAGTGACCTGGGTTCAACAGGAACACCAAATTGTGTTTTTTTTATATTAATGTTTTTTATTATTTATTTTTATTATTTTAATTTTGACGGTTATTTTTGACGAAGCAGTTAATGAAACAGAATTAGAATTTCAATAATTGAATTAAAATTTTTGATACTTACACAGCCAAGATTCGAACCCACGTCTCCCGCGTGACAGTCTAGCATGCTTCCATTGAGCTATTGTGACATATTGTGTAGAATGATTTTTTTAGATTACAAATGTGTATGTCATAAGAAATGGATCTTTTTTCTACAAATGAAGTTTTCAGTTGAACAAAACAAATTTTTCGGTTGCTGAAATTTAAAAACAACTTACGTTAATGGTAATCGAAATTAATTTCTTGCAACTAAATAATTCGTTTCCCGAAACTGAATATTAATATAACAACAACAACTAAAATTTTTGTTAAGATAAAGTGCAAAGGTAAAAGCGAGATGCCATTTGTGTGGCTGCGCTTACTTAAACTGTAACACATTCTTGTTTTTTCGTTTATGACAAATATTTAACATTTGTCATCAACGAAAGCGAGCTGTGTAGCAGTTGTGTGACTGCGCATGTGATTCACAGTTGTGTGTCTGTTTGTTCACACTCTTAAAATACTTCCTTTTCGTTGATGGCAAATATTTAACACTTTTCATCACCGAAATCAAGCAACTTCTTTTGTCAGTTGAGAACTATTCGCTTATAACAAATTCATTTTTTTCCTGCAAACAAAGTTTTCAGTTGAAAAAAACAAATTTTTCGGTTGCTGCAATTTAAAAATCACTGCCGTTTATGACAAACAAAATTAATTTCTTGCAACTAAATAACGTGTTTCCCGCAACTAACCATTATTATGCCAACTGTTCAAACGTTTACAAACAATGATTTGAAGCACGAAAAACGAAGTTCGTTTGCAGCAAACTGGCGATAAACGTTTTTTTTTTCTCTGCGTGTAGGCATGACGGCTCCCAATCGTCCGATGCACGACGCATTCAATCAAGAGTTGCGACGCGAAAAGCAATATGATTGCGAAGCCTTGAGGGAATTAGTTCGAACAAGCGTTCCACTGTTGAATCGACAGCAAAAATATGCGTATAACACTCTTACGAAAGGTATGACCGATGAAACTGGAGGGATTTTTTTTTGGACGCTCCCGGTGAAACTGGAAAAACTTTTTTGCTCGCGTTGATTTTGGCAACGATACGCTAGCAGAATTATATTGCACTTGCACTTGCATCATCAGGAATTGCAGCTACGTTGTTGGAAGGTGGTCGAACTGCTCATTTAGCACTCAAGTCGACATTGAATATGCAACATTTCCAATAACAGTGTGACGGCCAAAGTTTTACAACAAAGCAAACTGATCGTTTGGGATGAGTGTACAATGGCGCATAAAAAGTCTCTGGAGGCATTAGACAAAACGATGCAAGATTTACGAAAAAATCAAAACCAGTTTAGTGGTGCGATGATAATGTTGACAGGTGATTTTCGTAAACATTGCCAGTGATTCCAAGATCAACTCAAGCCGATGAACTTAATGCCTGTTTGAAGTCGTCCGTTTTGTGGAAACACGTCAAGAAACTGAAATTGACAGTGAACATGCGTGTCGAGCTGCAGAACGATCAATCTGGAGAAGTATTTTCAAAACAATTGCTGGACAATGGCTTGGTTGAGCGAACGTGATATATTGGCTGCGAAAAACATTGATGTCGACGAATTGAATCTTAAGATTTAAACTGATATAGCTGCTGAATTGATGACGTACAAATCGGTGGATTCTGTTACTTCCCAAGATGATGTCGTCAACTATCCAACGGAGTTTTTAAACTCGCTGGAATTACCCGGATTACCGCCTCACAATCTCCGACTGAAAGTTGGGTCGGTAATCATTATGTTATGAAACATAGACCAACCACGTCTTTGTAATGGCACCCGGCTTGCGGTAAAAAAACCTGATGAATAACGTCATCGAAGCAACAATACTTAAAGGAAAGTACAAAGGTGAAGACGTTTTGATACCACGGATCCCAATGATTCCGACCGACATGCTATTCGATTTAAAACGCTTGCAGTTTCCGGTAAGGCTTACATTTGCAATGACAATTAACAAGTCTCAAGGGCAGTCATTGCGTGTTTGAGACATTAACCTTGAAAATCCATAGATATGTTCCTGAGAAATCCGTGTAAAGCGAAAATTAAATTTTTTTATGAAAAATCGTTTAAAATTAAAAAAGAGCCAATAAATGCACATATGTATTTAATTGTAATATTATATATTGTACACAAACTTAGAGGAAAATATTAAGTTAATAATAGTCAAAATAACAGTTTAAATCCACGATATATAAGACATCAATTTATTTGAAACATTAAATAATCGTAAATACATGTATTTATAAGTACTACAAACATACGGATGTTACTTACTTATTTTACTTACTTACTTAGAAGACGCTTACAAACGTTGGTCGGTTTTGGCCTCGTCTAAGAATGTTCGCCAGCCTATTTTGTCGTGCACTTGCTGGCGCCAGTTAGAAACTCCAAGCATCGTCAGGTTATCCAATGCCTGGTCTTTCCAACGGAGATGCGGTCTTCAATGTCTGCGTTGGCCGCCGCTAGGTACCGAATCGAATAATTTTTTTGTATATAGCTCATACAGCTCGAGGTTCCATCGTATTCGGTACTCGCCATTGACGCAAATTGGACCATAGATCTTGCGAAGGATTTTTTCTCTCGAACGCTTGGTGGTGGTCAACGTCCAGGTTTGTGAAGCGTATAGTAGAACGGGCATGATTTCTGACTTATGGAATGTCAGTTTTGTTCATTGAGAGAGAGCTCTACTTCTCAATTGCCTACTAAGCCCAAAGTACCTCCTGTTGGCAAGAGTTATCCTTCGTTTAATCTCAATACTGATATCGTTGGAGGAGTTTAAGCTGGATCTCAGGTAAACGAAGTCCTTCACAACCTCAAAGGAAGTGTTGTCAACAGTGACGTGGTTTCCAAGACGCTGGGACTGTTTGTTTGTTGACACAAGTTACTTTGTTTTATCTGCATTCACGGCAAGACCCATACGACTCGATACCGTTTTTTAGACAAGAGAATGCTGCACTGACTTCACGCGTATTATGTCCAATGATGTCAATATCATCAGCATACGCCAGCAGCATAACACTCTTTTAGAAAATTGTGCCGCTGCGTCTGAGGTCAGCAGCTTGAATGATCTTCTCCATGACGATATAAAAGAAGTCGCACTTTAAGGGATCACCTTGTCTGAAACCTCGCTTGGTATCGAACGAAGAGGAGAGGTCCTTTCCGATTTTCATTGCGCTGCTGGTGTCTTTATTGGGCTGTCGAAGACGGCGTTGAAATCGGCAAAAAGATGGTGTGTGTCGATTTATTTTTCGAGGGTCTTCTCCAAGATTTGTCGGAGCGTAAAAGTCTGGCCGATGGTTGACTTTCGAGGTCTGAAACCACACTGATAAGGTCCAATCAATACGCTTGAAGTACTTTCTTGAAGCAGGAGTGAGAGTCGAGTAGCGAAGGCTTCGGTTGTTCGTTTTGACTACAGCTTGTCGACGTCTCGCTTTCTTTGTGTACGATTGCTAGCATTTTTAGCTGCGCACAGACGTGTGCGGATCTTGGCTGCGACAAGATAATGATCCGAGTCTATGTTAGCACCACGAATCGTGCGTATGTCTAGTACACTAGAAGAGTGCCTTCCGTTAATCAAAACGTTATCAAGTTGGTTGCTCAGGGGACGTTTTTTGATCAGGGGACAGCCAGGTTTCGTGCTGCGGCGAAATTAATCAACCTCATTCCGTTATGGGATGTGTTGTCGTGGAGGCTGAACTTTCCGATTGTTGGACCAAATATGTTTTCCTTACCCACCTTGGCGTTGAAGTTACCAAGCACGATGTTTATTTCTTGACGTGCTCACATATTAGGCGGATTATGGTAAGTCGTTCGTTCACAGGAGTGAATCGCAGGACATGATGCCGTATTCTCTTGCCAACAACAAATCCGCATCCAAACTCGTGCTAGTCCGCATGGCCACCGTAGTAGATATCACAGGATGCTTGTCGTAAGCAACCCTGACCATTCCATCGCATTTCTTGGATTGCAGTGATATTAGAATTATATCTTTCCAAGATATCAATCAGTTGGATAGAGGTACCATCCCAATTTAGGGTGCGGACATACCAGGTGGATATCCGTAAATAATTATCAGTTTTTCGTTTGCGGTAGTCGTCATAAGATTAGGGGATAATTTTTCTGATTATTTTTATGTGTTTAATTGAAATGTTTTTTATGTGGTGGGCTTTAAACCCAACGCGCAACCTTGACTTGAAGGCCGTCAACTAACGGGGTGTTAGTTAACCGTTTCCAGGAGACACCAAGTGGAGGTTTTTAGTCGACTTGAGACGATTTCAACACGGATAATGCTGACCTCGTCAAGTTGAGACAGTCAAACACGTTGCTAAGCTAGCAATGTAATAAGATCTAGCTAGCTTATCAGAATAACATACCATTATAATTAAGAAAATTTATTTTTTATAAATATATATCGACTCATGCATTCATTTCTGTTTTTATTTTTTTTAGTACGTTTTGAGCCTTAAATGTAATGCTGCAAAAAATAAAAGCTTAGAATATAAAATTCGTGAAAGTTGAAAGCTGGAATTTATTATAAGAAAACTTGGTCTTGTTGGAGCCACTAGCATAAAAATATAGTTGAGGTTTCATATAAGAGTAAATACCGTTTTTATGAGCCACTTTTAGAGAAGCTTGATTTTTTTGGGAGAGAACTTTTGTGGCAGTCATTGTCGTATGCAATAAGTGTTTGGTGTGGAAGCCAACGAACTGCGTTAATCCGAGTTCAATTCTCAGATCCGTCAGAAAGATCTTTTTACGTTCGCGTACTTTTTCAGATATTTTTCTATTTAGAGAGAGTTATGCGTTACTCTCTTGCAAGTTGCTGCTGGATATTTTTCACTGGAGAAGTACTCGAACAGACCAAGAGTGTTACTGTTTTAATAGTTAATTACATTTGTGTAAATAAAGTAATAAGTATATAATAATTTTGTAATGCAATTGTGTTGTGTTGTTGTATTGAGTATCACTTATTGGCAGTTTTCTCCACCCATTCACCTTGTTAGCCATTCAATGATTGGTGCAGTTGGATCTAAAACGTGCACTGAAAGGTGTCAAAGACATGAAGCTTTGGCCAGCATGCCGACTCTCTTGCATTTCAATCCTATCTTCTATAAGAGCACAGGAAATGCCACCATATAATGCATAACGCCACAACTGATTTTAGCCATCATAAATGAACTGGTCATGGCATTGAGGTTAGGTCAAACGCACGGTAAAGCGGAGAAGCAGCAGTCCGTTTCTCTAAATGTTTTATAACTATGCCTAATAAATTTGTTTAAATCAAACAAAAAAAAAAACAATTTGGCCATTTCAGCCCTTGAAAGGACTCTGACCGAGCGTCTTATGATCAATTGTGTTGTGTGTGTTATTAAATGTTTGCTAAAGTTCACGTTCTCAAGATGCTAAATTTGTGGGTCGATTTTTTTTACATTTGACATAAATAAAAGCAGCAGGATTTCAATAAGTTTATATTTATAAAAAAACAACAATATTAAATCAAAGTATTAAAAATAATCCAAAAATTATGCGGTAACTCGCGTTACAAAAAATTGGTAACTCTCTTACTCTCGGTTTTCATATTAAATTAAGGACCTCTTATGCACTTTTTCCATCTCTAATGATCAAAAATTAAAATTTAAGAACGAACGACGGTACTAAATCAAAATTTTATTGTAATAAGAATCAACTTAATTAACAAAATTTTAAATAATTATGTAACGACTATTTAATGCAACTCGCTTGCAATTAGCTGACGTTTTATTACAGATAATGATGTATTGTCATCAGAACTACAACTATTATATCCAAAATCCAAAAATATAGGCGTTTTCGTTTATGTGTTAAGAGCAGAGTAATCTTCAGAGCCAGAGCACATAGAGAAAGTTACGATATGAGTGCGCTCTGTAGCGGTATTCCCAAAAAATTAACGTTACGATGTCGTTATCGTTATCTTCCGACGTTTGTAGTTTGCAATAACGAATGTTGTATTCTCAAAACAGTACTTAGCGACAAAATTTTTTAAACGTAGCATTCACAATAGAAACTAGAAACGTCGTTAACACACATCGAAAATATGGCAGCACTGTCCTTTTGACAACTAAATAAGAACGAAATTTAATATTAGGCAAAAACAGCACCAATGAACGCAAAAAAAGAGCAAGCCGGACAACAGCTGAGCAGCACCAAATAATAGCCCATCCACAATGACGACAACGAGCGACGAGCGTCAAACGTCACTTTTTTTTCACATGTATTTCTTATGGGATGAACTTCTGGAGACAATCGCGACGACATTGTTGCCCGACATCAAATGTAGCTGTAGCCAGCTTCAATTTAATTCTAATAACCCATCCACAATGACGACAACGGGCGACAGACGACAGGTCTCCACTCTGTCGTTGTACAGAAATTTCGGGCGACTTGAATTTTTTAAACGCGACAACAACAAGCTACAGCAGAAAGTGCTTAGTGAAATCAGCAATATTTTTTCAGGTTATTGAATTGAATTTTAATTAAATTATGCTATTTAATAAACTCACATCAAAGTTTGCAATTAAATATATAAATTGAACACAAAAACTAGCACTCGAGCAGCCGGCATGAAAAAACCACGAATGTAAACAAACCATTGTTTACATTTGACATTTCCTTTTGTCGTCTGTTTTTGTCGCCAAATTAGAATTAAATTGAAGCTGGCTACAGCTACATTTGATGTCGGGCAACAATGTCGTCGCGATTGTCTCCAAAAGTTCATCCCATAAGAAATACATGTGAAAAAAAGTGACGTTTGACGCTCGTCGCTCGTTGTCGTCATTGTGGATGGGCTATAATTTGGCGACATAAACAGACGACAAAAGTAAATGTCAGCCATTGTTTACATTCGTGGTTTTTTAATGCCGGCTGCTCGAGTGCTCGTTTTTGTGTTCAATTTATATATTTAATTGCAAACTTTGATGTGAGTTTATTAAATAGCATAATTTAATTAAAATTCAATTCAATAACCTAAAAAAATATTGCTGATTTCACTAAGCACTTTCTGCTGTAGCTTGTTGTTGTCGCGTTTAAAAAATTCAAGTCGCCTGAAATTTCTCTACAACGACAGAGTGGAGACCGTTGTCGTCATTGTGGATGGGCTATAATGTCCACCTTTTTTTAGACAAACAAACTGTTGGCCCATGTTAGAATAACAAGGTAGGCACATATTGCAGAGGAAGTGAGCTAGATGTCAAAATCAGCTGTTCGAATTTGAGTTGTTCCATGATTCAATGAAAAAAAGGTTATTCGTATTTTTGACGTCTTCTCTATTTGGTATGCTTATTTTAAAATGAGAGCATGAGAGCGTGAGAGCAATGTCATTGGTTCGAAAAATGCATACGGTTGCCTAAATATCATACTATTTGATACTAAATTGACTATAATTAATTTTTATTGCTACTTTTGATGCTCCGTTTTTTTAAGTATTAATATATTAGAGGGGACTAAAATTAATTGCAATTGTTTAAAAAAAAAATGTTAAAAAAACTTAACTAATGCATAATATTAGTCATAAAAACTATATAAAAGAGTTAAACTAGCGAATTCTCTAAATATCATTTTTATAAAGGGTGATTTTTTAAGAGCCTTCGGATTTGATTTAAAAAAAAAACACATAAAATCTAGAGAAATGTATGAAATCTTTATTTGAGTCACTATAACGATCTATATAATTCAATGTTTGAAGATTATTTCATGTAAATATTGACGGCGCCTACGCCTTAAATGGTTCATACGCTAGTTCCAATTTTGGCTTACTCTTTCCAACATATCGGCCGGTATCTCTCGAATAAATTCTTCAATGTCGGCTTCCAGTGCGTCAATCGTTGCGGGCTTGTCCCTATAGTCATGAGCCTTAACATGGCCTCTCAAAAAATAATCTAAAGGCGTTAACTCGCATGATCTAGGCGGCCAATTGACCGGTCCCAAACGTGAAATAAACTGTTCACCGAACTTGCCTCTCATTTTTTCGCGTGCTGTGGGACATGTGGCACCATCTGGTTGAAACCACATGTCAGGCAAGCCCAGCTCTTCCATTTTGGGCAAAAAAATTTGTAATCATCGCACGGTAGCACTCGCCATTCACAGTAACATTCCTGCCTTCGTCTTCTTTGAAAAAGTACGGTCCAATGATGCCACCGGCCCATGATCCACACCAAACAGTGCATTTTTCGAGATGCATTGACAGTTCTTGTAATGCTTCTGGCTGCTCTTCACACCACATACGACAATTCTGCTTGTTCACTTCGTCGCTGAACACAAATTTTCCGCAAAAAAGTGGATTTTTGGAAAGAAAAGCTCGACGGTTTATTCATTTTTTGTTTCATAAATTCAATGAAAAGGGAAAAAACGAACGTGAATATCGCATTTCAATCAATTCTGAATAAATTTATTGGCACCTTTAAAACAGCATCACACAAAATTAATGTTTATTTAAAATTTGCACACGAACTTTTTAATTTAGATTAATTTGAAGCATACACTTGATACAACACCTACATAGATTTTTTTCCTTGTTAACTTGAGAAGAAATCATTGAACTATTTTTTACACACGAAAACTACACAATGAAACACTGAAAAGTACGTTTTTTTCCCCAGCATCACAAAACACTGTTGGCAGATTGTCAAAATTTCTTTGTTTACAAAAAATAAGCATGCATCAAAAATACGAATAACCTAATAATTATTCAATCATGAGTTGTTCCAGGGTACACTGAATAAGGTAGCCGCAACACGGATAGCGCGACTGCCGCAAATGTCAAAGCGAACTGATTCAGCTGTTGTTGTTGTTGTTATTTTTTTCGACAGCCAGTTGATTTTTGACACTTTCGGATAAGCGAAAGAGAGCACAGTCAGTTTTGAGGCAACCTTGTTATTCAACCATGAGTTGTTCTAATTGTTGTTGTTGCCTTTTCGTTTGACGTTTATAGCACTCACAGCATTGTGTGTGAAAAACTAGTCATTTGAGCAGCCATATTAATATGAGCCTTTTTATCAGAGATAATGAGATGGGAAACTTCGACAAATTTCGGCAAGAAAGAGATAGCCTTCTGTCAAAATGGCAACAATACCAACATAAACTCTACAAATGTGTTAGTGCAATTTTTGACATACTCCACAGTTACCATAATTAAATACATAATTCAACAGTTTCCTTAAATTTAAGCAGTCTGGTGAAAACTCAGTGGCCACGTCCAGCGCTCTCAATAAGTTATATTTTCTGAATAGTTTGCTATTTGAAATGTCAAAATAGTTGTTAAATTGATGAAATGTAAAACAGTTTATCGAATAAATTGGTAGCCTAACCAGGAAATAGTAATTTTTGTCTCTTTTAAGTTTATTTATTTAGTATTAATTTTAAAAATATGCTCTAAAACTACAAGAAAATGCGCATTCATTGCTATTTGCCAACATTTTTGTTGCACGTCCCTGCATTTTAACTACTTGCCAATATTTTTGATGTTTGACTTAGCAACTCAGTCATAGAAAAAAAGCGCTAATTAGGTTTTCTACTGGAACAGTTGTATCGCTTGAAAGCGCTCACTGCTTTAATCTGAAACCCACCTTGGCATGAAAACTAACAGCAGAGTTGCATAAAAACGTAGTTATGTATTATTTAGAGTAGGTTTTTTTAACTACGAATTAATAAGTACGAAATTATAGTAGAATTGTACTAGTACTATTTTATTTGGAAGCAATTTAATACAGGTCGGTTTGTGTTACACAATCTCTCCACTAGGAATAGAATCAAGGTACAGAATAACTTTTTATTATTTTGGCCCTCTTTAAGAATTTTGCAGTTTTTGGTGCTCTTCTCAAACAAATTCTGACCTTTAAAATTTAAAAATGTTTGGAACTGAAAAGTGACATTTTAGGAGAAGAACTTAGTTATAAGCTTATAAATTGTGTTGAATAACTTTTTACCATTCACCAATTATTTTTTAACAAGTTTTAAGTTGGTGAATAAGATATTGCTTTGCGCAAATTAGGAAAGCGATTGAAATATTGAATAGAGATCATTGTATAACTCTTGGTAAACAGGGCGAAAGTGTAAAACCACAAATTTTAAAAGTTAATGAATTTCTTCTTTAGAATGAAAAATACTTTTATTTGGAAGATAACAAATATTTATCTGTAAATTCAGAAGCTAAAATGAATACGTTTTTGTTATAAAATCGAAACATAAAATAAGCAATATGTTTCACTTAAAGATTTCATTAGATAAAAAACTAGATTTGAAACATTTTCATATTGTTTTGTTGGTAAATATATTTACTTCCTTCATTTATCTTTCTTCTCTCAAAGCTGTTTCTACTAAAAAGAGAAAAATATTCCAAATATTCAAACTAGAAGGGCACGATTAACTTAAAGCAAAAGTATGAGGCTATGCATTTTGGTGCCACTCTGGTTAAAACGGTTAATAATTTGTTGGTAAAATTAATTAACAATAAAGGCAAGTTTCTCTATTTAAACTTGTTGTTTAATATTGAATATTCGTTAAAAAATTATAAAAAATCACAGATTTGTATAAGCTTTTTTCGAATTTTGATGAATTTTATCTCCTAAACCAAAACAAAATCCTTTTATTTTGCCACCATTGGGCTTAGCGAGTCCAAATACATATAATCGAACTATTCCAACTCAAAAAAAAAATAAAAAGACGTGGGCCCTAAAGTAGAATTATGACAAAATTTGGTTTTTTTGTGTTTTATCTACTTAGAACAGGGCAAAGTTTTTGGATTAAATAAAAATTGTAATATATTCTGCACTCTTTGCATAGAGGGTGCAGAAAAATGGAATATATTCTTGATTTCTTTTATCGGGAAAAGAAAATACTATTGTTCTACCGCAAACAGCATTTAAGTTCGAAGCAACTTTAATATAATAGTACATTTTTATTTTTTTTGCAATGCAACCCTATTAATAGAATCTGACAATAATACTTGACAACTATGAGGTGAATCATGTATACAATACATGAGACTAACAAAAGTACCCAAAAAATTGAAGAAGAAGCATGAATTTTGAGGGAAACATGAAAAAAAACATCATTAAAAAGAAGTTTCCCATCTCATTATCTCTGCTTTTTATACCCTAAACCTGAAAGGTCAGGGTATATTAACTTTGTGCAAACGTTTGTAACGCATAGAACGAAGCGAGTCCGGTATAGAAAAGTATATATATTCTTGATCAGCGTCACCACGTGAGTCGAGCTATCTATGTCCGTCCGTCCGTCCGTCCGTCCCTCCGTCCGTCTGTGTGTTGTCCGTATACACAGGATAAGAAGAAGGAGTTGAGATAATTGGATGAAACTTGGTACACATGGTCACATGTACCCAAGGATCTGCACTATTGAATGTTTTTGGAATCCGCCCACGAACACGCCTACCTCCCATACAACGCAAAAATTTAAAACTGCATAACTCAGCTCATAATAAGTCTACAACAATAAAATTTGGTATGTGTGTGTTTTATATCAACACAAAGATGTCTTTGAAAAATGGACGTCATCCGCTCACGGACACGCCCACCTCCCATACAACCCAAAAAATTGAAAACGCAATAAATAAGCCTCTGTTTAACCTAAAGAGCTAAAATTTGGCACGCATGTTTTTTATAACAAAAAAAAAGATGGTTTTGAAAAATGGACATCGTCCGCCTACGGACACGCCTACTTCCCATACAATGCGAAAATTGAAAACTGCATAGCTCAGCTCATAATTAGCCTACAACAATAAAATTTGATATGTATGTGTTTCATACCAACACAAATATGTCTTCGGAAAATGGACGTCATCCGATTACGGACACACCTACCTCCCATACAACCCAAAAATTGAAAACGCAATAAATAAGCATGTGTTTAACCTACAGAGCTAAAATTTGGCACGTATGTTTTTTATGACAAGACAAAGATGGTTTGGAAAAATGGACTTCATCCGCCCACGGACACGCCCATTTACAATAATTTTTTTTTTTTTTTTTAAAGTGGGTTTAGGGTATTTCATAGTCGGCCTAGACCGACTTTAGACTTTCTTTACTTGTTTATTATTCTATTGGAATTATAAGGAATGTTTGCCTCATTGCATGGCCGCCTGGAAGCCTCAAAAAAATGGCAGGAGCTGACTTCACTCCGTTGCGAATCAATTCAATAGTTCTATAAGCAGTATTGGGCGGTAAGCGGTATAAGTTTATAAATTTTGACTCTTCTAAATCAAAGGGATTGTCTACCCTTCGAAGAAGAGACCACTCCAACGCACTGTCTCGCATCGATATTTCATCCTGCATCAACGCTGCATCCATTGCTAAATATTCGAAGGCCATATTTTATTTTTTGTTTTTATAAGTTGGATTTTATCACTGAAAATTGTGTCAAAGTATTGTATTAAGGGGGTCTTCTCATTGAGCAACTTTTTTTTCGACTTTTTTTTTTGCATTTATTTATAGCTTGGGTAGTTGTGAATATGCCCCTAAAAGGATTTTTAGAAATTCGAAATACTTTAGAAGATTTTGTGAAGCAAGGTCTTCGTCAAAATGAGCTATTTTTTTTTTCGCCTCATTTTCAAACGAAGCGGCATAAAGTAACCACCGAATTCTGTTGAAAATGTTTATTGTTAGGAAAAAACGTGTTTGCACACATATTCATACAAACATACGAATACACATTTCTGCTTATTTTAGGGGTTGAAGCATTTTTTGAGTCCAGGTGTTCAACTGAAAGCATCATTTAGTTCAAACTTTAAACGCGTTTATCTCGAAACCACGTTTTTCGAACTGGCGGCCATGATATCTCCAGTTCAACTGAACCGATTTTCATGAAACAAAGTGGAATCGACGCAGAATTGTCACCATTCTCGGGTGAACCTCGACCATAATTTTAAAAAATTTTTTACTATTTTTTTTTTACACTAAACTACAAAAAAAAGCCCGAAATTGAATTTTTTTTTTTGAATGGCCGCCATTTTGTCAAAAAAAATCACAAAATTAAGCTTGAGGTTCACCCGAGAATTACATCTATACTGATTATAACCCCGTTTTTTTTTTCATTTCAGACGCTCCGGAGACCCGGAATCGTGGCCGCCGTGACGACACCTTTTTTTCACCACCAACTTTGAAGTCTCATTACTTTTTGAACAGCCCACGTATCGAGGCAAAAAACATTTTTTTTTTTACTTTGAAACTTTTGTAATACAATAAATAAAAAAAGTTTTCAATTATTCTTTGCGTTTTCAAATAAAAATTTTTTTAAAAAGGGTCAAAAAAACGGGTTTTGAATGAGAAGACGTTGTTTTTTACACTTAGCGGTGCCAAAATATTCGTAGTTAAGCTAGCAGCAAGTGTAGTTAGAGAACTGTCAAAATTAAGAACATATCTATCTAAAATATGTGTTGGGAATACCACTTAACAATAATTGTCGTTAAGGGCAGTTCACGACAAACATATATGTCGTTAACTCGTTTGGGAGTGCCGCTACAGGAGCAAAAAACTGTTTTGTCCTCTACATTTGAAAATTTATTGCAATGTCATATTGCAATGTTTATTGAAATGTCATATTAAAAAAAACTCCGGGGAAATTACGATTTCTTTCCTGGGCGCCGAGATCTGACAATGGATTCGTGAAGTACTAAATATAAATAAGAATTGCCGAAGGAAAAATCGATTTATCGGTTAGTTTTGGAGTTATAGATTTTTTAAAATAATTATCTTTTAACAAGGTCTTCTTAGAAAACTGACTATATTTTTCTTATTACAAACCCGATATTAATGGTAATAGTACCATTTTGAAGATATTATAATAAGCTTTTAGAAATTTATAATCAATCAAAACTGTTTTTATTTCATAATTTATTCCTGTTTGAATGTAAAAGTAAAATAATTGCTTACATTTAACCGTTTTTTTCTCAAAAACTGCCGTTATTACTATGAATTATAGAAAGTAAATTATAGAAGCCTGAAAATTTTTCTTGCAATTGGTTTAACATGATTAAACGATTTGCCCTTGTACGAAATGTTATTCTTTCAAGCATATTTACAATAGTTGTTCTGCTTTCTTACTCCATATTTCCTTATATCACCATTGCAATAAGCTAATACCCTTAATGAAACATTGTAGCTGTAATATTTATGTGAATCTATAGGATTTTCCAACCAATGGAAAAAATTCGCAACTTTAAGTTGATCAATTTTGGTCAATGGCTTCCATTTTATTGAATAAAATAGTTGATCTTCGCTTATACCATTAATAAATTTAGTCAAGGTCAATTGTGATTTATGCGACCGAAAAATGTCAGCGAGTTTTAACCATCCAGGAGAAGATAGAATCTTAGGAAGAAGAGAATGAAGAAGAATAATGCGAAGATTTATATTGAAAGTTTTTATGACATTTATATTATTAATATCCTGCTAAAATAATAATTATATTTAGATAAACGTGGTATTCCCTTGTACGAAATGTTAAAAACAAGCTTGTAGTAAAAAAGTAATTTTTCCACAATTTCACGAATTTTATATCCTAAATCTTTTGTTAACGGGTTTTTTATATATTTTTTGGAGTACGCAAGTCCAAATGCATATAAAAAAAAAACATGAAAAGAAATATTTGAGTTTGCCACCTTAAGTTTGTCAAATGAAAGTTAAGGTTTCAGGCTTTAAAAATAAAGTTAATTTTAAGCACATTAATATTGCAAATTTTTGAGAAAATAACGGTAAAAAGTAGTAGTAAAAAGTAAATATAATATAAAATCTCTTAAAAAAATTCTACATATTGCCGAAATTAACTTTTTTTTTGTATTCTTTCTAACAGATAATTAAATTGTCTTTCCAACAACGTATCAATATATAAAATCTATTGGATATTGGAAAAGTTATAGATGTTTATTTCAACAGATCTTGTAACAAGTAAACAATTTTAAAAATCGATAACTCGATAACAAGATGAGATATCGATATTTTGTTCGACCAAACCTATTTTTTTGTTGTTTTAAACAAAAAAACTCTTTCAAATCGCGGCACACAGGAAATCGTAATCGTGCCCACTTTCAAATCGCAGCGCCCCGGAAATCGTAATCGTGCCATGAACTTCGACCTTGAGCTTGTGCTTGCGAAAAATCAACCAGTCGCAGTCAAAACAAAAGCAAAACGCCATCGTTGATAGACTGCAAAGCATTTTAGCAGTCGACAACTTCTACAGTTTTTTCTTTGACTGACTGGAACTTTCGCTAAATTCAATAAAAAATAATTTATATATTCTTTATAATGTGTACTATCATGTATAAAAAGAATCGGTTTGACTACTGCAATGGGTTTCCTTTAAAAAAATCCAGAACATCCCCCTAAGCTAAGGAAACCCAATTACAATTAAAAATTTAGGCCCTTAAGTGTAATTTTACCTTTTCTTCGGTTAGTAATTCTGAAAAAGTAATTTTTTTAAACTTTTTCGTTAGAAGTTGTTACGACTTTAGTAAATCGTTGAAGCGAGATAACACTGTGCTTGCCTGACTTTTCACATTGTGAATCCGCCCTTACATAAATAACACCTCAATAAAGCAACTCTGTGCTAATGACAGAAATTTCCACTGTTTTGTTACATTTTTAAGAATTCATTTAAACTTGAAAAATATCTATTTCATGCCGCATTTTTAGTTTTTCCAATTATTTCACTGTTCAGAACTTTTATCCATCCATTTGCAGGCTTTTACACTTTGTGCTTATATTTTTATTTACACCTTTTCTTAACTCACAGACACAATGCATTTACGTTTCACTTCACTCATATCCATATCACACACACGAACCGATAACAACTGGTATCAAACTAGTGTTGCCAGATAGGTTTTCGCCTAAATCTGAAGAAATGGTTTAATTTTGCCCTAAAAATAAAAAATCCCCTAATTTTTTTTTTTAAATTAATTTATTGAAAACTGTGTTTAATTTATGTTATAAATACAATATCTAAAATTAATTTTTGAAATGAAAAAAAAAATCACTTTAGTTTCTTTTTACACAGTAATTCATTGAGGAAAGGCGCGTTTCCACAATCAATTTTTCTGACGTTTGCATGCAATTTTGAGTGTGTAAACCTTGTATTGCTCGCAATATTTAAAATTGCATGCAATTTATAACAAAAGTTGGTGGGCTTCCAACTTTTCTTGAGCAAGAAAATTGACTGTGTAAATGGGGTTGAACTTAAAAACACAAACTCAAGTAATAAAGAAAGTATAATAAAGAAATTACAGATACCTATAAAGAAATGAAGAGGTAAACATGACAAAATGCATAGTAAAATAAAGAAACAAATAAAGCTGCAGGGCTGAGAGCCGAAAGTCAGAATTGTCAAAAAACACCGAACGAAAAACAGGGACATAACGAGAAATCAAACAATTTGTATTAATTTTGACAATTCTGACTCGGAGAGAGAGAGGATTGATAGCCCTGCAGTTACCTTGTTTATTGTACTATGACAAAATGTATATTGTGCAACTACAGGGTCGTCTGAAAGTTCCTGCACACCACTTAATTGTATATAAAATTTAAACGCATTGAAATATTATAAAAAATTTATTTGTATTTAATTTAACTATGTTGGAACTTTAATACAAAAATAACGGCAGTTTGCCAAAGACAGCGTTAAAGTCAAAAAATGCTATTTTGAAGAGGTTTGGACTGATTGGTCTGAAAATAGAATAGAAGATGCTGTATTTCGAGACCCAAAACAAAAAATAAGGAACAATTACTTTCCAGAATACAAAAAGAGTACAGCTCGATAATCAACGAAGATGTGCGTGTTTTGTATGAAATTATATAATAAAGCAGAATAATTTGGTGCCACGCAATCGGAGACCTTCATACGAAATATTAAATAACAGAAGTTTCAACATCAAATATAATACAAATCCATTTAGATAACATTCCAATGCGTTTAAATTATATAAGATAATTAAGTGGTGTTCAGAAAGTCAAGGCCATGCAGTACACAAAAATTCCTAACAATTTAGGTAAGACAATAGTAATATGTTATGAATTAAGAAAAACCACTAAAAATTCTCAAAATACACTAACAGAAAGAAATACCCTAACGTTTTCCCCTAAAGATATCTGATCCCTAAATTTTATACTAAACCACAAAAAACCCCTAAATCTAGAGGAAAATCCCTTAATCTGGGGACAGTGTATCAAAATTAATTTTAGCATCGAACAAACCATTCAAAGAATGAGATAAAAAGCAGTGCTGGTGTTTTACAATTTTTAATAGCAGTAAATTTTCAGTTTTTATGAGTATTTTTTTTAATTTTAGGAGTACTTAAGTACTTGAAAATAACGACAAAAAATAACTTTAGCTAAACAAACTAATAGTGACATAAAATATTATTATTTTCACCTTTTTATTAACTTTCCTTGTTTTTTCATTTCATGTACAGATTAATTTAAATAACAAAATTTTTTCAATATGTTTAAGTATTCTATTATAACAATTCAATATTTCAATTATTGCTTTCCAGAAAAGTTGTTGCAAAAACCGAGGAAAAATTTTCTACTGTCCAACAGACCAATTTAAAAAAAAAAAATCATATTTTAAGAATGCCTTTTCTGCACATTTAAATTTAATTTGTGTTAAGAAAGATAATATCATTTTATTTAATTTATTTTTTGAAAAATTGGGAAATTTTGGTCTGCACTTTGTTACAATTTAGCTCTTTTTCCTCTAATTTCCACTCGCTTTCCTGGTCCGGATTCCGCATTTGTGACGAATTTTTTCAGCGCAGTTTTGTAACGCTTAATCCTTGTTATTGTTGATTTGTACACTTTATATTCATTGCATATCGATTTAATAGCAACACCACTATGCACTTTTTCCAGAATTTAACATTTTTGTGCTATCGTAAGTTTATTGACATTTTTAACTACTGGCATTTTGTATGCAATATTCGAAGGATTTTCTTGTCAAACGCCCCCAAAGTTCTTTCAAGTGCTGATCAACGTCCAGGTTTGCGATGCGTATAGTAGGATAGGTATGATTATTGACTTATAGAGTCAGTTTTGTTCTTCGAGAGAGAGCTCTGCTTCTTTACTAAAAAGACGAATTTTAAATTAAAACTGTTTAAAAATATTAAGATTTTAAAAAAGTGATACTTAAGTGGGAAGGAACTTACTTAACCTGGATTGACTGTAGTTATATTTTATTTTTAATAAACCCTTTTTTGAAAATGCCATAACCTTTAAATTAAAGGTGTTATCCTGCGATTCCTAAAATTTTACATGAGAAAGATATAATTCAATAACCATATTTAGCACAAAGGCTGGTTTAACATTTTATAACTTATTAATTTATTTTTTCAATAAATTTCATTTTTATACAAAGGATTTAAAATAAAAATGATTTACACAGTTTAAGAACAGTTGCTTGTTCTTTTTTTTTAAAATAATTCATTATTGCCTGCTAAGGTCAAAACACGTTGTAAAGCAGCATACTTGCAGAAATTCGAGATTCTTTCCGTTAAGAATGCCAATTGGTTATCAACACAAAAATGTGATAAAGAAAATTTCGTCAGATTTTTGCTACAACTGATTATTGGATAAACGGCTGTAACTAAGCAAAAGGCTTTTAGTATACTTGCAAAGCATCTCATACGAAGTTTGTTGGAAGATGCATGACGACAAGATCACAATAAATATGTGTCATTGACATATTATTATCAAATAGTTCCTATTATCTAGTAGTATCTAGGAAATTGTGATGCATTTAATAATTTTCGCCAGTTCAGCACTAGAAGAACATTGCTCGGAGTATTTAAAAAGTATAAGTATTCGATATAGTTAATAATCTTTGGTACTTTAAGGACGCTTAAAATTGAAAAAGTACAAACAATTTTGAAACTTTACTTTTAACTTAGTGTTCTATTCTGACTTAGCAGGCACAATTGTACACAGATAATATTTTTTAATGCTTATTTTATAAATTATTGGATAATGTGGAAGAGATCACTTATTGTATATATATCCGCTTGTCTAAATTCGTCAATTAAGCTTTATATATAGTTATTTTTCAAAACAAGTTGCCTTGTCTGGACAAAAGTATTAGAGAATTGTATGCATACGCTGAGGTAGTGTTAAATTTATGTTAAGAAAGATACGGTTGATTACAAGCTTCTTCAGGTGGCTTATACAACAAGTATTAAGGTGGCCTTTATAAATTTTGTTTATAGCCTGTTCTAATCCTTTTTTCTTTTGTCCAAAAAATTTCCCCTAAAAGCTAGCGTAGAAAATTCCTTAATATATGTTTAATTCCATGGTTAAACAATGAGTATCGAAAACCAATGAGAGATGTTTGAGTTATTTTTTTGATGTGGCACTTTGTTATTTCTGAAATACAATTTTAAATATTTTGGAAAATATATACATATTTAAAAAAATATTTAAATAGAACAAACTTACATGTTTGAATTATATAGATATTCGCAATCTCTGTTGGCCTTGCTGCGTTAACATCACCGGCATGGCATGCACATTCATACTTTAAGAACGCAGATTAATTGCAGTTGATATATCTGATTCTCTACTAGTCGTCATACTCTGCATGTCTTTGAAGTTTTTGCACACAATTGTTGGCATAAATTGGTTAGTTTTTTGTTTCTTATTTGATGGTTCTTCAGTTGATTTTATTAATATTTTGTAAACCGATATATCTCGTATATTTTTTCTCTTTGAATAAACGTTTTTATTAAATGCTCTTTCAGTATTTAGAGTTATGTGCTGCCTGCTTTGTTTATTGTTTTCGAAAGCTGCTTTACCATTATTTGAATCCATGCTCATATTTTTATTTAGACTATCTATTGTTATCGAGCTCTTCGAATTATCACTATTTGTATTCAGATAGTTGTTCTCTTCTCTAGTATGTGACAAATACATAACAACTAGTTGTGGTAAAAGTTCTTTAATATCTTCGTAAATGCAATTTAAACTCAAATCGTTAATTGTATACATTCTACATAAATCGCTCGGTGTTTTGTTTAGTTTCTTTTTACCGTATTCCTTATATCCCTGTTGCCAATTTTGTACAAGTTCGAAATCACTTTGCAAAAACTTTTGAATATCCTTGGCAGTAGTTTGTTTTGGAAGAGTTTTTATGGTATTTTGATTTAATGTTGCCGTTATTAAACAATATCTGGATCTATATTCAAAGAGTATCTCATACACAGCCTTTGTATATAGCGTAGATATAAAATGTTTGTTGAAAAATGTACGCCATTCCTCGAGTATGTGTTGGAAATTCCTTAGCATAGTTTTTATTTCAAACTCACTGAAAATATGCTTCATGATATCCTTTAGTTGCAACATTTTATACTTCGTTGCATAAACGAGAAGCACAAATCTTCGATACAATACCAAATCTTCAGTCTGGATATTATAATGATATTGACAATTATAGAGCTGGATTATAAAAATAAAATTAATAGTTTAAAATGAAATTATTAGTTGAAAAAATAACAAATTGTTTGCGTACCTCCTTGCCAAGTACGATTTGGAAAGCTTTACGCAAAGCTGTTTCACTAAATAGTGGAGGCTGACTGAAATTGAAGAAATTGTTGGAAGATGATTATAAAAATTAATTTTGTTTTCACTTACTTCGACAATATTTGCATATATGTACAAATAATTGGGTCCAGCGAAAGTGTTTTACATGATAATTGACTAGAAGCTGAGTGTAAGAAAGAAAAGTACAACAATTAAAAATAATTTAATAATAACAATTATAGATTGTATATAAAAATTAAATAAATTAACCCATTATGGCCAAGTAGACACAATTTAAAGATCTGTTATGAGCTGCATTCTTGAGCGGAACATCAAAACTGAGACTCACTGGAGACTCAAAAAATAAAAAAAAAACAATGTATGATAATATATACGACGGCTTTGAAGTGGGAAAACTGCAGTAAAACTTTTTTTTATTTTTTAACAAATTTTTCAAACAGAAGTTATAGGATCCACTGTCAACTAGGAATTAAATAATTGGAATTTATTTTTTAACCTCAAATAGTTTTAACTTTTTCCAAATGGTTAAGGATTTTTATGCTTTGTCGCGAAAAATTAATTATATTGTTTTTTTATAATTAATATGGAAATGTAGTTTTGACCACGTTAATCGAAAGAACAAACCAATGAATATTAAAGCATGATATATGTCCAGAATGAAGCTCAACAAATAGTTGAAAATACGTCCATTAACGTTAATGGATTAAAAAATTAATAAAGTAGATATTTAAACCACAAGTTTTAATTAAATAAATAAATATTACGTTTTGAATGAAATATTCGTCCAATTTCTAAAGCACGTTGTTCCGTTAAATGAGCACCATGTTTCAAGGTTATGGCTATATCGCTGTGCATAATATCGTCGCTTGTAAATGTTTCATCTGGTGCGTCATCTATTTTGTCTTCTATACATTGTACACTATCATCAACTTCGGTATTAAGGTGTTGAAGCGGTGTTGTTTTTAAATTTTCATGTTCTGTGCTAACATAGCTAGGCCCTGAATGATAAGGGTCCAAAATGTTAGCCACTGGTTCTTCTTTAATTTCATTTTCCAAAGATACAATGTATTTTTGTTGTAGAAGATATTCTACTGTTGGTGGCTCTTGAAATATTTCTTCGATTGGTTCTTGTTTTATTTCAGATTCTTTACAAGAGATTTGTATGGGCGATTGCTTAACTAGTTGTTCTTCAAACATTAAGGACTTTTCTCTATAACTTTCGTTGTTTTCAGTGTGATGATATGTAACGTCTAGTTCTTGTTTTATTTCAAATTCCAAAGGTTGTACAGAAAATTGTTGTATAGAAGCATGTGTTTCTTCAAATACTTCTTCTTTAATATTTTTGTTTAAATCAATTTCAATGATTTCTTCTTTTATCTGATCTAAAGTTAGCTCTTGTGAACATTCGTGTAGTGTACTCACTTTCGTGGTTTGCGAATTTTCTTGCTTTCTACAATTCTCTAGATCAACTTTGTGTTGAGTTTCGTATTTATTTATTAAACTATCATCATTACCATCATTGTCATCATCACTGACAACCACTACATCGATTTCATAGGCATTATTATTATCAGTGGTGATATTTGTTAACTTCATCTTGTCTAAAGTAAGTTCTGTTTTCGTAACTGTGTCTTCCGGATTTTCATATTCTTGTTTAATGCACTTTTTTTGCTGCATTGCGTTTTGAGTTTCACCAACAGTTGGTATTGTGACATCAGTTTGTTCATCAATAAGCATTATATTATGATTATTATCATCTTCATCTTCATCAATCACTGCGTATATTTCAATCATTTCGTTAGAATCATCATTGGCTATAAATTCTTCTTCGAATTCATTTTTTACATGCATGCTAATTGCCTGTGGTTCATCATTTAATATTTCGTTGGCATTGATATTGGGCATAAATTCATCAATTTCTATTTTTCTGTTCAACAATTTTTCGTCGCATCCCGTTTGCTCGCTAGTTTTGGCGCTTTCTGTGTGGTCATGTTCATCTTCTTCCACGTATTCTTTTCCGAACATTTCATTACAAACAAGGCTTAAAGTAATAAAACCTTTTAAACGTTTATTAAAATTAGTAACTACTGCAGGAACTAGCATATGTTTTATATGTTTGAGTATATTTTGAACAGAGAAATCGTATTTATTCAGTTTTTCAATTGAATTCGGTTGTATTTGATTGTAATTTGGTTGAAAGTTATTTCGGAAAAACATCGCCCATTTTTTATCAAATGTAATGTCCGTTACTTCGAATACTCTTTTCAGCATTTTAGCATTCAGTATTAATTCTTCATCAGTTATCTGTGCATTTCGACGCATGAGTCGTGAAATGAATTCCTTGAGAATTTCAGTGATAGCTATTATATTGGTAAGATTATAAGGCGTGATATATCTTATGGCATTAGGTACGTATTTAAAAATGGTATGAATGTGTTTCTCACACATCAGAATTCTCTCGATTATTGGGATATCAAGATTAGTTTTTTGTGCTATTGTATCAATTTTATGACACTTTGCCAACGAAAGAACTACTAGACATTTTGATAAACATAAGTTTGACAAAAATAAGTCTATCACTTCTCTTGCCTGCAAGTAGATCAAAATAAAGTTATGGAGTTAAATTTGAAATTGAATTGATTGAGAACAATTATTTTTTAACAGCTTTTTTTTATTAGCTAGACAGAAATCAATAATTTTAAACTTGTACTAAATAAAAAAAGAAATAAAATTAACTTATTCTATTTGTTCATAAGTGATCCTCACGCATCTCGCTGATCACTTATGAAAAAAGCAAAGCAAAAAAAAAAAAATACTACACACTAAACACTTGACAAAACTGCTATTAAAAAATTTTGCATTTCAGACAGATTCAAATTATTTTGAGAAACAAACTAATAGCACTTCTGGAAAGGCACATTTTAATCCGCTTTAGTGTGGGTGCTTCGATCCCGGGATTTATTTGATTCGATCCCGGGATTTTCGGGATTGTAAAAAGCTCGGGATCCCGGGATTGACAGCGCTTTAATTGTGAGTACTAGTTCTCAAGTCACTAAAAATTTGTTTTTTTTGAATTCGTTTATTACGAGTGATTAAAGATGATGAGATGATTGGATTTATTATTTTAATATAAACAAACTTTTTTTAACCCATTTTAGTCCGCTGGTAGATTTCCCGACCACTGACTTTAATACTAATTTCTGAAAAAAATATTAAAAATATTTTCAAATTCTTTCTGCAAAGACTTAATTTGGTTAAATGGAAATTCAGAAAATAAATATAAATTTCCAAATTTTTCATTTTACATGAACATGTTATATTTATACCCCCACGCGTACTGCGTAAGGGGTATATTAATTTTGTCACGACGTGTGTAACACCCAAAAGGAGGCGTGGTAGGTATGGAAAAGTATATATATTCTTGCTCAGCATCACCACCCGAGTTGATTTAGCCATGTCCGTCTGTCTGTCCGTCTGTCCGTCTGTCGACACGATTACAGCCGTAATTTTTAAGCTATCGTAATGAAATTCGATATTTAAGCTTTTTTTAAAAAAACTAAGGTCAAGTTCGAGAATGGGCTAAATCGGATCAAAACCACGCCTACTTCCCATACAACCCCAAAATTGAAAACTCTACAAAGAAGCTAATATTAAAGCTACAATACTGAAATTTGGTATATGTGTATTTTATGTCAAAACTGAGATGTCTTAGAAAAATGGGCATCATCCACCCACTAACACGCCCACCTCCCATACAACCCCAAAATTGAAAAATCTATAAAGAGGCTAATATTAAAGTTACAAGACGGAAACTCGGTATTTGTGTATTCAATGTCAAAACTGAGGTGGGTTTGAAAAATGGGCGTCATCCACCCACTAACACGCCCACCTCCCATACAACCCCAAAATTGAAAAATCTATAAAGAGGCTAATATTAAAGTTACAAGACAGAAACTCGGTATTTGTGTATTCTATGTCGAAACTGAGCTATGTTAGAAAAATGGGCGTCATACACAATCTAACACGCCCACCTCCCATACAACCCTAAAATTTAAAACTTTATAAAAAGGCTTATATTTAAGCTGCAGGAAAACAATTTGATATGTATGTATTTTAGACACATAAAAATAATAAAATCTCTCAAAATCTCATACAAAAAGCTCTCCAATTTAAGATTCTTCCACCCTTAAGAATCGGCCGTGGGGGTATTTTAACTTTGGCCAAGTCGAAGATATATCTTACTAGTTTTTAATATTTTTTCCATAAATTAATTTTTAACGTTAGTGGTCGAAAAATCGACCAGCTGACTAAAATGGGTTAAGGAAAAATACCAATTAATTTTATTTGTAAGCAAATTGCGCCTTTTTTCTCTCGCCGTCTTCTACCTTAACCCTCACTTTGGCACCAATCTTTTACTACGTAATCTGGCACATATTTACATTTGTAAATATTTTTTTTTTTTGTCATCATTAAAGATAAACAGAACCCCAAAATTTACATGATTTTTTAGGTGAATATATGTATTAACACCTTCTAAGTCCAATTCCGGAAAAATTTACACACCGCTCTCAAGTGGTTTAGAAGTTATAGGGTTCGGAAGTTGGGAAAATGGGCCTGGAAAAGTCGTATTTTTTTTCAAACAATATCTAGCTTTATGGGTATCAAAAGAAAGGTTTTTCTATAACCATTTCAAAGAATTATTAACCATTGAAATCCATGCATTATTTTCTACGATATAGCGTTTTACATATTATGCACACTTGACGGTCCAGCTCTTTACGAAATAACCAAAATGTAAGTATGAAGATCAAATTGAAAAAAATATATAGTTCCAATGAATAAACAAAAACCAATTTCAACAAAAAATATACTTTTTTCATTAAATTAGTACTTCCAGCTACAATATCAAAACATGACATATTGTTGTGCAAGCGAACCAAAAATTTCTGTTCATTAATATTTTCCCAATATAAGCTATCAAATACGAAATATGTATATATAAAAAAATGTGAAGAGTTTTTAATTATCATTTTTTTCTATTATTTATTTTTTCTATTAAAATGCGTTAAAACACCATAAAAGCCTTTAAAATACAAAATATTTACATATGTAAATATGTACCAAACTACGTTATAAAAATGAAAAATTTCCAAAAAGTATCAGAAAATTCTAAAATTCAAAACAACTTTTGAATTTTCAGGAAGAAAAGCAAAAAATAGCCACAGAGTCCAAGCCATATTCAAATCGCATAAAAAAGAAAGGAGTTATGGCAAATTTAAAATTGGGATATTTACATATGTAAATAGTGCAAAAGTGAGGGTTAAGCTCAATTCATTAAAAATTATACATCTAAAACTACATAGATTGATAGTTACTTATAGTAAAAAAGGACAGTAAAAAATACTAGATACTTATGGAAATCCGCAAACAATTTTTTACTTTATTAACACAAAAATAAAACAACATGGACTTACCCTATATCTATAGCCGGCCCTTGGAGTCTTAGACAAAGTTTTAATTTTGGAACCGTCCATAAGATGTTCATGGCCAGCATTATCTCCATCTTGGAATACGTGCGCGGGTACATCATTTTTTTGTTTCGTTGTGTTACTTTGATTGGATTTGAGCAAGTTGTAAGCCACCACGTGATCGTTATTTCCAGCGTGTTCAAGAAGGTGACTTAATTTCCACATAATTCTAACCTTGCAACATTTACAAAATGCTGTTTTATCACCAATTCCATAATACAACCATTCCTGTAATTTTGGATGGCTGCGATAAAATTCTCTAAATTGTTGTTCATACGCCGTCAAGTGGATCATTGCAATTTGTTATCTATTCTGCGGAAATAAGCATAAAATATATAAAATACAATAAAGCATAAAATATTTTTTCGGAATAATTTAACTTTACTTTTAAAAACCTTTTCGTTATGTATACCGGGATTTAGTACCGGGTTAAACGGCGGCAGTGCTTGTTTGACATCTATTGTGAATTGGCCTTGACATAAGCAGCTCCTCCATAAAGCAACCCTGTTCTCACCGAGTGTTTTGTTTAGTTTTTAAGAATTCATGTAGACTTTGAAAATATGTATTTCTTGCTGCAAATGAAGTTCATCACATAATTTAACGGTAAATAAGTTTGTCCAATTCACGCTTGTAAACTTTCTGAGTATATTTGTATTCACACTATTTTTCAACGCACGGACATAGAATATTATTTACGTTTTCCTTCAGCTATATCGCACTCACGAACCAAAACTAACTAGTGTCAAAATTCATTTAAGCATCGAAACCAGCGCTGCCAGATTTTGTTTAGTAAAAAACATCATTGCTCGATTCAAAATATGCCAATATGTGCCGAAGGTTTGTTTTTTTTTTTTTTGTGGGTTTGTTAAATTTTTATTTAATAGATATGATCTCAAGTGTTCAAAAAAATAAAAAATGTTGTAGTATTATATATATATGTAAAATATGTCAAAATAATGATTTATTTAAATGAAAAAATATTAAAATTAATCGGTTTTATTGAAAATATCTTTGGAAAACATAGGATAAAGAAAATCTTGAAAAACCTCGGTATCGGTATTTTCAATCCCGACAGTCCCGGGATTGCCAAAACCGTTCGGGATTGATAGAATTAGCATTGAGGATAAGGTCTTGGCATCGTTTAACCAAATAGCGCACCAAGCTTCCTTGACTCGTGCTAAAAAAATCATCCAGATTTATTATGTTGAGTGTGCTTACGGTATTTTTCAAATCTTCCAATAAATGCTCGATGGGATTTGGATCAGGATTTGACAATGGTCAGTCAAGGATAGTCAAAGCATTTTAATCAAAAAATTTGTTGGTGAGTTTTGCCGCATGCTTAATATGCATAATATTTCTTAAGATATCAACGTATTGTTGATTGTGTCAGCAACAAAGTGAATAAGACTAACGTCATTCCAAGAAAAACTCCCCCAAACAAAGATCGATCCACCTACATGCTTAACATCCGAAGAAGTGAACTTGATCCATTGCCTTTTGGGCGTCGACACTTTATTTCCTTTGCGAGCGTTTCACCATGGGTGTCTTGCGTGCAAGTCTTCCATGAATGTCAGCTTCCACTGAACGTTGTGCAACTCTTCTTTTTTATACGCCAATTTCATCTACTTTCACGATGTGCTCTTCCTTGGATCAGGTTTTGATAATTGGACAATCTTTAGATCAATATGTTTACTGAAGTTGTGATAAATTTTACAAATCATTTAAATCTAAAAAACTTTAATTATATATTTTTTATATCTTTATTGCAAAATAATTTTGCCTATGAAAGAAGTCAAAATTCTTGAATAATTCTAAAAAATTTTGCTTTAAAATACTGACCTACTGACTCCCACTAAACTTTTCATCAGCGTTCCGATTATTGAAGTTCGAATAAAGTAATTGATGCATATTTTTTTCAAAATTAATTATATATAACTTAATTATATTCACTTTATTATTACATTCCATATATAATATAAATATTGTTATTACATAAAAAACCCTTTTCAAACAGGTTGTAAAATATACGCCAGCTGTTAAATACTTAAGTAAACATAAAAACAAGCTTTAAGTTGTCTCACGCAATAAACTATCTAGTTTATCTAGCAGTTCAATAGCTTGAAAATGTCCATTGACTACAACATAGGCCTGCAGGGCAGCCAAATGACTCAAAGCAGTATCCTTGCTAATAATGCCGTCTTCGGACTTAGTACTGTCTGAATCGTTAGTATCACCGTTTTCAGACTTGCAAATCTCATACATTTTTATATAATTTGTATTTTCGTCGTTATCTTCAGGTTCACTCATTGTCTTCTCGTTGTCACTATATTCCGAATCATCCTCATTGACTATAACTACTTTTTGCAAAATTTCCTGTGACCTCTCTTGTTGATTTTCCATTTCAGCTTGTTGTTCATTGCACGATGAGTTTAATTCATATTCTTCATCATTTAAATCGAATTCATTTGCAACTTTAATTTCAGAGTCTATATCGTAAGTCTCGGCATTAGCATTAGATTCATTTTGTATTTCCGCATCAACGTGATTATGGTCAGATGACGCTATAACTTCTACATTAATAATTTTGATATGCCCCTCAGTCTTTGCTTTTTTAGCAGCTGGTTCGCTTGAATAATAATTTCCGTATTTAGAAACTTCCTCGACAACTAATATATTGAGCCGTTCCTTGACATCCAAAAATATGTTGGATATTTCTAAACCGTCCACAGTAAGATCTTCATAGTTTTCATGTTGCTTATCTCTTTCTATTCGATTTTGAAGTACCGAATTAAAAGCCCGATACCATTGCTTTGGCAATTTATTTTCAAAACGTAGAAATTTTGCTACTTCTAGAGCTTTTATTTTAACTTCGTTTTCTGGGAAGTTTCCAAAAAGCGCAAAATATCGTCTGGTGTATTCACAGAGAATTTCATTCAATGCTTCCTTAAAGAGAACGGATAATAAACTTTCTTTCAAGAATTTGTGCCAATTGGCGATAATATTTTCATGTTTATCGAAGTATTCACGAATTTGAGCCTCATCAAAGCATGTCATAATAGAAACTAAATCTGTGATAGATGTATAATTCTCGGAGAAATTGAATAGTAAGAGTTTACGATATAGTTGTAATTCTTTGGGGCAAAGAGGGCGCTGAAAAAAGTTAAAAAGCATGAGTATAAAATAAGAAAAAATAATCATTAAGTATATTTTTTTTTTATTGTATTTTTTCATAAGTAACAAATATAGTTGGCACGATGCTCAAGTCTTTATTTTAAGATTAATAATTTTAAGAAATTATCAAGAAATTGTAAACATTTGTGGAATTAATCGAAAAATTGGCACGTTTTCGGTTTTTGTCACGCCAAGATATAAAAATGCAATTTTAAAGTATTCAAGGCTGACACAACTACCTTTCGTTTGGTGCATATGTTGAATTTTTTTCCCAATTTTGTATTTTTCATTTTGTATGCATACAGGTACAATAGTACAGTCATAGTTTCTAATCTTTGAATTGTATGCAATTTTGATGTACTCCACCTCTCAGGAATGATCAATATTTTGATGTTTTATTTGATGTCACAGGCACAACCTAAGAAGGAAATAAGGATCGATTCCTGTTGCATATGTTTCAAAAAAATTTGTTAAAACGACCGTAAGACATAATATTGACACGCTGTAAGACGTAATATTGCATCAAAACCGATAACTAATCGATATATTCCAATAATTCCGTCGGTGAATCTTATTCTGACAACGAATATATCAAAACTGAATACTCAAAATGAACTAGTAAAAAACAAAAACCCTATTAATGTACCTTTCAGCCTAGTATACTTACAGAAATGAAAAATACACAAAAAATAGAGAAAAAAAGTTTAACATATTAGACACTAAACGAATGCTTATTGTTTCAGCTTTAAATATGTGATATTTTTGTTTCCTCTTAGTGAGAGAATTTTTTGAGAAAATAACTGTTTTATGGGAAAAATATTATAGTTTGCACCTATAAGACCGCCTGTAGAGTGGCCGGGTTAAAAAAATCAATTTTTTGTATCTTTTGTCTAAAAAGCACTTAAATTGTCTTTAAAATGATATGAGAATCATTCAAATCATTAAAAACTTGACAAATATACAGCCGAATTTCGATGAAGACATCGTAAATTTATATACCTACTTGCAAAACTGGAAAAAAATAATAACTGGAAAATTAATATGTGACAACTCACCAAAAAAACAAGAAGTAAGAATAAATTGTATTGTTCCAGTTATGCACCCACTAAACAACCGTTGAATTTTAAGTATTCAACCACTGAGTTTTGAGTTTTTGAATTCAATTTCTGAATAATTATCTAAAATTTTAAAAAATGTGTGCTCTTAGTTCAGATATTCAAATAAAAAGTAACTGTTTTTAACAAAAAGGACAATCAGCGATCAGAAACCCAAACAAATTGAAAAACGCGAAGCAAGAAACATTGAAAGGCCAATAAATTGTCAATGCCAAAAGAAAGATTGCCACTTTTGCATGTCTGGACGTTAAGACGGACCTTAAAAGAAGCGGGATAAACGGCGAAAAATAAGTAAACGAAGCCTGTTTTAACAGCCAAAAATATTTCCGCCAGAAAAGGATATTTACGGCGTCATAAGGATTGGAAAGTTGATGACTGAAAGCGGGTATTTGTAAAATATTCTTTTTTAAGAATACTATCCAACTTTTTATACCCTAAACCTGAAAGGTCAGGGTATATTAACTTTGTGCAAACGTTTGTAACGCATAGAACGAAGCGAGTCCGGTATAGAAAAGTATATATATTCTTGATCAGCGTCACCACGTGAGTCGAGCTATCTATGTCCGTCCGTCCGTCCGTCCGTCCGTCCGTCCGTCCGTCTGTGTGTTGTCCGTATACACAGGAGAAGAAGAAGGAGTTGAGATAATTGGATGAAACTTGGTACACATGGTCACATGTACCCAAGGATCTGCACTATTGAATATTTTTGGAATCCGCCCACGGACACGCCTACCTCCCATACAACGCAAAAATTTAAAACTGCATAACTCAGCTCATAATAAGTCTACAACAACAAAATTTGGTATGTGTGTGTTTTATACCAACACAAAGATGTCTTTGAAAAATGGACGTCATCCGCTTACGGACACGCCCACCTCCCATACAACCCAAAAATTGAAAACGCAATAAATAATTCTCTGTTTAACCTACAGAGCTAAAATTTGGCACGTATGTTTTTTATAACAAAAAAAAAATGGTTTTGAAAAATGGACATCGTCCGCCCACGGACACGCCTACTTCCCATACAACGCGAAAATTGAAAACTGCATAGCTCAGCTCATAATTAGCCTACAACAATAAAATTTGATATGTATGTGTTTCATACCAACACAAATATGTCTTCGGAAAATAGACGCCATCCGATTACGGACACGCCCACCTCCCATACAACCCAAAAATTGAAAACGCAATAAATAAGCATGTGTTTAACCTACAGAGCTAAAAGTTGGCACGTCTGTTTTTTATAACAAAAAAAAGATGGTTTTGAAAAATGGACATCGTCCGCCCACGGACACGCCTACTTCCCATACAACGCGAAAATTGAAAACTGCATAGCTCAGCTCATAATTAGCCTACAACAATAAAATTTGATATGTATGTGTTTCATACCAACACAAATATGTCTTCGGAAAATGGACGTCATCCGATCACGGACACGCCTACCTCCCATACAACCCAAAAATTGAAAACGCAATAAATAAGCATGTGTTTAACCTACAGAGCTAAAATTTGGCACGTATGTTTTTTATGACAAGACAAAGATGGTTTGGAAAAATGGACTTCATCCGCCCACGGACACGCCCATTTACAATTAATTTTCTTTTTTTTTAAAAGTGGGTTTAGGGTATTTCATAGTCGGCCTAGACCGACTTTAGACTTTCTTTACTTGTTTTAATTTATCAATGGTAATTTTTTCCGATGAAACCAAAATAAACAGATTTCATTTAGATGGGCGTTCTTAGTACTGGTTAAATACAACAGGGTCACTAACCAAGTAAAACACTTTTAAGTTCGGAGGTGGCTGTTTGATGGTTTGGGGCTGTATTACAGCTTTTGGAGTCGGTGCTGTTGTGAAAATAAACGGCAAAATGAAGAAGGAGCAAAACTGAAGCATTTTGCAAACCAATTTGCCATTTGTCGTAGATATTCTGCACATGCAAAAAGATCGAATCAGTTTCCAGCAAGACAATGATATCAAGCACCCTTCAAAGTTAGTTCAAAATTGGCTAAAAGTCCAAAATTTTAATACAATTGAGTGGCTCCCAAAAAGGGAATTTATGAATCCTATAAAAAACATGTATAGTTTTTTGAAACAGCAACTGGCAAAATACGTAATCCACCTAAGGACATGCAAGATCTTTGGGAGCGCGTTGAAGAAGAATGGTACGCTATAACACTATATTTCGTTCTCATCGGGGTTGTGGACAAATTATTTAAATTCACAAAATATAACATTTTTTTTATATAGTGCAAATCTGGAACAATCAAGTTGTACCAAATTTTCTAAAATTTTTTAACCCTCCTATTGAAATTAGTAATTTTTTTTTCGATAAATTAAACAAATTAAACATTTTAAAAGCATTGTGTAAAATCTTATCACAAACAAATTAATAAATGCAATTAATATATTACCACAAAGTTTATTGCCAGTATTATTGTTCCAGGTTTTGCTCTTCAGTGTATATTTTAAAAATCAATAACCTGATTATTAAACAACACATCGACAATTTTCTTGGTGAATCTTATTTTCTTAATGAGTATTTAAAAACTGCATACTCAGAACTTGACTCCACGAAAACCTTTAAAACAAATTTTTACTTACCATCGAACCGAACACTTCTTTGAATGACAAGCGCAACATAGTTTCGCTAAACAGTGGCACCTCTGTTTCATTGTCAGTAGAACTAAAATATACAAGTGATTTGAAGAATTTCGCCCGCTGTGTTTATGATTGTTTGCTACCTACTTTGACATTTTCATGTAAAATGATATTATCGGATCATTTGCTATTTCTTCCATATTTCTCTTGTTTGTTTTGACAATTTTTGTATTGAAATTAATGCACCAACAATGCAGCAATAGTTTTAGTGCAGACAAATAACAATCAATAGCTTGGATTTTGCCAGCACAAATTAACAAACGCGTAACAACAACCAGACAATTAAATAAAAGTGCGGACACAATACAAACACGTCAAATCGTGGCCACAAACCGTTCATTACTGACATAAACGTAGACGAACTAAATGTCAAAAGCATGTACAACACTCAGTTGCTCGATGCACAACAACAACAACAACAGCAATAACTACACTGTAATGGATAGCAATAATTGAAAGTTATAAAATAAAATATGCTTGCATGTCGATCAAAAATTCATTAAAATATGCAATAACATCGCATGTTTACAAACATATTTGCTTGAAAATTAATTTTCAGCTTAAATGTAGTCAAAAACAGAAAATAATATTAATTTTTATCTTAATAGACTCAATGCTTGCACATTTGCTTCGGTTTCTTTTGTTGATATTTGACAAAAACGTAATTAACTATCTAGAAGGTTTGTGCATAGGATAAAGTTTAGAGTTGATTTTTATTTACAAGTAATTTTTATTGAAATTATAAAAAAATCAATATCAATTTGAGTGTAAAATTGTACAGCCAACAAATTGATTTTCATCCAAAAATTGATCTGTAAATGAAAATCAATGAGCGTAAACAAAGAAATCGCTGTGCATCAAATGTAGTTTTGTTTTTGTCACTTTTCAAAAAAAGGTTCAAGCAACACAAACATTTTTTTTTATTTTAACTTTTCAAGTCAAGACACAAAATTAATTACAGTGAAGATTCAATACACGAACCATTTTTTGGTTTTTGAAGTGACAATTTCTTGAATTGTGTTGGATGGAAGACACAAACCATTTGTTTTGTTATGCCCTAAACCTGTAATGTCAGGTTAATTAATTTTGTGGAAACGTTTGTAATACCTAGAAAAAAGCGAGTCCGGTATATAAAAATATATCCGTCTGTCTGTCCATTCGTCTGTCCATTTGTGTATTGTCCGTAAACACAGGATAAGAAGAAGGAGTTGAGATAATTGCATGAAACTTGGAACACATGTTTCGGAGGAACGCTTACCTCCGATACAACCATAAAATTGAAATCACAATACAGAGGCTTGCATTTCAACTACGGAAACAAAATTTGACATGAATGTATTTTACATCAAATTTCAGATATCCAAAAACGAACATGATCCGCCCACGAACACGTGCGAACGCAGAGGGGTTTTGGGGGTTAAACCCCCCCCCCCCAAATGAATGAAAATAAAATGTATAAGGCAAAACTATTAAAAATTAAAAGATTTGAGTAAAAATACTTAGAGTAAAAAAACTTCTTATGAAAAATATTAATAAAAATAAAGAGAGCTTAAAACACAGGATTCAATACTCAGAGTATTATATTATTCATAAAGAATTCCAGTCTAAAATCAAATGAAAGACAAATAAAATTTGTTTAAGCCTATATGACACTGGCTAGTTTTAGTATTTTTCAGCGCTTAAATTGTAAGTAAAGAGCAGTACGATAAATGCTCACTACAATTTTCCGTTGATATGACTGCCTACGCTATATGTTTGTGCAATCAAGCAAATCAAGCGCTAGAATATACAAAATTAATTAATTAATTAATTAATTTAATGAAATATAATTATAAATAATTATACAACATGTTTGAAAGGCTATCGGCCCGATTATATACAAAAATTTTCTACTTTTTCAGCTTCTACCAGCTTAAAATCACAATGTTAATGTTACAGCAGAAAGAAGAACAAGATAAATATTTTGTGAAGCAGACATTCTGCATTTTTGCCGTTGCACCTTTTAATGCTGTTTTTGCATTTCAATTGGTTGCATTTAAATGTTTTTAATTGAAATAAAAAACAATTGCGCTGCTCGAGCTCGTAATTATTTTTAAATAATTCGGACAAGTTGTAGATTTTTGACACAAAATAAATTATATTTTTGTCGCAACAGCTGTTGAATTTTTCACAAAATTTTCTACAGACATCCCATTCACACAAGACATTGCTGTCTCTTTTATCCCTTGCTTGTTTAAAGATCTGAAAACAAGCAAGTGTCATATAGGCTTTAACAAAACAATAAAACTTATGAAGTATTTTATATCAGTTGTATTATTTTAAGCTATATTTTGCTGTGTTGTTTTGATAATTATCGCTAAATATTTGTAGAAAAGTATTGCCACAAAATCAAAAAGCTCTAAGTCAAAAACATTAAACTACCACGGAAGTCGATTGGAAATGGTGTTTGACCACCATTCCAGGTAGCGCGTTTGATTCCCGGGTAAGACATGGTCTTACGCTGTAACTTTTCTTTAATTCTTTCCTCGTTTCTAATCAACTGAAATTCAAAATTGATATCAATGTATACGACTTTGAAAGTTGTTATGAGTTGTAGAGAAGTTTGAGGATGGCATTACTAACGCACCCATCTCTTTTTTTCGCCAAAAACATGACAAATCGACAATATTATAAGATTTTACAGGTATGCACATTAGGGCGGGCCAATTTGTGTGGGTGAAAAATAACTAAAAAAAATCTTAGGTGAGGAAAATACTCTACGGAATATTTGAAACCCAAGTTTGCTCAAGAAACCCTTGGTTTAAAAGTGATTGCGAGCCTCCGGTTTTTTGAGAGAAAGTTTGAATTTGTGTTTTACTTCAGTATGTGAAAAAATGTATGCAAACATCCAAAAAACATGTATTAGGGTAAAAATTTCCTGGTTTTCAGTAAAAAGTCTTCACCGAAAAGTCCTCATTGAAGAAAAATTTTATCTTATTTTCATATTTGATCAAAATTTCAAAAGGGTTATATTATGAATTTAGTGAAAAACCGAAGTAAAAAAAAAAAAATATTTCTATAATTCAAATTCAAATTAAAAGCGATAAAATACAAAAAATGTAAGGAGTGAATTAATTCATCAAGAAAAAAAAAAACAATATTAAAATAAAACAAAATAAAGTAAAGGTAAAAAAGTTTTATAAAAAAGAACAAAAAGAATCTCAATATAAAATTGAAAAGATTGTTTTTGGAAGTCCTAAAACCGAGTTTTTCTTCGACTATCTGCTGTCGCAGCTATAACTGCCTCCATAACTGTTGATTTTTTTTCAAAAACTCGTCGAACACTGAAAGTTGAACATAACTCTCAGTTTTTTGAATATGGCATTTTTGACACATGATGAAGGAAACACGTGAAATTTATAAATAAATTAATATTTGAAATTTTTGTTTGAAACCACTAAAATTTGTACATCAGTACAGTACTTTTTTTGGTTCTTTTTTTCAATTCAGCTCACATTTTGTAGCAAAACACAAATTCAAACCTTCTTTCGAAAAACCGGAGGCTCGAAATCGATCGAGGCTTAGTGTTTTTTGTGAAAAGATTGTCAGAATTTTCCGTAGAACATTTTACGGCCTAATATAGAGGCTACAAAGACTCAAAACATATGCAATTAACACATTTCCCAATGGAAAAACTTTGGCTCGATCGCATTATTAATAAGAAAGTAATAAGTAATTAACTGATTTGAGTATTATTCTACCAAATCAGCCGTTCAGCTTTTAATTTTGCCCACCACCGCTAAAGGTAACAAACAACAAAACAGCAAAATTGGCCTTTGCAGCCCTTGAAAAGACTTTGGCCGAGCTTCTAATGATCAATTGTGTTGTGTGTGTTATTAAATGTGTGTACATAATTGACCGAGAACTGTACCTACATGTTTTATGCCGACTCCGAACGGCTAAGGTTCATGTTCTCAAGAAGTTTTACAAGGCATTCTTACTCTCTGAGGTTTGCCATTGTCTGCGGTGATCGATCAGAAACAATTTTTTATTGAAAAAAACCTCTGCCGCGACTGGTTTGGAAAAATGGACTTCATCCGCCCACGGACACGCTCATTTACAATTAATTTTTTTTTTTTTTTTTTGAAAAGTGGGTTTAGGGTATTTCATAGTCGGCCTAGACCGACTTTAGACTTTCTTTACTTGTTTTTTTATAACATTAAGTTTTTACTTCGGTTGGCAGTCCCCTATGCCTATGTTTTTTTTTCCTTAATAAAAACGCGGCAGTCATTTTTGACGGCAAAACAAAAACAATAGTCTTATTCTAATTTTCTAAAATTTTATTTAAAATTCTTCTTTCTAACAACACGCAAAAGTTTTTCTTTAACACGTTCCTGATGATATATCGGCAGTCTTTGGGCAGATTTGAGCATTGCATCAAAAAAGCTTTTTAAATTTTGATCATTATGCGAGAGACTTTCAAATTGAATTGGGGCAAAATTTCCAATAGGTGTACCGCTCTCCGCTGTTGGAGATGCCATTTGAATAGGCAGTGTAGTTGAGGTTGTTGTGCCATGTTTATTTTTCATTCGGAGATTTGCTTTTCTGGTTTTGCTATTGATTTCAATATCCACGACAACATTGCCGATTTTCACCTTGCGATGTAAGTACTTTGGCGAACTTTCTCTGGTGGTGGCGGATTGTGTTGCAACTGTGGGCAATGAGGGTAGTTCTTTAGTCATGACAGGCTGCAAATCAGGCTCTAAGGGTTCCACTTTGGGTACACATATAATGGCGGAAGAATTTGTTTCTGTAACGGTGCATGGGTCGCTATTTACATCTGTGGTCACCGCAGTGGTTGGTGTATTGATTTGTGTTTCGAGCTGTGTGTTTTCTGTAGGTTCAGCTTTTATTCGTGGGTCGGGAAGCGTGCTTGATATTCTGATATGTGGTTCCATGAATTTAATGTGTTGATAATAACGCCAATCGCTGAGCTGGACATACTTATCCTCAGGATTGTTGGTGTTAGGTATGTAGCGTCGGGGTTTTTTTCTAGCCACATCTTCGAGTATTTGTCGAAAATAGATCAACAGGCCACGCCAGCGACATTTTGCGTCTTCAGCTGAAATAAAAGAGCATTATGAAAATAATTTTACAAAATCTTATGGAATTTTTTAAATATTATTTAAATTCACTAGATTTTGATATGTTAAATTACAAGTGCAAGTGCGTCTTTTTACACCCAAGTGAAGCGAAGTAAAAAATGAATGGACTATTTTGATGAATGAAATAATTTTTAAATTAAGGTTAATATTCACAGCAGCATATTTTATTACATATTAATTTATATTCCGTTTTGGTGAGTCAGGAGTATTCCACTATCTCATAAGTCAATAAGACTAACTCTTTAAGTTAAGACACAAAACCAAAGTGTAAATTCAATACACGCTCCGCTCCATTAGTTTCTATGAGCCTATCTATTGTAAAAAAGACACAAACCATTTGTTTGTTTTTTTACTCCAAACCTGAAAGGTCAGCGTATATGACCTTTGTGCAAACGCATGTAACAATTAGAAAAAAGAGAGTCAGGTATAGAAAGGTATATATATTCTTGATCAGCGTCACCTCGTGAGTCGAGCTATCCATGTCCGTCCGACATCGGTGTGTTGTCCGTTAACATAGGATAAGAAGAAGGAGTTGAGATAACAGAATGAAACTCGGTACACACGGTCACATAGATTGAAGGATCTGCGCTATTGAATATTTTTGGAATCCGCTTACAGACACGTCTATCTCCCATACAAATCAGGAATTGAAAACTGCATAAATAAGCTCATAATAAACCTACAACAATAACATTTAGTACATATGTATTTTATATCAAAACAAAGATGTGTTCGAAAAATAGATGTCAACCGCCTACGGACACGCCCACCTCCCAAAATACAAAAAATACAACCCAAAAATTGAAAACTCAATAAATAAGCTTATGTTTAAGCTACAGAGATAAACTTTGGTACATTTGTTTTTTTATAACAAAACAGATTTTGAAAAATTAGCGTTCAAAAAATTAAAAACACCCATAAAAATTCATAAAAATTAGCACCCACGGACACGCCTACCGTTATAACCCAAAAAATTAAAAACTCCATTGTTCGCTCAACAGCCATAAGGTTTACGGCGCGGTGTTAGAGTGTCCGACTCATTTGCGATAGTTCATGTGTTCGATCCCTGGTGATGGCAAACACAAACATTATTGATGGCAGGCAATTCTTTATATTGCTTAAAAGATGCTTAAATTTTAACAAACGAAATTAAAAAATAAATAAAAATGTCTTGGTTAGGAATTGAACCTTGGATCAATCACAACAAATCAAATAAACAAATGGCTTACCAACTGAGCCACGGAATGAACATTTTTCGCGAGTTCTAATTGATTTCTTGAATGTAGCACACTTGGAAAAAGTTATGAAAACACTTATATCTAATTGTAAAAACAACACTTGGAATAAGCTTGCACAAAGCACCAAGGGTGTACTTTCTTTTATCCTGCCATTACATGTAAGCGTTCTACAATACTAAATGAAAGCGTTATCCAAGCTTAAGGCTTACGTTTTTAAACTTGTTTAAAGCTTATTCCAAGGTTGTTTGGCTGATTGGGTACCTTGTAGTAATTATATCATGGTGTGGTGCATATTAGAGATCGGCAAAAATCGCACATTTGCACCGTGCGACAGAGCGTGCTGACTGAAAATTGAGCGAAGAGAGAGAAAAAGAGAGCCGTAGAAGCAAGTCGTTCACATACCCTGCAGAATAATGACGCATTATATTTATAAAAATTGGTATAATAAGAGCTTCTGTTAGAATAATTAATTAAAAGAATTTATTTTTATATTGAGTTACTATAATTAGCTCTCAAAATAAAATAAATATCATCATTACCAGCATACAATTTCGCTATTATGTTAGAGCTCTTTTACTATTGGGAATCCTTTCTTGAATGCCGGAGAGATATAATAAGTAAACCCGCCTTTCCTGTAAAATTGTTGGCAAGGGGTATTTTAAAATGAGTTGTCCTCGCAGCTGCAAAAGTGCAGCACTGTTGCCCGTCCCCATGATAGAATAATCACAGTGTGTTACTACAATAAACTCTCAAAATAAAATAAATAGAATCATTACCAGCATACAATTTTGCTATTACTATTGGGAATCCTTTCTTAAAGGCCGGATGGAGCTTTAATAAATAAACCCGCCTTTCCTGTAAAAAGTGCAGCACATTTGCCCGTCCCTAGTGTAAATGATCCCAGTGTGCCGAACAACTGTTAACAAAAATCGGGCAGTTATTTTCGACGATGAAAAAAAACGAGTCTTATTTTAATTTTCTAAAATTTTATTTAAAATTTTTTTTTTCTGACAACACGTAAAAGTTTTTCTTTAACAAGTTCCTGATGATATATCGGCAATCTTTGGGCAGATTTGAGCATTGCATCAAAAAAGCTTTTTAAATTTTGATCATTATGCGAGAGATTTTCAAATTGAATTGGGGCAAAATTTTCAATAGGTGTACCGCTCTCCGCTGTTGGAGATGCCATTTGAATAGGCAATGTAGTTGAGGCTGTTTTGCCATGCTTATTTTTCATTCGGAGATTTCGATTGCTATTGATTTCAATGTCCACGACAACATTGCCGATTTTCACCTTGCGATGTATGTACTTTGGCAAATTTTCCCTGGTGATGAAGGATTGTGTCGGGCCTAGTGTCGAGCGTAGTTCTTTAGTCATGATAGGCTGCAAATCAGTCTCTAAGGGTTCCACTTTGGGTACACATATAATGGCGGAAGAATTTGTTTCTATAACGGTGCATGGGTCGCTATTTACATCTGTGGCAGTAGTTGGTGTTTTGATTTGTGGTTCAAGCTGAATGTTTTCTGAGTTTCTGATATACGGTTCCATGAATTTGATGTGCTGATAATAACGCCAATCGCTGAGCTGGTCATACTTATCCTCAGAATTGTTGGTTTTAGGCATGTAGTGTCGGGTTTTCTTTTTATCGAGTATTAGTCGAAAATACTTCAGCAGGCCACGCCAGCAACGAAGTGCGTTCTGAGCTAAAAAGAATAGTATTTTGAATATAACATTACAAAATATTATGGGATTTTTCAAATACTATTTAAATGCACTGAATTATGATTTGTTCAATAAAAAAAACTCGCGTGTAGCAACGTACATGTGGCAGAAGTGAAACTTCTTAAACAGTAAAAAATATGTTAGATTTTAGTGTGAAATAGAGAGAAAGTATCTGAAAAGAAAATCAATCAACACAAAATGGAATAATATTATGTTTATTCAATATTTATATCCAGGGACCGTACCGTTTATGGTTTTTATCGAAAAAGTCACATAATCACTGTTATCTTTTTATTTTATTTTATTTTTTTATTTTATTTTTTCCGACATAAATAAAAGTTATTTTGTGCCTTATATTTTTTTGGGCAAAAATAACAGTTACTTTTGAATTTTATTTTATCGGTCAAAAATAACAGTTTTTTCTGCCGTTTATTTTTTTGGTCAAAAATATCAGGCAATTTGTATTTTTTCAAAGGTCATTTTACCGACTAAAAAAGTATTGATATATTATTTTCATCTTATCGGTGAGACATTTTACTGATGGTGTCAACATCTGTCAAGCGACCTTTTAAAAAACACAAATTGCATAATTTTTTTGACCGAATTTTTTCCCAAAAAAAAATACAAGGCAAAAAATAACAGTTAGTTTTTAATTTCTAAAGAATCAGTCGAAAATGTAAAAGCACTTTCGTGAGCTGAGTTGTGGACTGCTGCAGTTGAATTCTTAAGGTACTTTTCTTAGCTTCGGGATATTTTTTGGCAAGACAAAAACGATTCGGCAGTCTTAATTATTTCACTTTCTACACTTCTTGTTTTTAATTTTATATCGTTTTAACTGTTTTAGATGTTGTCAATAACCTTTAAGGTTTTTGATAACAATCAACGTTATGATATGCTCTTTCAAATTAAGCTTTAAGCTAGGATTCGATATTCAACAAAAAAATATGCATAATTGTTATATTTTGTTACGTAATGTACAGCATTCCAAGCATAAAGAAATAAAATTTCCGTGCATACTTGTAGGATGAAAATCAAATGGTACAGCACGGATCAAATGGTACAGTACGTTCTTCAGACATGGTGTGTGTCTGTGGAATGTAAGACACGGACTAAAACTCGTTGAATATTAATTGCATTTTGTTTGCTAATTTGTAATATGCCTATGTGGCGTAGTGATAGAGCTTCTGACTCTTATGAGATGCTTAATAAAGAGCCTGGGTTCTATTCCCGCTGGCGACGATAATTTTTTTAAAATTTTCATATGAATTCAAAACGTTAGCCCAGCGTCACAAATAAGAGACCTTGAAATTTCACTCGCCGCCAAAGAAGTTTCACTTCAAAAAATCTGGCAGCCATAGTGGTATGGTATGCTGGGTATAGTATGATAGTTGGTGGTACAAGTCTTTAAACTTTTCGAAATCTTTAAAATTTTGTATTATATTCAAGAGTATCTCAATATACCATTGAAAAATCTCTATTTTTTGAGTTAAAGTTTCACTTATACCGTGCGTGGCACCACGCACATATTTTTTAAGTTTTGCCTTTACTCATAATGACAAGTTGTCTTTTAATAGTTCTTTGGAAGTGAAAACTTCTTTGGGTTTGAGTCAGGGTTTAGTGGATAAGGAGTACTTGCCATATATACGTAGAACCAACGAGTATTTCGCAACTTTAAGCTATACTCTTTAAGTCAAGACACAAAATCAGGACAAAGTGCAAAGTCAATACGTAAACCATTTGTTTCATTTCCTGCTTAATTTGCTATTTAGTCAAAACTCAATATCAAGATACAAACTATTTTGCACGAAAAACCTTGAATGCTCGCTTCCTACTCCGTGAGGTTAGATTAGATTAATTTTGTGCAAACGTTTGTAACACTTAGGGCCAGTTTTTCAGTGCGAGTTAAACTTTGTTTCTGGTTAAAACAAACTATAAGCCAAGGAGCAAGTTTTTCTGTACAGACAGATAATATTTTTTATTTGCATAATCAAGAAATAGTAAAGTCAAGAAAAAATGTAGGAAAGTATTTCAACACCGAATTCTTAGGTGTATTCAAAAGTTGGGAAATCCTGCGAACAAAATTTTTCAACATGAAGAAGTCGGCTACAAAAATTTTGCTTTAGATAAGAAACAGCTGGAAATTTTTTGAAATTTTGAGAAAAAAAAACACTAATATTTAAATTTTGAAGCTACAATATGGCAATGGCCCAATTCTAAAATATGCTATATAATTCGAGTTAGTACATATATGATGTTGAAATGTAAATTCTTGTTTTTCATGGTTATAAAAGAACATTAATTAAAATTTAACAAAAAAATTGTACTAAAAAAATTTATAAACACTTAAAGGTCTTCCTGAAAAACTTGATTCTTCGAGGTACTATTATACGCATAGTACCAACACACCAAGTAACACTATCAAAACATATATACAACTGAAAAATTATGATTTCTGAAAAGTGTAGTTAATGCTCGACCCCGCCTATTTTTAGTAGTTTCCGACAGTAACTCTTAAAACTAAATGAAAAAATGTTAGTCAAAGAAGGCCAAAACCGTCAGAAATATAGCATTTCAGTTGACTTGGAGGCAGGAAAAGAGGGTGTGGCCATGTTTTTATTTTGAAATCATCTCGTTTTCAAAGGTAACTACCAAAATTTCAGCTCAATCAACATAGTATTTTTGCAGTTTGAAGCCATCAAACAACCATGATTTGGCATAATATAGATATCGGTGTATAAAAAATATATCCAATGTTGTGCTGATTTTAGACAAGTAAAGAAAGTCTAAAGTCGGTCTAGGCCAACTATGAAATACCCTAAACCCACTTTTCAAAATAAAAAAATTTTTTATTGCAAATGGGCGTGTCCGTGGGTGGATGAAACCTGTATTTTATATGCTTTTAAATGTTGATGAAAAATTTACACAAACCAAGTTTTATTCCTGTAGCTCACAATTAATGCCTTTTTTGTGCTTTCGCTATGGGAGGTAGGCGTGTTCATGGACGGACTACTTCCAATTTTTGAACACACCTTAGTTTTGGTATTAAATACATACATACAAAATTTGATCTCTCTATGACAAACATAACCTTATTTATTGAGTTTTAAACTTTTTGGCTTGTATTGGAGGTAGGCGTGTCCGTAAGAGGATGACGTCCATTTTTCAAAACCATTTTTTTCTTGTCATAAAAAAACATACGTGCCAAATTTTAGCTCTGTAGGTTAAATAAAGGCTTATTTATTGCGTTTTCAATTTTTGGGTTGTATGAGAGGTGGGCGTGTCCGAGAGCGGAGGACGTCCATTTTTCGAAGACATTTTTGTATTGATATAAAACACACACATATCAAATTTTATAGTTGTAGGTTAGTTATGAGCTTATTTGTGCAGTTTTAAATGTTTGCGTTGTATGAGAGGTAGGCGTCTCCGTGGGCGGATTCCAAAAATATTCAATATTGCAGATCCTTGGGTGCATGTGACCATGTGTACCAAGTTTCATCCAATTATCTCAACTCCTTTTTCTTATCCTGTGTATACGGACAACACACAGACGGACAGACGGACGGACATAGCTCGACTCACGAGGTGATGCTGATCAAGAATATATATACTTTTCTTTACCGCACTCGCTTCGTTCTATGCGTTACAAACGTTTGCACAAAGTTAATATACCCTCACCTTTCAGGTTTAGGGTATAAAAAAGGTAAACTTTTCTACATCAAATGAAAAGTAAAGCTTCAAGCTTTCAAGATAATTTAATTATCTTTCAAATAATGTGTCAATATTAATGATCCATTGGATATTGGTAAAGAACGGAAAATTCGAGTTTAGAGATCAAAAACTAAGAAAAATGCATCGAGAATTCACGAATAGTACTTCGAGTAATGGACAATTTCTTGTTAAAGAAGTTTGAGTTGGGAAAGTTATAGTTATAGATTCACTGTATATGAGGAATCGGTTTTTTTGTTCGACCACACCTATTTTGTTGTTGTTTTGAACGAATATCGTTCAGAATATCGTAGTCGTGCCAGAAAATTGAATGAAAAATCAAATTCCCCGCAAAGAACACAGGTTTACACTGTTTTTGACCAGAGAAGACGAAAGTGGTCCCATATAAATTTTTATGCGCTAATTTTAAATCCGCATTCCATTTTTTTATATGATCAAGTTTTGGAGATTCCAACAAAAATTTTAAAAACATTAATTTTTCTATTAACTGGACCATATCTTTTTAACACATCGGGCAATTTAAATCGTCTTTAAAGGGATTGAATAAGCAATATTAAGCCTAAGCATTTCTGTTTGCTGATATTAATTTTCATTCATAGTTTTGAAAATATTGGCCTTCAAAGTAAAACATTTTTGAGAATTTCACATTATATGTTGATTTAAAACCCTGTAACGTTTTATCTCTCCATGTAATTTAAAAATTTTTTTTTTGTCGAATGGATAATCTCTGGAATTTTAGAAATAATTTTATTTATTGTCATTGCCATTAACAGTTTAAAAATTATTTTTAAAAAACTTAATATTTATTGAATTTATTCTATAAAATCTGACCTGATGGCGAGCAGAAAACATTTCTTATAAAGCTCACGCCATCAGATTTTCTTAGGATAAAATTAATAAATATGTTGTTTTTTCAAAATAACTTAACTCTTAAACTGACCATTGCATTAAAAAAAAATAAAATGCTTTCTAAAATTCCAGAAATCATCCATTCGAGCAAAACAAAATTTTTGAAATAACATGGAAAGATAAAAAGTAAACAGTGTCGTAAATAGTCATACAATGTGATATTCTAAAAAAATGTTTAACTTTGAAGGCCAATATTTTCAGAACTATAAAATTTAATGAATTCCAGTTAACAGAAATGGTTAGGCTTCAAATTGTTTATTCAGTCCCTATAAAAGCAATTTAAATTGACCGATGCGTTAAACAGATATGGTGCAATTAATAGAAAATGAACCGTTAATGTCATTTTTGGCTTTATCTCTAAAACTTGACTTGACAGAAAAAAACGGGCTGCGGATTTGAAATAAGCGCGTACAAAACCACTTTCGTCATCTCTGGTCCAAAAGTTGACCCTTATTTGTCAATATTTTATTGATTTTAAAACTTAGATGAATTATAAAATTTCCGAAAAATATGAGCCCATTCCCCGATCAACTTGAAATTTCACTCAAATCGGGGAATTCCCTACCAGTTGGCATTCCCGAAAGAGCTTTATAGGTATTTTGAGCTACAATAATAAAACTTTGCATCTCGCTCAGCCTCCATTCAAACCAAACCACAGTAGTTAACCCTGCCTTAACTTTAAAAGAAATACATGTTGAGACACAAAATCAAGTGTAAGTCAAGACACGAACCATTTGATTCGTTTGTTTGTTTTTTTAATATTCTGGAATCTAAAAAACATTGAATCCTCGTTACTCTTGATACACTCTTGATACGCTATGTACACTCTAGGATGCTTGCAGTATTCCAAGTGCTGATAGATGTGAAAATGAGACAATGTTAAAAATTTGTATTTCAAAATGATTAAATTTTCGTTTTTAATATACAAATAATTTGGAAATAAAAATAATCACTAGGTACCTCTACATAGCTTTAAGTTTTTGACTTCGGTTGGCAGCCCCCTTTCTCTTCCCCCACTGTCTATTTTAGTGTTATACTTAACACTACTAAATATTTCAAACATCAAATATAAAAGCTTAAATATAAAGATAAATAAAAGCTTTCATGTTATCAAAATAAATATCGATTAATTTTTATTTATAAAAATAAAATAACTCACTTTTAGCAAATCCGCTTGTTCGTGCAATATTGTCCCAGGTTTTTTGCTTAACAACGCGTGCTGTTCTATGATAGGATTGATCGCATTGCTTGTACAGTTCAGGATGTTTTTCCAATGCTTGCAACAAACGCACCACTTTTGCTTCTAGTGGTTTTATATTCATATTTACTACACACCCTGTTTTGTATGTTATAAAAAAAAAATACTTCGGATACAAACACATACACACAAACACACAAGTGTTTACCACAAACGTTGAATAATTACGTTCACACTCAGCAGCTGTTCTAGGAGCACTAAAAACAAAATCTTTCTCATCGAACTTTTTTTTCGTTAAACATGATGAATTTTTGTTGACGAAATTCATTCAGCAATGAATTTTTTATAAGACAAACAACAACAAATGCCCGCATCAACCCGCTGAGCAAAGAGTGAGTAAAAGCTATTTCTTGATATAACTGCAAGAGCTTTAAGTTTTTGTTAATGCTCTTTTAATTTGCTTGTAGCTTTAATTAAGCGCACTATATTAAGCGCAATAAGCTTTAAGTTATATCAAAAGCTTTGCTCTTAAAAGCTTTATGTGTATCGCATGAGTTTATTTTATAGCTGCTCTGCTGTACAATTTTTATTTTTGTAGTTTAATAATAAAAACTCTTGGAAGGTGTTTAATTTTGTGATATTTCTGGTTGAACAAAAGTTTCTTGTTTCGATTGTGAGTGACAAAAAAGTGGCCGATTTATTTTAATAAATTTTCTTAAATTTGAATAAAAGGTATGGCTTAGATTTGTATATGTTTGTGTGTGTTCTTCTTGTGGTTTATCTCTCCTTGAATTTTTTACTTACGCAAAGCTTTTCAGTCTTTTTTGCCTACCGAAAGCGTTGCCACATGACCAAAATTAGATTTAATTAAATCGAACCATAAACATTAAAAACTTTTAATACCAACAGTGGCTCAAACTTAATTTACTTGGTTATTAATTTCTCTGTGCATGAATCGGTCACTTTTTTTTACAAACAAGTTAGGGACATAACCTTTCAGCAGTTTTTGTTAGAAAAACTATTTTCTCATCATCTTTATTGATTTCATGTCATGTTTAACCCTCGAAAACCAACCCTTATGGTCTAAATTGACTCCATAAATCATCAAAACTTATAAAAGTTTTGTTCAAACAAAAACAAGTAAGATTTTTGATGCAAAAATATGCCTCGGATGTACTGGCATTAAATAAAATTACAATTTAACCGAAACTAAACGACTTTCAAAAACTATGTTTTAAAACTAAGTTTATTCATATAAAGGTTATGTATATTCCTGTGTCAAACAGAGAACAAGGATGTGCCCAAAATTCATGTTGAAGAATTTAAATGATCTTGGGCTTAAAATGTTCTTTCTTTATGGGCGAGTGTAGCCTTTTGGTCAATTTTGAATCTAATGTGGTGACTGAAACCTTAAAAATCATCGGAAAAGATAAAAAAATCAAGACTTTTACTTGGGTTTTTGAGGCTGTAACATGATTATATTCTCCTCAAATATTGAGTTTAAATCACTTATTGCATAAACAAGCTATTAGAATTCCAAAAATCAATAAGATGGCTACAGTTAACCTCAAAATTAAATAAAATCTTCTCAACTTTAAAAGAATAATCGTCTTTATGATACACTAAACTAACCATTAAATATCGATTTTTAATGTGTTACACTGCTCCATCTGAAAAATTATATATATAAATAATTTTATATATTTATTATAACAAAAGTGAAGTAGCCCTTCCACGAGTTTAGAATACTTTGGTGCACCTGAACTTCATAGAAGCTATCAAAGTGCGACTCTTACACCTTTTTCATCTAGAGAATTGAACTACTTTTATTTCATTGGTCTATAATATATTATGCCAAACAGTGTCAGGTTCATTAGCAAACTTTCTGCCAAACTGAAGTCTTTTTTATATATGAATAGATGAATTTTTCAACAAAGATACTTTTTTGAACTTTTGTCTGATGATTGGTTTGGCATTGCGATTGGTAAGCTATACAAAATCTGTAGTCTAATTTAAACACTTCAAGATGGTGGATTCAACACGATGGACATCTATTTGAAATATATTGAATTTAGGAATAAACAATATGTTTAATCATATTCTACATAAAATTTCTCATAAAAAATATCTGAAATAGTAAATATAAATAGTAATAGTAAATAGGTTTCTCAGAAAAATTTCCTGAATAACTATTACTATAACATAATTCCGTAAAATGTGAGTGCGGAACGCTTGATTTTTTTTAAAATATCATAGCATATTTTTCGGCATTTTTTGTTTTGTGATTTATTGAAACTTCAAAAATTTATTATTTTTTATTTAATTTCGAAATTTTCAGTTTTCAAAAAATGTTTAAACTTATTTCGTCTTACCTACTATAGTTTCCGTTTTTACTTTAAGGTACTTTATATATTTTTGAAACTTAAAATTATTATTTGCACAATTTAAAATCGAATATGTGACCATCGCTGATTTTTAATTCCGTTATTAAAACCGGGCCCGTCATTTTTGACGGGAAAGAACTAGTATTTTCATATTTGGAGAAAAGAATTTGAGCAATTCTGGAATGAAACTATTCGCTATTTAAAATGTTCTATGCTCACTGATGATGGGTTTTAGACTTCTCAAAAATTCGTGATCAGTCAGTAAAAGTAATATTATTTTAAGAATTTTAATATTTTAGAATATTATTTGATATTCACATATTGTGAATAAAAAAAATTCAATATTTTTATAATTTTTTTTATACTTAGTTAATAAATAAATTTTATTATATCCAAATTTTCCATTTATGAGTCTACTTATGTCATATTACTTCTTGTATTTTGAAATCTTAACAGAATCTTAACCAGTTACCAACTATTTGAACTCGGAAAAGCTTAGCTTAAGAATTGTTGAAAATAAAAAAGAGTTGAGGGTTAATTAAAGTATTTTTAAGAAAAAAAAACCCTTTATATTAAAAGTTTTTTTTTAAAGTGACTATTTATTTTAGGTAATTTTTATTTTTAAATTATAATTAAACAATGTTTTAAAAAAATATTTTTAATATTTTTCATAAAAAATATGAATTAATATAGTAATGCACCTGCAATATGCAGTGGACACGATTTTCGGAGCTTGTTCAGAAAAAAAAATAGTTTTTGCTTTTCTAAATTTTTGGACTTTTAAACGAAAATTTTAGAAAAATATCGATTTTTACGAAAATAGTAGTTAAAATAAAATAATTTTTGAGCTTTTAATCGAAGATTTTAGAAAAATATATATTTTTATGATAAAATTGATTAAAAGTAGCATTGGTATTTGCTTTATAAGTAAAAAAAAAATTGGTGGCGGTTCTGGAATAGTTTTCGGGCAACGCTGTCCACCGGCTTCGAACAGCACTTTTCGAGAAAAAGGCGTTTAAAGTTCAAGAAGTAGTACATTATTAACTTCTCTTCGGACGTTTGTAATTATAACTACTACAATTTTTATTTAACTGACTCAAGACTTTCTGAGAATATTTTTACAATATTATGCATTTGAAAAGTGTATAAAAAAAAGAAATTTATTTTTTTTTAAATGTCAACATAAACAGCTCATAAGATAATACTGTTCTGCGAAGAAAACTATTGTGATCGTTCTTGGGTAACTGAAGATCATTTCTGAATTAGAGTTTTATGTAGAATCTGAATCCGTCCGTTCGTCGTAGAATCGCACCGTTTTGAAAAGCATTTCGAAGGTAAACAGAAGTACCAAATGTTGAAATTAATTTAACCAATATTAAAAAAAAACTACTTCAGAAATGACTCAACTGCCAAAATTTTGTAGAATGATAAAAAAAAACCTGTAAGAATCTAACTTTCAAGAAATTAAAATTGGCCAAAAAACTTGTCTAGGAACTAAAGTGCTATATTACATTTTATTAAATGTTTTTTTTGGCTATTTTAGTAATATTTTTTTTTAATTTTATAAGATTTATTCAAGATTCACACAATAACATAAATAAATTTCTCTTTTCAGCTAAGGTAGAATTTGAAATGGATAAAATTTAATTTGATATATAATAGGTTGAATTTGAAGTTAAAAATCTTCAGACTTTCAGAGAAAATTGAAATTATATAAAAATTTTAATATATTATCTATGCATTAAATTTGTTCTTATAAAAATCAACAGCTTTTGCTTTAATTTGTTTAAGTTAAATATATTTGTTGTCTACTTTTAGGCGTTTATGGGTGTTTGCATTACAATTCGCTTAAATTTATCATTTTACATTAAAAGATCAAAATATATTCAAGAAATTTTATTCATGTTTATTTTCGACACTTTCTAGCTTATCTCCAAGAAATAAAAATTACTATAATATCCCCCTACCCTCCACAAAAACCCCATTAATAATCCTGCCGCATTCAACGTATGACTTTAAAGCACTTCCATTTCCTCAGCATCGGTCTCTGCATTATTCAGTGAAACAAGCATTTCCCGCTTAACTCTACGTTGTAGTAATTTTGGTAGAGTACGTGTGGAACGATAAAGCGAATCGAAAAAGCTACGTAAACACGTATCGTCGAGGGATAAGTTTTCAGTTTTTATTTCTGGTACATCCAATCCCACTAATGTTTCCTGCTGCGTATTACTTAGAGGTACAACCATTGGTACTATCATTGTTGTTGCTTCTTTTGTGTCCATAACTGCTGTTACTGCTGCTGGAAATGGAGGTGGCGATGCACTACTGCTAGACGTCGTTGCAACACTTCTGGTTTCAGCTGCTGACTTTTCTTTATGCGCATCCGAACAGACAATTGGCTTGGCCAGCTCTATCAAACGATCTAATTCCGGATCGATACCCTTGACACGAAATGGTGCAATAAAACGCATATCGCTATAATAGCCCCATGACTGATTGCCAAATAGGGCCTCCTTGGAGGAGATAATCTCTTCCGGTATAGGACCAATATCTTCCTCTTCATAGTTGGCGCGCACAAGACGTATTAATTCGTTGCGATAGAATACAGTGAATGAATAGTGTAGATTCTTCCAATACATTTTGGCCTCCGCAGCTGTAGGTAAATGATTATAAAATATATACAATTTTTTGGCATATTAAAATTGAAATCTTACCATTTTCCATGCCGCAGATGGTAGCTATTGTTTCCCAGATTTCGTCTTTTAAATTTTCTTCATGATGTGTTGGCAGCCGATAATCGTATAGTTCCGGATGACTGCGCACATTATGTATGAGTGATACTATTTTTGGGTCTTTAGTCTGTTGATTTCGCATGACTGTGTTTACTACAATCTGGCAACGCTATGTAGAAAGCTGTGCTAATATTGTACTCACTGTTCAATGGTTGTTGTTGCACTAAATTTATGCTGCCTGAACATTCACTCAATAGCTCACGAATGAATTCGTACTCTCTCGCGAAATGAATCTCTTGCTTCAGTGAAGTGAATTGAGCACTAAAACGGAGTCGCTAAAAAGAGGGTTGCAGCTTTTTATGTAAGTAGTAGTGCTAGTGCTCTTTTAGTCACATAAGTAAATATAAAATTCTTGATGTTTACGACATAACGCTGCAAACATTGTTATCGTCATGAATGTGTTATTGCTTGAACACTGTCAAGTACGGTAAATATATTGTATGTTAAATATTAAATGTTATATATAGAATTTTTTTATTATTTTTTATTTATACAATATATTTATACAATATATATTTTTATATACAATTTTTTGAATCCTTAACCCAAATTCAGGCGATTCTTGCTTTCTCTTAGAGCATTTTAAAGAGCGAAAAATGTGAAAAATTGTTAAAAAAATTAATTTACGTTCTTTTCTGAAAACAAAAATCAAGAAAATCACTCAACTTTGCTCGGAAACTGCACTGAAAGTTTGCTGAAAAATTAGAAAAACAAAACAAATAAAAAGTAAAATAAGTGTTAAGATTTATTCAGAAGAAATAATCTTTTCACTTTTCAAAAAATGTTTTTTTTTTTATAAAACTTATGCTCATAAAAGCATGCACTTCATATAATAAACATTTTACTTCATTTTCACAGCCCAGTCTTGAAGTTTCACAGCTTGGCCAGTATCGAATATATAGCATTCCTCAAAATTATTGACAACATCTTGGTACGAATTGGTCATATGTTGACGTTTTAATAATGTTCGTTCATTGGCAACTGTCACTCTTTGCTCCACCTCACCACCACTACTCATAGCTCCTCCTCCTTGTATAATACACTGACTCTCATCCTGTTGTTGCAGCACTATATTGCCACCTAAATTTCCCATACAACCATCGAATAGAATATCAGCAATAGCTTTTCTAGCGTATATCTTTTGATCATCGGACATTTCATCGTATTGTATAGCCCAAGATTTAGCTAATATTTCTGATGTTTCGCTACAACTCTTGGACGTGGGTTGAGTTTGTGTCGCTTTTACACGTGTGCTGTTTACTTTTGGCCCCTTACATTGCTTTGCATAGTGTTGTGTTTGTGGTTTAAGTCTTTTTGCCATATTGCTTGAGCAATTGTCACTCCATTCATCAGTCTCTTGTTCACACTCGGCGATACATTCTTCTTCAATATCTTCATGCATAATTGTTCCATCGTTATTGATAAGCTCACCAATTTCATCGATTTCTTCTATTGTTTCGCCTACTTCATGTTCAATTGGTTCTAGTTTAGCATCATTTTTATGTCCAGTTGAAAAATTTTGAAATACATTTTGATATTGAATGTCTTTGGTTGAGCTTATTACGTTCTGTGACAAAGAGTCTTCGTTACTCTCTTCATATTCAATTAAGAGGCCATCCTCATCATATTCGTACTGTTCGGATTTTTCTGTACGTGGCTTTTTAACAACAAAAGATGATGATGAACTGGTGAAACGTTTTTTGGGCTGTTTAGAATAAAACAAAAGAAAAAAAATAGTTTTTAGTATATCATGATTTATAAAGTTTTTGGGAACAGTTTTCCAAAACATGTATTTCCTGAAACTTTAAGGTAAAGTTAAAATTAGACATTAGATCCAAACGAACATTATGACTTTTAAAGGATTTTTAAGACGTATATAAATGAGGTTTTATCGTTGTAATGCGACCAGAAAAGATTCTTTTGTGTTTATATTTTTGTAGGTTGTGGGCAAGAATGATAAAAAACAGATTGCGAAATGCGCATGAGTTGCTACGTCACAACAGATCTGATGTACAATTCAGCTGTATTTCGTTCTCTCACAATCAAGCAAACACACAATCACACAAATATGAAACAGGCAGCTCTTGGTATTTCGTGACGAGATGCGTAGAGCTGTGCAACTTTTTTATGCTCTCGAATTGGAGATGTTGCATTATTAATCTCAATTGCTTGAATAATAAATTTTGGAAGTTGATCATTTATTTTTTATCTAGATTTTTTTCAATCTTTTAGAGAAATAATTATTATTGGGTGGCTGGTTATGATTGCAGCTATAACTAAAAGAGCTCAATTTCCCTTTTCCTCTTGAGCTATCTTGTTTTCTATCTTTCTTGGGTTGTGGGTTCCAAAGTATGACTCATACAAATTACTATTTTATGTCTCTTTTTCGATTCATATCTTATACATATTTAATGCTCTTTTAAGACTCATATTTAATACTCTCTTAAAATTTATGTTGAATACTTTTTTAAGGCTCATATTTAATACTCTTTTAAGACTCATATTTAATGCTTCTTTAAGTCTCATGTAAACTTTACATTGTAAAGGACTCTTTACATGCTCATAACTAAGACTCTTATAAATCATATAAATCTGGTTTTATTCTCATAATGCGCTCAAAACAGACTCTTTTTTGAGTATATTTTTGTAGGTTGTGAATTTTAAAGTATGATTCATACAAATTACTGTTTTATGCTTTATTTTGGACTCATAATAAAGACTGCTTAAGAGTCCTATTTAATACTCTATTAAGACTCATATTAAATAAGCTTTTAAGACTTATATTTCATACTCTTTTAAGACTCATATTTAATACTACTAATCTAAAGACTCATATGAAGGACTCTTCAAAGACATAATTAAGATTCTTTTAGAACTCATCCACATTTTTCTTTTCTAAAGAATTCTAAAGTAATGAAATTTTATCACAAAACGTGTGCATAACGGACAGTTAAAAATTTTATAAAATTAAAAAAAATATGTGTGTTTTAGTTCTTATTAATTTATTAGATATTCATATATTATTAAACTATAAATAAAAAATATAACAATAAATTTAATAGAATCCTATCAGAGCCTTATTGCCGAGTTCAAAAAGTTATAAATGGTGTATATAGGGTGTCCCAAAATTAGGGAATAATAATGCGGGGCGAGAATTGCCGTCACTATGCGAGCAGGAAATAGTATGGGTGGGTGTATAATGTCGAATATATAAGAGGTACGTGTTTATTAATTTTAAATGTGAAAATATCTCGAAAATCTGATCGTGAAACGTAAATTCTGAGGTTAAATTCGACTTTTATTGAAAAATTTAATTAGGTTTTGAGGATATTGAGTAAATTACAACAACAAAATAAGAGTTCGGTGAAATAATGCACGAATAAAATATTAAATAACGCCCAAAAAATTTTCTTACAAACTTAGGCGTTATTTCATAATAAAATAAAACCTTAAATGTTGGGCCACGAACCCGCTTGAGCTGCTTTAGTTCTTGTATGTAAAATAAATATTAAATTTTTGTTTAACACTAGAAGGACATGCTTCGTCGAATCGACGACGCATGGTTACATTAAATCATTTTTCTTTCTTGTTTTATTTTGTTTTCTTCTGATTTTTCCTATAGCACCTGTCAAAGTCTAGCTTGAACGTATGCGCAGACGTAGAACCGAAAAAATAGTTTACAAGCATGATTTTTAAGAATTATCGTCGTCGAAACGACGAAGCATGGCTTTTGAGTAACTTTTTCAGTTTCATATTTTGGGTTTTTTATACCCCCACGCGTACTGCGTAAGGGGTATATTAATTTTGTCACGACGTGTGTAACGCCCATAAGGAGGCGTGGTAGGTATAGAAAAGTATATATATTCTTGCTCAGAATCACCACCTGAGTTGATTTAGCCATGTCCGTCTGTCTGTCCGTCTGTCTGTCCGTCTGTCTGTGGACACGATTACAGCCGTAATTTTCAAGCTATCGTAATGAAATTCGGTATTTGACTTTTTTTTTGAAAAACTAAGATCAAGTTCGAGAATGGGCAAAATCGGATGAACACCACGCCTACCTCCCATACAACCTCAAAATTAAAAACTCTATAAAGAGGCTAATATTAAAGTTACAAAACTTAAACTCAGTATTTGAGTATTCTATGTTAAAACTGAATTGTGTTTGAAAAATGGGCGTCATCTACCCACTAACACGCCCACCTCCCATATAACCCCAAAATTAAAAACTCTATAAAGAGGCTAATATTAAAGTTACAAAACTGAAACTCAGTATTTGAGTATTTTATGTCAAAACTGAAGTGTGTTTGAAATATGGGCGTCATCCACCCACTAACACGCCCACCTCCCATACAACCCCAAAATTGAAAACTCTATAAACAGGCTAATATTAAAGTTACAAAACTGAAACTCGGTATTTGTGTGTTCTATGTCAAAACTGAGGTGTGTTGAGAAAATGGGCTTCATACACACACTAACACGCCCACTTCCCATACAACCCCAAAACTGAAAACTATAAAAAGGCTTATATTTATGCTGCAGGAAAGCAATTTGATATGTTTTTGTATTTTAGACAAATAAAAATAACAAAATCTTCTAAAATCTCATACAAAAAGCTCTCCAATTTAAGATTCTTTAACCCTTAAGAATCGGCCGTGGGGGTATTTTAACTTCGGCCAAGTCGAAGATATACCTTACTAGTTTTTTTGTAGTTTTTGTATTAATATTCCATTTTTATTGCTGGAACGCAAAATCTGCAACCAAAAACATATGTTAATATTAAGAAATTGGAAAAAATGTTATCGATCTACAACGAATCCAATGATGAACATGATTGTTTCAGCGCTTGCTTCGGTACAGTGGAGGCTTAAAAAAATTAACTGCCTATTGCCTATAGTATTACCTTATCCATTTAAAAACGTCATCTGAATAAAATTTAGAACTTGGTTTTTAAGAAAAAAATTAATTTTGTATTCCATGTATGCTTAAAGTAGTTAATATTTAATTTTGTTTTATGTACCTTTTTTAAAAAAAAGCCAAATGAACTCAAACAGAAAAGATTTATTTTTTATTAAAAACTATTATACATAAAATTGTTTGGTATTTTCTCTTATTCTAAATAATCTGAATAATCAAAAACAAGTCATTTCTAAAGACTTTTCCGTATAGGACATCGGGAGGGGCCTTTTAAAAAATGGTGTCGTTGATTCGACGAAGCATGACCTTTATGTATAAAAAATAAGCATGTCATTCTAGGGTTAAATAAACCAATTTTTACAGGCTCCGTAAATTCATCTAAAATTAAAATAGAATTCGAATCCTCAGCTCAAAAAATTTTTTTAAAAGAACATGAATGCAATCAGAATTTGATGACTTTCTGTTGCGATGTTTTATTTCAACTTTAGTATTTTTTTTATAAGTACCATTAATACTTTTCCAAATTATTTTTCCAATCCTTGTGAGTCTTTGTACAAATACTAACCGTTGTAATAATGCTTCTTCAAATACTTGGTACAATGTTTGTTCGTTGCCTTGACCTTGTCATTATAAATACCTTAAATGAGGGTATTAAATATTTATGTTAATCCAAATCCTTAAACATATATTGTCTAAATTCTTGCTCTACACTTTTGCACTAACGCTTGTCTAAATCTGTGAATTAATCCTTTTCTTAAGTCTTGCTTGAATCCTTGCCCTAAATCCAAATCCTAACCATGATCTCTATTCCAATCCTTGTCCAAGTCATTATCTTCATCTTTATTCTAATATTTGTCTAGTTTTTTGTCAAAGTCATTATTCCTATTCTTGATCTATTTAATTTCTTATTCGTGTCCTATTTCTTGTTCTAATTATTGACTTTTTTGTCCTAATTATTGACCAAATATTCGTCCCAATTGTTGACTTAATACTTTTTCAAGTAAATTTGTGCACTCTTATTATTGTATTACGCTTATTCTAATCCTTGAATTTGAAATTCTTATAATCCTTATCTATGCCCAATTCTTTGTTTCAATTTTTATGACAATCCTTGTCCATAGCATAGTCCCAATCCTTGTCCAAATTGTTGTTATAATACTTTTAAAAATCTTTGTTCTTTTTCTCGATTAAAACTTTGTCCAAAATTAAAATTATTCACTCATCAATAAAAAACTCCTCTCTTTTCTAAGCGTTAATACCTACTTGTTTCACTTTAGAAATTTCTCGCGTTCTCACGATAATAACAACAAATGCACTTTTTAAAGTAAGTTTAATATTTCAATAAAAAAAATGTCTTTGTCGGTATCTTTTATAGTTTTTCTGAAATTTAATTTTCAGCGAGAATTTTGTGTCGACAAGGTTAAGGGTGGCCTTAAAGAATTTTTTACTACTAACTTTTACTACTATTTTTAATACTAAGGTTTTTATATGATAATATATAATTTTTAAGAGAGCATAAAATAAAGAGTAGTGTCCGACCGAAGGTGAATTTTTGCCGAAGCCGAAGCCGATTCTTCGGCAAAATATTAATAATCGGCCGAAGGCCGAAGCCGAAGCCGAATAACAAACAAATGTTTTAAAGTCAAAAAAATTATAAAAATGTATTCTTTGCTTTTGTTATATATTCATTTACGAATACAAAAAACCTAATGAAATCATTAAAATCGAATTAAATGTAAGAGTTTTTCTACAAAATTCGTATGTTTCTGTATTTGATTTATTGACGTCAGGATAACGTAGAAAAAAAATGTTATCAATTTTTGACCCAGTCGAGAAAAGCTACTAACTGATACTAACTGGGTCATTCCGCCGAGATTGATCACAAAAAAGCAAATTCGGTCGGTCAACCATTTTAAAATTTTTTTTTTTTTACCATTAATTTTGTAATGTTTCGGCACCTTAGAACTGCTTTAAAAAATTTTTTTGTTGTATTTACAAAATGACGACCATGTTTTTCATGCAACCACGAGCGATTTTCGTATTTATAGAGTTTGCGGTAATGATCATATCTCAGCTCCTATTCAACATACAGTAATAAATGAATAAACATAATATTAATTATACCTTAGGCTATAATCTTGCATATCAGAAAAATTAATTGGGATGTTACTTAATTTAAAAAAAGTTAAAGTTTCCGAAAATAATCGTAATTTCTGGTAACTTTAAAAAAAATTGTAATATAAAGAAATTAGTGGCAGACCTATTTTTTTGGTATTAGGTACGTCTAAGTAAGAACTTAAAATATAAATTTTTAAAAGTGACTAGATCATAAACTTTTTGGGTTACATCGCTTTGAAAAATAAGAAATCTCAAGCTTGTCCCAACTTTGGGGTCAAATATCTCCAATGGGCACGGGTGAAAAAATTTGAAATTAATGTTAAATAGACTACGTAATAAGAGGATTCTGATGACATAAAAATTAAAGTGATTTTTATGGTTCATTAAAAAGATATAGCATTTTAAAATTCGTTCATTTCATTACATGAGGTATGAGTATTAAGGTGGCTCACCCCATATGGGAAAAAAGAGTTTGCATTTACCGCCCCTTATATGAAAGCTTATGTTGAGAGGATTTCAGAACAATAAAAATTTTTTTTGTGAACCCGAAATCTGCCCCAAATGGTCTTTTTTGTATAACTTCACCAGTTTTAACCCGATCGTGAAAAGAAGTATATCTTCAGATAGGTCTCAATTAGTACACAAGCACCCCAAAAACTTTTAATTTTTTTAATATAACAAAATTTCATAAGAAATCATTAAACATTTGTGAAGATACTATTTAATTTCATTCGTAGGAAAAAAGTTACAGCGAATCAAAATTTTAGTGAAGTTCGCTTTCCGTTATAAAAACTTTCGATAGAGGGCGCTTGAAGTAATAAAATATATATGGCTCAATAGCGCCTGAACGGCTAGACCGAATGTAAAGAAATTTGGTATGAAAAACGAACCAATTCATAAGAAATGATTTATCAATTGAATAAAATTTTCAACGAGTGCACACCAACTTATGAAAGAACAGAAAAGGAGAGAAAAACAAAACAAACAATTAAAAATGTTCCAAATGGGCATCTCCCAAAAAAGGTCCACCAAAAGTGAAGAAAAACATTAAAATAAAGCACTCTAACAGCTTTTAACTTTATTTTTTTTTTATTTTGATAAGTATTTCTGCTATGTAACTTGAATTCAACTTATTATGATGTATTTTTATTTAAATTTACAATGAACATCTTTACTGTATTTAACTACTGTGGAAAAATTTGTCGCGTCCATGATGTCGCGTCCGTTTTCGTGCTATATCTATTTAAAAAAAAGAGATAATTCTTATATTTCATAAGTCTACGAAGAATAGTTAGCCTTTGAACTCCATTAACATGTATATTATATATAAAAAAAAGTTCTCAAAATTAGCTAAATTTTGCATATTTCTATACGAGCTTAAAACAACTTCTGTTTTTTGTCGCGTCCGTTCCATTGAATGATTGCTTATAACTTTGTACTAATTTGTACTAAATCTCGCCAGTATTTTTATAAAATGTAGCACTCTTTCGTCGCGTTACAACACTTAAATACATATCGGCTCATTTTGTTTCTTTCTTGTTTTTCGAGTAATTAAAACTGTGCGAATGTCGCGTCCGTGCCACTGGGAGATGCCCAAATGTGGAATTATGAACGGAGTTCACTGAATAATTCAAAAAAATTCTAAAAACTTATAAAAAAAACTGTTTAGCAAAGCAAAAACATTCGGCAAAAATAATCGGCTATTTCGGCCGAAGCCGAAGCCGATGCCGAAGGTTCAAATATCGGCCGATTATGCCGATTACCGAAGCCGAAGCCGAATAATCGGTCGGACACTATTAAAGAGTCTTATCTAAAAAGCGATAAGCATATTTTTATGAATATCTTCATAGTACAACAAATAAGGTAGCTGCAGGGCTAAGAGCCGAAAGTCAGAATTGTCAAAAAGTACTGAACGAATTAGAGTAACAAAACGAGACATCAAATAATTTGTATTGACTTTGACAATTCTGACTCTGAGAGAGAGAGAGGATTAATAGCCCTGCAGCTACCTTGTTTATTGTACCAGTGTTGCCAGAGAGCCGAATTAAAATTTACCACTATTTGGGAAAAAATTACCACTTTCTGAGAAAATTTACCTTTTTCTAAAAAAAATTACAAAATTTTAAATGATTAATGAAGCCGTTATAACTCACTTCACTACTTCCACAATAAAACATTTCTTTGCTAGCCTTGAACAATTGTTTCTTCCTATTGCCAACAACTTTTCCAATTCACGATTTGTAAGGGACTTCTTTTATCCACTTTTCTATAAACTTTTTTTGTAGGAACTGGTCATGGCTTTCTATTACCGATATTCTTTTAAGGAATATTCAATGCGATTTCAAAACATTTGATTACTTCTTATTTCTTGATGTGTTTCAACAAATTCTTTAGTTTTTAAGTTAAAATTTGCAGCAAATTAAAAATGAAAATAATCCTAAATTTGTTGGTTTTTGGTACAAAAGGCGATTCTCAATAATAAAGGACTGCTTGTGAGTACGTTCAGAGAGGTTATCAAACTGAAAAAGAACTTAAAATATTTGGAAATCTAAAAAATAATTATATTGCAAAATTTACCACTTTTAGTCAAACATTAACTTTTTTACCTCTGCCCAAAAAATTAGTCAAAAATTACCTCATTGAGGGAAATTTACCTCAATCTGGCAACAGTGTATTGTACTATGAATATCTTCTTTGATAAAATGAAGATGCCAAAAAATTAACTAAATAAGTTTTTAGCGAAATGTTTTTTTTATTTTTTAGGTAAATAATTGTTTTTTAACTACTCACCATTATGCACTTCTCAGCATCAGGTTTGCTGCGTCGCGTTCTACGTGTTTCTTGATTTTGTAAAAAGCTCAGTAAATCAAAATACCAAAGTGTTGTCCTGTATTGTTTGCCCATTTTATTGCTCATATTAATACGCGATATTTCGCGACGAAAATTTGTACGAAATATATTGATTTTACGCAAAACATCTTCACGATCGGCATTAGGTTCTATTTCTCTCAACTTTTCGACCATAATATCATAACCAGCTATTTTAGCCGCTCGTTCTTTATATAATATGCTGCCTATGTTCCAAAGAGCAGGTAGACTTTCGTAGAGTAAAAAGAACTCTGTCCAAAATTCACGATTTTGTGCTGATTGAGTTGGAGCGCGCAAGTCGGCCATTTTATTTATTTGTTTTAAAATTCGCAGTCACAGCTATACCTTTGTGCTTGACCGGGTGGCTTGAATACCAACAATCAACTGATTCAAGCAAGCGCGTTCATTGCTCGTCTCTTTTTATGCATGTTGTTTTTGTCAATCAACTGAAACAACTGCAAAATGGGAGAGAGAGAGAGTGTGAGGCTAGAGAAAATATTCGCTGTTATCGTTTTTGTTTTGCTTAATAAAACAGCGACCGTTACGTCAGCTAGTTCCGTTTGTTGTTTGCTTGAAATTTAGCGTCTCTGCTTGAAGCGACAAATTTGTGAGCTTTAAACTTATTTCAGTTGGTTATAATTTACATATTCTTAAATCAAATGAAACAGAACAAAAATCTTTGAAATTGTTTTATGGCCGAATATAAATAATGTTATGAATATCTAATATATTTATTACGAGTAGGTAGATACAAATTCATATAAAAACAGGAATATACATATCAAGCGATACTAACGCAAATAAATATCTATAAATCAACAAAACCTCTAGACAACCATGAGCGTAGTTACGCCAAAGGGGTGGCATAAGCCCTCATAAAAATAGTTTTGTTTTAAATTTAAAAAAAAAAATAAATAAATAAAGGGGTTTGACAAGAATTAATTAAAATAAAATTGATTCTATATATATATAATGATTTATATTTTTGTGCAGTTTGGTGGCTTGTAGTCTTAAAACTGTTAAAAATTCAGATGAGAGATACAATATTTTGAAATTTTGACTTAAAGGTGCCTAGTATCTATTTTTTATTATTTGCTATGTATAAAAGCTGGAGTCTGAAACATTCTGAATAACTTTTTCAAACAAACAAACCTGCAAAATCTTTTTTTGGCGGAAAAATTTTTTGCTGAAAATAAAGGCGTGCCTAAGGCCGCGTTCATAGTGGAAGCTGAAGCTGAAACTTTTTACAGCTGCTGAAAACGCTTTGTGTACAATCATATGGAAAAAGCGCGAAGTGTTCATAGTGCCAGCTTAAATTCAAGGTTACGCCAGTTTTGAGGCTTTTTGATACTTTTTTCTTCTATCTCACTTTGGCACACGGTGTTGATTTTTTGTTTCATGTCGTACTTATGCTTTGGGTTTCAGCTTATTTTAACATACTTTTTGGCACTTTTTCTTCCATCTCGTTTGTGTACACAGTTTTAATTTTTTGTTTCATGTCGTACGTATGCTTTGTGATGTAGGTTATTTTCATACTTTTTAACGCTTTTCTTGGCTGTTTTTTTTATTTATTGTTTATGTTTTGCCGAACTGATTTTGTTTTTGTACTTTTCGGCAGCAATGCCCAGCGCTTTAGTTTTTTTTTTCGCATTATCGGTTGATACGTGTTGTTGTTTTTGTCTATTTAACAATGTCAACATGATCGCAGGCGCTGCCAGCATTGCATGTTGTTGTTGGTATGTCTTTTTGTTGTTAGTAAATTCAGCATATGCGATGCGCAAAATATGGAATCGTGCGCTATTCCGACTTTGCCTCAATGCGTGTTGTTGTTTAGATACGTTTTGTTGTTGGTAATTTTTTGTAGGCATCGCTAATTTTCGACGCTTTTTCTTCTTCAGATGCTTACTTCATTCTTGCATCATTTCTTGGTATGTGTGTGAGTTGCACGTTTTCAATTTCCTTTGAATGCATTTTTTGTTGTTATGATCTTACGTTATTGATCTTTATTTTGTGCGTAGAATATAGATAAAATATTTTATTTGTTGCTTTGTAGAGGATAGGTTTCCAACTTTTTTCGTTTTGTATTTTGTTTTGTATTTTTTGACAATTCTGACTTTCGGCGCATCGCAAAAATTTGTCTTCTCTGTTTAAAATTTATCTAACAACAAGTAACACTATGTGTTTTGCACTAAAAAACTCTTTCCTTCCTTCCCACACTCTTTCCACTTCAAAATATACATTAAATTTCCAAAATACAAGAAATAATTAAAACAAAACATAAGCCAAGCGCATGCAAAAAGCGCGCACTATGAACAGCAACAGCAAGGAAAAGTATCTAAAAGCGTGAAAAAAAGCGCGCACTATGAACAGCAACAGCAAGAAAAAGTATCTAAAAGCTCGAAAAAAAGCGCGCACTATGAACAGCAACAGCAAGAAAAAGCGTCATCATATCGCTTGAAAAAGCTTAGCCAGCTTCAGCTTCCACTATGAACGCGGCCTTAGTATGTGTGTGAGTTGCACGTTTTCAATTTCCTTTGAATGCATTTTTTGTTGTTGTGATCTTATGTTATTGATCTTTATTTTGTGCATAGAATATAGACAAAATATTTTATTTGTTGCTTTGTGGAGGATAGGTTTCCAACTTTTTCTGCACTTTTTGCTTTTGAGCTATTTCGCCGTTATCTTCGTTGTTCTTTATCTATTCTTTGAATATTTTTGTGATGAACTTCAAAATATGCATTAACTTTCCAAATAACAAGAAATAATTCAAACAAAACATAAGCCAAGCGCATGCAAAAAGCGCGCACTATGAACAGCAACAGCAAGAAAAAGTATCTAAAAGCGCGAAAAAAAGCTCACACTATGAACAGCAACAGCAAGAAAAAGTATCCAAAAGCGCGAAAAAAAGCGCGCACTATGAACAGCAACAGCAAGAAAAAGCGTCATGATATCGCTTGAAAAAGCTTAGCCAGCTTCAGCTTCCACTATGAACGCGGCCTAAGAGTTAAAAAACTAATGATGTTGTTCGATGTCTTATACCCGAAATAAGGTAAAATTTGTTTTTAGGTCAGCAATATAAGTTCAATTTTGGTACCAATTTAGTACTAATTTTCTGCTTACGAATCTGTACTCAGTTTTAAGAAATACAAGATGATTGATTCAATATGATGTACTACGATTTAACTTAATTTTACATAAATTTATTAAATTTTAATCAAAAAAAGTTTGAAGTACTTTCTAAAATATAAGTGTTCCTCGAAAAATATCCTAAACATCTGTATTTTCATAGTTTGAGAGGTTAAGCTAGATATTTATTTTTGTGTGCATAGGTTTTGACCAATTTTCTTATGATACTGTTTTCCGTTTACGATGAGTATGACTTTTAAGTCAATTTGAAAAAAAAACTCAAGAAATTTGAGATCAGCCAGGAAAAGAATTAGAAGCCTGTATTACACAAAATGTATAAAGTTCAAAATACGCTGAGAAAATGTTGATCTTCTCACGTTTATTTTCATTTTAAAAACGAACATTTTGTTGTTTTGTCTACTCTTCAGTAGTAGTACCAATGGAGGGTTTGAACCCCAAAACCCTTGGCTACGAGCCTGGTGCATTATATAAATAAAGTTTATTTTCGAGCTTTCTGATATTTAAATATAATAATATCAAATATATGTAAAAGCTCTAGCTCCAAAGTGAACTATATCGGTTCACAATTTTTGACTTATAACTACGCCGAAAATAGCCAAGCTTAAGGGGGTTAGTTGAATTTAAAATTTAATTAATTTTAAAATTTTATAAATTAAAAATAATAGAAATATATACAAATTTTACAACATTTTTTTATATATTAAAAAAAAAATAAAAATATCCTTAAATTATTGGATTGTTTGAAAGGAAATCCAATTATATTAAGTTACTAGCGCATGTTACCCAGTGTTACTCGGGATTGTGCCCTGATTTAAATTCATTTTAACATTTTAAACTATCGTTTTATGAGGGTTTACCCGTCTCCCTCCGTGGAAAGTGTTTGGTCAAATTTCCGTAAAATAGTACCTGCCGGACATGATAACCAAAAAAATTACATCTTCTACGTCTCGATGTCTGGTTTCCGAGGAAAATTAAAATTAAAAATAAAATGCGCTTAAGGTTTCCTTCAGGGACGCAACCAGGAATTTTTTTTGGGGAGGGTTTTATCAAATGGAGAACTTATATATAAAAACAATTTTACGTAATTACAGCGGCTGAGTTGTAGCGGTTACTGCGTTCAATTTTTGCACTTATGGTTCCTTGTTCAAACTTCAGTCATGACCAGCACCAAATTTTTTTTTTTTAAATTAAAACGGTCACTGTCAGGACATTCTATCCGTACAGAAGGTGAGCAGTGGTAGCGGTCGTTTTAAAATAAACTGGCTTCAACGTTGTTTAGGACCTGTTCCGTTAAAATATTTTGCAAGCACCAGTTGTAGGCCGTTTAATTGATTTTTTTCTTATTTGGCAGTTGTACGAAGGTTATAAGGCTTGAGCTAAAATATTTTAATTTTTACTCGGGTCCCAATAAGGTTAGCAAAAATTCAATATTTTTCTCCCCACACATTCAGAAAAAAATACCTACCTTACTCCGAGAAAAAATTTATAAATTAATAAATATTTCTTCACTTGTGGGAAATGGAAATATTGCAATGTCTCTAATTATTTTTTCTCGCACTAAATCTCATTTATAGAGAAAAATTTATGGAAAATGAAAAATTATTACTAAATTTTGATAAATTCATTGTGCGAAGTATTTTCTTCAATAAAATGAAATCTTTTTTCAAAAATAAAAAAAGTCTTATTCTCTAAAAACGATATATTTTTATATATTTCCCTTTTTCATGGAAACTTTTTATCATTTTTAGGGATTCTTTAGTACCACATTTAGAGAAAAGCATTCTCTGGAGCAAACTCTTTAACATATTTCTCTAAATATTATGTCTTTTTACTTATTCCGAGAAAATTTTGACTGAGTGCAGTGAACATTTTTCATCCATACATCACTTCGTTGTAAAAATACCCAATTGGCTGGCACTAGCTTTAAAATTCGTCCTTTAGTGAGCACTTATTATGCTCAATTCCGAAAGTAAAAACCGCTAAATTTCTGACACCTTGGGATGAAAAACAAAGAGTCTGAATTTGAAAAAATCGTTTGGTATTACTTGTCCAATGCGCAAATGCTGACGAAATCGAAAAAATATATTTTTAACGATAGGTCTTTCCTACACTTTTCCAAAATCAGTTAATATTTACGCAATTTTGATGGATTTTCATGAAACTGATTTTGAAAATCCAATGGGAGATTATGAATATTATGTCACTGGATGGGCGAACAGAAGAAAAATCAAACCGACATATTTTTACCTAATAAGCCATAATTCCTTAATATCGGATAATATTTAAAAATTTAGAGAAATTTTATGAAACGGATTTTGGAAGCAACGATGGAAAATTAGACATTGTAAATTGTTTTCTCCACTTTCGGAAGTCAATCGGAATTATTTTTATAATGAATCACATGACTTCACTATAAACTTAATTCTGTAGAGTTTGTGTTATCGATGTTTAAAAAATTACTTTAAAAAAGGACGAAAATAACAATTTAACGGGAAATTTCTTTGATTTTTTCAGTGGCGAGTAACACAACCGATTTTCCTCAAATTTAGGCTTTTTTACTATGTATTACTTTTGAATTAATTCGTTTCCAAATATTTCAAGTTTCCTCCATGCTAGAAGATGAAAAGATAACTCAAATCGAAGTATTGCTAACAACCTTTCAAGTGGTCAGAATCAGAATATAAAAAAATTAAACATGTGTAGTAAGCCGGATCGAAATTGAAATTTAATTAGACACTGACTTAAAAGTTAGAGGAACTCTTAAAAACAATTTCTGTATAATTTTGTTTGGATCGGAGAAATACCCATGGAGCGGTTTTGGTTCTTCTGAACGTCTTTTCTGCAGAAAACGAATTTTTTTGCATAAACTTTTTTCTTCAGAATGCATACCCAAGATAAGCAAAAAACTAAAAATTTTCATGGTACACTAAAATAATTTTGGAAATTTTTTGTGTTTTCAAACTCTATTGAGACCCCAAAAAATCCATATTTTGTCATTTTCGAAAAGAGATTGTTTTAAATACGTGTACAATATGTATTTTTCATGATATTCACATGAATTTAAAATTATTGAGCTCTTCTTTCCATTGATATATCGTATGGTGCGGTTTAACCAAAACTAAATGCCACAATTATATAAAATGTGAGAAATCGATATTCAAAAGCTTCCTTCAGCTCAATTATTATTTAATTGCCATAATTACGGTTTGATTTTGGCAAATTTTGGTGGGTATATAATATATACTATATATATATTAGTGGGTACATATGTGTTTTTAGGTACACAAATCGATTTCTTTTAACCAGTTTTTAGTTAAATGTGCGCCAGATAGCGCTCCAGTACAAAATTCATGATGTTCGAATATTTATATTTTTTAAGACTTTTAAAAATAAAAAATATTTTCTACTTTTTAAGAGTACTTCTTACTTTTGAGTCAGTGTGTGGCTCCCTTTTTTTCTCCATACAAAATCGATCCGGCTTAATGTGCAGTCTGAAGGAATAAAATATGACTAATTTAGCAGATTATGCATCAACCAGAATCGATATGAAGTATACATTTGGGGTTTTCACTCATTTCATAAAACGTGTGATTGCTTTTCATGCGACTCACTTAGATTGAATACTATTTTGCTTGGTACTGCAATAATTTTTTTTGGGGGGGGGGGGTTTAAACCCCGAAACCCCCCCCTTTGGTTGCGCTTATGGTCCGTCTGCTGAAAGTTCAAATTTTCCATTGGTATTTCGTATGACCACCTCGCTATTTTTTTAGGGGTTTTTTTCTATTCGGCTTCTTTTAACGAGATTTTCTAATGTATCAAGACTTATTCTTTGCCATGCTAGTAAGGCTTACTCCCAAAGTTCATTCATATCCTTTGGAGAATTATTTTCTGTAAATATTTTCCTTTTTCTCGCAGACAAGCCTTGAGGCTTCACGAGATACAAGCTAATGTAAACATTAATTTTAAAATGAAATATGGAATAAAACTCAAACTCAAACAAACTCTTTTAGAATGGACCAGAGATATTCAATGGGTTTATATCAGGAGACTGCGCAGGCCAATCTAGAATTTTGATTCCATTTTCATTGAACCACCGCTTTGTTATTTTAGCCGTGTGCTTCGGATCGTTGTCCTGCATGAAGACATCATCCAGCCCCTGTTCTGCCTCAAATATATCCAAACTAGGTAAATACGCGTCTTCCTAAAATATTAATATTATCCGTGGCCCTCATTATACCATTGATTCGTCGGAGTTCCCGACTTGATTGACACGAAAACTTCCCCAAAGCATCATTGAGCCACCTCCAAATTTCAATGTCTGGCAAATATTTCGTTCTTGAAGCTATACCTATACCTGTATCAACCCAAGTCCACATGCGCCCATCTGACCCAAAACGATTTATTTTAGTTTCATCTGACCATATTATCTTCATCCAGTCATCAACGGTGAAGTGCTCATACTTTTTTGCGAACGCATTTCTTTGCTTTCGGTCATTGCTTATCCATCAGAAGAGGCTTCTTCACTTTTGCTCTAGGCTTAAAGGCCAATTTTCTTTAGGCTCCTGCGTATTGTCTTATCAGTGAACTCAACTCCGAGTTCCTGTTTCAGGGCCTGATTTGTCTCCACAGCACAGATTTGTATTTGTAGCACAAGTGACTATTAAACGCCTGGCTATGCGCTCTACGCCTGAAGATAGCTTTCGTGGCCTACCGCCACATTTTCTTGAGGCAATCAGATTGGACTCCTTTTTTATTTTATTGATTAATCCAAGTGACATGCAATATTTTTTCCAATTATAAAAAATATCTCTATAAGATATTCCATTTTTAATATCATCCCGCAAAGCCGCCTTCAAAACAGAGTATTTTGCTTTTGCCATGTTGAAAATACTAATGGTTGCAATAATTGATAGTTAAACAATTTTAGTTTAATAAATTTAACAAATGCACCCACTTTTTATTTACCGTTACTGTAGGAAGATCCTTCCATTATGAGTTGCTTTTGATATAAAAATTTTTGAGACTTACTTATAGTGCAGCAAGTTTCGTATAACATGAACAAAACATTCGTCAACAATGGCTGATGCTTACAATTTCAGCCGCTTTACGAGTGCAGAAAAAAATGGATTTTGTTGACTGAATTTTGGAGCATAATTCCAGTACACACAGCAGAAAAAAAGTCTAGATAAAGTTTAAGCTAAAAAGCTTATTGGACTTTTTCGTTCCAAAACATCTTTTACCTCAGCCTGCTTGGACCAACATCAGTTATCTACCTTCGGTAGCAAATAAGATAAACATAGTTAAAACATGTTGCCAACACGTACAGCCGTACACATGGCGCTGTTCGTGCTTGCATCAGCAGCAGCCTTTAGTGCGGCTGACATGTTGTCCACCTTATTGGACCACCTCTCTAGCCACCAGCTCATATCAAGCCAGCCAGCATTCCACAATGAGTTGCATGTCAGACAAATGGGGGTAGAATTCGACCCGCTAACGATTGCGTGCAACAAAAATCCAACAACTGCTGCCAAAGTTCTCTACCGTTGATTGGCCTTGCATTGCTGCTGTACAGCATAAAAAGTACCACCAGCATTGAGGGTTTCTATCCTGTCTGAAATTTTTTGTTGTAGTTGTTTTTTTTTTGTAATTTTATATTTTGCCTCTTTGCAGTGCAACGGTTCGGGTAAGCGAACCAGGCTCGTTAGACGTAAGACGTGACCAGTGTTGCCAGAAAACCAATGCGCCATATCGGGATTTTTTCTATCCCATATCGTATTTCGTCGTGTACAACTACAAAGTACAACTTTGAAGTTTCTATAGTACAGTACAGCCCTGTAGTACTGTACAAGGTACAACTAATAATATATGTAAATACCCCATCTATAGGGCGATAGAAGAGATTGTTAGTAGATATATTTGAAATCAGTTCGTTTATTCCTAACTATTGATTTAAATACGACAAAGGAAAACTAATTTTTTGGATTGGTATATATACACTGAGGGAAATATGTGTTAAAATTAAATGAAATTGTGTTCATATTTAACGAATTTGTTTTTGAAATAGAGCTTGAAACAAATTCATTAAAATTAAACACAACTGTTTTTAACGTAAAGACCAAACCAATAGATTTTGTTTTTAAAACAATGTTTTTGTTATGAAAAACGATTTAAAATAAAAATTTTAAAATTTAAAACAAATGTTTTAAAGCATAATTTTTTCCATGCCATTTTCTTAGCTTTTCCGAGTTTTTGGCAACAGATTCATAATAAGCTACCTCCGGGACCCTCCGAAAACCAAATGTTAACTCCATTTGATGAAGCTTGCATTTTAAATACTTCAATATTAGTTAATATAAATTAAATAAGTTTTATTTTATCATTTGGTCTATATATGTCAAACCAATTTAAAAAATTAAAAAATTTTCATTATATTCAGATTTTTGTTTGTTTTTTCAAAGAAATAATAATGAGAAAATTAAAAAAAGAAAGGAGTTTATAGGTAGTTGAAAATCAAACACACTTGCTTTAAATTTTGTTTTGTAGAAACGTAAAAGCATTAAATTACTATTTTAAAATTTTTTGTTTGATTTTAAAGTATGTTTTATTTCTCAGTGTAGCTATATTTTTTATGAGTGCATATAAATCTTTTTATATATATTATATTAAAAATTAACAAAAATAATATCCATTTTGTGATATTTTGACGTAGAATTACGTCTTACACCGCGGTTTGTATGGGGTCGTTTTAACAGATTTTTTTCAAGGTCATTAGGCAACGTTTTTGGCGAATACTTTAGGGTGTACCTACAGCCTTTAATACTCTTCGTTCAAAGATAATATATATACTTAAATATCAGATATATCCTGCGCTGAATGAATATCTAACTTTGGACTTTGTCACTATTATATTAAAGTCACAAAATAGTAAAATATAAGAAGAAAAATGAATGTTTTAATATAAGAAAATCAATCATCAGCTGCTTAAGTGCCTGCTGCTTTCATGTTTTTCTTTCGTTGTTTATGCTTGTATACTTTGGTTTTGCACGAACTGATTGGTTCGCTTTGGCAGCATTGTAAGCATTAGTTCGCATTGGGTTTATGTATGCACTACGGTTCTAGTATACTAAGTGCTCTATTTTGAAACCAGAGGTCATGAACCTCTTTTCAACTCAGTCAATGAACTCAATCTGTCAAATTTAACGAAATGGTTCTGTGATCCGGTTAGATTTAACTCTTATGAAAAAAACGAGTTGGATCATATTTCTTTTTATGCTTTTACCCAATAGATGGCGTAAAATTTTAATTTTTGCTTATAATGCAAATTAATTTGGATTCCACATCCCACTAGCACTAGCTAGTGTAGTTTGCAAAGTATGCATCGAACAGAAAGTGTAGTTAGCAAACTAAATATCAGACAGAGACGAGAGGAAAGGACATGTGCTCAGCGAGAAATATAGTAACTATACGATTTTTTAAAAATCGGGGTCTTAATTTTAATTTGAAATAAGTAGTTAAACTGACTGTAGCTCGCAAACTGTATATCTGGCAGAGACGAAAGTGGCACCAATGGAAAGTGCATTTGCTTCGCCTTCTTTTCAACTAAGTCAATGAACTCAACCTGTCAAACTTAACAAAATGATCGAAAAAATTTGAATTTTTGCTTGTTTCTTTTTGCTTGCTCATTTAATCATACTTACTTTTAACTTTTTCTTTGTTTGGCCTCGATAAGTAGTCCATAATTGAGTGTTATTCATTTATTTTTTAATTTTTGGAAGATCAATAAAAATACGTGCAAAATGAACAAAACTATCGGACCAAAAAGATAAAATACAAGAGGTTACAACTTAAACGGAATTCTACGTCTACACTTACGATACTATCGAAACTGTTTATTTTTTTTCCATGAAATGTGTATAAAAGCTTTCTCATTTTAGTTAAACTTATTCCGTTTTAATGAATTTAGTATTTTAGATCGTGTGTCGTAATTGCTTTTTTGCAGATCGTGTTTTTATCTCATATATCGGGACATCGTCCACAGAGACTCAGATCGGGGAAAATACGATATATCGTGTAATTTGGCAACACTGGACGTGACTGCTCTTATTCTCCGATGTTGTTCTGCTCAACATGGGTACTATTTGCTGCTCTTTGTAGCTTGTTGGGAAAGTTATAAGACGACGCTTGTAGAGGCTGTTTTTCTGTTTTCTGTATTCAGTCGTTTGGCGTGTTCCCTGTTCTTTTAACGCGTTTCTGTAGAGGCAGGCTCTGGCAACGATAGTCAAGCATTGAATTGTGTAGTTTTATTGTGCGCGGACACCAATACTAGCTTGTTTGACGACGACAACGGCGACGACGACGACGACAACAATGAAGAGAAAGAAGGTAAGTTTATGAACTTTAGTATAGCATGCTTTAATCATAATTTAGTAGCATGCGAGCTTAATATGTATTAAGGAAGTTTTTGTATATCAGAACAAAAAGCGAAATTAAGGCAAGCAAAATAGAATATGTATATTTAATAAGAATATTAGGTACTGTTAAATATAAGCTCTTTGTAAATAAATAAATTTATTTTTTGCACTTAGAAGTCGCTCATTAGAATTGGGTTAGAATAAATCTAATGATTTTTCATATATCAGAGTCGTATAAATTTGGTCTATATGTGAAAAAATCTGTCTATTGCTGGGGTTCGGGGAATGTGTCGGGTAATTAAATTTTGACTCTTCAAGTCAAGATTTCTTATATCATGTGACAAGAAAAAACTTTGTTTTATTCATCAACATGAGTTTTTCAAAAAAACTTTGGATGCACATTACTTATCTTAGCGCTTATGTATCCAATGGCCCTTCTAGTCGAATTTTCTTAAATTTTCCAAACTTTAGAAGCTGAGTCTATTTAAACACTCACCACAAAAAACAACCCTCGCACTGTACTCACATCTTGAAGTCATAGCAAATACCCGACGATTGTTTATCGTTATATTTTATACCGGGATACAAGATAAGCTTGCTTATCAAGTCATGTGTGCTCAAAACTATCAATTCATGTCCGGTTTTTGTTAGAAGCTCATTCAAGGTGGAAACCCTTTTGCCGGGGAACTATCGTGGGCTGGCCCTTCGGGGAGTTTCGTGCTGGCTGTGGTAAGCTTATTGTTGCAAGCTAGACAACGAGTCGGCGTGGCGTTGCGTCTCAGTACAACCAGGCTGGCATATCCTATTTGCAAGAGATTTTAGGTCGGTTTCGCTCCTCACCAATGGAGGTGAATTAAATTTAACCTCAAATTAAATATTCAAAAATTGATACTGGGGAATCGGTGGCTGAGTAAAGTGTTTATAGCAAAAGTGGCAAGCGGCGCCTTGTCATAGTAAGCTATTAATACTTGAAAACGCGAAACCCTAGGGCACTGGTCATGTCCGGAAAATAATTAAGTTTTATATGGCTATAGAATTCTGCACGAAATGATTGAAAAGAAGGGTTGCTCAGTAGAAATCTTGGGTGCTGAGTGCCTGGAAACTGGTCGATAAATTTAATTATATTCCAAAAACCATTGGACTTGAGAAAACAACTCCCAAGAGAAGTATTGGTCTAAAATATTGCACTGCAAATTTATAAGTTTGTTCCTAATGTAACAATACATCGATCCATAAAATCGTTTTTGATAAAAATAATAAAAATCCTACAGAAAAATGCATTAAAAAATAATTTTTTCAATCAGAAGCATGTCCATTGTAAATTTTCAATCAAAACCAGATAAGTCCAAGCAAGTTTTCATTTGTGTAGCTTCATTCAAATTTTAAAAACTTTTTAAGTCAAAACGTTGTTATTTGTATAAAATTGGTATAAATTTAACATTTTAGCGGATTTGGGTACGCGTTCTGCAAAAAATAAAAAGTTAAAAGCAACAAATATTTTTTTTCTACTAAAAAGGACCTTCAGGAGATTCAAAATTCTTTCGCGGATTTCCTCCGATTTGAAAAAAACGTATGCAGAAATCAATTTAATGATTTCCTTTAACTTTTGAGACCCCGACCGGCGGAATCTTAATTTTGATTCATTTCTATCTTTCAAAACCAGACAAGTCCAAATTTGAAATTGAATATGCGAATTTTTTTTGCACTATGAGACTGTTCTTTTCGCAAAATATCTATTTCTGTGGATTTTTATAATAATTTTGCATAATTGGTTTGTTTATAAAAAAGTCTCTCAAAATTAAAACTTTTTTTCGATTTCCCAACAATTCGATCTGTGTGAATTATCTGGTTTTGAATGTAAACTCCTCAAATATAAAAGTTCTTATTCAGCAAATTAAAACATCAAAATTTATATAAAAAAAATTAATCTGTTTTGTTGAATGAAATCTGTAGATTAGATAGACAAAATTTGATGTAAAAAATTTTGAGAAAAATAAATATGAAAACATGATTAATTAAAATATCTTTAAAATTAAAATGCAAAGTATTTATTTGAAGGAGTATTACATTTCTTCGGACTTAATTTGTTCAGCAGCATGGTTGAAATCTGACAGTCTTCTTGCTTATTCTTTGTGAACGACGTTATCGTTTTAAAACTGGAGATATTTCTGTTTCACCAACGCGTGTTGATGACTCGGAAGAATTCTCGGTTGGTTCTGACCCTGGTGATGATACCTTTAGATTTTGATTAGATTTCTGAGTGGATCGATCGGATAGGCTTGAGTTGAATGAATTGGTCATCACTGGAATTGCTTGAATTTCTTTGTCCAGATCCTCAGTTTCACACATAGTTGATGGTTGATTGTTTTTTGAAGTTGAAAGTTAAGTGTGAATTCTTAATTGGTTTTGATGCCTAAGAATTATGCCATTTTCAATTTTAATTAAGCAAATCAATCGACCGACAACAGCATTAATAACACCTCTAATCCATTTATTTTTCCCGATGAATTGCGATGAATGAAGTTCAATTGCTTCTTTGGAGATCTAGATGAAAACAGAGCTGATAAAAAAGTTCGTGGTTTGCCGACCGTGTAAAAGGTTGCCGACCGTGTAAAAGATCTGAATGAGATTTTCCTGACAGAGGATTTGGAGTTGCCCTGTAAATTGCTAAGTACTTATACAACGCCCTTTGCGCATTGTAATCCTCGTGAATAGTTTTAGTTAAAAACTCTTTAAAAGTTCTCACATTTCTTTCTGATAATCAGTTTGAAGCTGGATGAAATGGAGCTCTTGTGAGGTGCTCAATTGAATTGAGCTCGTAGAAACGACAAAAATTCGCTGATGTAAATTGTGTACCATTGTCACTGACAATTGTCTTAGGAAGTCCCTCAACAGAAAAGATTTCTTGTAACTCATGAATGGTTTTTGATGATCTTCCCGCTGATAGTTTGACCACATACGGAAATTTTGAAAATGAATGCACTACTATTAACCACAATAGAATTAAAATAAGGTCCAGCAACATCCATGTGGAATCCATTGTGGATTCTTTCCCAGGGCTGTGTAGCTTCTGGTCATGATGAAAATACTCACTTCGCTTGGCATTTCTAGCAGTTTCTTGACATACCGAGCGAGTGCGTGACAAATTTCTTATTGCCTCATCGATTTTAGGAAACCAAACGATGTGCCATTTCTTTCATTATAAATGTTCCGCAGTATCCTTCATGCGTCATCTCTAAAACCTGTTTGCGAAATTGAGGTGGAATAACAACTCGTGTGTAATCCATTTCGAGCAACAGAACGCCATTGTGAATAGTTAATAACAGTTTCCGATTAAAATATGGCAATTTATGATCCTGACATTTCGAAATTGAATTTGGCCATCCATTGGTGACACACCTCGTGACTGTTTGAAGATTTTGAACTTATTTTGTAAGTTCAGATATGATTTTAGAATTAAGTGGAAATTCGTCGATAACCGTTTGCAATAAGTCCATTTCGTCAAGCATAAATCTTTCTTTTTCATCGAAATCTCTACCTTCTCCAACTGGGAGACGTACAAGAGCATCAGCATAACTGCTTGAATTTTGTTTTTTGATTGCCCATCGTTGCAATCGATGTAAAGTTGGGATTGGTAGCTTTTTGTGTGGATGAAATATAGTTGTAAGAGCTTGATGGTCCGTTACCAGTACGAAATGTCTTCCATAAATATACTAATAAAACCTCGTTACTCTTAATATGATGGCCATAGCTTCTTTCTCAATCTGAGAATAATTGACTTGACTTCCATTGAGAGTTTTCAAAGCGAATACTATTGGCATCTCTAAACCATCAGGTAAACGATGAGGTAAGACTTCCCCGATGCCAAGCTTAGAAGCATCTGTGGCTAAAATGATTTCATACTTGTCATTATAATGAACGAGTCTTACTCCTTGTAAGATTGTATTTCGAAGTGATTTGATAGCGTTTTCTTGTCTTTGAGTCCATGGGAATTTAACATTACTTCTTCTCAGCTCATTAAAAGCTTTTGGTGAAAAGTTTTGAATGAATTTATTATAATAATTCAACTTTTTTGACATTTTGTGGTCAGGCATTAGTTTGATTGCGTCCAATCGCTTTTCCCATGGCTTGATACCATTTGCATCTATAATGTAATAACTTTTTTCGGCAAAGAAGCATTTATATTTTTTGCACCTGAGTTTATAGTGCTCAATTTTTTCAAATATTGATTGTACATTTTGAATATGTGCTTGATATTACTTCCAGTCACTATAATAAAATTTACATAAACAGCGCATCCAGAAATGCCTGTGATAGCCTCTTCCATAAATCTTTTAAAAATTCCAGGTGCACTGGAACTTCCGAAGAGTAAACTCTGATATTAAAATAACTCAAGAGGTGTATTGATAACCATGAGTTTTTTTGAAGAATCAAATAACTCAATTTGAAGATAAGCGGAAATACTGAGTTCCTTGAAGCTTGTGAAAGAACTCCTCTATCCGAGGAATTGCATATCGATCTAACTCGATATGAGGATTGAGAATAACTTTGAAATCTGTACAGATTCTTAATTTACCATAGTTTTATTACTTTCGAAGAAATAAGACGATCGAGTTCTGGTAGAACAGCATCATATTGCGTAAATGGTATATTGTATGGCTTAAAAAACTAAGGACGACCATCCACGTTTAGAACAATTTTTGCTTTGAAATTAGAACAATGCCCGAGAGTTGACGAAAAGAGTGAATTATACTTCGCCGTGAGATTACAGAGTGAATCCATTAGCACGTCTTTGACTATATTAACTACCCCTTTTTTATTGGGCTTAGAATCTCTTTTACCATATAAAGAGTTAGAGCGATTTGAAGAAGATTTGAAAGATTGAGATTATTGACATACACTCGAAATATGCCCAGTTTTTGAAAAAGTGTTACGAATTGATTTATTTTTATAATGAAAACATTGACTTCGCTGGTGTGACTTACCACAATCCGGACAGGACTTGTAGGAAATCTTAGTTGTGTTACGAGACTTCGCTTCCGATGTTGCTGTCTATTTTGACTAATAGCAGGATGAATGACTTGAGCTTTGTTGATTTAAAACCAATGACTTGCTTCACCTTTGATTTGCAATTTGAAGAACTTCTTCTAGAGATGTGAATAAATTTGAAGAAAAATAAATATTGAAGCATGATTCATTAAAATATATTTCAAGTTAATAAGTATTTATTTGAACAAGTATTACACTATAAAGTACTCTATCTTCAAACTTTGTTAACCTGCTTGGTTGTTCTTTTAACCTGCTTGTTGACAATTTGATATTGAGTATATCTTTGTATATTAGTAGAAAATCAAGTTGTAAAATGTTTTGTATTTTTTTTTTGTCTTCACTAGAAACCCAGTCGATATCAACAAGAACGTCAACGTTTTCGAAATACCCAACGAAAAATTTTGAATCTTGAGGAACGTGTACAGGCCATACAGCTTTATGATCTCAGTCCCATCTATATGCGGGTTGCTACCGCCTTCAAATGCAGCTGGGAGCAAATCAAGAATGTCATACAAAATCGCGATGCCATTCTTGAGTATTATGCACGCTGTCAAACGGTCGGTGCCAATGACAATCCACGTATGGTGCGTCAGAAAAAAATAAATTTCCTCGGTAAAGTCATGTACGAGTACATTAGAAGAGCACACTATTATCGTATGGGTGTAATTGATAATGATAGCGTGAGAGATCGAGCGCTAATGTTTCGTAATATTCTACAAATTGATTGTTTTTCTCCTAACAAAGCATGGGTGGCAGATTTTAAAACGGCCTATCATCTAGACTTTACACAGCTGGATGCGTTAGTGTATACACAGAAACCACCGTCATCATTAAACTGCGTAGACATTGTGCTCTATTGTAGCAAGGAGTTGGAAGACACACAGAAGATTTTGCCGAAGGAAGATGGTAGCAGCAGCGTTGGAGCTATAGTTGCCGCCACATTAGGAAGTGGTGAACAAAATAATGTGAATGACGTTATCGATGTAGATAGCAGAGATTCTCAAGATTTCGAAATAGATAATATAAATCAGCAAGAAGAATTTGATGATAATGAATTACTAGATTTTGGCGAAGAGGACCTTGAGGACGCAGAGGATTCGGACTATGTAGCTGATGGCGATGATATTAATGAGAACGAAGAAGGACCCACCATATATTATGGTGATGACGACTATAATTATGAGGCCGAAGATAGCATACAAAGTTTTGTTGCAAGGCCTGAGTCACCAAAAGAATTGCAAATTGTGCCAAAAGAAACGCAGAATTTACAAAAAGCAACACAGTTGGTGGCGCAAGAAGCACAACTATCACCAAAGGTATCTCAAGAGCCAGCTGTGGAGCCGCAGGTATCAGATCAAGCAACTCAAAAGCCCGCTCTAGAACAACAAAAGTCAACCAAGGATCCAGAAACGTTACCTAAGGAACGAGAACAACCTCAGCTTGCACCAACTGAATGTGTTCCTAAAATAATAAGTGTTGCTTCGGATACTGATACAACAACAACGCCAATAATAGACAATACTCTGATTAATTCATTTCGTGAATCATTGCGCAAGGATAACTATGCAGCAGCCCTGGAAATACTGCAGCCATTAGAAGAATTTGCTCTGTTAGAGGAGGATTTCTCAGCCATAAATTTACTCTCGCAACTGTTGGTGACTTTTCGCAATGGCAGGAAACGCAAAATGCAAACTCTTCCATAGATGAAACCGGTGGACTGCAAAGTATAGACTGAAGAGTATAGAAAGAATGCGTCTGGAACAATGCATAAAATTTGCGTTGTCCTAGACGTTTGAAATCATATACTATAAAAATCTTTAGTTTTAAAAGTTTTAAGTTGTACTTGGTAGGAAGTTAGTTTTAAAGTTGTGGTTTATACATTCATTTAATGAATCTATTTAAGCACTAAAAATAAATTTTCTATAAGAAAAAAATGTATTGTTTTAAATATGCGCCCAAATAGTAGCGGGCAAAATGGGAAGCGTTAAATTATAGCAAAATGGGAAGCGTAACCAGTCGGAAAATTGGTTGAATGTGCACTTTTTAAGCAGGGAACCGAAATGAACTCACTAATGAATGCACGTGAGACCACAGATACATACACCACTTTAAAACACGGTCATGTGGTTGTCATAACATCTCACGAATCAACTACGCGAGTCAATTTTCGAAGTAATAATAAACTTTTTTGAAGGTAACTTTTGATAGAAGATTTAACCCTCTTTTAGAGCTTCAGTTGAAGTTGAAATTCATAAAGTAAGTTGTAACTTTAATCACGTATTATCTGGCAGATGTTATAGAAGCCATGGTTTAAATAAGAATAAAGTCAATTAGCTTGAACGCTTCATGAATGAACTACAAATTGGTTGAGTGGAGAGCGATCTAAACTTACGGGTGATAGGTTGCTGGTTCGAATCGTCTGAACGCGTGTGTGAAAGTTTTAAAAATGTTTAATAAATAAAAACATTAATTAAATTGAAAGACTGGCCTCGGTAGTCGAGAGGTAAGCGTGCTTGATTGCCAACCCAGAGGTCACGGGTTCGAATACTGGCCAGGCTATGGTCGCACGCTTTGACCTTCTTTCAATTATTTCCTTATGCTTAATCAACTGAAATTAAAAATATATTAATATTTAGAACTTTGAAAGTTGCAGTTATCTTAGGTAGAGATGTTTGTGGCATGAGATTGCTTAAAAACTCGAATTGACTGAGGTAAAGGCATAACACATGACTCCGATTCAAATTCACATGTTGATATAGCGGTCCATTCTTTAAAATATTTTTGTATTTAAATAAAATCTAAAATACTTTTAGAAGAAAATACGCGTACTTTGAGAAGCTACGTAGTTTTCATAATACAAAGTGTAACTTTATATATACAAAGTCTCCTGCAAACTTTATAGAAGTTTGTATGCTATTTGGGATGAGATCGTTCAAGAGCCGTAGACATGGGAATAAATGATAAGAATGAAGTAAAATTTATATAAGTACATACCTTGTTATCTTAAGGCAATAAAATTTTTTTGACCCATATTTTCGAAAAGTCCCATTTATGAGATATTTGGAAAAAACCAATGCGATCAACACCCTTTGGTCGTATATCTCGAAAACTAATTCTATAAAGGAAATATGTGTACAATTTTTATGTAAATTTAATGAAAAAAAAATTATTTAAGTAACAAAATCCATTTTAACCCAATTTTTTTTTTAAAATTTGCTAACGAGATATTTGAAGGAACCGATTAAACAGACCATTGTTAATCTTGTATATTGAAAACTAATAATAAAACGGAAATTTTGCTTATGAAATTTGATGTTGGTGTGCAAAAAAGATTTTAAGGATTTTAAGGAATTTTGAAGTTCTTCAAAATATCGAAAATTCTGATCCTCAAGGACATGCGTCATCGACGAAAACTAATAGTAGTTAAAAAGAGCAAGGTCCATATCAAAATTTAGGTAGATCGGTTTGGGTAGAACTTCCCATTTCAGCGTTTCAAGGTATATTTGGATCGGCTGCGCAAAAAGTGGCCGAGCGGTGTCTTGTAGAAAAATTGCCTGGTCGTGCCTTTGCTCGTATTTTGGCCGGTTTTGGTTAAAAGGTCTGCTCAAACGCGTCAATTGTGTTCATTAGAGTTGCCTTGTGATAGTTTCAACCGGTTTTAGCAGCTCACAACTAACCAAATTGGGCTTGAACCCATTTTTCATTAAAAGATGCAAAAAATTCCTTTTTTGTGACTGGTTTTTGCATCCCAAAAGATGCAAAAATCCCTTTATTTTTTGCCGTTGCATCAGCTGTTCGTAAGTGAAAAAAAACTACGTGCGATGCCTCTCGGAATGATCCCAATGGCTTTTAAGCGAAGAGATATGGCTTGTTGAGTCACTCCCAATGCTTTTGCGAGTTCTTCTTGCGTTTGCCACGTGTCTTCATCCAATCAATATAGCCTCCACTTCGAAATTCTCAAACTTTTCTGGCCGTCCTTCGTGCTCTTTGGAAATGGTATTACGATCAGCACTTCTTAAATGTGGAAATTGATTACCATCAAAACTCACATGTGGAAATCGATGAAGCATATTCCATATGAAAGAAGAAAGAAATTTATGGTTTGTGGAAGAACTCGCTATCACCTTTTTTCCTTACTTAAGAATTCAGCCCGTAAGCTTCCAGCAGCATTCGATATCCTTCAGTTGAATTTTTCTTCAAATGAATGCTCACAAAAGCTATGTTGTTAACACTTCATCGAAACGACAAAATGAAATTGGAATGAAATTGGTTGCAACATTGTCCGATTCAATTTAGTACTGTTGATGTCATCAAAAAAATCCTTTAAAATTGTTGGTACACCTGGTAGAATTGTTAAATGAACTGATTCTGCTTACGAGAAATTTTTGTAAGAACCGATTTTACCGAAGATTTTTACTCTTATATCACAAAAAATAAATATAATTTTTTAACAAGCAAAAGCCTTGATGATACAATTTTTTTTTAAAATCCCGTTTACAAGACATTTGAAAAAAATTAATGTAACCCAACATATTTGCTCCTAATTATCGAAAACAGGTTGTGGTCGAAATTCACTTTATAAAAATTATTTTCACAAAGTGCCCCTTTGTCAAAATTCCCATTTTCAAAATTCACCTATTTTTCCTTTCATAGATTTCTAAAAAAAAAAATTAATAAGAACATGTTGATACTGCTAAAAAGCAAACGCTTTTCTTCAAAGGGAAATTTTATAAAGTTGAAATTTGTAAGGAATTTCATTGAATTTCGTTGAGGAGGAATTTCGCGGAGGGGAACTTTTGTAAGGAATTTTGTAGAATTTGGTAAAGGAGAATTAAAAATAGTTGAATTTTGAAAAGGGTGAATTACGTTAAATGGAATATGTGAAGGTGGATTTTGATACGGAAAATTCTGCAAAGATTCGACTTGCTACAAAAAAATAAATGATTCCAAAAAACATATTTAAACGAAAATTTTTGCTTTTATAACTCGATTAGTTCTAGGAAATTTTGTGAATGACATTTTTGCTTTAAATTGCCTAATGAACAAAAGCCTTTTTGGGCAAAAATTTCTTTTGTGCAAAATCCCGTTTACGAGATATTTGCTTCACTATTTTAAACAACACCCTCTATGGTCGTATATCTCTTACGATCAAACTAATAATTCTGGAACGGAAATTCTGTGAATGATATTTTTGTGTAATATTTTCCAACGAACAAAACTTCATTTCATCCAACTTAATTTTACCGTCAAATATTAAGTTATATGATCTTTTGACATTTTTTTCGATAATTCAATTTATATAGGCTATGCTAGAAATCTAATTAAAAAAACTGATAAAATATTTAACAAAAAAACCATTAATTACCTTGTTGTGATCTCAAAAAAAAAAATTTGAAGAAATCTGTTCCTCAAATAAGGTCTATCTATAATCTTAGACTATAAGAACTGAAAAAAAATTTCTCGACTTGAATGTTTTAAATACAGAACTGTTGAGCATTTTATTAACACTCACTGTATAATCGAACTCCTTATTAGTCGAAGAGACCATTTGATTGCCAGGAACTTTAACAAAATTATAAAAATCAAATTATGAAAGGTACTCAGCTCAAAGGTTCCTTAACCCCGCCCGAAGTTATAATTTTTATACTGTTTCATTTCGATTTTTGATTGCTCAAAAATTATTCTGCCATGAATCCCGTCAAATATTCTCTCTGAAGCTACATTTCTAAATAAATTGCATTCTATGTGAAGACGTTAACAGAATAGATTGCCAACAAGAACACGGCAAAGTACCCAGCATACATAGGCCAAAAGTACTATAAATATCTATAAAACAGCGCCAACAACAAGAGTACTGACGATAACAATAACAACAAATATAGCTTGTCTGAAATAAATAAAATTTCTCAAACGCAAGAGCGAGATAGTAAAAGAGTCTGCAAGTACTTTTATAGATTTGAAATAATCTAATGCCTTCTATACCAAACTTTGCAACGACGACGACGACGACGACGATGACGACGACGACGACGACGATGATGATATTGATAATGATTAACCAGATAGGCCAGACATGCGCAGAAAATATTTGAAAATACAACACATTTGTTACCCATGAGTAGAACATTCTAACAAGAGATATACCTACCAAAAACACTTCCATGCAACAGAACTCTTAAAGCCAAACAGCTTCAACTTATTTATAAGTATATATCTAGTACATGACAGTCAGCTTTAGCGGAGGGATGAAATTGAAAACAGAGACAAGTATCGAACGAGTTTCTTTTCTTTAGTTCAGGGTTCAGACATATTTTTTTTAATATAATTTAAATAAAAATTTGTTAATATTATAAAACAAAAATATACATTTCGGGTTTAAAACTTATTTTTAGGAATAACATATTCTAATGTTTTGTGGCATTTTTTACAGTGTATTTTTTAGTGTAGCATTTTGCTTACAACCTAGTAGCTAGTGAGCTATTTTCTATGTACAAATGCAAACTTATAAGCTAGAGGCAATCCTCTGACTGATCTCTATTGACCATCTTAGCTTGCCAGTTCCACACCCATTGCTTCTTACTTTAGACCACATCAACATCATCATCGCCGTCTAGCTCACGCAGCACCTCATCGGCTCGCGTGATTAGGCCGATAAGTCTAAAGTTTTCCTTGACCAGTGCAAAGTCCTCTAGTAGCTTGAGGTATTTGCGTGCCTCGGCGCAGCTGCTAATTGGCGGCAGCGGTGGGGCGCGGTCGTAGTTTGCATGTCGTCGCTTATTCGATGATGTGGAGTTGATAGTGGTTGGTGCACGCGTTAGAGGTGGCATAGCGGGCAGGGCATGAGGCGGCGAGTTGGGTGCTGCTGGCCAAGTATTTGGTGTTACGGCGTCGGTGCTGTCGTTGTTGCTAATGGCGGTGTTGTTGTGGTCCTGTGATTTGTTTGTCAGTCCCTTTTGCAGCTGAGCCAAGGCCATATTGTCTTCTTCCTCCGACTGTTCATTGTCCGTTCTAGCGATCTCTGTGTTTGCCATTGTCGCAAGTCGACAGTCTGTTGCGTTTTCTTTCTCCTGTTCATCAAAATTCATCGATTCATGTGTTTCATTCTTTGTCGGCACCTCCTGCTCTTCCTCATCAGAGATGTATTCTTTCTTGATGGTCATCAGCGGCTCATCTTCTTCGATTTCACGTTTGATTTCTAGCTTTGGCGGTGGAACAATCGGCCTGTCGTTCGGCAACTGCGGTCGAGCTGTGTTCAGACTTTGCGCCACTGATGCTAATGGTATAATGGTCATGGTCATGGGTGTAGCGCCAGTTCCATTAACACCCGGAGTTATGGGCGTGGCGACGAGTACTTGTTGTGGCAGCTTGGCACCGTTAGTGTGTGCTGTGCCCATTGGCAGCTTGACTGCCACAAGATGTCGCTTGGCTAAGGCGGGTTTTGAAGGCGCAGACGGCGGCATTGGCTTGGATTTGGTTTGACTTGCTTGCTTTTTAGCGGTCTGTCGTTTTGGTCTTTGCGGTGGTGGTTCATATTTCTCCTCCTCCTCTTCAACCTCATCCTCCACATCGGCATCAGCTTCTTCTTCCTCCTTAGCTGATACATTTGACTCATTATCTGCGCCATATTGTGTTGGCTTCGTTGAAGTCTGCCCATCTGCTTCATGTTCCGGCACCAGTATATCTCTTATAATATCCTTGATCTGCACCGAGTGACCCTGTGTGTAGGCAATCTTAAGTTTCTTGGTATCGTTATCGCTGATCTTGTACATTTGACGAAATTTATCGCACCAGTCCTGATGTGGAAAGAACACTTGTATGCCAAGCGCACTCTTGAACTGCAGCGCCATCTTTTGTATCAGGCCATCGGTAATGATAAAATCTTTGTAGTACATCATGCGACGTATCCACTCGTACACTGATTTGCCCAGCATTGAGACACGCACAGACTTCATTTCCAGCGATTTTACCTCATTGCAGCGGCGTGTGCGTTGTTCCCATGCTTTGAGTATCTCGTCCTTTTGCTGTATAATGCGTTTGATCTGATCAGGGCTGCAGTTGAAGCTGCGACCAACATGCTTGTAAACGGGTGTCTTTTCGAACTCGCGTATGGCAGCTACCTTCTCGTTCAGTGCCAGCACATTCTTGCGCTTGATGCGATTGTCGAAGAGTATTTTTTCGCTTGGATTCTGTGAAGAGAAAAGAATTTGGTTAATTTCAAAATTTTTTAATGAATGTTGGGCAAGATTAAATTTGTAGTTAATAGTGGAGTTGTAGCAGTGGTCGTGTGTGTGTTTGCGGTTTTAAGGTGGGCTTTAAAAATAAAAAAAAAAAATAAAGAAAAAACTAACAAAAAGCTTATGTTAATTTACACAAGGGCTTTGGTAGTTTGATGCCTGTTAAGGTCTTAGATAAGCCACCAAATTTTTTCTAGTTGATCTATTACATTTTTTGAAATGTAATAAATTATCGTTGTATGAACACAATCATACAAGTCACTAATATAATTTTTTATTGATGAGTTTAAGCATAAATTTTAAGCTTGCAAAATGACAGGTATCTAAAAATTGATTTGGTAAATCCAACAAACCGTTGGATGCTTTATACAAAACAGTTTTAAAATATTGAAATTTTTGGCTTTTATAATTTAAACATTTTGTTTTAACGAAGTTTTGATTTTTAAACCAGGTATTAAACCATTTTAAAATCAGCTCCTACGATAACTTTGGTGATTATAAATAAGCTAAGCTTAGAAATTTTTTTTTACAAAAATAACTTGATTAATTTTATTACGATTTTGTTTTTACGATTTTGGTGTATCTGTCATAAACTATAATACTTTCTAAAATTTCCTAAGACTCCCTAAAGGACTTAAAAGCCTGAGACTAGTTATAAGAGATATTGAGTTAAGATATGATTTAAAGAGATAATAACACTAGTTAAGCAAAATTCATAAAGTGATCTCTAACCAAGACTTTATAAAATTAAACAAAAAAAAAAACAAGCAAGGAATATGTTCCACTTGGCCGAAGTTAAAATACTTTGAAGTGTCTAAATATCGATGACTTCACTTTATATGGATAGTAGGGGAAGTTTACATTCGAATTTTAACTTCTGCGTTTTTATAACAAATTAAAACTTATGTGATAAATTTTGGATTGGATTGATTTTGTATGGATTTTTGAGAGATTTTCGGCATTTTCATATTGGTTCATGTATCTTGTACATGCACTTTATGAATTTTTAACACTAGGCTTATGAAAAATTAACGTTCTCGTGTTTTTTTTTCTTTTGAGTATTTTGCTCATTGGTAACATGAGTATTTCATGTTAAGCATGTAATTGGTAACTGCAGAAAAATTCATGAATGCGATTTATAGAGATTATGTAAAAATTCATAATTATTGCGTACTTTTTTGGTTCACTGCAGTGCGTGTGAGATAGGCCGGATCAATTTTGTATGGAGAAAAAAGGTTTTGTATGCAAAAAACTTGATTTTTTTGCCAATAAAGGGGTTCAGGAGAACCAAAACCACTCCATAGGAATTTGTCCGCTTTAAAAAATTTATGCAAAAATAGTTTTGAAGAGTCCTTCTTACTTTTGAGTCGGTGTCCGGCGAAATCTAAATTTCGAGCTGCTATAGTGGGGGTATAAAAATATCGATGGTTATTTTTTTCTATTTTTCGAAAAACATGAGCTATCAGTATTCGCAATAAATTATGTTTGGACTGACAGAATTAACCAAACAAATCCAATTTTAGTTATAATGGTTGACCAAGCACGTTCACTAGAAATTGCAAATTTGCAAAAAAGGATATATGTTCGCTCTTTAAGGTCTGTTACTTTTTACTAGTCCATGGGTTTTGCTCAATTTCGGCTTAAAAGTTTTGCAGACGTCTATACTTTAAATCATTTTAAAAATCTCAACACTTGGAGGATTCTTTATTTCTTCAGGTGATAAAAATAGCTTTCGATCAAGGTTTTTCCAAAAAAAAAAACAAAAAAATTAAGTTTGTCAATATTAATTCATATCTCCTTGACTAATAAGGTGCTTCATGTTACTTGGTAAGTGCGTTAAAATTATTTTATTGCAAATTGAGATACGAATCTCAATTCAACTATACGCAACATTGTTCATGCTTGTGTCATAAATAAGTTTTTGGGGCCCTCTTTCGATTACCGAACGCCTTTCAGAAGGAATTACCGACAAAGTTGCACTGGTCCGAAGACAAAACCAGAAGAGATTTATATAGCTGCAGTTTACGCTCTTCAGCATAAATCAGGGACTTATACCTGATCCCACTATTGAGAATATAAGCTTAGCGTTCTTAATCGCCGTGGCAGATCTCTGGGCTTTTGCATGCAACTCATTTTCGATATTATTTCGCGACACGATGTATCATCCGATCTGTTTCGCTTATTAGTTATTTTATTTATTTATTTATTTATTAGCTAAGCTTCTGAGGCTTTATAGCTTTTGAAATTTAGCCAGTTATAATGCATGAGTTGTTAGGTACTCACTTTCTTGAGTACATGAAATGAGTTTTTGTTACAGAAGCCATTTTCACGTTTGCTTTCTCTTCTTCACTTTTCTTGGATTATGCTGGCTTCTAGACAGCTCCACTGTTTGCTTCTAATAAGCAGCTCCACTGATTATTCTGGTTTTTGTAGAGCTACTTTGAAATTGCCATATGATTCTGTACAAAGCTCTAGAACTCAAAGTCTGGGGTCTGTCTCGCTTTTCATCTTTATTTGAATAAGGTTTCTACCAAGGACAGAGATTAGATAACTTTTTTCGTCTTGTTTTCGCCGAGGCATATCTCTATGCTTTCGATAGGAAGCAAATAAATTGCCAACGAATCATCTTAATTGATTTGCATACTAGCTTTGTGAGAGTGAATGAAGGAGTCGCATATATTCTCTCAGATTAGGCTACGGTCCTAGAGCAGTAGCAGATCTTTGAAGAGCTAATTTGTGGTAACCATAATTTCCTATATAAGGCTTCGTGGTTACATGAATTCCCGAAATTACTCCACGGCGTAACAGTTGACTTATCCGCAGATACCTCATCATCCAAAATTTATAAAGTGTTACTGCCGGGTCCCAGGGTATATGATTCCGATGCCAAGCCATCGTGTTATTGAAAGCCGCGACTTTGTTTGGTATTTAAATTGATGTGGTTACTCCGTTCAAAGCTATTCTAATTTGTACTCATTATAATGTTTTATTTTTAAGGGAAGATTATTTGAATGTCATTTGCTTAGGATAGAAATTTAACTGGAAAAAGCACTTTTCAGTTTACAAAAAAAGAAGATACGGTAGTTCAAATAGTTTGTTCATGTCAATTTCAAATACGAAAAATACGATTTGTGATAAACGAAATCTTACGAAGTGACTTGAATGAATCACCTTAATATTCGCATGAGGTCAATATGCATTTAACAAAGTTCTTGACAACTTTATTGTCTTTAAATAATTTAAATGTAACTTTGGTCAAATCCGTCAATCCAAACGGACTTACTACGAAGAATGATAAGATACCTTTTACCAAAAAAGCATAAAAATTCTTCGGTTCATATCTCTATTCGGTTCATAAGTCTATCCATAAATAATTTTTATATTTAAAATAGAGAAAATTAATTTCACAAAAAAGTCTTAAGTAATTTTCAGACATTTCTAATGAATGTCTTATATAATTTGATACTTAATCTTGGCACATTTTAAAGATTATTTTTGTAAGAAAAATATTTTTGTTAGCTTTTGAAAAGTAATTGCAAATTTCATGAACTTTCAAGAAAATTCTATATACATATATTGATTTTGAAATGCAATTGTAAATATAAGTTAAAATACATAAAATATATGTTTATTTTCGACAACATATTTTTAAAATTGAATGGAAAAATTAATATAATACTAAATTTAAAAATCATCATGCTTTAATCAAACACTACTTAAAATTCAAAAACATTCCCTAAAAACTAAAATATATCTACTTTTAAAAATTGTTAAGCGCCATCCCTGATTATAACGCTTTTTTCTAATCGTATCAAATTGAAAAAGTTTGCCAACGAATAATTTTAAAATGAAGAGAGATGAATGTTTTGCAGTTCTTGTTACAAAAAAAAAAAACCACAGAAGTATTGGTTGGAGTTCGAAAAATTTGCTAAGGTTTTGAGAATTGACACATTTCAAGCCTTAATTCTGTATCTCGAAAAAGCACAGTTCCAAAGAAACGAAAGTATTGCCGTTCCTGCCTTCTTTCGTCACATTAAATGATGGTTTTAATCTAAATGCAGAATGTGCCAAGTTCTAAAAAAATCTATGAAAATAATTTTTAAAATTTCGAGGCATCTGCTATCGATTCAATAATATGGAAGGCACGCTCAACAGGCTTCTCCTTCAGGATTTTGATTTTAAACAGGAAATATATAAAAAATCATACAACACTTCACGCTTGAGGACCTCAACGCCATATTGGTCATAACCTTTAATAATATGTTGTTGCAAGCAAGTGCATTATCAGGTGCACCTGATCAATTAGTATTCCTGATTCTATAAAAATTTGTGGAATTCTTTTTCAGAGTTTTAACAAAAATTGTTTAATCAATTTCCTGAGCTTTGTTATAAAAACTAAAATTTTGACTAGTCTAACCTGCCTTTCCCTTTCGAAAACCACCCACGCGCCGTGAAAATAACTTGCAACTACACCATCTCGTCACTGATTACCCCTCTTCGTTCACGCCACTTCACTCCACTTACTTACCATTTTAAATGAGTTTCTTAACTTGTTGGCCCGTCGACGTTGACGGGTCAAGAAGCAGCAGCTGCGTGTTCCAACGATAAGCTTTGCAAGCTTCGCACTTTTCTCACTACTGTGTGCCGCTTCCACCACCCTGCGTTGCTGTTTTTTTTTTTTTTTTTGCCTGCTCTGCTGTCTAGCAATGCGATTGCCAGTGCTTGAATAAATAAGTTTTTCGTATGCTTGGATTTCTTCTTGTTGTTATTGTTGTTTTTCTTAATTATTCTTTTTTGTTTTTTATAATTTGTCGTAGTCTGTTTTAAAATAAAGTTTTAAGTTTCGTTGTTTTGAAAGAATGCTGCTATATTTTGTCTTGCTGTTGTTGTTATTATTTCAGTTCAGTTGCGACGGCGTTACCAGCGGCGCCCTTGTAGTTGAGTATTCGGTGGAGCTGACGGGAAATTAACAGCCAACAAATAAAATGACGAGCAATGAGCGTACGACGGCTAAAACTCTACTAGAACATTGCGTGCATCGAGAATCGAATACAACCGAGACCGTTATGTGGTTCCGTAGTACGGAGCACGGCCAGCGTAGCGGAGAGCATGCTATATATCGAGTGCTCGGAACGCAGTTGCGCCGGTGCCGGGGCGTTGCTCGGTCTCTCTCTCTGCTATCTAGCTGACTTACTGGCTGGCTGGCTGGCTGGGTTTCGCGATAAGCGTCAACGGGTTGTTAACGACTATCGTTGGGCTACGCGGAGAGGGGGTGGTTTTGTTTTGGTTGTTTTTTTTCCCCCATTTTGCTATTTATTTTTGTTATACGCTCCGGTTCATTACTTTGCTCTATGCGCACTGCTCGTGCGCGCTCTTACTCTCTGGCCTACGTTTTAATTTTAATTTTGAAACAATTATTTTCATCGAAATAATTTCGTTGGTTTTGTTGGTGTTGTTGTTGTTGTTATTTTTGTTGCGCATCTGCACAATTATTCTATACCCTCGTTGTTGCCCTCGTGCACTGCTAAACTTGGACCGGGGTGCGTCGATGTACGGTATGCAACCCCACGGTGCAGTTCGGTTTTCTGCTTCTATTGTTGTTGTCGTTATTTTTGTTGTATCGTTGTATTCTTATCCACCAGAGGGCATCGCAAGATTATCGCAACAAATCAACATGAACGAAAAACCGCGTTTGTTACACTGGAAAAAATACATCGAATAGATGAAAAATAATTCAAAGAACTTTAAGGGTGAACCTACATATTCATCATCCATTCTGAGAAAGTGTTTGGAGTAAGCTTACAAGCAATAGAAGAAACAGACTTTGAAATCACTTGCCTAAAATCCTATTAAGGCGTTAGGCCACTCTAGAACTTTCGAAAAATCAATATATTTCTTTTTTAAATGGTCCCTTACGACCTCAAAAATTATGTCTCAAAAGATGATGGCCAGGAAAAATTTCAAAATACTTGATTTTTTAATTTTAGTATAAGACCGCCTGGTCGGCACTTGAGGCCTGCATGAATATATTCGCGTTTATCTAAAAACTGCATTTTTTGAGTTTGCCGAAAACATAACTCAGACAATTTATAACCGATTCACTTGAAACTTGGAATGTATCTTGAAAAATATATTGTGTATGGAAGTATGTAGCATTGTTTTTTCAAATTGAAAAGTTTATTTGTTATTTACAATAATCTGATGATTTTATAGGCAAATTTATCACTTTTCACTTTAGAAGTGCGCCATTTGGCCGAAAATCAATATATCAAAAATATCCTACGTACTTCTATAGCCGATGTTATATATGCTAAAAAAAATTCATTGGATTTTTGTGACTCAAAAATTTTAGGAGTTATTTATTCGCCTCCTTAAACCCTTAAAAAACGAAGACGTCATCCCAAAAACACTGCACAGTCGCTATTTTGAAATTTTACGTTTTAAAAAAATGTTTGTATACAGTCACTGATATGTACAGGTAGACCTCGCTTAACACGTGCTTCTTATAACACGGCCTCGCTCTAACACGGTTTACGTTTTGTGATCATTTTTCGTTTAACACGCTAAATGGCCTCGTTCTAACACGGTTCCGGAAATTTTTTTTTTTTTTTTTTTTAAGTCAAAAAATATTTGCACTTGTTGTGTGTGCATTAGAGCGTATCACCAAAACTAACCTATTTTTGACCCCGCCTCAATCGTTAGATATTTAAAATACATTTTCGAAAAAAATATATTTTTGTTTTTTAAAGTGGTCCCTATGGTGCTATTTTGGTTTTTTCGTTATATCTTCGGTGTTTCTTGTTCGATCCAAAAGATTTTATATCTGTGTGTTTGTTGGTGTTATCCAAATATTTTCTGATGTTTTTTTTACCTCAAATGTTTTTTTTTCGACTGATTACATAATCTATCTTCGTTCCTACCATATTATCCTGCACAAAAAAGTCCAACAAATAAAAGCTTTCAAAAAATCATTATAACCATGGGAAGAAGTGAAATCGAAAAAATGGATTTTAGAAGCACTTCCGACCTATTTTGCAAAGAATAACACTTTGGATCATAACACAATTTGTTTTGAGTTTTCGAAATCTTTTCGGGATTCAAGGTGGCTGTAACGCTCGCAACTGTCAAGTTTCGCGAAAATGTGCCTCAAAAGTCAGTGACTGCTGTGGCCGACTTATGTACTATTTGAACGAAACGCTCCGTGTTTTGCGCAAAGATAATCTGTCGAAAATAAAACGTGATACAAAAGGATTAAATTATGACGTCAACGTTACATCATTCAATTAGTAAAATAATGTTTTCTGTGGTTCTCACTGTGGAATTTTAATGATTTCGTCTGAATACTGTAGATCAGACAGTTGGTCTTGCTTGTAAAACTGGAGACATGGTTGCTCAGTGATCTGAACTCTTGACCAGTCGATCATTTCAGTGTAAGTTGTGCTGCTATAGTTGATGTGGGGTTGGTGGTTCGGACCACGAAATTGCCGAATTTGGCTTCGATTGTGGGTTTTCGACACTATTGGTATTTTTGCGCCATGCCACAATCTTGAAACTTCTTCGTATATATTTTCTGTGAATGCAATGTTTTTGACTTTTTAATTATGCTGAAGAAACAACGCGTATTCCACCACATTTCGTTTTGTTGGTAATTTTGTTCTGTCCAAGTCGCGCTTACGGAAATGTATTTTGTTAAAATTAAGTGTTTTTGCACGTTTCATCCGAACTAAAGCTCGATTTTATTGATCATTGAAAAATACCGATTGACTTTTCGCTACAGCCACCTTAAATCCGAAATCATAAATCTTAAATCCGAATTTCCGATTTCGAAAATTAAAAAAAAATTATTATGATCTATTCTTTGCAAAATAGGTCGGAAGTGCTTCTAAAATCCATTTTTTCGATTTCACTTCTTCCCATGGTTATAATGGTTTTTTCAAAGCTTTAATTTGTTGAACTTTTTGGAGCAGGGTAATATGGTAGGAACGAAGATCGATTGTGTAATCTGTCAAAAAAAAAACATTTGAGGTAAAAAAAACATCAGAAAATATTTGGATAACACCAAAAAATACACAGATATAAAATCTTCCGGATCGAACAAGAAACACCGAAGATATAACGAAAAAACCAAAATAGCACCATAGGGACCACTTTAAAAAAAAAAAAAATATTTTTTTCGAAAATGTCTTTCAAATATCTACCGTTTGAGGCGGGGTCAAAATAGGTTTATTTTTCTCCCATACAAGGTGATACGGTCTAGTGTGCATTAAAGTACATGTATTAAAAAAAACCTTCATATTTTAACTGATATTTTTTAGTTCTAAGTCGAAATTTGAACGCCATCTACTGCTAAATGGTATAACATATTTTGCTGGAGTAGAAGCAGACCTCTTTTACCGACAACATTATGAATTCATATAAGACTCAAGGTCATAATATGAAATGTTGTGAGAGAGAGCGAGAAGAAATGAGTTACATAATTGTTGAATTGTTCAATGCAGCTTTTTATGCATCGTTTGTGTTTGAATATGCAATGATATCAGGAATTCCCCGAATTAAGTCTAGCAACGCGATGTTACAAACAAATTTATAAAAAACTGTCAAACAAACAGTCAAAACTAACAGATTTTTTTAAAAAACAGCCCCAAATGGATGCACCTCAAAAGCGCGCACGATTGACCATAAGCAGCGATGAAGAACAGATTTGAATAGCATGATTGTATTTTGATAAATTTTGAATTCCTTTAGTTACTTTATTTTTTTAAGTTTGTTATTTTTTTTAACTATACAAACAAGTAAACTTTTGATTGAAAATCAATTTTTGTTTATTTTTTAAGTTATAACTACAATTAAAATTAATAAAGAGTAAAAAAAACGGCTTTTGATGTATTTTTTGATATCCTGGAACGGAACCCTACTTTTTGTACTGGTTTCTTGTTTCACTTAACACGGTTTCGTTTAGCACGGTATTATACGGGAACGTAACCCCCGTGTTAAGCGAGGTCTACCTGTATAATAAACACCTATTTTGGAATCTTGATTTATTGCGTAGTATTTCTTAAAAAAAAAAATTCAAAGTATGCATATTTTTCAGGCGTCTACAGTGGCCTAACGCCTTAAGTTATCAAGTTCTGTTGTTAAATTATATAGAAATCTAAAATAAGTAAGCTTCTTATAGTCGTACTTAAGTTAAAATTCAAATTTAAACATTTCAAAGCTTAATGAAGAAACGCTAACAGAAGTAATAGTTTTAAAAGGAGGCTTTTAAAATTTTGTGGTTTAAAAAACTGAATCAAAATAATCAAGTTAACATATAACTCGAAGAACCTGAACACAATATTAAAATAAATAATGAATTATTAAAATTCATTTGAGGAAAAATTGCTATAGCACTTCTTTCCAATTTTAAGAACAGTTGTAGAAAGCTAATTTATATCTACTTATTTTCAATTAAAAACTTAAAATTGATTGTGTTGGCAATTAACGAAATTAAATTGTGTTGATTTTTCGTTTTCATTTTACGAAACATTTTTTTGTAGTTGAACCTAGAAACGTACAAGACTTTCATAACAAACATATTTTTAAGAATTATATGAGGTGCTGAGAAGCAAAGTGGTTCAACCCACAAACAATTTTTTCGGTACTAGATAGCGAAATAAGATAGGTGACAGGAAATAACATAGCGAAAGTATTAAAAATTTCATGAAGAACTGTTTGTAGTGTTATAAAATGTTATAAAGAAACTTTGAGCATCGAAAGAAAGCAAAAAATAAGTGGAAAAAAAACAAAATCTGACATTAAACTAAAGGCAAGCATACTTGCCTCAATTAAAAATAATCCTGACCTATCCGATAAATTTAAAACAAGCAGGAGTACAGCTCGGCAAATACGTCTCGGCGCTATTAGTCGTACCGAGCTATTTAATACCCGAACCGGTCTGATAAACAAAATTTGTCAGGCAAAAATCGCACTGTACAATTTAGTATTGACGAAACTCAAAGGTTGTTTAGTTATGCACGATCAAACATATATCAAACTTGGACAACAGGTCAAAGAAGCGCTTAGTATCTTCTCCAAATTTTAATATAAAAAGGCCTAGAGAAGCAGGAAAAAGTGACTAGGGAAGCTTGTGTTGCCGTTTATACGTCACCATCGATCGATCTGATGTAAAGTTTTGCCATATTTGGCGTCGATAAATTATTCGAAGACAACGATAAATTGATATCCAACTTTAAGTGTAGATTTGGTGTCAAAGGACTTAAATCCTCCAAACAGTCCTCAGCTGCGTCCAATTGAATTAGGCAATTGTTAAATCGAACTGAGAAAATATGAAGGAGTAGTAAGAAACCCGCAAACGATATTACACAAGTGGCACAAATATGCTGCTCTGGTCACCAGACCATATTAACATATTTCAAGTGTTTTACCAAGCAAAACAACTCGCAGCATGTTGAATTATTAAACACCATTAAAACACTGTCAAGGTTAAAACATATCATGTTAAATGAAGGCTGGCCACGCCAAATGCAAAAAAGTGATGAAACAGTCGCGTTTTGAGATCAAATACAATAGCTGTAAAACGCGTTTTAAATAGGGTGTAAACATAGTATTACTCTTCGAACTGCTTCCTCATCCCCCAGCAACTATTTTCTGTTCCCAAATTTAAAAAAGAAAAAAAAATTGCAACGAACGAACTGGTTGAATTAAAAACTGAAGCGTATTTTGAAGATCTTGAGAAATCTTAATATTCAAAGGGCATCCCAATATTTGAAAATCAGTGGAATAAGTGTATCGAGCATACAAAAGTGCACTTTGTGAAAGAAGAAACCATAATTTTGCCAAAAATCTTGTGTTTTTTCAAAATTATTTCACAGCTTTTGGAATTCTCGTTTTCAGTTAAGTGCACAAACATTTCTGTACTATAGAAAGTACTTTTGATTTGAGCTTTTCAAATTAGTATTACAATTTTTATAAAAATTTATATTAAGGATGTAACGGAGCTTCGACTTCGATTCCGAAAGGTCGGAACTTCCACAATTTTGAATCGGAGTTATAACGAAGATAGAAATGAAATACGTTTCTGATGTTTCTGCAGAAAAACGATAAATTGCCATCAGTAGACAGTAATTTTCAATATATTTTGTCTAACATATTGATGAGTAGCGATGATGATGATGATGATAACACCGCAACGTATAACCAACCTATTGACAAATTCATCATTTGGAAGAGCGTACTTAATGAGTACTAGAAAGAAAAACGTATTCACATCAATGACGATCCATTGTTACGGTGGAAAGTAAATAAAAAAATTTCGAAATATTGCTCGTAAATATTTATCATGGTGGTGGCTAAGTGTGTGGCTTAGCATGCTCAGAGCCTGGGTTCGATCCCCAGCCGAGGCGAAAAGTTTTTTCAATAAAAAATTTTTCTGATCAGTCACCACCTCTCTGCAGACAATGACAAACCTCAGAATGTAAATAATGCCATGTAAAGCTTCTTGAGAACATGAACTTTAGCCGTTCGGAGTCGGCATAAAACATGTAGGTCCAGTTCTCGGTCAATTGTGTGCAAACATTTAATAACACACACAACACAATTGATCATAAGAAGCTCGGTCAAAGTCCTTTCAAGGGCTAAAATAGCCAATTTGTTTTTTGTTTTTTTTTTTTAATATTTATCATGTCCCCCAAGACCAGTGGCAAGTGAGCAACTTTTTAGTGGTGCCGGTCTCATATATGATCCTCTAAGAAATCGGTTGGATGGTTAGAAAGCTGCCAAGCTAATGTTTATTAAGTACAATTAACTACTTTTAGAGTCACTTCATTTTGTTTATTATTATTTTATTAGGCACTTCCTTAACAGTTAACTAACATGTCTTTATAGGACTTCGTTTCCGGTTCCGACTCCGGCTCCGATAAATCAAAATTTAAAAACTCCGGTTCCGACTTCGGTTCCGGTAAACTCACCTCCGTAATATACCTAATTTATATTAACCAGGTGCTGATTAAAAAATTGGTTATATAACAAATATAAAACACTTGCGTATCAAGTAAAATAATATTTTGTTCTGTACGCAGACTTTGATTCTTGGAAATCCATGTGATTCTTGCCAATAGTGACTAAGGAGGGACCATGTGGGACTCGACATCACCAGTTTAAGGTTAAAAATTTACAAAAATTTTTAATTCGATATATTTAAGCGTTTTGAGATGTTCTAACAAAAATGACATTCAGTTTCATAATAAAATGGATACGAGTCTTCACCTTAACAGAAATCTGAGTAATTTTATTTGGTTGGGAAATATTTATTATCGTCGAAAATGACGCAACAGAAATGGGTGGTGCAGGCTAAACGGTTGCCAGCTAATCGATTTTTCAGAAACCCGTATTATTCTAAAAATAAAATTTGTTAAAAACTCGAAGGCGCTTGCTACACCTTACGTTAAAATTAAAATCTTATCTTTTAAATTTTAGTCGTTTCGGGCAAATTAACTGATATAATTTCTTTTTGTTATCTCAAGAAGATAAACATACATCTTTTGTGAATATTTTCACAGTGTACCTTATCGATGGCTGCTTACAGTGTGACTCAATGCATGTTCACTGTGCGCATCTACGTCTCTCCAACACGGCAGGAATCAAAAATTTGTTGCCGCAGCAACTAGAATAAATAAACATACAAAGTCATACAAAAATAATGCACGCAATTGCGCATGTCTAGCAATTCTTATCGCAGGCTGATTTGACCTCAGAAAAAAAAAAAATATAGACAATACTCTCAGACAGGCAGCTCTCACTATCAGAAGAGAGCAATAAAATGCGTTCTTGTATAGATAAAAAATGTGCTTCTCCGCAGCGCATGAAACGTTTTACATTTTAACATTTTAATTTGGCTGCACAAAAAAAAAAACAATAAAAAAATAAGTTTATATTGAGAGCTTATATCTAATAATAGAATATAAGATATAAAACTTGTTATAACTTTGTGTGAATTAAAATATTAGCAATTCAAGACAAAAAATGCTTGTTATTAATTTGAAAATGCTTAAAAGTTTTTAAAAAAATGCAGTTTTTATTTTTTCTTTGTGACAAATATTTAATGCAATATTTTTTTTTCTTACTACAAATTTATATTGAAGCTTTGCTAATCATTTCTATGTGTACTTATAAAGAGCTAGTACATTAAAAGCTTAAAGCTCTCGTTAATCTCTCTTAAGTAGAGCGCTTTAATTATGCTCTGCTGAATTTAAATGTATTGTTGTATTGAATAAATGAATCTTTGTAATGAATTTTTTTAACATCTGTTTTTCATGAGTTCATTTCTTGTTGAAGTTGTTGTTGTTCTACCAGGGTTGCTTTTACCTGTGTGCTAATCATGCTGATTTGTAGCTTTAATGTTAGTTGCACGTGTGACGCAGTGGTGCTGAGTTTTCCGTATTTTCTGTCTGTGCTGTGCTTGCTTAACTCAACTAGCGGTAAGAATTGTGTGCAGCTTAAAAGCTTTTTACTTATTTTAACTCGCTGAAATATTGCTAAATCTTTTTACGTTGGTTTTGAGCCATATTCGTCTGCTTACTTGGCTAGCAATCAGATATTAACACGTGGTTGTGTGTTGAATGAAAAAAAAAAATAATCAAACAGCTCCGCTTCAGCAATTTTCAAGCTTTTTGGAAGGGTGTTTGGGAAGAGTGTTTGAGCAGGGTTTCTTAAATGTTTGTACCGTTCACCAGCAGGTAAGCACCAACAGGTGAGAGTTGAGTTCATCATAACGCACCCTTAATTCTTATTCTTGTTGCAGAACGAAAGTAGTGTGACATTTATGATTACACTAGCTGCCAGTGAATTGTTTTTGAATGGCTTGAAGACATAAACGATTCAAAAATAACATCAAAGAAATTTTGTATCACATGGTTTTTGAGATATTCTTTTTTTTATTTACGTTTTCCGAAATTGGTTTCTAAATACTGACAGCATAATTTTCTTCTAGATTCAGAAAATGTGGTGAAATGAACCAAAACAAGAAAAATTATTTCGCAATTATTTCAGTAATTTATTTAAAATAATTTATACTGCAGACATGATAGAATTATTTTACAAAAGTCCGTTTCCAACAGAAACGTCAATACTACCTTGGAGTAATTATATCATGTACTGCAGAATATTTGAATATTTTTTATACTAACTATATATTCTTCAATATTTCTTTACTTTCAGTTTTGCTCATGCGCTCTCGCTGTTGGTAGATGAGTTCGCAGCATGAGTTCGAGCCAAATTGTTGTGAAACAGGAGCACGATGTTGATGATGATTATGTTTGTGGCGCCATAACAACAAATTTAGATCTGAAAGACGAGCCTCAAAATTCCGGTACGAACAGAGCTGGAACTTCAACGGCAAGGTCAACGAATACAATAACAACAACAAGCACAACAGATTTTGAGGTTAAATCAGAGCCTTTGGAAATTTTTGATGATGAAACTACCAACGTGAATAATTTTGGCGAAAGTTTTCTAATATATGAATTGGAGGAAAAACCAAGAAAGCCTCTAGTGAAAACTACAACTACAATAACAACAAAGCCAACAATAATAAACAGCAAGCTTTACAAGAAGCGCGCTTTAACAAAATCAATTAAAAACACACAAACATTGCCATTGAGTGCAAAGAAAGCACGTTTAGAAAATGATGTAGCAACAACAATAGCAACAAGAACAGAAACAAGAGTAACAACAACTGCAGCAACTGCAACAACAACAATAGCACAATTAACAACAACTCCAGCAGCTGCAGCAACAACTTTAACAACAGCAACAACAACTACAGCACCTGCATTAACAACAACAATAAAAAAATCAACAACTCCAGCAGCTGCAGCAACATCTCCAATCACAAAAACAACAACAACGAAATCCTTACCTCCCTCTAGCAACAAAAAACCCGCTACTCTAGAACTAAAGGTAAAGTGTCTATGTCGCTTGGGCAATCCTATCGCTGCAAGCGCCACAAATGTGCTTGATCTCAAGAATTTTTTCGATGAAATGTTCAATGCCACCCGACAGCTGGGTCGGGGACAACAGCGTGAGGTAAAAATGGCGCTTTTAAAAGCAATTTCGGAGGCTGAAGAACATGTTGATGCCGGTCGATGGTGTGATAAATGTTGTAGCTAAAGCAAATTTTGTGAACAGAATTCTGTAAACAAGATGATGTGTTCCATGCAAGCAGCTATAATGGAACATTTTACCTCTTATGTCAACTATGATTATTCAACCATGGTGAACAATAATTTCTGCATAGAAGTGAACCTCTTAATCCAGTTTGGTTACAACCTGGGACTAGACAAGTTCATATTCTTAAAATTGCTCAAAAATTATGAATGCTTAGACGTACCTGTAACCATCTTGATATGCAAAATTTAAACCATAAGTCTAAAAACTAAATTTTTCTTTACAATTTGAAGCTATAGCTTAAACTTAGTTGCACCATTCATGAACAATTTTTCACCGTACATTTATTATTTTATCTTAAAAAATTTTTTGTAAATTTCATAAAGTAAAAATAAGTCTTGTTTATTGCTTGTAAAATTAGTATCAAATAGAATGATCTTTGTCGAAATCGATATTACTTTTTTTATAAAAAACTAATTCTATTTAAGTAATAGCTAGTTGTTAAAAAATGAGTCAGCAGTTTCGACTATGTCGTCACATAAGACGTCAACAATAAACTAGTTATATATTTCTTATTAATATTAAAACACCGAAAAAGTTAAAAGGAGGTTAATAAATAAAACAACCAACAAATACTGACCAACCCTTTCGAGTATTTGCTAAAATTTGCATACTTTCAGGCTGAGAATTTTTTCGAAATGAATTAATACCGTTATCGTCTGTACCAAAATAAAGAGGTTCGTTCAACAAATAACGGAACTATAGCATCCAAAAGTCAAAATTTAAAAATGACAATTTTTTCGAATTGAATTAATGCCGTTATCGTCGGTACCAAAATAAAGAGGTTCGTTCAACAAATAACGGAATTATAGCATCCAAAAGTCAAAATTTACAAAAATAGGTATTTTTAGAGCTTAAAATAAGGCATGTACACGAAAAAATGAATCGAACATTTAGTCTTGTAACTTAAAATATTTTATTACGATTTTAGCAAAACTGACATGAGAGCAATTATAATGTCATAGACTTAATAACTTTTTTTTTTTTTTTTTTTTTTTTTGGATTCGCCAAAGGAGTGAGAAATCTCATAAATACGTATAGCCCGTACTATACGCATGCACGACTTACATTCTACAACAGTCCGGATTAACCGGAAAGATAGAATGCACCTACGTACTAAAAAACACACCCAGTTGGCGAAGTATGAATTTCCACTAAGCACATAACTGGCTTTTCAGCGGAACTTAAAAATTTTATACAAAAACACGAATTTATTAAGAATATTTGAATTTAAAAAAGTAAACAACATCAAATAAGTAGTAAACTTTACATAAAACTCTAAAACAAAGAGACCAAAGTAACTATAAATAATATGAATATTAGTAAGTTTGCGGCAACTATCCAACCCAAGATCCTACGTGGAAAAGAGAGTAAACTCTTTAACACCAAACCAATTCCAATTATAACGAAGATATATACGTGTAAATATGTACAAACATATATGTGCATTAGACCGTACCTCAAAAAAAAAGTGCGCCGTAAACCAGCGAATATGACGCATTTGTGCAAGGCAATTACGAAAAAAAATTTTTTTTTTTTTTTGACCGAACGTAGGGGTCGCGCATTGACATATTTCTTCATAACTCTGGTGTTTACAGTCGGATTTTAAAGTTTGGTACAACAATGTTTTTGTCTCAAGAAGATCAATATGACCTCTTTAGAAGTCATTGACCTCAGGTGTACCGTTCTAGTACTTACCCTCCAGATCTCAGTTGCTACCATCCTAATGTACCATCCTTATATTAAAAAAATAAAGCTCTTAAAATATCATTAATCTTTTGCCCAGGAAGTATATCGAAATTTCAAGCAGAACTATTTTTAAAAATTTTTTTAAAATTTTTTGCCGAACGTAGGGCTCCCTTTTTTCATTTTCATCATATCTTCGGTATTAAAAGTCTGATCATATTGAATGACATATCGATGTTTTTGTTTAAAAGAGACCAATTATTTTTATTCCAAAATAAAAAAAAAAATATTCCTACAAGTCCTTGGAAGGTCTTTAATTGATTTTGAGGAACTTTAAAGCTCGTAAAGAGCTCTAAAAAAGGTTTCAACGCTATTTTTGTTGTGATTTTCTAAATGTACAATGGATTATTTGTTTCACAGCCACATCGAAAATATCAATTTCAAACACTGGCTATTGCAATTCGTGTTTCCCCGTGAAAAAACAGTTGAAAATTGCGTCTGTCTAATATTTATTTCAAACGAGAGTTTTATAGAGTTTTGATCATTTTCAATAAAAATCGAACAAAAAACATTTAAAAAACAAATGTCTTTTATTGCGAGTGACTTAAATAATACCAAATTTCTAACGGAGTATGATGTTATAAATTTTTTATTGTATCTGCGGCATAACAGTGATAAAAGTCGAAAGTTGGATGTTTTTAAATAAGAAGCTGTTAGAAATGTAATCGTTTTGTGGCAACGCGCCGGCATACCAATTATAATCCTAACGGCGGTTCGGAAACGTGTTGATGTACTTGTGAATACCTATTATACAATTTCTAAAAATCGATTGAGATATACCCTGAATGATTGGAATAAATTGTTTAAAATTTCGATTTGTTTTAAAAATCCATCAAATTTTGACGTGATTCAAGTTGGCTATATTTCTGACAGCTCTCGAGTTTTGATAAAATGTGACCCATGCGTTGTTCATCGGTGACCGCCGAAGCAGATTCATTTACTACATGAACAACACGCTCGGTGTTTTGAGAATGGCATGGATAAGCTGTGAAGTTATATAGGTTTACTATAAAAATTAATCAAATTAAGTCATTTTCATTGTGCGAACCTGGTAATTTGATTAATTTGTTTGAATGTTGCAATGATTCTTGCTGGTCTTAACAAAATATTCTCCGGGTGCGAGAAGTACGCATTGTTTTTTATAAAAGGACTAACTGCCAGTTGAATATCTTATGACTTATTGTTTAACTTTCGACTTTTATCACTGTTATGCCGCAGATACAATAAAAAATTTGTAACATCATACTCCGTTGGTAATTTGGTATTATTTAAGTCATTCGCAATAAAAGACATTTGTTTTTTAAATGTTTTTTGTTCGATTTTTATTGAAAATGATCAAAACTCTATAAAACTCTCGTTTGAAATAAATATTAGACAGACGCAATTTTCAACTGTTTTTTCACGGGGAAACACGAATTGCAATAGCCAGTGTTTGAAATTGATATTTTCGATGTGGCTGTGAAACTAATAATCCATTGAACATTTAGAAAATCACAACAAAAAAAGCGTTGAAACCTTTTTTAGAGCTCTTTACGAGCTTTAAAGTTCCTCAAAATCAATTAAAGACCTTCCAAGGACTTGTAGGAATATTTTTTTTTATTTTGGAATAAAAATAATTGGTCTCTTTTAAACAAAAACATCGATATGTCATTCAATATAATCAGACTTTTAATACCGAAGATATGATGAAAATGAAAAAAGGGAGCCCTACGTTCGGCAAAAAATTTTAAAAAATTTTTTAAAAATAGTTCTGCTTGAAATTTCGATATACTTCCTGGGCAAAAGATTAATGATATTTTAAGAGCTTTATTTTTTTAATATAAGGATGGTACATTAGGATGGTAGCAACTGAGATCTGGAGGGTTAGTACTAGAACGGTACAACTGAGGTCAATGACTTCTAAAGAGGTCATATTGATCTTCTTGAGACAAAAACATTGTTGTACCAAACTTTAAAATCCGACTGTAAACACCAGAGATATGAAGAAATATGTCAATGCGCGACCCCTACGTTCGGTCAAAAAAAAAAAAAAATTTTTTTTCGTAATTGTCTTGCACAAATGCGTCATATTCGCTGGTTTACGGCGCACTTTTTTTTTTTTGCATGGGAGGTGGTACGGTCTAATGTGCATATATATACGGGTCACTATGTAATTTTGGAACACCGTGCTAATGTTATTAATTGGATATGTATTTGGGCCAACGCAGGCATAAACTTGCATGGAAAAGAGATAAACTCTTGCGCACCAAACTAAGTAACTAATAAGTCAAAATGAATAAGAAAAATTAAAAATTTTTTTTTTATTAAAAACAAACAAGTTTAAGCATACATATCATATTCGATGGTGTTTACTTCATCAAACGCAATATTATAAAGGAAAACAACTGAAACGGTCTCGAATATATGGAATAACTTCAGCCAACATTTTAACAGAATATAACAATATTATTAACCGAGTTAATGTTTGAAACAAAATTCTAAAATGTATCAATTATTTAAATGTTAAATCATTTTCCGTTTCAAGGCATCCACCGACTCACAAAAATTAATTAAGCTGTAGCTATTGTTGAAATCACTACACATACATCGTAAAGGGTCATGAAGGGCAAAATTTGAAGTGCACTGGCTCAACTTAAAAGGCACAAAATGTCTAGATCCTCTTCTTGGGATGTTAAAGTTAAGAGATGAGAGAATATATTGGGAGTCAATATCACCACAAAGTAATTTATATAGGAAGGTGACATTAAGCACCATCCTGACATTAAGTGACATTAAGCACCATCCTGCTTCTCAGGGAAGGTAGTAAAATTTGCTTAAGGCGGGTTTCATACTAAAGAAGAATAATATCTGGGTTCCAACGATGATGACGTAAAGCAAAAAGTAAAAACTGTTTTTGAACCGATTCTATTGCATCAATGTGGACGTTATATTGAGGGTTCCATACTACGGAAGCATATTCAAGAATAGGCCTTACAAGAGATATATACAGTAATTTAGTAGTGAATGCATCATTGAATTCTTTCGCCCATCTTTTAATGAAACCAAGGACACCTCTAGCCTTATTTACAGCCAAATTAACGTGGAGATTAAAGCGAAGTTTTGGACACCAAGATCAACAAAACTATGAACAATTTCTAAGTGGATGTTATTTATAGTGTAATTTGTACTATGAGCAGTTCTACGTGAGAAGGTCATTGATTTGCATTTTTTTAAGTTAAGGTTTAATAGGTTGAAGTTACACCAATCCACTAGTCTGTTTAAATCAGATTGTAAAAGGTGTTGTTCGTCGAGTGACTTGTAGGTAAGAAAAAGTTTCACATCGTTAGCATACATTAAGACGTCAAAATGTTTAATTGCCGAGGGAAGGTCATTAATAAATAGTAAGAATAAAACCGGTCTAAGATGACTTCCTTGCGGAATACCAGATGTAACCATTATATTTTGTGAAAGAGAATTTTTATATAAAACTTTTTGAAAACGTCGCGATAAATAAGATTCTATCCAATTTAGCAATTTTACAGGAAACCCAATTAGCTTAAGTTTATTCAATAGAAGATTATGATTGACACTGTCAAAAGCTTTGCTAAAGTCCGTATAAATAACGTCAGTCTGTTTTCCCAAAGTAAAACCTTTTATTACACGAGTTGTAAACTCCAAAAGGTTTGTTGAAGTTGATTTACCCTTTAAAAAACCATGTTGAGTGTCAGAAATGGAAGAAGATACGAAGTGGGTTAATTGTTCAGTTATGATTTTCTCAAATAATTTAGGGATTGCGCTTAATTTGGCGATGCCTCGGTAGTTAGTGACATCAATTTTGGAGCCAGATTTATGAAGGGGTATAATATATGAATCTTTCCATATAATGGGAAAATGTCCACTTTGCAAGGATATATTAAATATGTTTGTTAGAGGAGCACACAGGTTGCTAGCACATTCCTTTAGAATGCAACTCGGAATTTCATCAGGGCTAGTCGAAAAAGAGCATTTAACTTGACGAAGGTAATGCATAACAATAATTGAGTCTATTACTGGAGTTTCGAAAAAGCTAACTGGAGGTAAATAAGGATGCTCAGTACACATATTAAATGATATGTTGGAGTAAGTTGATTTAAAGAAGCTTGCAAACATGTTGGAAATAACATTGTCACAAGACGATTCCTCTTGATTGAATCTCATAAGGGGTGGAAAGTTGGAAGCCTTCACAATTGATTTTAATTATTTCATTTGGAATAAGCAAATTTTCGTACTTTTACTTTAATGCTTTTCATTAGAGTTTGCACAGAAGCCCTGTTAAGTTCTGTAGAAGCTTTAGCCCAAAAATATCTAAAGCTAGTTACATCTTTTGTGTTTTTCTTGAACTTGAGAATTTTGCGTTTCATGAAATGCATATAGGATATAGGCTTCATCAGTCCATGGAAAGTATGTTTAGGGTATTTCATAGTCGGGCTAGACCGACTTTAGACTTTCTTTACTTGTTAAGTCTGGAATTGTCTCAGATCTTTCACATAGACTTTATCCTTCGTGTAATCCCACAGAATCCCACAGTCTAACGTCGTTAAATCGCATGATATGAAATTACATGGGTTGGGAATTTGCTTCGCAAAAAGTTCAAATTGAGGCGAGTTGTGTGTGGTGTAGCGTCGTCCTGTTGAAACCACATATCGGTCAGACCCTGATCTTCAACCTCCGGCACAAAAATAGTCATCCAACATAGTGTGTTGATGCTCAGAGTTGACATTTTCGGTGTTTCCCTTCTCTATTCGAAAAAACGGCCCGATGATGCCTCTGACCACCACTTTAAGTGTGAGCATTTTATAGAAAACACGGTAATAGTAAAGTTGTTAAGTCATCACTTATTTAGTGAGAGCAAGGCTCAGCAAGGCTCTGGATATTTCAAAGGCATATGATTGAGTGTAGAGAAGGCGCTTGTATTGAAACTAGTAGCATTTGGTGTCGGTGATAACTTTTCTAGACTCATAACCCAATTCGTTTACGGGCGATAGCAAGATCTGTCATTCATATTCGTTCAAAAACCGCCGGAGCTCTTTGGAGATTGAGAGAAAGAAGTCAACTTATTAATGACTTAAAAAAAAATCTCCGAGTGGTGAAATGTTCCTTAAGATGTCCAGGACAAGGATAGTACAAATGACAAATGAAAATCCAAAAGTGTATGAATACATACAACAGTGGCTAAGCAAACGAAACTTTTGCCTAGGCATATAAATCCTCGATTGACCTTTGCCACAAAGTAGCAGTTTTGGGACGAAGAATGGCAAAATATTGCTTTTAGTGACGAATAAAAACTGCAACCTGGATGGATGCAACTATAAAAAAAAGTGGCATCACAAAGATTTCCCACGGCCAGTTTTCACAGTCGCTTGCATGGAGGAGAATAAGTTATCAGCCCAATACAGAATAGCATCTCACTAGCGAGTTTTCTCACTATTTACTTTCCTCCTATTCTGACCAAAAACTCGATGGGAATTTTTCGCTTTCCACTTTCCTTCTATTCATATCAATCTTCGAAAACGAGAGAAATTTCGCTAGTGAAAAGAGTAGGCATCACGAACGATAAAAGAAGTGAGAATGAGTTGACATTTGATGCGAGCTTTTCCGCTCACAATTTTTTAGTGAGCTTGAAAGACATGTAAGTATATTACTTTTATTGAAGTAAAACAGTTAAGAAATTTTAATATAGAGTCGAAAACAACAAATAAACAGCAACTTTCAACGCAATTTTTGTTACGTTTTGCAATTTTATTTTGAAATTAAAAATTCTTTCTCACTTTCGTTTCTTCTCACCGATCGTTCAGAATAAGATTTTTTCCGTGTGAAAAAATTCCGTTTGCAACATCTGTTTTCGAAATTCTTTCCTCCTTTTTTTTCACACCGATTGTTCAGAATAAGAGGATTTTTTTCGAGTAAAAAAAATCCGCTTGCGGATAAATTCATGCGAATATTTTGGATTGTGCTGTATGATTTGGGCAGCGTTTTGTTACAATAGAAAGACACTTTAAAGACTTTAAAATTTCGACTAAAGAATCGTATCCAAGATTTCAGATTTGACTCTAGATACATCGCACAAACACCTGTGTTCAAAATTTGAAGGTAGTTGAGGTACTTTTCAATTTTTTGAACAGCTTTTGGCATTTTGGTTAACAAATTTAAAACTTTAACAAAAGTATTTTGCAATTTTTGAAAGATTACAGGCATTTCCTATTTAATCATAATCCACTTAATTTTTCCCTACAAAATACAACAAAGTCTCAATAAATATTTTCAAACTTTTTTTTTATTGGCAAAACATGCAAGTTTGTGCTGTTTTGTAAACTTATGCTATAATAATTTATTAAAAAAACAAACAATATTCATTACTAGTAAACATTTTAAACAAACTAAAAAAAGTGCTGCATTAAAAAAGAAATGCACTATTACTTTCATTTTAAATGTTAATGTAACATAATAATTTATGTTATATAAAAAATATACTTAAATAAATGGTTAAAAATTAATATTTCTTTTTCGAAAAATTAAATAAAGAAATTGACTTTAAAAGAACGCTCCAAATAGTTGTATTTAAAACCCAGTAAGCTATGGTTTCAAATACCATTTGTCTTTATTTCAGTTAATTGTAATTTTATTTCAATTAATTATTTTAATTATTAATAACTAATATTTATTAAAATTATTTGAACTGTTTGTTTTACTAAAAAACAATTAACACAAGCTGTTCTAAGCTGTGCTAAACTAGGACTAACACATAGATATAATACTTATTATTTTTTGTTCTAAAACTAGGCTTTAACACATAAACAAATACTTAAATAATTTATGCAAATATGTACAGGTTGCTTCCTTCTCTTTTTATCTACTCATCTTTAATAATCTCTTTGCTTCTCTCATTAATTTTCATTACTTTCGCGCATCATTCGTTCACCTTTGCGCAAAATAACCTCTAACTGCGATATGAGGCCAATAGCACGAAAGTTTTCCTTGAACAAGGCAAAGTCCTCCAAAGGTCTCAAATACTCCAACGCTTGGGCATAATTTCGTAAATCTTTTGTAGTTGGCGCTGGCGAGCTGTGGCCATTTGTAGCAGCACCATTGTTATTAGCATTACCATTCGTATACTTGGGCGAGCTGTGTCCATTTGTGGGTGTGGCATTGCCATTGTCATTCGAACAATCCTTCGGACTACCTTTATTCGGTAGCGCCTCGCTTTCGGTGAGATCTTCAACATGTTCGGTGGCACCATTGACAACGGCAACATCGTCTTCTTCGGAACGTGGGCGCTTGGCAGGATTTGGATAGGGACTGATAGATTTTGCACGTTGCTGCTGGTGCTGTTGTGGCGTTGAGATTGAAGGTGGACGCTGTTGCATGTTGGAATAACCTTCAGTACTGTGATGTCGCTCGTAGTAGAAATCATCATAGTTGTAGTTGTGCTGCTCGTATGCATCTTGAGGCGGTGATGGCTGCTGCATATGATGTGGGTGGGCATGTGGGTGTGGTGACGGCTGCTGCTGATGCTGATGTTGGTGCTGCTGATGCTGCTGTTGCTGTTGATGTTGTAGATGGTGTTGTGGCGATTGCTGTGGGTGTTGTTGGGGTGAAGGCTGATCTTCTTCATCATCTTCATATTCGCCATATTGCTGCATATAGTCATAGTATTGCTCAGGCACATTCTCAAAGTTAATGGTGCGATCGGCGCTGGTGGGTGGAAATAGATGTTGCAGGTCTGACACAATGTCAGGTATCCACAACGATGGCCCGGATGGACGCAGTTGATTAGTGGCTAATTTGTGTGCAAAACCTGTCAAATGAGTTTCGCGGAAACGATTCAGCCAACGGTTGTCCGCAATAAAACTGGGTGCGCCAATGACTTGTTTTGCAGTTTCGGCTTTCTCCTTGATCATGCCATGCGTGATAGAGCCACGCAGCTGTGGATTAAGATTTGCGCGAACCAACCACTCGTAGACAACGGCATTGATGTAGGCGCACTTGCGACTACGTTCGATTTCCTCGACCATTGCTTGCTGTTCGACTGCTTTTAGATTTGTGGGCACCTCTAAGCGCATAGAGGGCACAGCGCTGGATATGAGTCGCCGGCCACCGATGTTGTTGGGATGAAAGTGTAACGCACACACTACAGGTTTCTTAAACGGCAGAATGCGACTTAGCGAGGCGTGACAGGCTTGTTTCCACAGTGAATGGAAAGGATTCTCTGGACGTGGAAACTGGAAGAATTGCAGTTGTGGATTCTGGCGCGAGTTTGAAATGCAACCAATAATGCAGCAACGTCGAATTGTCGGCATAGCAGTGCTTGATGATGTGGAGTGATTTGTGGACGTAAAACTTGATGTTCGTCTAGCGGGACTTAAGAGTTGATCTGCAAAAAAAGAGAGATATTGAAAAAATTGCTTAGATTATCAAAAAATTATAATTAAAAATATGTTTTTTGCCTTCAGTTAATCTCTCTTATTATATTATCAAAAGACTTCCTTTGCTAGCAATTGAGTTTTTTATGGTTATTTTTAATAATTTTTTATAACAACGGACTTGAACCTCCTCCTTTTTGAAGTCGCTTAAAAAGGAAACCTAACAGTACAGATATGAAAGACTTCAGGCTTATTTCAATGCGGTCTACTTTATGAAAGATTCTTGCACACATCATAAGACTTAAAATGAATGTGATTCTTGATGATGAATTTATTTTACTTTTTTAGTTTGGCTTTAAAAACAGACAATCTACTGTTCATGCTTTATTTATATGTATCTCACAATGAAAAATGTTTCGTTAAATTTTTGACAAAATAAATGTACAGTTGTGGTTTCCTTAGATATTAGACATTAGATTTTAGACAGCCTTCGATAGATTCTCTCAATTAACCAATTAACTTGGGTTTGATACTGTTTTGAATAAAAGTTTTTTTTTTAATCGGAAACTTTGCATTGTTTCTGAACATGGACTGGTTATTGACGGCGTTCTTCACTGTTCTGTTATAGCTCCATATTTTTGTATGATTTCCCTCATGAACTGTCTGGCTCGAAAGGTATTTTATATGTAGGTGACTGTCTGGTTTATTGTCATCACGATTCTGTCAAGTTATAAATATATTTTAAGTTATACTTTTACTTATAAATGTATTTTACATGAAATGAAATATTTGTCTTAATAATAAGATTATCGTGTTTCGAGTTTGCGTGTGAGTATCAAAACACTTCGTTTGAGTCTGGCGATACACGTTTTTGAATCTGATGACAGGAGCACACATACCACAGAAATTTGATGTGGTATATTCTTGAAAAACGAATCGGGTTTAAAGATGTTTTTCAGGAAAAATGGGGAAGGCCGGACGGATTTCTCTCAAATTCGGCACAGATATTACTTGAATCCAAGATGTTTGTTACCGAGAAGTTTGGTACCGATAGAAGATGGGGCATGGCAACTCCCATACAACCAAAATTTTCGATATCGAATAGCTTGAAAATGACATGTTGCACAGCTCCAAAATTCGGTATTCGAACTCAATTTCCACGTGCTGTTTTACTGGTAACATTATAAAGGCGTTACAAAAGGGGCGTGACACTTTTTAAGCATACAAACTTTTCAGTATAACTTTCGAAACATAAGTCACACATTTATAAAACTCGGAACGAATATAACATTTAGTCGTGTCCTTCGACTGAAAAATTCAGCAAACATTGTATAATGGCGTGTAGCACCAACCATACAATTCAAATGTTTAATATCGAATAGCTTTGGTACATCCGACCAGAAAAATAGCACGGGCATTGGAAAACGGGGTGTGATTCCACCCACACAAGTCAAATTTACTATAAGTACAATATGGAGTTACTACTAAGTGATGTTCTTCTTCTTGAAAACTGAGACGGTCAATAGACAAAGGTTTGTGGCTCCGCCCATACAAGCCAAATTTTTGATATCAAATAGCTTTGGAAGTAAAAGTCGCTGAGCATTGAAATTCAGAATGGAGTTACCATTTGGTAATGTCGTTCTAATAGAAAACTGGGCCGGGCTTTTGACAAGTGGGTGTGCCTCCACATACAAGCTACATTTTTGATCGAATAGGTTTTGAAGTCACAGATGAAGTACATGTGTTTGTCTAAGGCGATGCAACGTGTGCCGGTTATTGCTAGTATTTTAAATAAATTTCTTTTTTAATTTCATGTCTTGTCATTTAAAAACAAACTTATAGAAAATAGTACCTACATTTTTCTGGTCCTTTATAAACATGAAAAGAAAATCTAGTAGCATTCCAAATGCTATGTTTTATAAGAACATAATCCACTAAATCTCACTAAACAGGAATCAGAGAAAGTTCACTTTTTATTTTGCTAAATAGGTGTGCGACTTTAATTTCTCGCCCCCTATTATATAATGATTTATATAAAAATCGGATTTATCTGATCCCTATACTCTTAAGACACTCTATTCATCCCTAGTGAGACCGCATCCGGAATACTACTCAATAATCTGGAACCCGTACTATCATTTATACTCCAATGTACTAAAATCGTCGGTTCAACGTTACTTCACTAAGTACATGTGGTTTTAATTAGACTGGTACCTACACTCAGTGCCTTAATATGCTACTCGCTGTGCTTTAGTTAATCGTAATCTTCTTTCTATACGCCGTCAATAGAATTCTCTATCATGCTTATTTGGGATATTATTCATCACAATCGTGAATCGTTTTATAGATCTATAATTGTTAATTAAGAAGAAGTTGGAGCTAGGAAGCGTCTCGCTACAACTTTTTTGACGTAGAATTACGTAGTACAGCGCGGTTTGTATGGGGTCGTTTTAACAAATTTTTTTCAAGGCCATAAAACGTTTTTGGCCAATACTTGAGGGTATACCTACAGCCTTAAATATACATCGTTCAAACAGAATGTATAAACTAAAATATCTGATATATCCTGCGCTAAACGAATATCACCATCACATCCACATCTATTTTGGATTTAAGAAATGATCCAGGTTTTGTTCTGGCTATTTTTGATTTCAATGCAGATTAATTTAGATGATCAACCAGCTACATCCCACTACTCATTTGAGTCTTGAAAGAGACATCGGAAAGAGACGAAAGTGGCACCAATGGAGAGGGCATTTGTGTAGCTTTCTTTTCAGCTAATGAACGTCTTGCAATGAACTCAATCAATCAAACTTGACGAAATGACCGAAAGAATTTGACATTTTGCTTGTTTCTTTTTGCTTGCTCTATTTATCATGCTTACTTTTAACTGTTTTTGTGTTTTGATCTCGAAAAGAAGTCCATAACTTGAGTGTTATTTGTTAATTTTTAGAAGATAAATAAAAAGTGTACAAAATAGACAAAACAATCGGACCGAAAAAAGAAAGTAATAAATGTTACTACTTAAACGAAATTCTACGTCTACACTTACGATACTATCGAAACTGTTTCTTTTTTTTTAATTAACATTTTGTTAATAAAGAATTTAAAATATTTTTTTATAAATAATACCATATTTTAGTATTTAATTTTATTAAGTAGTCTGTAAGACTTATACTCTGTTTGATGAAATGATTTAAACGCTGTCCCACAAAACATGCGACATTTTTAATTGTTTTTTTTTTTAATATCTTCTGAATGAATCAATAGAATTTTTTGTTTTGGATGGAAGTTTTTGTTTATGCATTAAAGAGTTGTGTTAAATAAACAAATTGCTTTGCATTATTTCTTTATGCAAATACGTGGTACTTATAACTGTTTTTCTGTGCCACACTTGCACATTCAAATTCTATTGGAATGGTTAGATGTTCATGATGTGTTGCTTTTTTTAGGTAAAGTAAGCTTCTCATTATTTGTACAAAGAAATTCGAACTTTGTTGTGATATTCTGAGTTGTGCTGCAAAATTTTGCTTATCGTGGAAAAAACTACTTTTAGATTATTTTGTATGTACTGGGATGTGCTGTTGGAAAATGTGATAGCATTGCACTGCAATTTGGCAGATAAATAAAAAGTCGTTATTGAAACATCTTCATTTAACTACTAGATTAATGAATTACACAATGGTTAAGGAGAAAATTCATCAAACCGATTCAATTGCTTAGAAATGTCTATAAAGGCTCTTGTAGGTCAAGTCTATCATGACTTCGAAAATTGTTTCCCAAAGTGGGAATCACCAGAGAACTATTTAAAATGCTTTAAAAGGCAACCTATAACAAATAAAATTTTTTGTAGAATTATCACACAGGTTCTGAAATATATACCTTTATTTTGATATTTTTACCTTCCAGAGTATGCTGTAATCATCTATAATACTTGGTTAATTCTAAAATGCTCTAAATCGTAGCAGGGAATATAATGTATATAAATAGTATTTGATTTTTACTGAATATATGCCAAATGGTACATCAAAACATAAATAGGCTAATTAATGCATATATTTATTTTCATCTCTGGCTGTCGCACAATGATTATTCACTTCTTTTAAGTGGTCTTGGTGTCACAGTGGATACTATCGCAATTTGATTGATACATTTTTGCCCTTCATACATTGTGCTTGGTTAACATTTTAATGCTAATTAAACTACTCAAAAAAATAGATTTACGTCAATTTTTCTCTGACTTCAGAAAGTAAGATAAATAGGTCTTAACTTAGAAATCTTCTTTGGAATAAATTAGGCAGCATGAACGAAACCGTGTCAATAATAGTTGACCTCCAGTACACATTTAGCAGGTCACATTGCTTGAAACATTTAGCAGTTTAGCATTCTTGAACTAAATAACAATTAGCGTTTCTGTTTGTTTAAACGATACATACGTTTAATTATTGATTATTGATCTCTCTGTTCTTTGGTGGGACAAATATCTATGATGCTCACGTTCAGGGCTGGCTTGTTGCTCCTTGTGTTGCTGTTTTGATTATTTGCTATGTCTGTTGTTTGCTAAAAGTTGTTTTTGTGTTTGTTTGAAGAATAAACATGACAATCTGAAGTTATTCTTGTTAGCAGCTGGTTAAGCATTAAGGTCTAGCCAGGCAGTGTGCTCCGGCATAGAACGGACCATGTTTATGTAGCTTTATGTTCGTCTTGTCACCATGTTGTGCTTTTTAACGTCTGAAACTTGGTGCGTTTTCCCAACTCTTATTTTCTTTTTAGCAAGAATCAAAACTTTAGACTGATATGATTAACTGAACTGGCAGTGCAGCAAAGGATTCTCATTGACTTAATAGTGGTAACGCAGAGTAAACTAACCATGTTTTTACTACCGGATAGGGATATTCCAACTTAACATTTTATCGAAATAAAATTAATTTGTTTTGATGTGAAGACTTACGTTTTGGAACCGATTCCATATGGCTTTTACCATCAGGTCCCTCTGAGGATATTAATCTGAGCCCGCTAATAAAATAAACTTCAGCAAAAGATTTCCTTTTTTGTCCATTTAACAACTGACAGAAATGTAATTTTGAAATTTTTTTTGACGTTTAAAGCTTTTGCTTTGTAGTGTTCATTTGTTTCATATGAAAAGTACTGCCAAGTTTATATAAAGGTTTGTTCTCACTGCATTGACATGGTTTAATTTTATAAGATCTTCACTATTAAATCGAAACTGCTCGATTTAATAGCGAGTGGCGAACAAATTGTTTTTTTACATGCAATCATGCAGTGATAAGTAGTGTCCGACCGAATATTCGGTTTCGGTTTCGGCCAGTTTCGGCCCTTTTAGTCAGTTTCGGCTATTCGGCATCAATATGGCCGAAACCGAAACCGAAACCGAAACCGAATAACTCTAAATACTAAAAAGTTCCTTAAAGTGGTATTAAAAATTATCTCTTTATTTATTATTTTAAAGTTGAACTTTAATATTCAAAGATTATTTATCGTATGTATACGTTATTATTATCTGTTTGAATTATTTTGTTTTTGAAAGCTTTTAATAAAATTAAAAAAAAAAATAAAATGTTTTTACAAACAAATTTGTATGTAGACTTTCAGTTTCGGTTTCGGTTTCGGTTTCGGCCGAATAATACAAAAATGGCCGAAATTCGGTTTCGGTTTCGGTTTCGGCCAAAATTTTGGTTTCGGTCGGACACTAGTGATAAGTAATACAAATTATATGCCCAGTCCATAACATAACATTTTTAAAAGAAAGGAAAGACGAAATTAAAGTTATTGATGGTTCTTTACTGAAATACATTCATCGAGAACCTAGTTACAAAAGTGTTTCCGAAGAAATTTCCCCAAACATACTATAGCTTAATTCATATGAGTCCTCAGGCAGTCATGAAAAGTGTGACATACAAGGTGGCGCAAAATTAATCATCCAATTTTGTTTTTGGATAACGTTTTACTAAATATAATTGATTTATAATAAATTTTTTGAGTGATGTGTGGTGTGTGGCTTGCATGCCCGGAACGTGGGATCAATTTCCACTCGCGGCAAAGTTTTTTGAATAAAAAATTTTAGAATCGGCCAACACCTATCTGCAGATAATGTCAAACCTCAGAGAGTAAATAATGTCATGTAAAGTTTCTTGAGAACATGAACTTTAGCGACTTTTGGGGTCGGATAAAACATGTAGATTCAGTTCTCGGTCAATTGTGTGTGAACAATTGATCATAAGTAGCTCGGTCAAAGTCCTTTCAAGGGCTGAAATGGGCAATTTGTTTGTTTTGTTTTGATGGATAGTGTCCATAAAGTGACAGTCCATAAAGTGGCTGTCACAAGTATTGTTACCCATTTCTGCCCGTTTTATCGCATTTTACATGACTTTCAGAAAGATTTCCGGTTCTCCTTAAGGTTTCGTATTGTCTGAGGCTTGACTTCAAATAGCGCCAAAAAGTAAGCTTGGCACGGTTAAATCGGTTAATCTTGTTGGACATGCCATATCCATTGTAGCACGTGCTGTGTGTACCGTCCTGCCAGAAACCGTTGCGCCGTCCTGTGGAAACATGTGTACCAAGCCCTACTCATTCCATTCAGACAGTAAGAAATTGTTTATCAAAGCTTTGTAGCGTTCGCCAGTAGCAGTGACTGTGTTGCCGATGGCATCCTCAAAAAAATACGGCCCAATTACTAATCCATCGTGAACGCTGCACAATACAATGGTTTTGAGTGGATGTAATGGTTCTTCGTGCATCACATGCGGATTTTCAGTACTTCAGAAACGAAGATTTTGTTTATTGACGTGACCGCTGATATGGAAACGCCAATTTATTCCAAAAACTACAACATCAGTGGTTCAAAATCTCAATTGCGACTTTGGTCAAACTCTTCGTTACGGTGAAAGTTCGGAACAGAAAACTAACAAAAGATTGGTTTTTTCGAACTTTGCCAAGTAAAGAAAAATCTTTGAGGTTTTGTCTAATGTATTCTCCTACAAAAAAGCTCTTTACTGCTTTTGATTATTTGAAGAAAGAGTTCAGGTGAGTCTTAAATCAGAATTCAATAAGTGGAGGAAGAATTAGTTTTCTTCGCCTCTTGAATAATAGGTAAATATTTTGGACTTACGTCGTATTAGAATAAGATTGATGATATCGCTCATTTAAAGACTGCCATAAATCAAAAACGTGATTTTTTTATATAACTGAGAAGAATAAAATATTATATTCTAAAGATTTCAAGTTAAAACAACACGTGTATGAAAACAATGCCTATAAAATCCTATATTAATATAAACTATGTACATTGTATATTGTATATGAGAGGGGCGGCCAATTGGGAATCCGTCTCGGGCGGCTTAACTACTCGGTACGCTGCTGCTCTAAAGTTTCCTCTTTACGGAGGTGCCTACGGGTTTTTAATTTCAAAGTCAACCTTTTTCAAATTAAACTTTTCCATTTCAAATGAAACTTTTTACACTATTTCAAATTCAACTATTTAAAGTTCAAATTAAATTTTTTACAAATCAAATTAAACTGCTTTCATCTTAAATTAAACTCTAAAAGTTTGAATTTGATATTTTGATTTGAAATAAGGTTTTTTTTATTGGTCAAAAATTTTATTTTGTCTTGTAGAAAGTTGAATGTGATTTGGAAAAAGTTTAATTTGAAATAGAAAAGGTTGAATTTGAAATTAAAAACCTGTATTAATATTTTTGTCTTTGGGAGCAGTAGGTGGCAACAATTACCATCTGACGTTTACATTAAAAACTTAACATTGTTGAACACAACCTTCTTTAGAGCATTTTGTAATTTGAGCGCGATTTGTGTTGTTTGAAGTAACTCAAAACTTTCATGTCGTGCAAAAAATTAAATATATACGAAACAAAGTGATATAAGTGATATAAAAAGTGTGTGAGATTTTGACAATCTGGTGGGATTCGATGGCAACCGGAGTTTGAAAGACATCTACGTGGAATTTGGTAAGTTCACCTTGTGGTGGGTATGTTCAGATATAAGCAAAATTGGACAAGAAATACTGCTACTTATGATACAATAAGATGAGGGGTCTTACACAATGAAATAAGTCGCATGAGATTTTTTTAAATTCTCCTTTTAAGTTTTATCTACAAATGGCATGATAAAACTATGTGGAAGAGACTTTGTTTTAAAAATTCAGCCAACAACTAAAATATGAAAGAATAAGGTCAAAACAATTTAATGGAATAACAGCCCCTGACACGTTTTTCCATAATTTTCGTTACTAGTCCCGGTCTACACATGTCAACAGTTGACCGTCAATTCTTACTCTTTTGGGCGATTTACTCATGCGGTAAGGGGAAAGAACAAAGTTGACCGTACCGTCAATTCTCGGGCAATTCATTTTGTGTTCGTTGGTTGTTCCGTTATTTTTTCATTTTATTTCGGTGTCATCAGCACAAACAAAGGGAGGGAGAAGCAAAACAATTGACCGTCAACTCTTAACGTCTGTAAATTGAAACGTCAAGTTTAAAAAGGAATATGCAAGAATTGACGGTCAACTGTTGACATGTGTAAACTGGGACCTACTCTGCACCTTTCTTTTTTATAGTCTCATGCGACTAGTCTCCTTAGTCCTGGTTTAAACATTTAGTTTACTGAATTTTAAATGGGTCATAATCGTTTATCGTTTTGAATGATTGTAAAGTGAAGTTGCAATTGTTAACATAGGTTGATCTCAATAGCACGGGGGGAATATATTTTGCTCGCATAGAAGTTTGCAGAGTGACTGAACAGCAACGAAAGCCGACTTAAGCGAACCAAAATCCAACGTTCGGCATGAGAAGTAATGTCATCCGTTATTATTCAGACTTGGCCCTCAGTGATTATTGCTTGTTCCCAAACCTCAAACGGCTTTGCAGGGAAAAGTAATTTTAACCGACTTAGGAAGTCGTCACGGAAACCCAAGCGTATTTCGAAATCTTGGACATTTCGCTGTCCTAAGAATCACCTTCCAAGGCAACGATGTTGAGAAATATATAGAATTTTATTCAAAAAAACTTGTTTTCATTAAAAATACAGGGAATTTTCTCCCCATGTGGCATTGCGAGCTCTCACACATCTGCTCAAACAAAAACTTTTTTGATCAAATAAAAAATTGAATTGATAAGTCATTCGCTAAATAACTTTTTTAATTAAGGTGGTCACCGATTTGACACTAGAAAAAACCAAGAAAGATAGAAAACAAGATAGCGCAAACAGAACAAAAAAAAAGTTGCACAACTCTGCGCATCTCGTCAAAAAATACCAACAGCTGCCTGTTTCATATTTGTGTGATTGTGTGTTTGCTTGATTGCGAGAGAACGAAATACAGCTGAACTGTACATCAGATCTGTTGTGACGTAGCAACTCATGCGCATGTCGCAATCTGCTATTTATCATTGTTGAGAAAAAACGGTCTTTGGATATAAAACGCAACATTTTGGACAGAATTGTCTAAAAATATTGAACGAAATAGAGTGACAAAACGAGACATCAAGTAATTTGTATTGATTTTGACAATTTTGACTCTGAGAGAGAGAGGATTTTCAGCCCTGAAGCTACCTTGATTATCGTACTATGGCCCCAATGAAACAAAAATAAGTTATAAACAATGGAAAATGGAAGATACTTCGAATCTGACGTCAGTATTCTAAAACTTGCCACCTACATTTTTATTTGCAGTGATTCGGTGCTGGGCTGAACAGTAAATAATAATGAGTCGTTGAATCCGAATCTGTTGTCAAAATTTGAAAATAAATTAATTTTTACTATAGGGTTGCCATTCAATAATGTGTTTTTTAAAAGTCTTAAGCCTAATCTAACAGTTTTAGGAGGGTCGCTGATTTTAAGTCTGAATTAAGAATTTTAAAATTCAAGAGGCGAATAGAGTAACCTTTATTATTTTGATTTTTTTTCTATTTCTATTTCTATTTCTATTTCTATTTCTATTTCTATTTCTATTTCTATTTCTATTTCTATTTCTATTTCTATTTCTATTTCTATTTCTATTTCTATTTCTATTTCTATTTCTATTTCTATTTCTATTTCTATTTCTATTTCTATTTCTATTTCTATTTCTATTTCTATTTCTATTTCTATTTCTATTTCTATTTCTATTTCTATTTCTATTTCTATTTCTATTTCTATTTCTATTTCTATTTCTATTTCTATTTCTATTTCTATTTCTATTTCTATTTCTATTTCTATTGCTATTGCTATTTCTATTTCTATTTCTATTTCTATTTCTATTTCTTTTTCTATTTCTATTTCTATTTCTATTTCTATTTCTATTTCTATTTCTATTTCTATTTCTATTTCTATTTCTATTTCTATTTCTATTTCTATTTCTATTTCTATTTCTATTTCTATTTCTATTTCTATTTCTATTTCTATTTCTATTTCTATTTCTATTTCTATTTCTATTTCTATTTCTATTTCTATTTCTATTTCTATTTCTATTTCTATTTCTATTTCTATTTCTATTTCTATTTCTATTTCTATTTCTATTTCTATTTCTATTTCTATTTCTATTTCTATTTCTATTTCTATTTCTATTTCTATTTCTATTTCTATTTCTATTGCTATTGCTATTTCTATTTCTATTTCTATTTCTATTTCTATTTCTTTTTCTATTTCTATTTCTATTTCTATTTCTATTTCTATTTCTATTTCTATTTCTATTTCTATTTCTATTTCTATTTCTATTTCTATTTCTATTTCTATTTCTATTTCTATTTCTATTTCTATTTCTATTTCTATTTCTATTTCTATTTCTATTTCTATTTCTATTTCTATTTCTATTTCTATTTCTATTTCTATTTCTATTTCTATTTCTATTTCTATTTCTATTTCTATTTCTATTTCTATTTCTATTTCTATTTCTATTTCTATTTCTATTTCTATTTCTATTTCTATTTCTATTTCTATTTCTATTTCTATTTCTATTTCTATTTCTAATTCTATATCTATTTTTATTTGAATTTTTTTTTATTTTTATTTTTATTTTTATTTTTATTTTTATTTTTATTTTTATTTTTATTTTTATTTTTATTTTTATTTTTATTTTTATTTTTATTTTTATTTTTATTTTTATTTTTATTTTTATTTTTATTTTTATTTTTACAAATTGGGTGTGGAGCGAACAGTATGCAATATGTTTTGCCATAGGGTTGCCAACTAATAATGCAAGAAAAACGAAGCGAGATAGATAATTTTACTGATATAAAAGTGGGATATCGAGACGCACGGATAGAGGGCTCGCTCTTTATGGAAAAACAACCTTACAAAATTAAAAAAATTGAAATAGTGGGATAATTCAAAAACGAAGCCAGATAGGCCAAAAATAAAAATGTTTATGAATTTAAGGGGGAATGTCACTATTTTTTAAAATTTTTAATCAATTAATTAGTTGATTGAAATTTATATTGATACTGGGCATCACCAATAGAAATTCAAAGACTGGAACAACTGCGAGTTATTCGATACGAGTTTCGAGTCACTGTTTTAAGGCCGAAGATGTTGTGAAATATTTGTTTTAAGACCGATTTAAAAAATTCTAAAAATGCTATTCCTTAAGAGTTTATGAAAATGTAACAAATTTTTATATGACATTTAATTTTGCAAACTTACTAAAAAAAGTGAATGAAACGAAAAAATTCAAATTTTTAAATTTGTTTAGGTTTTTCCACTTTAATGGGCCAAGGTCGCGTATGAGGTCATTACTATATATAAAAAAATTATTGGCCCTCAAAAGAAAACAATTTTTGTTGAAGATTTTAAAAGAAAACGCAAATGATATAGAAGTTATAAATTATAAAGAAGTAATAAAGTGAAATATATGTCAGAAAGAAATAAAGATTGTCACAAAACGGATCATTTTTCCATCGTAATTTTTTGTTGGCGTTAAGTTTATTTTGTATTAAAAATTACAAAATAAAAAACAAAAATTTAATTTTTGAGATACCTATAAGCAAATAAAATTTTTGTTCAAAAAGTTGGCAACTTTAGCTTAAAAATTCCAATAATTTTATTTCAAATCGTTTTAAAATAGCTTAAAAAAGATTTTTCATTTAAAAAAATAGGGTAACAGATGACGGATATATGATAAATTGGAAATGACTCCATTCTCATGATTTTTACTTTTGTTATCAAAAATTGGTATCTCCATAGCTTTTCAAAAACACACGTTATTTTTTTAACATATGGGTATTTCCAAACTGGCGTTATGTACGTTTTGTACGAAAAAATTAAAAAAAGAAAGAAAGAAGAAGTCTTAGTTTTAAAAATTTTTTTTTATATTTGAGAAGTTATTAAGTAGCACTATATTAATTAAAAAAAAATATAACGATCGACTGTAAGAATTAAAAGATATAAGCAAAAATATGCACTGGCGTGACGTTACAAAAAACGTAAGTGGTTTTCGACTTAAATTAGAAAATTTGCAAAATTCTGCGAATTGGGTAAGACTTTTTATACAAAACTTTAAAATAATATAAGTTTATTTTGCTAGTTATCAAATTAAAAAATCTCTTCTCGTTTTTTTTATTAGCCTTAGTCATCTGGCATGACGTTACTTAAATTTCCATCGGAACATTTTTAATTAAAATTTGTTTAAAAAAAATATTTGACGTAAATAAAACATAAAGTTTAGCTTTCATATATTATATTTTTGTAACTCCTCCCCCATCCACTATGAGAATTTAAAAAAAAATTCCAGTAAAATACCTACAACCAAATTTAGTTACGAAATCAGGCAAACTTCGAGCAATATGGCGTGACGTTACTCACTTTTCAAATTTAATATAAAATTAACGGTTTTTCTATTTAACGATTTTTTTATAAAATTGACTTAACATTATAAAAACTTATTAATACGCAAAATATCACGCTGGTTTGAACGTCAGCGTAGAAAAAATAGCACTAAAAGCTTTTTTGTCTGGCGTGACGTTACATCAGAATATCGTTTAAAGTATATAAAAATTATACCGTTAATTGATATATGTTTGCTCTTTTGCATTTATTTTGCGGTTAGTTGTTATTGTAGCAAAAGTTTTGCATAAGAGTGCAATTGCACAATTACTCTTAGAAATGGAAATTGTAAAGAGAAAATGCTCATAGAAATAAACAAAACTGACCAAAACTTTAACTTTAACTTGGTAGCCCGATATCTTGCCATCGCAACATGGGAAAAATTTGAACTCTTTACATAAATAAATTTTGAATATTTCTCTTTAATAATACAAGTTTAAAAAAATGTTGGTTACCTCTTAATTTTTTGGTCACGGTAGACTTTTCTGCGGAAATGCCCAAATATAAATAACGTGTACTAAAATGACTTTAGTATTTAATATATTTTAATAACATTGATAATAATAATTTGATAGAAAATTGTTGTATACTAAAATTGCGTTAGTACTAAAATTGTAATACTTAACAGTCTACACTTACAATATTTAAAGTTTTGAATTTATTTGGCTACATTTTCAAAAGTGAAATTTCATGGGATGAAATAAATGCCCACCTAAAAATAATAATAGCATCAAATCTGAATATCATGAAATTGGATATGACAGTTCGCAAGCAATCAATTATTGTAAGAGAAGATGACCTGTAAGCATGAATGAAAGAATGTCGTAACCTTGTATTCTTTCATTCATGATACTTAAGTACATACGTACTTAAATTTTCTGTACTAATATTTAAGTTAATGCTAAAATCTCACACGCAAATATTGCCAAATAATACAATTAATGGTTAATGAAACTTTTTCTTTCAAGAAAATGAAGCACGGCATTATTTTATGCAATCATCTCAAAATCGAATTTACTTAAAAAATCTTGAAGTATGCACTCAAATATGTAAATTTCTTTATTACATCCCTTTAGCTTTTTGTACAAACATATTACTTTTTCTCCTTGCTTATATTATTTGAAATTTTCATTTCTACAAATAGTAAACGTACACCGAAAAAAATGTGCGATGTCAATTCAAGTTTTTTCGTGAGTAAAAAGAGTTTTTGAAAAGTTAAATACGTTTTGTCGCTGTAAAACTCAAAATGAATTGGATCAATAGTTTTTTTGTTAATTTAAAGCTTTTTCTGCTTAAAACAATTAATTTTCAAAACTTGGATTAAATTTGCAGCATTTTCACATTAACTCTGCGTCTTCTCTGAAAATTTGTAATTTTAACTCTGTTAAAACTTATTGCAACTACCAACGAAAAAAATGTGTGGAGTTAATCCAAGTTTTTTCGTGAGTTCAACGAGTTTTTGGGAAGTTAAATACGTTTTGTCGCAGTAAAACACAAAATGAGATGGACCAAGATTTTTTTTTATTAATTTAAAGCTTTTTCTAGTTTAAAAGAATAGTTTTCAAATCTTAAATTAAGTTTGAAGCAGTTTCTTATCAACTCTGCACCTTCTCCATGCATTTGTCTTCTTAACCCTGTTAGAACTTATTGTAACCATATACGAAAATCATATTTTGTATATTAAAGCGAAAACGGAGTTTTGTTGAGTACGAAACAGAGTTTGCTCGAACCGTTGTGCTGTAGAAATGAAATGTTTGAAGTAAATGTAAAAAAATATAAAAAACAAAAATAATTGCATTTAAATAAATAAAAAAATTGTGTAAATAAATGTTCTGTGATTTGTTTATGAAGCCAATACTTCGGCATAGCTAGAAAACTCGCCGGGATCGCTTAAGCCTTTCAGCGGAGTAGCGTGATAGCAGTCGCGACAGAACTTCGTCAAGCAACTGGCGTGCTATGAGTGTGAGGCTAATGGAAAGTTGAAAACCAAGATTGCAAAATAGTGGAGCAGCTCATATGTAATATTGTAATATATCTGTAAACTTATAAATATTTTCATTTTCATTATTTTCCGATATAAGCAAAAAATAAATAAAATGAACTGAATATAAAAAATTCGAATTCTTGATTTGACTCTTTTGTCGATTGGCTTGTTGTTGTTTTTAAGTTTTAAATGAGTTGGCTCAAGTTCTTTTTTGAGTAAAATTAAAAACTTTTAAATTCTCAATACAACCCAAAACGGAGTTTCAAACCAGCTCTATTTTCGGAGTAATTTCAACGCAAAAACGGAGTTAAATATAGTTTTTACAGCTTTAGCTAAATACCATGCATGAAAAGAGTTAGATTGAGCCCAAATATTGCTTTTTTTACTCCGTTTTTTTTTGGGTGTACGCTTATCGACTAATGTTTCGAAGTAATAAACAAACATTGAAAAAAGTTACCTAGATACGCCCATTTTATTGAGCCCGCAAAGAATTATTACATCAATTTTTTTCAGATTATTTATTCATTTTGCCTTTCTCTACACCACTTCTTCACTGATGAGGTTCTACTAGCCATCATAAAATGCTCGTACTTTGTTATTGCTTCTATAAAAGTACTCCTCGTATATGCTTTATACACAGTAAAATGCTCTGCGTGTTTAAGCGTGTGTGTGTGTGTGTGTGTGTGTGTGTGTGTGAGTGAATGTATATTTGTCTTATAGTCATATCACTTGTGGGTCATCCATAGTCAATTTTCAGTAAAGTTATTTGATATTTTTTCTCATAAAAAAAAGAGAGAGAAAGAAAAATCATACAGCTTTTGACTGTATAATGACGGATATTATGGAAAATTCCATGCTCACTCCCCGGATATTTTATGACTGAGCTCCCATGCACCCAATCTAAATTCCTGTATATATACAAAATTAAATAAAGAAAAAAAACCAGTCACCTCGCACCTTGACGTTCAGCACATAGTTCATAACAAGTTCTTCGCTCTGATGATAATCCTCTAAGGTACGCCCAGGTAAATTTGCCCTGAGCTTGTATTTGTAATGCTTGACAGCTGCTGGCTTCGTGCGCTTTCCCTTTCCCTACTACCGACAACCCAAAGCAATTCTCTCGCTCTGCACTAATTTCCAAATACGTTGGTTGTTCAGAGACGCAAAAGGTTGCTTTTCAAAGATTGTGTTTTTTTTTCGACATTGCCTTCTTTGCTTTTATATCTCGTGGGCATCTTTGAATGGGTTTCTTCCACTTCTACGAATGTGTATTGAATAGTTTATGTATCTGTTTTCTCTATAAAGATTTTTTGTTTTTTTTTTCGATATAAAAGACAACTTAAAAGTAGCTGTCATTAGACAGAATTCCGAATTAATCTTAATCGTATATTATGTACATATAAATATATATATATATATATTGAACACTCCATATGGAGAGCTACATGAAAACATCTTATAAAGTTTGAAAGTGGGTGTTGTATCAAGTTCTGTATTCGAATTTGAATGTTAACCTTTCGAATATCAACGTTATAGTTATAACTCTGATGATAAATGCTTACTAAATAGTTTTATGATTTTGTGAATTGGTCGAGTTATTTGGTACGCCATAAGTAAATTTGTTTATAGTCGACTACAAACAAACTTTTATGTGTTGACAGTAATAAGTTTGTTTGATGTTTTGTCTGAACTTAGAACAGTACTCTATGGAATCACTTTAAAAATGAACATTTATAAAAAATATCTTACTTGATATTGATAATGAGCATTCGAAATAATTTTGAAGTTTTCGAAAATAAGGTCAGCTTCCTTGATGATAATTAAGAAATGCGAAATTTGAAGGTCAAATATTCTTAAGGTTAAATTTTCGAATTTTGAATGCAACAGCAATTTGATGAAATTTAAAATTTTCAAATATTGACACTTTTGAACTTGCTTAGGTCAGAAAATTCAAAACTGTTATAACAGCGCAAATTTTAAAATAGAAACTACATAATTAAAGTCGCTATTATTATAAAAAACTAGAAGTGAAAATGAATGTATCAACTGAGATGATAAAATAAAAAAATTTTAAAATTTCGAAAATTCGAATATAGCGAAAATTCAAAATTTAGATGTAAAGCGATATAAAAATTTTAATGCTTAAAAAATGTAAAAATCTTCAATTTCGACAAATTCAAATTCGAAGAAATAAACATAAAACTATGACACATATGATATAGAGAAAAATAATAACACACATGAGCCGAATGTTTAAAATTTTAAAATTTTAAAAATAAAAAATAAAATTGTAAATTCGAAGCATTTAAAAACAATGCTTATTCATACATTCGAAATTTTTTATTTTCAAACATTGTCAAAGATTTGAATATTTTGTGTAATTGATTGAAATATATAAAAAAAAAACAAAAACACAAAAAAAAAACACATTGAAATACATTCGAAACTTAAAAACAAATTTGAAATATTTAAAAATTTCGAAAATTAGAAAATGGCGAAAATCAAAAATTAAAAATATGCAAAATAAAAATTTGAATGCCTAAAAAATTTAAAAATCTTAATTGAAAAAAAATATATATAAAGCTATGAATACATACGATTTAGAAAAAAAAAAATACATATCAATTTAAAAGTTAGAAAATTTTAATATATCAATTATTGTGAAGTTCAAATGTTCGAAAAATTAAAATTTTAAAATAAAAAATTGTCACAAAAGAAAATTAAAAAAAAAATTGTAAATTTTTCAAATCCGAATCATCGCAAAACATTGCTTATTAATAAATTCACAATTTTTTTTTTAAACATTGTCAAAGGTCTAAATATTTTGTGTAGTTGATTAAAAATGGTCGAGATTCAAAATCAAATTTCAATAATTTATAACAAAATCAACTAAATAAAAAATTTATAAATAATAAATATTTGAAAACATAGAAAATTTTAGAATTCGAAATTTTCATGGCATAAAAATCTCGAAAATGTTTTTTTTTAAATGCAATTTTAATTTATGCAATAAAAACCACAGTTACGCTTAATATTAGCAAAACTGGTATTTGAAAATATTACTAAATAGTAATCGTAAACTTTTAAAACGTAGTTCATTTGATTTAAATGAAAATAATATAAATTGTATAAACTAATAAGTTTTGAAAATAAGTCGAAACTGTAGAAACGTAGAAAATTCGAAAATTTCAAAAATTATTAAAAATTTGATATAATTGAAAATTCACAAATTGTTAAAATTAATAATTTCGAAAAATAAGTTGAAATTAAAAATGCAAAATTCGAAAATTTCAAAAGTAAAACAAAATAAATGAAAAAAATTATGCTTTAATTTGAAACATATACTCTGAAGTTGAAATTCAACAAAATTTTGTGAATACTTCCATTGAAAGTGACGTCACCAAAATATCATAACCTTCATAATTTACACAAAAATTAATGTGTTGAATTAAAAGCTCATACATTAGTCTTATTTTCTTGATAAATAAAACGTACTCTGAGTTTGAAATATGAAAAATTGGAAAAAAATACGCCTATCCCCCTTACAAAGTGACGTCATCAAATTAATATAATATAATTAATAAATTCGAATAAACTTCAACCGGAGTATTTTGACTTCGGGCAAGTCGAATATCATTTTTTAATGGTTTTATTTTTCATTTGTCTTTTATTCATCATTAAAGTGAGTATTTCAGAATGTAATTCATGATTTTAGGAAGATACTTTGTTAGTTTATTTAAACTTTTACACATACACATAAAAACCGCAATAATTTGTACCTAGCTGTTTAATTGTTATATATTGGTGTAAATAAAACACAATAAATGAGTGTAAATACTTAGTTATAGACGGGTATCCGGCCGAATAGTAAATTTTTGCCGGATATCCGTTGCATATCTAATAATAATAATCCACCTTCATAATTAATTCGAGTTAAAAGCAGACCTCACTCCAGCAGCGTAGCAAGGATGGTCGGTGGGTGCGGTCCGTGCACGCTAAATTATGGTGCAAAATTTGGCAAACGAACTTTTCATAATAAGAACACACTTCAATGACTGACTGCGGTTTTAAGTTTTGAATATCAAGAGAATTTGTTTTAAAAATGAGTTTATGAGAAAACTTTTGGGACTTAATATGTATTTTAAATTCCCCGAATTTTTTGTGCTACAAAATATTAAAAACTGAAAAAATTGGCAATTTTTGGGCGATACAATTTTTTTAATTCGCGCTTTTTACAAAAACTTTCTGGTCACATTGATAGTAATATGTTTTTGGGTATCCTGTAAAACAATTTAAAAATCATTACTCAATTTATTACTAGCTGAAAAAATTTCTAAAAAAAAATGTTATTGATTTAAATTCATTCAATTTTTTATTTAAATTAAATAAATGGCGTTTTATAACAATTTTATGGCATTCTGATGTATTTTTATTTTATTTTGAAGTTTTCTCTTTAAAACTGTAAGATGCTTTCCTAGCTTCTTTACTTTACTTAAATACATAATTATTATTCTGTTGAAATCCCAAGAAAAACTGTCAAAAATACAGTTTTAAAAAAAAAAATCTATTCTAAACATTATTCTAATTTTTTAAATAAAATTTTTTTCTCAGTCACCGAATGTGAAGCATCAACAGATTTCTTGGAATTGCCAGCACTTTTTGGGCCATTCATGACTTTTGACCTTGGTTACCCAGGGCAAGTTTGCTTTAGGAATAATATAGATAATGAGTATGAAACAAATTTCTGATATCAATTTGGTATCACTGTGATATTGTGATACAGTGATATTTATGGTCGAAAATAAGGCAGGCAAATGTTATGGACCTCAGCCTTGTCCATCAAAGTCGAAGTTGAAATGTATTAAGAATACTATACAGATTTTAATAAAAATTGGAAAAAAGTTTATAAATTAATTTTAATATTTAGTTCTTATTTTCATGTAATTTTTTTGTTTAAGACGTGTATTGATTTTGAAAAAATATTTAAATTAATAGATATTCAGGAGCACTGAGGGAAAATTAAATAATTTAATATCGATGAGATAAACTTTTAATTTTATATATTGTTACCGACTTTTGTAAATAATACAATGAATTAAAATATATATTATATACTCATTTGTACTTTAAGAAAATAATCATTACAGATACAGTTTTCAAGCCCTCCTCTTGTCTTCGGCGTCCTTTTCTTCTGACCTATCAGGTACTTTTTGTACTTTATAGCTCCTTAGGTCGTAAAATGTTTTAATCCGTTGAATACTTGACTTCGATGTTCCCGCTTTTGCTGCCATATTACGAACCGAAGTGCCTGGATTCTGAGTAAACAGGCGCTTAACCTTCTGGGCCACCGCTTGGTTCGCTGGACCACTTTTTCTCCCTGAGCCTGGAGTTTTTGATAAAGGGATATGCTGGTTGTATCGTTTAATGGTCCTTCCAACAGTTTTTACGCACACGCCAACTTGCTTACCGATCTTTTTGTGCGTGGTGTTTTGATTTTTCGGGTATTTGCAAATAATTGCTTTCCGCTTTTCTTCTTGTGGAGGCGACATCTTTTCAGTAACTCTTTTATTTTACTAATGAGTATTTTTTTTCTAATCTGCAATATTTATACTTTATTTAACAACAAACAAACTGGCCATTTCAGCCCTTGAAAGGACTTTGACCGAGCTTCTTATGATCAATTGTGTTGTGTGTGTTATTAAATGTTTGCACACAATTGACCGAGAACTGGACCTACATGTTTTGTGCCGACTCCTAACGGCTAAAGTTCATGTTCTCAAGAAGCTTTACATGGCATTGTTTACTCTCTGAGGTTTGCCATTGTCTGCAGAGAGGTGGTGACCGATCAGAAAAATTTTTTATTGAAAAAACTTTTCGCCGCGGCTGGGGATCGAACCCGGGCTCCGAGCATGCCAGGCCACACACTTAACCTGCATGCCACGGTCACCACCTATACTTTATTTAGGTACCAAATAAATACATATATTGCTATAGAGGTAACACTTTCTTATAAATTACCTAAACACAAAAGGACAATTATTTCTGGGACAGTCTTTATTATTTAAAAAAATTATATTTATTTCGTGGTACTTTTTAAGCATTACTTTTATGATTTAGTTTCCGCCCCGGGTGCCAGCAACCTAGCTACGCCACTGCCTCACTCCAATCGCAGGTTGTCGTGTAAGCAAATCATTTTCAGGCATAACCATTTTGCTTACCATTTTCTCTTTTAGTCGCTGCTCTTGCTCTCCTAGCGCGGAGCATCGCTCTTGCATTTTCTGTTAACCTTGTCAAACTTGTTTTACGTCTCTTTCTCATGTGTACATCAAGAAATTTGAAAACTACAATAAAAACATGTGTAAGGAAATTGCATGCGGCGAAACAAATATGCACACATTGGTTTGCAGCTCATCATTCTGCAGCAACAATAGCACACATTAATGGGGGATTCACCGATTACTTTGAGCAAGCTTTTTTTAACTTGTATTCCCATCATGTCAAAGAGCCCCAACTGCTTTTGGTTATTCTTCGAATGAGTGTGGACAGCGAAGGAGAGATACAAAAATCTTTAAAGAGAAGGGATGATAGCAACATGTAGTTGAAACTAGGGATGTCAGTGGGAAAAATACATCGATGTTTTTCTGTGCTTCGATGCATCGTAATGTACATCGATATCTTTTGATGCATTGGAGGGCATACATCGATGCATCGATTTGTTGACGATTTTTAAAATTTTACTAAACAACAAAGTATATTATAAGCAAAATTGAACATAATTTCAAATGAATTACTATACCTGAGCTATTTATGTTTCTAATGGACACAAAAATCATAAAAATTTAAATTTTTAAGTCCTCCTTTAATTTTTAGGGTTTTAAAAAATCTATATTTTAAAAATCTATTCTCAATTTGACTTACAGAGAGAGAGTTATAATAAGAAAACCTGTGAATGCTCGCTTTATTTTTTTGCACAATTTAAAAATAGAAATGGTGGTTCGCTGAACTAGTGATGTCAGTTTTCGATGTTTAAAAAACATCGATGCATCGATGCATCGGCTATTCAAACATCGAGTGAAAATTTTTCGATGCATCGAAGCAAAACATCGATATTTTCGATGCATCGATGTTTTTCCGACATCCCTAGTTGAAACTCTCATAACACAAACGCGTGAAGAGCAAACGACCAAGCAATGCAAAGCATGGTTGGTAATTTTCTAAAAAACTTAACACTTTAATTAAATATATTTATTGTTAAATTTTCTTAAAGAAAGTCCGCCTATGTAATTCTGTAGCAAAAATATGATATTTTTAAATTTTTTTCATAAAAATCAGTCCAGTTGTTTTGGAGTCTACTTTAAACTTAATATTTCCACTTCGAGTTTATATAATAGTATATATATTGATTATTATTGCATATCAACATATGCAAAAATCATAAATTTTAAATTAAATGTTGAAGAAATCTAATGACAAAAATAAATTCCTTGATGGTTTAATATTGTTGAAATCAAAAATGATAACATTTTCGAAAAGTCAAGGTTTATGCAGTAAAACTGATTATATCGAAACTTTTTAATAATTAATAAATTTCGTATTATTTCAAATTAAAAACGTTAAATTTTTGAAAACTTTGCAATTTCGAAAATTCGAACATTTAAAAACAAAATTTAAGAAATTCTAGAAACAAAACGCTTGAGTTACAAAATTGAAAGTCTTAATTTTTCAATATTGAAGAAACCAAAAATTATAACAATTTCGAAAATTCAAAGTGTGTGTAGTTAATATCGAAAATTTTTTAAAATTTAGTAAATTTCAATATATTTAAAATAAAATTTTCAAAAATTTTGCAATTTCGAAAATTCGAATTTATATTCGAAAATTTATAAAAAAGAAATGACAAACTGCTTATGACAAAACACTTAAATTACAAAGTTAAAATAAATTAAAAGTTAAAATTATTAATTTTTCAATATTTATGAAACCAAAAATTATTACAATTTCAAAAAGTCAAAGCTTATGTAGTAAAACTGATATTTTTAATAATATAATAAATTTCGTAATATTTCAAATTGAAACTTTCGAAAATTTTTAAAATTTCAAAAATTTGAACAATTAAAATTTTAAAAATTCGTACAAATGTGAGCATTTTATTGATGCAATCAAAATTTTAGAAGTTATAGTTTTCTAGTAAAATTTGTAATATGTAAGTTTATTCGTTTATTTTATTTTAGAGAGATAAGATAAATACAAAAATATTATAAATTAAAAATGTCAAATGTTCGAAAGTGTTGAAATTTTGAAAATTCAAGTATATGAAATTGCGAAAATTCGAACATAAGCATAATTAAAACGTTTGAAATTTTGAAGATATATTAATTGAAAACGAATAAGTGTCGATATTCGATAAAATCGAATATTTTAAAATTGATTTTCGACTCAAATTTTGAACATTCGAATCCAAATCAAAAATTTAATGGAAGTTCTAAATTAAAATTTTAATGTTTCTTTCAATGTTTATTAAATCAATAACTATAACAATTTCGAAAAATCAAAGTTTATGTAGTAAAGCTGATAATATCGAAAATTATTAAAAATTTAAAAACTGTCATAATTTTGCAAATTGAAGCACAAAAATGTTAAAATTTCGCACATATTCGAAATTAAAAAGTTTAAAATGTTGGAATTGTTATTTCAAACTTATACGCACCGAATTCATAGTTTGAAAAAATCGCAATAAAAAGATTTTGATTTTCTGGTTGAATTTCTAATATTCGAATCAAAACTTCGAAAGTTCAAGTTCGAAAAGTAAATCTTTTTAATTTTTTCTTTTTAAGTTTTCAACACGCTGCTCGAATTTATGTCACCAAATTTTAAAATATTGCAGGGATTTTTTTATAATCTTCGTTTTCGAAAATTTTGCTTTTGTTAAAAACTCATTGCAAAGTGTTCAAATTAGTTTTTGCCTTTTTGAAGACTTAAAGTTCATGTTATAAAATTAACTTCGAAAATTCGAATTCGAAAACTTAATTTATTGCAATTTTTGTCCAACAAAACGTTGCAACACGTTTTAAAAAAATTATTTTCGAAAACGTTTAGCGGCGAAATTATTATTTTTGAAATTCGCTTTTCAGTTTTATCTCAAAATATGTTCGAAAAGTCTAGTTTCGAAATTCCCGCTTTTCGATTTTTATCTAAAAACTTTAAATTAATTTTTTTGTCATTTTTATCTATAAAAATTTTCACACGCAGCTTTAATATTTATGTTCGAAAAGTTTAGTTTCGAAATTCTCGCTGTTTAGTTTTTATCTCGCTGCAAAAAATGAATTTTGTTTGCATTTTTTATTTATAAGTTTTCCAAACGCAGCTAAAATATTCAAGTTCGAAATCAAGTTCGAAACTAAACAAAACTACCGCTTTTCAGTTTTTATCTCAAAACTTCGATTTTATTTTTTTTTTGCAGTTTGTATCTATACAAGTTTTCTAAGCGCAGTTTGAATATTTATGCTCGAAAACGTTTGGGTTCGAAAAATCCGCTTTTCAGTTATTATTTCAAAACTTCGATTTTATTTTTTGCAGTTTGTATCTATAAAAGTTTTCTAGGCGCAGTTTCAATATTTATGTTCGAAAACGTTAAGTTTCGAAAATCGCGCTATTTAGTTTTTATCTCGAAACTTCGAAATTAAGGTTTTTTAAAGTTTTCTAGATGAAGCTTGATTAATATGTTCGAAAAGTTTACTTCCGAAAATACCGCTTTCAGTTGTTATATCCATACTTCGAAATTTATTTTCGAATTTATAAGTTTTCTAGACGCAATTTTAATATTTAAGTTATAAAAGTTTAATTTGGAAATAAGCGGAAATTACCGAACTCGAATATTTATGTTCGAAAAAGTTTAGTTTTGAAATTCCAGCTTTTCAGTTTTTCTTCTCTGCGCGCATTCGAACTCAAAAAACACTGCACTGTTTTTTTTAAATTAATTTCTATATAAAATCGATGAAATTTAATATATCGCACACTAAATACAAAACAGTCACAACTCAAAAACCATGACTTTTCAGGAAAAGCGAAAAATGAAACTCTTTACTTGTAACTGCAGAAGAAAAGCTATTTTTATTTAAACACAAAAACTTCATTCTTCCAGTTTATAAAGAAAATAATGAAAAAGATAGTGAGATATGTGTTTTGTGAATCGATTTCTAACAAAATTCGATATAAAAAAATTTTGAGTTGTGACTGTTTTGTATTTAGTGTGCGATATATTGACTTAATTCAATATGTATTAAATTCGAATTTAGTAAATAATATTTTCAAATTAACTCCTCACTTTGGCATGTTTAAAAAAGTTGGTTTTTATGATTGATTTATTTTGCTTTGCAAATACTTTTGTCATAAATAGCACATTGTTGCTGCTACAAATATTTAATCTCTTATATTCAGCTGCTTATTGTTTGCTTTCGAAGTTCGAATAATATATTGTTACCGGCTGACATACACACACACAAACACACACACACTTTGATTGTTTTTGGCATGATAATATAATATATAATAAATTATCGTTTAATCGATTTTTCGAAGTTCGAAAATTCATGTTCGAAAATTTTAAAATTGTTTTGTTATGAAAATTCCGTTAAACATTTTTGTGAAAAATTTGTTTTTAAATTTTGAACATATTTCAGCTACACATTTCATCAACTTCACATATCATTATAGATAAAATTTTGTTTTGTTGTGTTCGAAATGCTAAAAAATTGCGCCTCCAAAACTCATTAACTCTTATCTTTCCTCATCGTCCCTCAACACTTAGTTGTATGAATGGATCATTATACATATATAACACAATATTCGATATTATAATAGCTGGCAAACAATTTCTACTACTTGTTGTTGCTGTTTTTATTTATTTTTATTTCGATTATAATTACCTCGTTCGAAATTCTCAAGACCCCGTCTGGGCTGACTGTGTATAGCAATGAAGATTTTTTTGTTCTCTTCCACTTGTACTGCTTGTTTATTTATTTATTGTTATTAATATAGCGCTCTTGCTCTTTGTGTTTCTCTCTCGCACTCTTTTTTTGTGTTTTTTTTTATTTTTTGTTTATATCTCTGTTTATTGTACTCTTACTGTGTAACGCTTTGTTTGACTCTATTAAACCATCCGTATTACCCAATGGCTCAATAGATTTCCGCAGTACTAGAAAAACACAAACGTTGCACACGACCGCTCAACACAAAATGAAACATTCACCGCCTCGTATGCCCAAAATAATAATACTCGCTCGACGCTCCCAATGAAAAACCCAACATGGCTTACAACCACTCACTGAGTCGTTGATGATGATGATGTTGATGATGTTGTTGGTGCGAACAACGTAGACAACGAGGGACGTATGTACGGGGTACTATATCAGCGTCAGTCGTCGAAAGCAAACAGACACTGCAGACGACACTCTGTGTATGCTGGTGTATTGGTGTGCTTTTGACTGTGTGTGTATAATCCAAACGAACGAAACCCAAAACGACAACAACTAAAGAACGACCCTCATACAACTCACAACAGCTGTGCGGGCTGCCCGTTTATCGTCTATAGACGATGCACAGAACCGAACCGAACTTAACCGAAACTAAAAACCGGCGTGCCAAAGAAGGCTGCTCTGTTTATGGCTGGCTGGCTGACTAGCTGGCTGGCTGGATGGTTGGGATGGTGAATTGTATAGCAGTGAGCGAAGACTAAGCGACCGACCGACCAACCGTATAAACTGAACGAACAAGTTTTACGTTCTGGTTTCCATATATAAAGAATATCGTATCAAATAATGGATTGACTGAATGGCTGGAAATGGCAAGAAAAGAAGTATTAATTCCAACTACTTGGCTCGCCTACCTACTTTCGGAATACTTGACGGATGGCGTATATTCAGTATAGCGCTACGAGTGTGCATGACGCAGAGCAGTAAAAAAGAAAAAAAAAAATACAGCAACAGCATTAAGAAAACAACAACAACAAAAGCAGCAGCAAGAACCGCACCATCCAGCACATCCAGCTTTGGGCTTTAGGCTATACACGCAACACACATACAGCTGCAAAACCTATACATTCTGTTGTTGTTATTTTTGTTGTTGGATGTATGTATGTTTATAATTGCCGAAATTGCAAAGAGTCTCGGCTGGGGACTCACGTTAGTCGTGCTGGTGGTTGTTACTTGGGTCTCAATAGTTCGTTTATATTTGTTTTTTTCCACCCCGCCACTCACATTTATGCCGCTATCTCTTTGTGCACACTCTCCTCTAGTGCACTTAACGCGCTCTCTACCTTCTCAGTGTTTTTTATGACCTCTCACATTCTTTCTTTCTTTCATTTACTTAAGTTGCTGCACAACCCATAGCATTTTCTTTGCTAAGAACCTGAATTTTATCATCAGTCTTGGTCATCGTCATCATCATCATCATCATCAGCACGTCGTACTTGTCAACGTGTTCGTAGCTCGCAGAGTCCCTTGCCAATTTCTGGTAACTAATCCGTTTTCACTTTACCCAGCTAGCGTCCTTTTTTCCCTTTTTCCCCCTGCCAACTCTATTTTCCTTTGTATTTAATTTGTTTTATTTTCTGCTTTCATTTTTCATTCTCTTCTTGGCAAGTGACCGACCAACTAACCAACCAACCGACCGACCAAACGACCTTCTTTTATGCCAACCAACTTGGTAGTTTTTGAACCTTTTTGAGGGATTTTCTGAAAATTTATTAAGTCATTGCTATGCCGAGGTATCCTCTGCACACACCATCCATACAATCGACTATCGAACCATCCATCCGTTAGTTCGTAATTTCATTCTTTCGTTCGTCTTAGATTTCATCTGTTTGCTTCCAACAAAGCGTTGTTCGTCGTCGTCATCGTTGTCCCTCTGTTTTTTGTATTTGGCATCCATGTTTATATTTTGCCTTTGGCTGCCTCTATCGTTGGGGACTCGAATGAGTTTTACGCAAACTGCTCGTGTTGCTGCTGTTGTTGCTGGTTTTTCTCATGATATCTGTCTAAAGTATCTTTCAATCTATACATCCATCTATCTGTGCTATAGCTATAGCATTTATAGCGTATATCTGTGCTCTAACCCAACCTGAACTTTGCCAAGTTGTGCCGCACGTTTCTCCCATCTATACTGTAGTTTCATTGCTTGGTATCAGTTTTCCCCCTGCTACATGCCGTTGCCGCCACTATCAACGTCATCAGCAGCAACATCATTATCATCATTGCCATAGTCTCTACGTGAACGTCATCATTGTGTTTCCGTAGATGTAGGTAGCGTGCATATAAAAAAACGTTGAACATTGTGAATTGATGCCATGCCAAGTGGTTGGTCGGGTTTGTTTCGTTTTTGGTATTAATGCTCGTATAAGGTAGAAGAAGCTGCCAGGCAACGAGTCGTCAGCCAGCATTTGTCTGTCAGGCAGTCGTTTGGTCTGTCTCACCATCTGTCTGTCATTTTGGCTACGTATATAGCAGCGACTGTATTGCATGTCGCTCGGTGCTGTGCGGTATGCTTCGGTTAGGTTCGGTTTGTCAGGGTTCTTTGGTAAGCGCCCATCTAAAAAAGTGCCATGAGCTGCGGCAGCTGAGATACTCGACTTGCCTTGACTTCGAAATACTTTCGAATGTTTCATTTGGGGCGATGATGGTATTCTTTTGCGTTCCCTCTATATTTTGTATAAGTTTATATCTTGGGATTTATTATTGGGTCGTCCGTCATCTGTCTTTTGTTGTTAAATGGTTTTATGTGTTTTTCGTAGCTGTTCATAGCTGTAGCTTATAGTATATGCTTTGATGTACAGCTAGCTGGATTTATCATTGGTTGGCTTGAAATTTTTGCCAAAGTTCAAACATGCCATGCCATGGAAAGCACTCATATATTTTCCCCCACTATTGCCTAACTAATGGTCTCGATCCCTAGCTTACTTGTTTGCTTATGGAAATGTGTACAACGAAAATAGCAAAAAAAAATAAACTTTCTGAAGAAGTTGCATACTCTGGAACTTTGAAGTTTGCATAAAGTTCTCTTTGATGTCCACTTGAGGCTTAATAACGTTCAATAGTTCAGTTCTTAGGCTATATAATATACAAACACAAATACACCGCAAACACACAGCAAACATGCAACAAACATACAGCTGGCAACAAGCCCACAAAGGCGAGTCAACTCTACTCTGACAGTGTGTTCAACCCATGTAGATAATACATAGCATATACTAGGTATACACAAATTATATTCCGTATCTGTGTGTTTGCCTGTGTTTGTTTGCGTGTGCACGTATTGCACGTATTATGTAGTGGGCGACTTTCTCGCCTCGATTGGGTTTGGTAGCGCCGTTGTACGCTATTTTTTGGTATACATGTTATACATGCCGACCGAAGCCATAGAATTATACGAGTGACTCTTCCTTCGTTCCTTCCTTCCTGCATACTTTGCGGGTAAAACTTTACTGAAACTGTTTTTTCCAGGTTACACTCCAAGGTTTTAAATTGTTGGCATGCTGCTGGTCATTGTGGCATTAGTTATAAAATATATGTTATGCCAGCTATATTTAATATTTAATATTCGAAGGTGGGTCGTACAGTCAGTCATTGATGCTCCGTGCCTAGAAGTCTTCCATTAATGTGGGGGTTGAAAATGTGTATTCATTGCTGAACGAAAATAACTCAAGGATATTAATATCCTTAACTGATTTCGAGTAGCAGCAGCAGCACAGCAGAAAACTTGATGTTTATCTCATCTGTCATTATTTTCAGTTTCTATAGAAGTTCTTTCTAGAAAAGCAAAAAAAAAAAAACTATTTTATCGTATAATAAATGATAGCCCCTGTCAAGTTTGTGATCGATGTTACTTGTTTAGCTACAGTCGGTCGTTTCGAAAGCAGTTATATTTTGCTTTACGGTTTTGGAAAATTGAAATTATTATTAGAATGAACATATTTCAGATATTACCCAAATACGGTATGATTTTTACATAAAATTAACTATATAATTAAATATAAGTTTAATAGCTGAAGGCATTGTTCGAAAAAATCTCAAAAAAATTTTTAAAATTCGAGTTTTTATTTATTTTCACATAAGTAAAATTGTATTTTTGATTTTCAAAACACTCCTAAGATCCCAAAAGCTTCGTCTACACCATTTCAAATTGTCATTCATTCTATTTTAATAATTCCAGTTGATTTTCAGTAAACATCAAATGATATTCTCGAAAGATCAAATCAAATTCAGAAAGCATCAATTGAAATACAAAAAGCATTACCATAGCTTTATAAATAAATATATAACACAAATAAAATAATAACATAACATCACCACACCACATTATATTTCAAATTAATATTCTGAATTTTTTTTGATATTTTGTGAATTTCATGGGATATCATATGAATTTCAAATTACGTTTTTTCGGAATTTCAAATGAAATTACTAAATTTCAATTTTTTTTTAAGGGGGGACATGACATTGGCCGTTTTTTTAAATTTACTTTTTTTTATAATTTTGTATTTTAGTAAATATTCTTAAGATTCTAAAAAAAAATTCATGAATAAATTCTTACGGGTTCAAAAGTAACATCCGGAGTAGTGAGAGTGAATTTTTAATTTTCGCTCTTTTTTTTCTTTGTTCACAAACTTTGAACGCGTTTATCTCGAAACCATGTTTTTCGTACTGGTTGCGGCAGTAGCGGGTTCATTTTTTGACGAAATTTTAAATTTTTTTTACTTTTTTTAAACTAGATTCGCTATCGTATGACACGAGCTTTTTTTTAAATTTTTTTTTTTCGATTTTTTATGAATTTCAATATGTGAATGAATTTCAAGTATGAATTTCAAGTCAATTTTTTTTTCGAAAAAACAAACTTTCAAATTTGGAACATCAACAAAAATTGAAAAAAATTTAAAAAAAGCTCCTGTCATACTATAATCAATTTTGTTAAGATTTAAAAAAGTCATTTTTTTTTCCAGATCGGACAATTTTTGCGATTCCCAGCGCTGCAACCACGAGGGCCCATTTTTTCTCTGCCGCCAGTTTGGAGCTCTATAAAACCATGTTGGAGTGAAAAATATGTTTTTTTGAATTTTGGAAATATGTTCGTTTTTGACTGAGTTATGAATTTTTAAAAAAAGGTCTGTTTTCTCTGCCGCAAATGTTATGTCTCTCCTTAACTCAACTGGTATTTCTGATTGTCAATTGATGCTTTTTTTATTAAAAATCGATTTTGTGAATTTGAAGTATTCTTTTCTGAATATAAATCTAATTTCTGAAGTTCAATTATTTTTTCGATATAACAATTGGAAATGCTGTAGAGATCAGCAAGTCACAATCAAAATTTCAGTCAAAAAGCAAACTCAGAGTTATTTTCGAAATAAAGGACTTTATATATCAGACAAATATGAAAATATTTTTATACTTTCATTTTTACTTTAATTGTTTACTTATAATAAATTCTTTAAACACTAACATGAGATTTTTCTTAGTGAAAATGATATAAAATACACATTATTACAAAAGTTGTCAAAAAATAATGGTACTCTTAACAAAGTATGTGTATGGGCGGTACATTTTTCCACTTAAGTTTATGAGCCTCTTATCTTATTATATAAAAGACAAGCTTAATATATAAAAGACAAGCGTCATGCTCCGTACTCTATATCGCCCAAACTGTTATAGTTGTTATTGCTATGCTTTTTAAACCATGTTTTATATGAAAAAATTGTTAGCCTAAAAGTATGCACACAAAATGTATTTAATATTTATCAGTAAGGACACATTAACGACGACTGGAACAAAACAACATTTAAGGTGAATGAAAAATGTCATATCGTCATTATATTGAATACGCCCTTCATATGACGGGTTTCTATACTAGTAATATTCCTAAACGTAAAGCAATTTTAATATTTTTACTCTCAACTGATCACAAATATTGTTAAAAATACTTCAAAATTAAAAAAAAAACTATGCAAAACATTTCAAACATTTCATTTATTGAAAATAAAAATAGTGACCATTTTTTCAGAGCAAAATATATATGTATACACAAATTTCTTGACTGTTTGAATGTCAAAAAATTGATAAAATTGTGTCAAATAAAAAAAAAGTTATTGAATTTATCAAATTCACAAATCATTATTGACACTGTTCCGACTTCAAATCGAAAGTGTTCCAATTTTAATAATAAAGCTGAGACAACATTTTAAATCTAAAAAGATTAATACTAAAATGCAAAAGTTTTTGCGAAGTGTCGGAGATCCAGGTTTCCAAGTAAATTCTAATGTATTACTTGGAATGGTGAGCGTAGGTAAGGATTTTGCTATTCATCACATAACAGTGTGACGAATAATTTAGCAAGATTGCCGCTGTATTTTGAACAAATCTAATGATTATATTAAGTTTTCGGAAAGGTTTACCCCAGCGAAACACTCCAGTACGTATTAACATTTAGAAGGAATTTAGTTTAAATATGAATGAATTCTTTTTAATTTGAAATTTTTATTAATTTTAGTTAATAACACTGTGCGACAATTATAGGGTCAATTGGAATAACCTCAAATATCGCAATGGTTTCTAGTAGTGCATGGTATATATATTATGACCTCATACTCAGTTTTATCGGATTAGGTCAAATAAGAGAGAAATTCAAGGTCAAATTTGACCTTTAAGTCACAAATTTTTTCAGATAATTCTTAAACTAAATTCAAATCTTATGTAGTAACTGCATCTTAATACTTGCAATGGATGGTTCTTTACATTTTGAGACCATTTTTTGCTCAAAGAGTTACGTAAGGGGGTTAATTATTTCTTCGAAAACAGGGCTTTTTTAATAAAAAACAAAATTTTTAATAGTTCAGTAACTTTGTATTTGTCTTCAAAAACAAACAGATTTTGCTGAATTTTTGAACATACTTTAAGTAAAATAAAATAATCCACCTCTGGAAAGATCACAACAATGACATGAGCGCATCCAAAGATATTCGGATTCAAAGATTACCAAAGATGGTAACTTCGGTAATACAAGCCCTAGATTAAAATCATTCAGATGAAAATTGTAGATCCAACAATTTTCTTCAAAACTGTTCTTAACATCTTTACTGAAAGAGTTACTGTTTTAAAGATATTCGCGTAAATATGTTATTACAATTATATGAAAATTATATATGAACAATTTAAACTGTTAAAATAAAAATTACTTTTATTTTTATTTCTTCTCAAATTGGAATTTTTTATATATATTTTAATTACATATTAACGCGCATATCTTTAAAACGGTAACTCTTTCGGTAAAAATGTTAAGGACAGTTTTGAAGAAAATTGTTGGATCTATAATTTTCATCTAAATGATTTTAATCTAGGGCTTACATTACCGAAGGTACCATCTTTGGTAATCTTTGAATCCGAATATTTTTGGATGCGGACATGTAATTGTTGTGATCTTTTCAGAGGTGAATTATTATATTTTACTTAAGGTATGTGCAAAAATTCAGCAAAATCTGATTGTTTTTGAAGATAAATACAAAGTAACTGAACTATTAAAAATTTTATTTTTTATTAAAAAAGCCCTGTTTTCGAAGAAATAATTAACCCCCTTATGTAGCTCTTTGAGCAAAAAATGGTCTCATAATGTAAAGAACCATCCATTGCAAGTATTTAGATGCAGTAACTACATAAGATTTGAATTTAGTTTAAGAATTATCTGAAAAAATTTGTGACTTAAAGGTCAAATTTGACCTTGAATTTCTCTCTTATTTGACCTAATCCGATAAAACTGAGTATGAGGTCATAATATATAGACCATGCACTACTAGAGACCATTGAGATATTTGAAGTTATTATTTCGTGTCGCACTGTGTAATCCTTAAAAACATATTAATAATTCTTATATAACATTTTTTTTAAGAATTATATTTTGAGCTTTATACCAAATAATTCATGAAATAACTTTATTTTTATTACTACTTACACGATTTCTTTCAATTTTTAAAATAAATTTTTGATATTTTGTTTTTTTATTATATTTTGACAGTAAAAGAAAAAGTTTTCAAAACAAATGTAAAAAAAGTGAAGACTTAAGTTCGAAATTCGAAAAAAGAGCTTACTTAAAATTTTAATTCATACCAAAAGTAGTGTTCACTACCGAACTTTAACTACTTGATACATAATACTACTCTGAACGCGTTTACTATATTTTATGCATACTATTTTAGGCTATTTTATTCAATTAATGAAGTTATAATTAATTTATTATTATATTATCTTCAATTTTGAAATCCTCAAACAAACATCTCTTAAATCAATTTCAACTTCCAAAGTATATGTTTATTGATGCATTTTGAATTTCAAATTAGTTCAATTATTGCGGATTATAGTTCAATTCCGGCCTGGTTGGAATTTCAAACTGGAACCTTTGGGTTTGCAGTCATGCACGCTTATGACATACCTACTGAGGCCTCTGAATGGTATTGATTCTAAGGAAAACGGAATAAAGCTTGAAAACAAGACTTTTAGAAGTGTAACCTATGTATAAAAACGATTTGAGCATTTCAGCCCTTAAAAGGACTTCGATGGAACTTCTTATGATCGATTGGGTTGTGTGTGTTCTAAGATATTTCTGTACAATTTATCGTGAACTAGATCTACGTGTTTTATACTGACTCTGAACGGTTTGCCATTGTCTGCATATGGAGATGATCAATGGTCGGGCTACGGCCAACATCATCAGCTCTCGCCAGGCGCCTCTGCTTCGCGCGCTCCGTCTCCAATTTCTTTGACCAAGGGTGGTTAGGGCTTCCTCGGCCAAGACAATCCATCGAAGGCATGGTCTTCCTCTTCGACGTCGACTCTCGGCTATTGCCTCAAACACCCTTTTCGCTGGAGCTTCTTCATCCATACGAAAGACATGACCCAGCCAGCGTAGTCGCTGAATTGTTATACGCTACACTAAGTCAATGTCGTCGTAGAGCTCGTACAGTTCGTGGTTCATTCGATTACAATAGTCGTCGCCAACTCAAACAGGACCAAAGATTTTGCGAAGATTTTTCCTCTCGAACACCCCAAGAGCGGCTGCATCTGTTTGCGATACCACCCATGCCTCAGCGCCATAGAGAAGCACAGGTATGTTGAGCGTCTTGTAGAGTGTTAGTTTTATCGATCGAGAAAGGGCTCTGGAACCTAATTGCTTACTTACCTATTAGCAATTGTTATTCTTAGCTTTATCTCCAGGCTGACATTGTTGTTGCTGTTTACGGCGGTGCCAAGATATGTAAGCTCCTTGACAACTTCAAGTTATATTTGCCTGCTGTAACATGGGAGCCTAGATGCCGCACTTCCCTATTTGCAGACAGCATATACTTTGTTTTGCCCTCATCCACCGTCAAACCCACTTTGGCGATATCATCAGCGTACGCAAGCAGATGGACACCTTTGTAGAAAATGGTACCATTTCGATGTACACCTGCCTTCCGTAGGATCCCCTCCATGACGAAATTTAAGAGATCGCATGATAGCGGGTCGCCTTGTCTGAAACCTCGTTCGGTATTAAAGGTTTTGGAGAGGTTATTTCCTACCTTGACGGAGCTGCATGTATTGCTCAACATCATCTTGCAGAGCCTTATTAACTTTGCCGGTATACGGAAGTCAGACATTGGTGCGTACAGACAATACCGAATCGGACTATCGAACGCAGCTTTATAATCGACAAAGTGATGGTGGATGTCGATTTGATTTTCGTGGGTTTTTCCAGAATTTGGTGTAGTGTAAAAATCTGATCTATGGTGGACTTTCCAGGTAGAAAGCCAAACTGATAAGATCCAATCAGTGTTTTGGCATGCGGCTTCAATCTTTCGAAAGCTCGAAAAGAATCGAGCAAGGCTCGAAAGAACCTTGTACACGATGGAATTAAGAATAATACTTCGGTAGTTGCACCTTATCAATTCACCGCCGCCGGTTTTAAACAATTCAGCTAATATTAAAAACATTAAAAACGGTCTTAGAATAAATAAAAATATAAAATTCCCAACTGTAAGTCGTAAGTGATGAATGGAAAAGAAGAAAGACAGCATTAACATCTAAACATCATCTTCAGTAAATGCCTTCAATATGCCTATTATAGGGTATCTATGGCAAGATGTCAAAATGGTTTTGTAAAGTTTCTTATAGATCTTTTGAATTAAAACAAAAAATCAATAATATGTATTGATTCAATACATACCATTCATATATCATTAATTGCTTAGTCAAAGCATTAAACATTTCATGAATTTAATTTTTTATTTATAAGTAAATTAATTTATTTTTCCTTAAGTAAACACCATGATAGAATAATTTTACCAGGTAGTGTTGACAAATGTTGATTCTCTCAGCTACAAGTAAACGAACTCTTGTCAAAAACAGCTGTTCGTTGTTATATTTGTTGGCCACATTCAGCTGTGTCAACTGTTGTGACAGCAACACATCGGATGGGCATTTTACCGACAAATTAAAAATTTTCTATTTTTAAATGCATTTTAATGCGCAACTTCATATTTATGTGCATCAAGTTTTGACTTAGCAGTTGGCAACTGTTGGGTACGCTGAATGTGACCAGTGAAAATGATTTGTATGCTATGACGGATTGTGAGTGCTCTTTTTCTTGTTATATTTTTTGACAAAAGTCCGTTTCCAACAGAAACGTCAATACTAACTTGGAGTAGTTATATCATGAGAAAACACGCACAATTCTTATTACTGAAATATATTTTTGTTAAAATATTTATAAACCCAAAAATTTAAAAAATACTGTCACTACACATTTCTCTGAAATTTGGTAAGTCAGAAGAATTTCAAGTTTCTCTACTTATTGTTAGTCACGTTTTTAAAAATCGATTATATGGGAGACGTTAGAAAACTTGCACTGTAATGGTTCATATAGCTTAGGAGTTTATTAGGAACACACACAAAAACCGCAAAAAAATAACTTTTACTCTCTATTATATATGTTTAGATTGCATGTGCAGCAATATCTTGAATTACGTTCGACCTTAGTTAACTTAATTTCTTCATGTAAATAACACTTTGATTTACGTCGCCTTTTTCAAAAACGTAAATCGAGATATTACTGTACAGTGTACACACTATTTTGGAATTTGTCTCGTTGCACTTGTAGTTTATGGTAGAAATCTGTTTTATCAACTTTATTTTTATTAGTTTGGTCATCTTGTTGTATGAGTCATAAGTTGCTTGCTGATCATTACACTGAATCATCGATTGACTGCTACGGAACAGAGCTACACAGTCATCGAAGTCCACATAAATGTGATGACAAAATCTAGTCTCAATTCAATAATAAATTTTAATGTACACGGTCTTTCATAGGTGATTAATTAATAAATATATTTTGGATATACTTAAAAACAAAATTAATATTACTGAGAATTACAAATATTTCATTTTTAAAACTTAAAAAACATAACTTTTATTTTGTCACATATATACCATATTCGTCTTTTGAGGAAGGAGTAATGTTATATTGTTTGCAGTGAAATTAGGATGATGTTTTCTGAATATATTATAAAACAATTAAGAATACCCTACAGTCGGTCTAGCCCGACTATGAAATATCCTACAGTTACATTAAAGTGGAATGAAATATAACATTTCCCATTAAATAATGAATTTCCCCCTATAAGTTATTTCTGGGTGACTTTACTTGCAGAGGTGCCACAAATTAAGATTTCGCCTTTTTCCAGGGACAAACTTATCGCGAGACCAAACCATGTCGCTTTGCAAACACAGCATCCATTGTAATTTTTCTATTCATCCTTCCAGTAGTTTTCGCAATAAGTGCAAGAGTTTTTTTCCGGCGGAGTTTCTACGAAACAAAAAAAATCCGATTCTCCAAAATTCTTGTTTTGAGTCGGCAATAATGCTAACATTGGTAAAACTTAAAGAATCACTTCCTGGATCCTCGATTTTAATTCCACGAACTATTGTTTGTGCTTTTTTTTAAGATTTTATCCTTTAAAAAAAACCGTTAGAATTATAGCATCTGACTTCTCTGCAATACTTTCCTCTAATTGTGTTTTATAGGGAGACTTAGTAAGCAGAATGGCCCTTGATTTTCTTCCTCTACCACAAGAAACAGTTTTGCGAACTTTTGGCAGAGCTGAGATCGTTCACGGTGAAGATTCTTTAGATTCGAAGACGATTCTAATGGCACAAGGGATAATTCTGATGAAAGTCTTATACTCACTGGTGATGAGGTAAATTTTTGACTATCAGCAAATATATTCCGATTGAAAAGGTATATTTCTGTGTACTTAAAACTAAAGGGTGTTTTTTAAGAGCTTGCTGATTTGAAATTTAATTAAACACATGCCAAATTATGAAATGGCCAAAAAAAATTTTTATTTGGTACATAATTTCTTGGCATTAAACATTTAAATATAATTTTGGGCATATGGCCACCACGACTATTTTGCACAAAAACCATTCTGGAGGTCCAATTTTCGACCACCTTTTCAAGCATTTGAGGGCGTATTTCAGCAATGACACGTTGAATATTGGTTTCCAAAGCATCAATCGTTGCTGGTTTATCCAAATAAACCAATGACTTCACGTATCCACACAAAAAATAATCAAGTGGCGTCAAATCATACGAACGCGGAGGCCAATTCACCGGTCCATTTCTCAAAAAAATATGGTCCTTGAAATGTTCTTAAATAAATCGATTGTTTCGCCCGCAGTATGACAAGTGCCTGTCATCCTGTTGAAACCACATTTCGTCCACATCCATATCTTGAAGATTTGGCAACAAAAATTCATTGATCATGGTTCTGTATCGATTTCCATTCACGGTAACGCGTCGTCCTTCCTCATTTTTAAAGAAATAAGGACCAATGATTCCACCAGCCTATAGACCGCACCAAACAGTACATTTCATGTACTTGGCATCCAAAAGAGTGAATGTAGACCGATATTTGGTAATTACGTTCTTTATGGTGGCCTCAGACGGACGATTATGTGCACCATAAAACTCACGAAGTGCTCTATAAACATTTTTAATTGAACACTGTTTTTGAAAATAAATTTCCACGATTTGGAAGCGTTGTTCTGGAGTTAACCTATTCATGATGATGTGCCAAACAATACTGAGTAGAGACGTCACTTCAAACTGTCAAAACAACTGTCAGACAATAGAGTAATTCATATTGAAAAAAAACCCCATAACAAAAACACCCTTTATTACTGCAATTTTTCCGAATTGAACTTTCCAGTATGCTTTGGAAAAAAGTCCAACCAGACCGAATTGGGTAACTTTTCGACAATTTTCTCTGGTAAAACGTTCAGTTTCGTCGCTATAATAACTTCTAAGAGCTTCTTTAGAGGGTTTCGTATGACTAAGATAATGTATAAACCATTTCGTGCATATCTCAACTTGCAGTCAACCCTATATATAGCAGGAAGCTTCCGAACCCGGTGATGCATCCTTCATCAGTTGAGCATTGAAATTTTTTCTAATAAATACATAATATAGCGGAACAGAAATTCCTCTAGCACTCATGCAGTTTATTATTGTAATTAACGAACCTCGTTCAGCTGAAGTTATAGCTACAATTTGACGTTTACCTTTCTTTCCAATCGTTTCTGGAAGCCTATTTTGTACTTCAGTCAACCCAGTCAACGTCTGCATTATAAACTCCTCCTCAAGAAGTTGAAGAAACCTTTAACTTTAGCTCTGTCAAAAAATGTTTATGAGGGAGAAAGAATGCTCAATTTGTCCTCTTTTAAAAAATATTGATATTATTCTCTCAGAGATATTATTCTCTTATAACACAGTATCCGAAGCAGGCATGCCAAATGAGCGGGAATTCCCCATTTGGTGGGAATTTAGGCCGGATGGGGGAGCGGGGTAAAACTACTATAATTTGGAGGGGGGGTAAAGTTAACTAACTTTTTATTTTGATTTTAATTCAACCGAAGTTCATCTATTAAAACTATGGAAAAAATTGTAAATATTTATTAAAATCATAATAAAAGTAATAAACAAGTGAGTTCGCCATGAAATCCAAATAAAAAAAAAAAACAATTCAGTCCTTGCAAGGACTTCGACCGAACTTCTTATGATCAATTGTGGTGTGTGTTTTATTAAATGTTTGCACACAATTGACCGAGAACTGGACCTACATGTTTTATGCCGACTCTGAACGGCTTAAGTTCATGTTCTCAAGAAGCTTTACATGGCATTATTTACACTCTGAGGTTTGCCATAGTCTGCAGGTATATCACGTGATATATATAAATATATCAAAAATTTATTTATAATGAAAAAACGATTGGCCGAAGTGAGGTTTGAGGTTTGAGGTTTCATATGAACTCCAAATCGTTTATCAAAAAAGATTTCTCATATATCTACAACGATGCTGAACTCAAGAACAATTCAACCGATTTTATAAGAAGTTTATCTTTTTAGGAAATCGGACCCCTAGAAGAGTAAATTGTGTGACCGACCCCATTGCTTTTTTTTCAAACATTTTATCCCAATATACTTATCCTCTCTTTTCAAAAACAATTTATTTTATAAAAATTGACCGTGAGATGGATGGAGTCTGACGAAAAACAGAGCAAGATGATAGAAGTTATAGAGGAAGATGATGTCGTAGATGATATCGTGGAAGAAGATCAGGAAAATGATAGCGAAGATAGCGGTGGCAAAGTAAATTAAGTACGTGGTCGTCCAGTAAACGTTGTTGGCTTAAAAGATGTAAAAATGATTCAATTGGCATTGAAGAAAGTGAATCAGGAATTGAAAAAAGATTTGAGCCATTACATCACACCTGAGATATCAACATTTTTCGCATGCTTTTGATTCTGAACTGATTTGTTGTCTACCGATCCAGAAACCTGGACTGTGCGCGAAGATTACCAACAAGTGCAATAAATATTTCGTAATCTACACGTTGTCAACGACACCGCCAAAAGAGGCGTAAGATTAATAGAAGAGTACAATAATTTGTTATGCCGACATGAGGATGAAAAATATTTTTGCTAAAAATCATCGCCGAAAATCGAAAGAAATCTCATGACAAAAAGTAATTGATTTGATTAAAATTTTCTCTTTTTGATTGATGAGCCGGTTTCTCATTTCAGCCTTTTGAATGGCACCCTGGGAGCGATGTTAGCCAATTTTATAAAATTTTTTATTGTTAAAAATAAATGTGTATAGGAGCCCTCTTAAGGGTTGGACATAGAGGGTAAGTATTTTGAGATAAAATGTTGAAACGAAAAAATCAATGGAGTAAGTCACACATTTTACCCTTCTAGGCGTACCCTGGGAGCGGTGGGGACCAATTTCCTAAAAAGTTAAATTTTGTATGGAAGCCCCCCTAAGAGGGTGGTGATAGGGGGTAGGTTAGAGGTAGGTATGTGCGCAAAAAATTTTGAGGAAGAAAATTGAATGGGAGCCGGTCGAACATTGTTCCCCTCTAGGGGCAACACTTGGGCAGTTATGAAGGTTTTTGTCTAAGTTTTCCACTTTTCTCCAACCTTTTACCCCGATGCGGCACAACTTAACCCCACGCCACCTCAAAATTTTTTTTTCAAAAACATTTTTTGTTGAACTAAACAAAATGTATGGTTCCCGGGTATCAAAAACCCGTTACTGAAGATCTAATACATCACTATCCCACCTGTAATGAACATTTGGGTATGGGAAAGCTGATTGCAAGATGGGTGCCACGTTGGTTAACAAACAATCAAAAATATAAGCGTGTTTGCATTTTCCAATAATGTTTGAACATGTTTAATCAAAATCCAACTGATTTTTGCGTAAAATAGTAACCATGGATAAAACATGGATCCACCGCTATATACCAGAATTAAAGATATCAGCAAAAGAGTGGGTAAGTCCCAGTGGAAGTGCACCAAAGCTAGCGAAGACTCGACAAACAGCTGGAAAGGTGTTAACATCTATTTTCGGGACTTGAATGACATATTCCTCATCGACTCTTTGAGTAAAGGAAATACACTCGGCAGCGATTATTACTGCAAATTATTGGACCGATTGATTATCTCTTCCCAAACTTAAAAAGATGACTCCTGGTAAGGAGATTTGCGACGAATGAACAGATCGAATTGAAAATTGAAGCGTCTTTAGGAGATTTTGACCCCAGCAACTTTTATCTGTTCCCAAACTTAAAAAGGTGACTCCAGGGAAGGAGATTTGCGACAAATGAAAATATTGAACTGGAAATTGAAGCGTCTTTAGGATATATTGTGAATCTTACTATTCAAAAATCGTCTCAATGTTAGGAAATTGTTGCTCCCAGAAGTACTGGATCATTTTTACTTGCTACACTCAGAAAAAAAAAACACCAAAATACCAATTTTCTCTTTTTCAAATAAATTTTCTTCAATTAGAATAAATTTTCACTTTTTCGCAAAAAAAAATCTCATTTAAAGAGAAAAATTTATAAAATTTAATTTTATGAAAAAAATTGATTGTAAGTTTCAAGCAATAAAAAAATCTAGGGGCAAACATTTATATTAAATTCAGTTATTTGCTTCAGGAAATTCAACAGGCTCGAAGTATTTTGAAAATTGAACCTACAGAAATATATTTTGTACAGTTCTTATCCGAATACCAAGGCAGATTTTGGCAAATATTACATTTTGAAAGAGAAAATAAAAAACCCCATATGCATAATTTTCAATTACAGAAAAAATTAAAATTCAGAAAAAACCTATTGAAAATCAGGAATTCAATTTGAAATACTGAAAACTTCTATTTGAAGTTTGGAATATATCAATTCAAACTAAGAAAATATCAATTGATATTCAGAAAAGATAAAATGAAAATCGGAAATATCGATTGAAATTCAGAAAATATCAATTGAAATTCAGAATATATCAATTTCAAATCAAGAAAACATACAATGAAATTCAGAAAAGGTACATTAAATTTTACAAATTCTATTTGAAATACAGAAAATATCAATTCAGAAATTCTATATAAAAATAAAAAAAATCAATTAATTTTCAGAAAAGATCAATTGAAATTCAAAATATTAATTGAAATTCAGAAAAAATCAAAAGAAATTTCGAAAACATCAATTGAAATTCAGAAAATATTATCAAAACTTTATAAAAAATATCTATACCATCGGCATTGTGATCTTTTCAAATGAAAATTCTGAATTTCAATTTAATTTTCGGAATTTCAAATGAACACATGGATCTTTTCTGAATTTCAAATGGAATTCTGAAATTCGATTGATTACCTTCATAGAGTACCATAAAAATAATTTACTTTCTGCCTCAAAATTTTTAATTTTATGATTTCTTGATGTTGACAGTATTAAGTATAAGAGACAGTATAAAGAGACAAACAAACGGGAGTCACATCTGAAAATCTCTATTGCTCATATTATTTTCCGAGAATTATTATTATATTTTATATATAATTACCATATAGTCTGAAGACATGGGATTTTTAAATCTTAATTACATTTCAACTTAGGCGACAGTCATCATTGTCATTATGTCGAATTTGTACCTGAAGAAGATTAGTTTTGCTGAGTAATACCAATAAAAATTAACTATTTTTAGATCATTACACAGCATTGGTAGATACAGTTTAAGCTGTATCAAAACTAAATGACGTCAAAAATATTTTTGTGTTGTACCTGCTAATACTACCTGTGCTACCTGCTATTAATACCTGCTTATTTATTTAATTGTAGTCTATTAGATAAATGACATTTACAGAGTAAAACGTTAGTAAAATAAAAGTAATGCGTTCGACAAAGTCGATTGTAGAGTGCAGGTGAAGCTAAAAAAATAGGGGAAGTGAAATTGAATCCGTTTGCTGTTGGGATTAAAGAGAATATGCGTCATTATGATAATCGTATTTCATTGTAGGAACTGATTATAAATAATTTCCGATGATAAAAGTCTGTAGGATGCCCTACATTTTATATGGTTCGAAAAAGTGATAACAACAGGAATAAATCATACTGAGTTATTGAAATGGAAATTTAATGCAGCAGAGTTATGTGTATACATATTTACTTCCTTTTGACATAAAAAGGGTTAGAATTGAAATTTAACTAAGGTTACTTAAACTAAAACACTCAGTATTATATCAGAGTTTATAATTAGAATACTCGAACGAGCGGTATTTAAGTATACAGACGTCAAGCAATCAAATTCCGACCCAAATTACAAACTGCCATCCAATCTTTCTGCTTTAGTTATTAAATTGTTGTCATGCTTCTGGTATTTTTGAACGAACAACCATTCTAAAATGCCAAGGCAGTCTCTTCTCCCACCACCATCACCACCACCATCACCACCACCACCACTACCAGAGCAAAAACCATTATGACCTTTTTGCTTTTCGGTTCATGGAAGTTTTTTGGTTTTGTTATTTTTTGTAGCACATCCAAGATCCAAAGATTATCTATCTATACATTCAGTAACGTAGCGAGCTATATTGAGTTTTTGAGAAAGAAAAGCTATTGTTTTTCATTTCAACTTATATAAAACTATGTATATGTAACTAGCTATGTATGTGTGTTTGTATTTAGTTGGGTCTTTCTGCGCCATATCTGTATTTAGGGAAAGAATTAATTGAACTTTTTGAGGGCTTATCCCTTTTTTTTGTTGTTGCTACCATAACGATAATGGATTGCTGTAATACGAGTAGTGTTTATATGTGTGCGTAGAAGCACCTTTAGCTATATGTAAGTACGTGCATGGTTTGTTTTTTACTTGGTTTGTATAAAAGTACCATCATGTGCGAAGTAGTTCTGTAAAATGTAGAGACCCAAAAGATATAATTTCGATAATGAACTTATGAGTGCATATTTTATGTAAGTAATTGTACAATCTGCACTGAACAAACAAAAAATTGACCTTACAGGTTTAGGGTATAAGCACAAGTAATTTTACCTAAGCAATGCTTAGATAATTTTGTATAAAGCCTTAGAAACTTGTATAATCCAATAGAAAACTTGTTCAAATTTTATCTGGTAGGGAAAACAAAGCTCGCACTAGTTTAAGGTAATCTCTAATTTCTACATCGTAAAAAATTAAGGTTTTTTAAATTTAATATTGCCAAAAAAGTATTATATTTATTCAAAAAAGCATTTCTGTACATTTTTGAGTAAGTATCAAATATTAAAAAAAAAAGTTTGGCCACTTTTGGTTCCTCCTGGCGTCACAAGAGGGCAGGGCGTCTTTTAAAAGTTGATTTTTGGGTCATCTATGATATTCCGGAAAAACTGAAAATTAAGGAAAATTTCAAAGCGGGGTCAATTCATTTGAGGCCTGGGCACCGACCGAACCTAAATATTATAACTTTTTTATTATTGTATTGTTTGTTTTTAATATTTCAACTATGTTCTCTTTTTTTCTATTTTTTTTTATTTTTTGCAAAATTGCGTCTGAGCAAAAAAAATACTCAAGGCAGCTCTCGAGATTTTTATGAATGAGTTCTAAAAACATAGTTTTGAGAAAAACGCGTTAAAAGTTTGCAACTCGTTTTATTCACGTGCGTATACCGTTACAAATTTGTGTATAACTTTTTTTCAAGGCCGAATTTTACAAATCGGTTTTACACTCAGGGAAAAAAATGCTGTTTTATCAAACAAATCATGGGTTGAAATAACAGATTTCACTGTTAAATACCATCCAACAAATGAAACTTTCAAATCAACAGTCGGTTGACTGTTGGTCTATGGAACACGAAACCCGTATAAAAACTTATTTATTGAAATTTGATCACTGCTTTGAAAGTTCATGTATGGCCGAGTGTGCTAACGTGTGCGTCTAGTACTCGAGTGTCCACGAGCTTTGCAAGATTGTAAGCATTTTATTTTGAAGGTTATTTTTGACCAAACAATTAATGAAACAGAATTATTATTATTTCAATTATTAAATTACAATTTTTTATACTTACACAACTAGGGTTCGAACCCACGTCTCCCGCATGACAGTCTAGTGCACATCCACTGAGCTACTGGCAACGATAATATAAATATAGCAAAACACATATAAAAACTTTTGCTTAGAAAAAATTGACAATTCAATATAAGCACAAAAATATTTTAACAGATGATTTTAACAGAACAAAAATACTTTGAAATGTTCATTCAACAAAGAAAATTGTTTACTTAAGCGCAAATCATTCAATCGAACAGTGTTTTGAATAACAGCGGCCGCCTGTTAATATTACAGTTGATATTTTTCTGAGTGTAGGCATGATTAAATAACACTGTGTGTAATTTTTTAATTCACGGCAAAATAACCATATACGGACACCACTACGTGATAAAAGAATAAAAAAAAAAAGACCCGTGTCTCCCAATTTTCCCCAAAGTCATGCACTTTTTGTTTTATGGGCCCCCAAAGATTTGGGGCCTCGGTATCATTTTCGTAAAAATGTGATCATTTTCTCAGGCTCATATCTTGTAAACCGTTCAGAATTTCGATTTACTCTCAGAGGCAAAGTTGTAGCTCTTGTCATAAGGAACAAAAATTGCAAACATATAAAATCCAAAAAACTTCACCTTCCAGGTCAAAATCGCAAAAAACTTAAAAAATTTCGATTTTTTTACCTTTTTTCCCGTGTTCAGGTCCATAGGTAGCAAACCGTTCAAAATTCAAGGAAACAATCAACTACAAAAATGTACCTAAGATCTCAATAAAAAAATTTCTAAAACATATAAACTTCCTAGAGATGATTCTTAACACCGTTTTTTAATTTGAATTGACATGAATGAATTCACATAAACACAAGCCAAAATATAAAAATACCTGGAAACACATTGTCATAAAGATGAAATTACTTACTTACTTAGGTGGCCATGAAAACCCGTTGACGGGTTACGGCCGACTTCATCAGGTCTCGCCAGGCGTCTCTGCTTCGCGCGCGCCGTCTCCAATCTCTTTCACCAAGCGCGGTAAGGGCTTCCTCGGCCTGGTCAATCCATCGGAGGCATGGCCTTCCTCTTCGTCGTCGACCCTCGGCTTTCGCCTCAAACACCTTTTTCGCTGGAGCTTCTTCAACCATACGAAAGACATGACCCAGCCAACGTAGTCGCTGAATTGTTATACGCTGGACTATGTCAATGTCGTCGTAGAGCTCGTACAGTTCGTGGTTCATTCGAATGCGATAGTCGTCGCCAACTCGAACAGGACCAAAGATTTTGCGAAGAACTTTCCTCTCGAACACCCCAAGAGCGGCTGCATCTGCTTGCGATACCACCCATGCTTCAGCGCCATAGAGAAGCACAGGTATGATGAGCGTCTTGTAGAGTGTTAGTTTTGTCGATCGAGAGAGGGCTCTGGAACCTAATTGCTTACTTAGCCCGTAGTAGCACCTATTAGCAATTGTTGTTCTTCGCTTTATCTCCAGGCTGACATTGTTGTTGCTGTTTACGGCGGTGCCAAGGTAAGTAAACTCCTTGACAACTTCAAAGGGAGACAAAAGGGGGCGATCTTCACATGGCAACGTGTCTGACTGCCTCAACTTGGCGAGGCCAGCATTATCCATGTCGAAATCGTCTCAAGTCGACTCAAAACCTCCGCGTGGTGTCTCCTGGAAACGTCAAAAACTATCGCCCGATAAACTTTGGCGGCCAATTTGAGCGGCGATGTCTCCTCTAGACAATAAACTTGAGGGGTCTCTTCAAGACCTTAAAAATGGAATGTGCGTAGGGTTTGGGTCCCAACCACATTATAACTTCCCAATGAAAACAAAATCAGCCTCGGATATGAACCCCCATAAAGATGAGCATATAAAAGCGACACGACGCTCACATCGAGGCATTGCACAGCGCGACGTCAACGAGAGCTCAGCGGTGAAAGTTATAAAGTGACAGTGAAAGTAAAAAAAAGTGAAAGTGCTACTGCATAATTCGCACACAACATTGGCAACTGACAATTTCAATATGCAGTGTGAAAAAAAGGATTTATTTTGCTACGTATGCGGTCATCAAACCAGAAAAATAACATCTACAAGATTTCAAAAGGAAAAGAATCTTTTAACTACTGAATTCAAAAGAGCATCTACATTGTTTTTCGACGAAATGGACTTGACCGCTGAAAATTACACACCTAATACAGTGTGTCGCCAATGTTATAACAATCTCATGGCATGGTTGAGAGGAGGCAGAGGTACTATGAAGTATTGTAAGCCGGTAAACTGGATTAATCGTCCAGGTGATCATGATGCAACCAGTTGCTATGCATGCGTAAATTATAATATACGTCTAAATCGACATGCTGAGAAGAACAAAATTTATAAAGCAACTGCAACAGCCACACTACCAGTGCTTGCACCTGAAAATTTTGTATCACCAAGGCCGCCAACTCCAGATCGTACTACAGACGATTCGGACGACGATTTGGATCCACAACTTAAGAGAGCGCGATTTGCAAGTCCAGGGCCATCAACATTATAAACATAATTATAACATTTTAACATAATTATTATAATACGAATATTTTTTTTTAATATTTTTGTAATAGATAGCATAGTAACTCAATGTTGAAGTAAATAAAAAACAAATGAAATTAAAAAACGGTGTTAAGAATCATCTCTAGGAAGTTTATATGTTTTAGAAATTTGTTTATTGAGATCTTAGGTACATTTTTGTAGTTGATTGTTTCCTTGAATTTTGAAAGGTTTGCTACCTATGGACCTGAACACGGGAAAAAAGGTAAAAAAAAATCGAAATTTTTTAAGTTTTTTGCGATTTTGACCTGGAAGGTGAAGTTTTTTGGATTTTATATGTTGGCAATTTTTGTTCCTTATGACAAGAGCTACAACTTTGCCTCTGAGAGTAAATCGAAATTCTGAACGGTTTACAAGATATGAGCCTGAGAAAATGATCACATTTTTACGAAAATGATACCGAGGCCCCAACTCTTTGGGGTCCCATAAAACAAAAAGTGCATGACTTTTGGGAAAATTTGGAGACACGGGTCTTTTTTTTTTAGTCTTTTATCACGTAGTGGTGTCCGTATATGGTTATTTTTTTTGGTGTTGCACTGTGTAATAAATAAGGTTATCCCGATATTTGACATACCCTTATTTTTTGTAAACAAAAAACTGCTCTCTGTCGAAAATGAAGGACAACCAGGATTTTGTGGTATCCTCAAACAAATTTATGTTTCAGTGTTTTGTTGTGTTTTTTTTTTTTATAAAAAGTATGTGCTTTCAATATTTTACTGCTTAGATAAAAAAAAAAATAAGTATGCATTGCTTTCATTGAATTTTTTAAGACAATAAATTCGTGAAAATATTTCAAGCTTGGACGCTGTGAAGTTGCAGAAGAATATAATATCTACCTTGTGTAAATTTCTTGAAAATGCATAACCAATAAATTCTTCAAAGCATACAGTTTAAATTAGTGTTTTGTACTGAAATGTATTGTAATTTAAAAACAAAATCGACGTTTCTGAACATTTAAAATTTTATCACTAACTTAATTAATTAACTTATCACTTTTGTGCGCTTAATCATCGATGTATTGACTCAATATTCTTAAGATATATTGTACTAAGAAAATGTAAGATATTCAAGCAGCTGTGGGACTTTGTGTCATTCAAAATGCTCTCCTCTTCAAATAAGGGTATCTATCTCCATTTTCGTGAGAATACGTCAAATATCGGGATAACCTTCAAATTATTGAATAGGATAGTATTTTTCAATCAAAAATAACAGTTATATAAAAAAAATAGATTTTTCGAAAAAGCAAACATGATCGGAAAAAACGAAACACAATTAATAAAAATAAAAAAATGTTAGGTGTTAGGTGTCTTTCGAAAATAAGCGTTTAAAGTTTTTTTTTGTTTATCATATAAATTATCTAAATTTCAGACAAATCATTTCAAATTGATTAAATTATTGAGTTTTACATAATCCTTTTGAGTGGTGCTTTTCACATATCGTCCATTCCAAGCCCAATGCAAGTTTTTTCCAAGAAATGACTTGATGCTCTTCGATTTGCTTGAAATTTTGTCTAAAGGTTCTTTTTCCACTTGTTAGAATATAAGTTATTTGTTTTTTTTTTAGCATTTTATAATTTTTTAAAAGTTATGGAGATACCAATTTTTGATAAAAGTAAAAATCTTGAAAATGGAGTCTTTTCCAATGAATCATATCTCCGTTTCTGAGATATTTATACAAAATCTTCAACAAAAATGTTAGCCTTTTTAGGGTCAATAATTGTTTTATATGTATATAGTATTGACCTCACACGTGACCTTGGCCCAAAAAACTGAAAAAAACCTGAAAAAAATTTAAAAATTTAAATTTTTTCGTTTTATTCACTTTTTTTAATAATTTAACTTTTTTTAATAACTTTTTTTATTTATTTTATTTAAAAATTTTTATTTTATTTAAATTTATTTTAAAATTTGACATTTAACATATTTTATAAAAAATTACAAAATTCCTTAGATTGGGCATATGGCCCATTCCACAGAAATGAGGAACGGAAACATGAATTCTAAAATGCATGTATTTGAAGTAATTTTAGGTTTTCGAATTGAAGTGGAATCTTTAGTTAGTCCTGCTGCAAAAATATTTTTAAAGTAAATGCTTTTTTATATTATTTTGACAATTTAACTAAACAAACTTCGAGTTGAAAAAAATTTTTAAATATATTGATTTAATTAAATCAATGAAATCAGTCATCTTTTGATATAACTTTAAAAAAAATAAGGTTAGTAATATTAAAAAAGATATTAATGTTGTGTTAGAATAGTTTGTAATAATGATTGGTTACTGCGTTTTCAAAGTACAAAATATTTAAACTGAGTGTTTTTTCCGTGTCACACCCGTCCCAAAAAAGGCTATAGTTTCCCTAAGAAGCAACATGGGCTTATGATAAGAATGAAACTTTCCTAAAGTAAGGATGTTGATGTTTTACATAAATTTGTGAACTTTTTTCATTCAACATATTATTTTTATTCTTCATTTCCGTTACAAGAAGTTGGTCACACCCGGAACGGTTTTAAAATTTTTTTTCTATTAATGAAATTTTTGCAAGTATATGAATAAATTCTTTGATTAAAACAAGTTTTGTAAATTCATGTATAGCGAAATCATTTGTATAGGTATTAATTTGATCAAAAATTCATGCGAAAAATTTTTTGCAAAAAAATATTTTTTTTTTTTAAATATATTAAAAACTTGAAATTATTTGAATAGGTATAAATTTGATAAAAAATTCATGCAAACAAATTTTTTGCAAAAAAATATTTTTTTTTTTAAATTAATACATTAATTAAAACATATTTTTTTGATTTAAGTGTCAAAAATATGTGAAAGTTATTATACCCATTAAGTTCTTATATATATTTCCCACATCATTCGCACTCGTCACACCCGGGACAATCTTATGTCACACCCGTCCCATTTAAAAGTTTAAAAAAGAATGGTTATCGCCATTTTTTCAAAATATTTTTCACTGGTATTCTACAGAATATATATTAAATTTTAATAACTGCAAGTCAAAAATGGTCTCATTGTGGCAGATGGACTGAATTTCAATGTTAAACTCAGAATTTTTAGTTTTTAAACTTGTGCTCGTCACACCCGTCCCAGGTGTTTAAGCGAATGTAACTATTAAACTAGTATAAATAATTGCATTATGTCTTAGCATTTTGAAACCTTGGGGCATCTTCTAAAATACCCTATAGTAAACTGCTAAAATTTTAACCGGTTAATACCATTTTCAGCACGATAAAGTAGTCGTCGGTATGGAATGAGCCATATTCATTTTTTTTACTATCAATCCATAAGTGGCATGCAATCGACACAAATGTTTTTTGTTTTTATAAGCAATAGCAAAATGACATAAATTGGCCATGACATAAGTGAGCATATTAATTTTTGATAAATGATCCAAAAATTACGTAAATTATGCACGAATGGGTGTGTTAATTTTTTGATAAACAATTACATTAAGGCTTGATATCAAGAACATTAAAGCTTAGCTCAGAATCACTCCCAAAATTAGGAACCCATAAAAATCTCAGTAGAATCCTTAAAAATCAAATCGACACCCACCATCTCTTTGTCAATTATAAAGCTGCGTTCGTTAGCCCGATTCGGGGTGACCGGGGTTATACCCAACAATATCTGTCTTCGGTATACCTGAAAAGTTGATAGGACTCTGAAGCACGACGTTGAGCTATATATGTCGCACACTAAATACAAAACAGTCACAACTCAAAAAACATGACTTTTCAGGAGAAGCGAAAAATAAAACTCTTTGGTTGAAACTGCAGAAGAAAAGCAATTTTCATTTAAACACACAAACTTCATTCTTCCAGATAATGCAGAAAATAAAGAAAAAGATAGTGAGATATGTTCTTTGTGAATAGATTTATAACAAAAAGTCGATGTAAAAAAATTTTTGAGTTGTGACTGTTTTGTATTTAGTGTGCGATATATAGCTTCGTCAAGGCAAGAAATGACCTCTCCAAAACCTAAAATACTGAACGAGGATTCAGACAAGACGAATCACTATCATGCGATCTCTTCAATTTTATCATGGTGGGGATTCTACGAAAGGCTGGTCTATATCTAAATGGCACCACCTTTTACAAAGGTTTTCAGCTCCTTGAGTACGTTGAAGATATTGATATAATTGGAAAAGGAATCACCCAAAGTGGACTTGACGGTGATCGAGGGCAAAACAAAGTATATACTGTCTGCAAACAACGAAGCGCGGCATCTAGGCTCCCATGTTACAGCAGGCAAATATAACTTTGAAGTTGTCAAGGAGCTTACAGCAACAACAATATCAGCCTGGAGATGAAGCGAAGAATAACAATTGCTAATAGGTGCTACTACGGGCTAAGTAAGCAATTAGGTTCCAGAGCCCTCTTTCGATCGACAAAACTAACACTATACTAGTGAACACTCTTGGGGTGTTCGAAAGGAAAGTGCTTCGCAAAATCCTTGGTCCTGTTCGAGTTTACGACGACTATCGTATTCGATTGAACCACGAACTGTACAAGCTCTACGCCGACATTGACTTTGTTCAGAGTAAAACAATTCAGCAACTATGATGGCTGGGTCATGTCCTTTGTATGGATGAAGAAGCTCCAGCGAAAAAGGTATTTGAGCCAAAAGCCGAGGGTCAACGACGAAGAAGACTATGCCTCCGATGGAGTGACCAGGATGAGGAAGCCCTAACCGCGCTTGGTCAAAGAGATTGGAGACGGCGCACGCGATGAAGTCGGCCGTAACCCGACCACGGGTTGTCATGGCAACCTAATTAACTAAGTAAGTAAGAACCCACACTTCGCTCATTGTATTTTAAAAGTAAACTGAATCTGACTGAATTCGACTCGTAAGTAACCGTTTCTAGTCAAACTAGTTTCATGTTTTGTATGCAAAAAACAAATGTTATTAAATAATTATTTTGAATCTTTATTTCTTTAAAAGCTACATAAAATGATAAAGTATGTCTCCATATGCATATTTCTATTTCCTTTTTTTAATCTGATTTCGAAGGAGGACTCTTAAAGATATTTTCTAGCTGTGTAAATAAGCCTAGTACACGATAGTTTTCTTCAAGCAGTGAAAATTCTTTCAATGACTTTAGTTTCTTACACCATCGCATGAGAGTTGCACGCCTTAGCGTAGCGATATGCTCTGATCTCACGAAGCAATTAATAGAAGAATGATAGCCTTTGCACCAGAGAATGCTTTTCTCTAAAAGTGAAAAAGAAAAAATTCCCTTAAAATGCTTAAAAGCTTCCATGAAAAAGATGATAATATTTTTCCCCAATAAAGACACTTGTCTTCGACTTTTCAGATTCAACCCTTTTCTCTATTGTATGCATTGTCTTAGACATCTCCAAGGCTTTTATTTAAAGAGTTCTGATCTGATATATTGTAAAATCAAACCCTGTAACAGTCAGTAAAGATTCATTGTTTTCATTGGTTTTTTTAACAAAACGTCAGTGCAGTTTCTTCAAAACAATATGGATTTCTCAAAGGATTAGAAGAAAACTAAAAAAACCGGTGGTTTTCGTTACCATTTGAAAACAGATTGAATTACAATAAAAAATGGAATTTTAATGTCTCTGTTAGATTTTGTGATTGTCATGAGCCCTAGCTTTGAAATGCAAAATTATGGAATTTGGACATTAAATCTGGATATTGTGCCTGCGTATCCTTAGCAAATGATATAAAGCATGCTGTTAGCACGGGGATAGTCAATAAACTCAATAGAGTAACTAAACTCAGGGAAAAAATGCTTTAAGATCAAACAAATTATGGGTTGAAATAACAGATTTCACTGTTAAATATCATCCAACAAATGAAACTTTCAAATCAGCAGTCGGTTGACTGTTGGTCTATAGAACACTAAACCCATAAAAAACGTGCTTATTGAAATTTTATCACTGTTTAGAAAGTTCATGTTTGACCAAGTGTGCTGACGTGTGCGTCTAGTACTCGGCTGTCCTACGTTCAAACACCGGCAAGCCAAACAAAGATTTTTAAAAAAATTTTTTTTTTAATAAAAAAATAAATTTGCAATTTTTTTCAAGATTGTAAGCAACTTATTTTGAAGGTTATTTTTGACCAAACAGAAAAATAATTATTAGCAGAATTATTATTATTTCAATTTATAAATTACAATTTTTGATACTACCATAGCTAGGGTTCGAACCCACGTCCTCGCATGACAGTAGCTTATTGTCGCAAGCTGGACAATGAGTCGGCGTGGAGTTGCAACTCAGTACAACCAGGCAGGCATATACTATATGCAAGTGATTTAGATAGGTCTAGCTTCATACCAATGAAGGTGAATTGAATTTATGCTCAAAATAAATGTTCACGTATTGGTACTATGGGAAGCAGATTAGTAAATATGGATGCTTGAAATGCTAACCGACTTATTGCTAGTAAAGTATTAATTTTGAAAGTCTGTAACTTACATAAGTGGGGTACTGGTCATGTCTCAAAAGGAAAATAAATAATTTCATTAAACAAATTATAAGAAAAGCATTCACTACACTGAAAAAAAAACACATACCTTGCTCCGGTAAATAATTTCTCTATTTTTGATAATAGCAGTTTTCTCTTTTTCAAATAAAATTTTCTTCAATTAGAATAAATTTTCACATTTTCGAAGAAATATTTCTTTACTTCTAGGAAATGGAAATATTTCAATGTCTCTAATAATGATAAGTATTTTTCTCGCACAAAAAATTTCTCATTTATAGAGAAATTTTATTGAAAATGAAAAACTTTTCTTATATTTTGATAAAAAATTCACTATGAGAAGTATTTTCTTCAATAAAAACAAATATTTTCTCAAAAAAAAAATTATTTTTCTCTAAAAACGATATATTTTTCCATTTCATGGAACCTTTTTATCATTTTTGGAGAATTTTAAGTATCGCAATTAGAGAATAGCATTCTCTGGAGCAAAGTCTATACCATTTTTCTCTAAATATGATGCCTTTTTTATCATATTCCGAGACACTTTTTTCTGAGTGTAAGAATCCTGGCTGGTGAATGCTTTGAAATAGGTCTGTGTCTTTAATTTTATGCCAAAATATTGGTTTCTAAAGATAACTCTAATAAAAAATCGACCCAATTGAACGAACACTGTCGATTGCTTGAAGGACATAGATAAAAGAACATGATATTAATATTATCATCATTAATCATCATGATATTAAGTCCTGAAAACATTTTATTGGAGATTGTTTTCTAGAAACCATGACTCCTCGCCATGGCCCAAGTTGAATTAAGCTTACACGGCAGGTGTCAACTTTAACCTTTAAGAGGATTTCTGTTCCTAGAGACTGAGGGATGTGTAGTGGCAGCTTACGCTGATGATATAGCAATTGCAGTCAAAGGCAAGTTTCTCACTACTCTGTGTGACGTTTTGCAAAGAGCCCTTTGCAAGCTAGAACGTTGGGCCAAACCCTGTGGTCTTGGAGTAAATCTAGCCAAAACAGAGCTGGTTCTGATTACCAGAAAATATAAAATATCGTCTTTAACACCAATTCGTCTAACTGGGTCTGCACTATCTCTCAAGGATAATGAAAAATGCCTAGGACTTATTCTCGATAGAAAGCTCACCTGGAAGTTGAACACTTCAGAGCGAATTAAAAAATCCACAGTAGCGCTGTACACATGTTAAAAAGCCATAGGGGCTAGGTGCACGGAGAAAAAAAAAATGGGCATAAATCAAGCTCAAAGCGTTCGTAACTAAATTCAGTTCAACAGAGCTCAAAACCATCTCAAAACAAGCTATTCAGGTGCGCAGTTTATGCCAGAAATTGGGCTTGAAATTTTTTTTGTTAACACGTCAATTTTTGCTAAATACTTTTAATCTTGGGCTTGTTTGTAAAAAACTAATTTTGTTGTTGTTGTTTATGCACATAAAAAGTATGAGCAACCGAACGATGTAATTCTCAATTGGATGAAATATATCTAATTTGGACAATGAAAATATAATTTTTATTTTGCACGTCATATTTATTTTTGTTTTTTTTCTTGTTTCTTTGTTTTGATATTTTTTTTTATTTTTTTTTTTTATTTATTTTAAAATATTCTTCACATTTGACATATTTTGATTGACAATTCCAAAATTCCTTAGATTGGACATAACTGGCTTGCATTGGACACAAATGAGCATGTTTTTATTTTTATAAGCAATACCAAAATGACATAAATTGGCCACAAGTGAGCATATTAATTTTTTTGATAAATGATCCAAGCATCACGTAAATTATGCACAAATGGGCAAGTTAATTTTTTGATAAACAATCAATTTAGACCTTGATATCAAGAACATTATGGCTTAGCTGAGAATCACTAACAAAATTAATTGGTTTGGGATTGTTTTCAGCTCAAATTTCTCTCCGTGGGGTGTTTTACGCCGCGAATTGTTTACTGGATGTACACTAGGGTGACCTATAAACCTATACTTATCTATGGAATATGCTATACTTATTCAATATAGTGGCCAGCCTTGAGCAAGTTGATCTAATTGAATCAACTCCAAAAAGTTCAAAAAATGGCATCTAAGTATATGCATCACCGGTGCTCTGAGAACGACACCGACTGCTGCTATGGAGACCATGCTTTACCTGCTTCCGCTTTACCTAAATCAAAATCAAATGGCAGCCTGTTCAGCAATTAGCCTAAGAGAACTTGGGATATAGAAATGTCAAGAAACAGGCCATGCATCCACACTGAAGAGATATAACTTTATTCCAATAAGAACTGACTACTGCAAACCCACGCTATCCTTTGACGGGAGATATGCTACGCTTATCCCTACCAAAACATTCTGTAAACGCGGTGAACCATGGAAACGAGAGTGTCTTTATTTCTACACTGACATATCAAAATAAAATGGCAAAGTAGGCTACGGAGTCTACTCAAAACAGCTAGGGTTTCCCTTGCCTGAAGGTTATCCGATCACTGTAGCATTTTTCAAGCTGAAATGATGATAATAAAGGAGATTGCTATCAAAGAACTGCGATCAAATCATTGGAACAAATAACCAATAACTCAAAATCAGCCAAGGAATCCTGTGCTTTATTCCCTAATATTTGCTTTATTGGGGTCTAACTATTTTACCATCAACCTAATATGTGTACCTGGACATGAAGGCATTTAAGGGTAATGAAAAGACAAACTAGCTTGCTAGAAACGGTACCTTGGTGACATCAGTGGTTCAGAACCCACCAGACATGCCGTTAGCTACTCTCAAGCTGTTGCTCAGCGATAATACTAAACTTAAAGTCAACATCAGATGGGCTGAACTCTCTACCTGTAAGACTTCTAGGTTTATATGGCCGTATTTTAGTCTCAGCCGCTCTAGATCGCTGCTCTCGCTGAATACGTCAGACCTTTCCATCATGGTGGCATTCATAACAGGGCACTGCTTGATAGTTAGACATGCTGCCCGACTAAACCTTTTTGGGAACGACTTTTGTAGAGCTGCAGGGATGAAAAGGAGGAAGAAACCATACCTTATCTTCTATGTTTCTGACCCGCGCTCGCCAAAAGGTGTCATAGCGATTTCAGTTTCTACTTCTGCGATGAGCTTGATAATTTGTCAACGACAAGTGTCAGGCGCCTGACTAGCTTTATAAAAACTACAGTATAGTTTCATAGGGATTGAAGGCCAAGTTTGCTGCGGTATCACAATGGACCAAACTGGTCTAAGTGAGCTAGTGTATTTATTACATAGACTACCGCCCCTACCTAACCTACCTACATCGGCTAAATTCAAAGTATAAAAACACAATTTTAGTTTTCAAATCAAAATACAGATAATGCGTTTTATTATAATCGTCCATTAGTTGTTGTCACTACTGGAAGTAGCTATGAGATGTTGCTTTTCAGCAACATTGTCTTGACATTTAAAATTTTTGGTAATGGTCGCATAGTTCCTGGCCGAAGATTTCCGATTTTTTTTGCCTGTCCAAGATGTATTGTTTGTGGCTCTCTGCTTTGAATTCTTTAATATAGTTTTGAAAAACTTGAGCAGTTGAAGCTCGTTAAATTGGTTGTCGGCCAGCAAAATCAAATCAAAAAATAACTGTAAAAATTTTGAATAAGTTTTTAAAGCATGTTTGGCTTCTGCTGATTTGCTTCCACCTGCCCACGAAAGCTTTGTTAAAAAATTTCGTTCAAGCATAGTATCACTCAAATGGTAAGCGCAAGTAACACCATCACTTTTGCCATCTGCTCCGCAAACTAATTTTAGCTGCTCAATTATGCTTGCTTTGAAATCTTCGTCATTCAGATTTGTTTCGAACTGATTCAGCTCATTTACATTACAAATTTTTTTAAATATTAAATTAGGCTCTGTAGCGGTTTCTAAAGTTTGTGTTAATGGTTTCTGTTCTGTTTCTGTAAATTTTTTTTCGAGCATAGTTATTATTTGTGCTGTGGTCCCTAAAAGAATTTCTTGATTTTTCTCTATCTTTTCTAATCTTGTTATTAGTTCCTGCTGCTTAATTTCGGTGCTTTTCAAAGATTGTTGTAAGCTTTTTGCAATATTTTCAAAGCTTTCTGATGAATGTAAATGGACCTGCTGTTGATTTTGTTGACATGTATCCTTCACTTTTTCGATGCCACCAATGTAATTCATATGAATATCATCATCACTTTGAAATTCCTGGAATTTCAAAATTTAACTGACTATATATATAATAATAATTAATTTGTTTTACCATTTCAAATAACTCCGATTCACTCTTGATGTTGCAAGGCTTGTTATTGTAAATTGTTTCAAATTCCGGGTCAGCATCTTGAATGAATGAATTCTGAAAATTATGTTGATAAAATTGAAATATTATCTTCTATATTCTCTTACTACTTCTATATTCTATACTATTATATAAAAAGCAAAAGTTTGTTAACATGTGGAGGGCAAACTACTAAACCGCTGTATAGATTTCTATGAAAGTTTTACTAGCAGGACCTGTAACCTGCCTGGACGGACAATGGCTATGCTTTATCGCATTATCTCATTTAAATAAAAATATATAAAGGGAAAATATTGGCAAATTTCTTTTATTTATTTTGTATGAGAATGAAAATAAATTAAAAAAATATTTTCCAATAATATAAGAAATAATCAATCATTTAAGCGAAAATTTGAAGGATTGAAACACCTTTATACATATGCTTTATAAATTTAACATATTAAGTTAACTAAAGTTAATTTTACCATCACAGCATAATTTGCCAAGACGAAAGGCAAATATTGGTCAATCGACTAAAAACGTAAGAAAACTAGCACAACATAGGAAGGACAGTTATTGTCCGTATATAGTTAAATCATGTTCCACATGCTTAAATATTTATGGAAAATATCAATTGAATAGTTTTAGAAACAGGCCAGGAATATTTTCAGCTCTAGTCAAGTAATATCCTCAATAGAGTGCGCCAATATCAATACAACAAATGAGAAAGTGCATGAAAACAAAAGAAATGAGAAGTGCACGCCATATTTTAGAGTTGACGTCGAGGCAACTCAAATAAAAATATTTGCTTCGGACCGCAGAAAAAAACTGTCAAAATGACATTACTTGCATTTTATGTCCGAACTTCGGAAATGATATATAGTTAAAATGAACTTGATTTGTTCTACATATTCCTTATAATAGTTTTGGACTTCCGAAAAAATTAAGAAATTTTGTTTTTCGAGGAAAGAATTCGAGTTCAGATGAGGTTAAATTGAGGTAACAGGGTTAACTATTCGAATATATCATCAAACAGTTAAGCTCTTTTGAACGGTACATCATTATTATAGTACGGATATAATTAAATTGTATAAGTTAATGAAAAAAATAGGACTTTTTCTGTGTTCAAAAAACGTGTTTATTAATTATTAATTTCATTATTCATTACTAGCTGGTACCCGGCGCGTTGCTGCCGTTATTCTCTAATGCCTGATCCAGTTTGCCAAGAGAAGGCCATCAACAAATACTAACTCCACTCTGATTTTCAATATTCTTTGACCATTATTTTTATTGGTCAATAATGTTATTATTTTATTAGCTATTAATTACAAAAAATTGAAGGATATCACCAAATAGTTTCTCCAAACAGAGGTTTTTTGAGCTATGAATATTACTTCAAAAACGATTCAATTTAAAAAATTTATTTTATATGATCGGAGCCACACTCCTTGTACAATGCTCATTAAATTTTTCCAGAAGCAGAACACCCGAACACCCAGTTTTAAAGGTATAATTGAAAGACCTGACCAATCAGTTTTTCCATACTGAGCTTCATTGTTATACGACATTTAGTTCCAAATCTATTCGATATCAAAAAGTTGAATTGTATGGGCGTTGCCATGCTCCTCTCTCTGAAAAGATCGCTCTAATTTGACAGTCGAAGAGCACGTCTCAATAGTTAGTTCATACCGAGTTTCATTGATCTGTGATTTATAGACGAAAGTAAAAGCGAAAATTTGTGTTCTTGAAAAAGTGTCACGCTCCTCCCGAGCGTCATACCTACTTAATTCACAAAAAATAAAAAACACCGTGACACGAGATTTTTATGTATTAGATTAATTTTTATTTTTACCAAATTTGGTGCAAATGTCGGTCTTTTGGGCTTATTATTTTCTATTTTTAATAGAAGTAAAATTTCAGTTTTAAATTCGCAACTGGGTTCACATGAATAGAGTTAAAATAATGTTGTCTCATGAATAAAAAAATTAAAAATGAATAATGAAATAAAAAATTAATAATGAATAAAAAATTAATAACGATTCTTTGTGAATTGCATTCTTTATGAATAGCATTCATTTGAATAAAAAAATGAATGGATTATTCTGAATAAAGAAAAATCAAGAATTTGAATTGAAAATTGATTTTGTAAAACTTGAGTTCTTAATCATTAGAATCGATTTCCAAAATCTTTTCGATAATGCTCATGCAAATGTTGATAATACTTTTACTCTCTTCTTTGACAAAATTTTTGACTGCTTCACACAATCTGTACCCTTTAATAGACAGAATAACTTTTCGTCATCTCCTCCCTGGTAAGGAACTACGATCACTTCGTATTAAAAGGAACAAATTTTGCGCAGTTATTAAACTTCTCGTCCTTCTCTTGACCTCATAAATTAATAAATTATCTCCACGCCTATAACCTTTTTCTGCACTTTGTGAACATCTTTATGAGTCTTATCTTGATCATTTAAAAAAAAAAAAATAAATTTTCAATATTCCAAAACTGTCAGGTATTCCTTAAATTTACGAAAGTATTATCTATGACATTATCTTCCATTGTAAATCTATCTTTTCTCCTAATCAACATGGCTTTCTCAAAGGTAGATCGACTACCACCAACCTCACAAAATTTGTTTCAAACACTTCAAACACTACTTTCCAAGCTCGTTGAAAAGCGGTTACGAAATTGATGCAGTTTCCACCACTTCAGTAAAGCCTTTGACAAAATCGCACACACTATCATCATCCTTCCTAAGTTCAAAGCTCTTGGTTTTCCATCTCTGTTTAAATCATGGATTAAATCTTATCTCGAAGAACGCCGTTAAAATGTCATATTTAGATTTTCCAATTCAACATCTTTTACATCTACCTCTGTTGTCCCACAAGACACCTTGGTCATTTGTTATTCCTCCTAACAATTGCTGATGTTGATGGTATCATCAAAGAATCCAATCTTTCTGTGTAAGCTGATTACATGAAAATCGCCGATTCTCCGATAACCTCGGTTCTCGCAATCTTCAACATGATATGGTCAGCTTTTTCACTTGGTGTCAAAAAAATCTTCTGGAACTGGAATCTATAACATATTCTCGTAAGCGACTCCAACTTCCTCACAGAACGTATTACATTCTTGGCAAGCCAGTTCTCTCTGTAGGCTATTTAAGGGGGCTTAGGTGTTATTTGCGACACGGAACTTTACTTTAGGTATCATATTGATAATATCATTTTTAGAGCCAACTCTGCACTTGGTTTCGTTAAATCACTGGTCCAGAGAGTTCTCCAATCCTTACGTCACAAAATCTCTCTTATATCTTTCTTTTGTTAGGCCCATACTCGAATATGCCAGCCAGATTTGGTCTCCCATCTACAACACCCATTAAGTCGAATCGAAGCCGTTCAACGAAGATTAATTGCATTTGCTCTTCGTGGTCTTCTGTTCTGACAGTTTTAGCCTCACTTCTTATGCCAAACGTCTGAAGTTGATTAACATGCAAACACTTGCAAATGAAGAGAAATTGCCGATGTTCTCGTCATTCATCAACTAGTATGTGGAACCATTAACTGCCTCCAATTAACACGTTGACTGCCGCGGCAATTTTCAGAAAACAGGGCAAAATAACAATTTGATTTTTTCACATTATATTACTAAAAACTCTTTCTAGATCACAGGTATCATCAAAAAGCAAAAATGATATTTTTTTTTTTAGGAGAAAAAGGACCAAAGAATTATCTCGAAGTTGGCTTCTGAAACAGAAATCGCTAAGCAGAAGCCAAGAACGAGTGACAACGAAAAATGACAGGTTTAGTGAGGCACCCTAGAAGGGAACGCAATACGAGTTATCTGGTAGTCGGCAGTCAACGTGTTAATATCATTTAAAACCAACCCACGCAATCTTAGGCCTGGTTGTGTTACTTAAAGAACCTCATTGTGGGTACCTAAAAAAACCCCGCTAAAGTAACTCGAGCTCGGGTTCTTAAACGAATCCGCTTGAGTAACTCGAGGTTACTCAACCTCGAACTCAACCTCAACGTTTCTGAACGTTCGGTTCGCATGGTCCAACATATTGGACGACATTTTGGACCATAAGTTCGATGGAAACATTTATTTGAGCGCTTGAACGTTCCAAATTGTGAAACAACTTAATAATTTGCAAGCTCTTATGTGCTATAAAATATATAGCTTTTTTCAGATTAAAAAAATATTATTTTGAAAGGTACTTATGAGGGAAAAATATAATGTAAAATTATAATTCAAGCATAAAGATTAGAGGTACTCAAGCGGTTTGGGTAGTTAAGCGGGGAGGTTATTAAGAGAGTAAATTTTAATTACTTCCCCGCTTCAATACCCAACCCGCTAGAGTACCTCAAATTTAATAATTTTAAAATTTTTTAAGAGGTAATTTAATGTCCGAAAAGTTTGGGTACTAAAGCTGGTACGGTACTTTAAAGTTGAGGCACTTAATCGGGTTTAATTGAACCTCTGTTCCAACTTAACTTTCAGCGCACCGACTATGAACGCAGTGCAAACCAGAATCTGTATAACCAGAATGATTCGGGTAGCCAGTAATGTGAACAGTGAATTTGGTTTTCATCTGTGCAAACTACTACTCCGAAATATCCTTCTTAACTCCAACGCCACTTCCTTTAACTATCAATTGTAGTTTTTAAATTTTTTGTTGTAGCATTTGAATTGCTTGAATTAAGTTTATCCAATAAATAAATAAATAAATAAATGTCAAACTTTGAACTAATTTTTCTCGAAACTACATTGTTGCGACGTATCACCTTCATTCATTGTTGTCCTCAATTATTCGAATTAGAATTAGTATTTTCATCAAAAAACTAAAATTCTTTTCTTAATGAAAAATATCAACGTTTGCTTTTATTTATGTAATTTTAATTGATTTGTTGTCTACTCTTCGGTACCTATGGGGGAGGGGGGGGAGGGTGTTTAGAACTCCGAAATATCCCCGACGACGGGACTGTTATTTATTATTTATGTATTTTTTTATTATTATGTAAATATTATAAACTAAGGTTTTAACAGCGAGTTTATCTCATCAATGAAATTCATTTGATGTTAATTATTAGCAAAGACAGTTCGGAAACTTTTAAAGCTAAATCTTAGCAAGACTTTTATTATCTATCTTAAAAATAACGTTACTTATTAAACTGAATAACATTTAAAACAATGTAGTTCATGTTACATTTTTTTCTTGTTTTTATTTTTACTTTTTATCATGTTCATGAACATGTTTTCTAGTTGTGTGATCAAACCTATGGCGCGATAGTTTTCTTCAAGCAGAGAAAACTCTTCCAGAGATTTTAGTTTTTTAAGTGCATCAGCGTAGGTCTTGGTAACTTTGGGCAGTACTTCATCATCGCTAAACTGCTTCGTTTGTAACGTATCAATGTTTTGATTATCCATGACTGTTGTAAGGCGCACTTCATTTTCTTCAGTACTTGTGCGCAAACATGCAGGCTGAACTACTTGTTCCTCTTCCTGTTCTTCTGTTAACTCAATTTTTATATCCATTACATCTGGCTTTATATCTTCTTCATCAGCGTTGTAAGCCTTCAACGTTACTTCAGTCTCAGGTTGTACTTCAAGATTAACGGCAATCTGTTCTGCTGGCTCCTGATCTTCCAGCTGTAAATGTGGCTTTTGTTCTTCTACCTCCTGCAAATTAACATGTTCTGCATTAACTATTTTTGAACTTGCGTGTTCATGTCTTTTATATGTATGACCACAGTAACTAAGTATGTCCTTGAGATCTAATGAAGAGGGTGGTATACGATTGACAACGATCATGCGTTGCGAGGTATTGATATTATAATGTAACTTGAAGTGTTTGAGCCAGCTTTTATTCGGAAGGAAGTCATTGATCTTAAGTATGCTCTCTAGTTCGCGGGCAATTTTAATCTGCAGATGCTCGTTGAGTGGCATTTTGCGATGGTACTGCGATCGCTGTATATACTCATAGAGCGCCTTTTCCAAAGTTTCTATCTTGTGTTGACGAAGCACATTTAGCTCATCTTGACCTGTCGCAGAGTCAGACGTTTCAGTGAGTTCTGTAGACTTTTTACCCATTATTTGTGTGCTTTGCTTCGTATATTCTCGTATACAGAACGATATGATATGCCTTGTACTTAGTGAATAGGGTGGACCTCGCTTCAGATTTTTTCGTTGTAGATACAAAGGTAAATGGACAGTTTGAAATTGCTTAAGCCACGATTTGTTGATGCTGAAACTTTTAATTTGAAGAACTTCTTTAAATTTTATTGCCATCCCGATGAGGTTATCATCGTCCAAGCAGGCACCTGCATGGAATTGTGCTCTTTGCATATACTCGAACATACAGTCTTCTAAAAGAGAGACTTTTTGTCCTTTGATCATTCCGCTCGCAGTTTCAATATCAAAGCTGTCCATAATTTTTCTGCGATTTCGTACAATTAACTTTACCTCTTCTCGCGTGCAGTTAAACTCTTCAGCTATTTTGGAGAATGTCTTTTTTTGATCGTACGCTTGGATCACAAGTACTTGACCCTCTAGCTTGAAAATGTTTTTTTCACGACTCTGGTCAATCGAATGCGTTTTGCAGAAGTATTCGGTTTGCTGCAAAATAAAATTAATTCATTAATATTCACAGCAAGGCATAGACGAGGCATAAATCACTTAAGTGGTATTAAAACTGATGTATATTTGAATTCGTACATGTTTATGTTCATAATTGATAATCATGTTCTAAATACTTTCGCAATTTCTTTTTAAACAATAAGAAGACATGTATTGTCAAGATATATATTGAAATTTGGAATATAAGCTTTCCGGTATTGGCAAAAGGTTATTAAAAGTTAATACTTTTGGAAGTTTGTGGGTAAAATTTTTTGTCTGAAATTAACTTCACGTGTTGAGCATAATGTACTTGATGCAATATTTATTGTATAATAATTCTGGTATAATGGCGAGTGTGATATGATGTTAATGGTATGATGGTAATGTTGCGTTTGTTCTAATGGATGTGTTCATGATACAGTTCATAACGGAGATAATAAATAAAAAAATTCCTTTGAAAGGACTTTGACCGAGCTAATTATGATCGATCAATTTTTATGTGTGTGTTATTAAATTTTTGTACACATTTGACCGAGGACTGCATTTACATGTCTTATGCCGACTCCGAAGGGCTTAAGTTCTGACACAAAAATCTTTTTGTGTCAGATGGTGATTCGAACTTGGTTCAACCGAGATTCGTTAGCTCGCACGCCACAGACGGCTACTGATATTATACAATGAGAATAATATGATGGCCATGGCATGATATAGACCCATATCCATAGGGAGGTTCGGAGGGTTCTTACGCCTCTTCATAGGTACCAAAAAGTAGACAAAGAAATCATTTCAACTCAAACAAATAAAAGAAAATTTTGATCATTTGCACAAAAAAACAAATATGCATGTAAAGAAAGAATATTTAAAATTTTCTATTGAAGCAAAACTTAAATCAATACTTTTTTATTTTCTCTGAAAGCTTCTTATTTAATTATGATCATAAAATAAGAGACAGAAATCTCAAAAATGCATTTATTTTTGATATTAAAAGCATCAATAAAGTAGTTTTTGAGATATTTGGTTCACCACAAAGTCATTTAAAAAACTTGATTCAGAAAACAAGTTTAAAAATCATTTATTTCAGTTTTAATAAAGTTTTTGATACACTTTTGTTCTTTTTTACACTCTTGTTTTTGAGCCGGTTTTGCATATTATTACTGACAAATTTTAACCAATTCAGCAAATTATCTTTCCTTTCTATCTCAACAGTTTTTAAAAACGAAATCATTCCATATCTCTTATATGTCTATTTCATTCCAATTTTTGTTTTAAAGAGACACAAAAGATTTGATGTATTGAAATACTTCAAAACAATTGTCATCAAGATTTACCTTCATTCTACTCACATATGGTACATTGTGTTCTCTTTAACGTTACACTCGAACTCATATTTCTGGAGTATATCGAGAATATTCTATGAAACTAGCAAACATTTTGTAAGGGTGCAAGAACGTAGGCTTCAAGAATTGCATTATAAGTGAAAAAAACATTTCTTCTAAGTTTTGAAATTTGGAGCGTTTGGAAGTAAGTTTCAATGTAGGTTTGCATTTTAAAAATTACCGAAATTGGCGATGAAAAACCTGAATTAAAAGATTATATCGAATAAAAGGGTTATACACGACCGATAACGTATGTGGTATGTGAAAAAACTTTTGAAACTTGGTCAATGATTGTATAATTTTTATTTAATTACATGTGGCGGGTGCTACGTAAATTGTTTACTGATAATTCAGTAATGATTGACGATTAACCCTACATTAAAGAGATAAGAAATATTTTAATGTGTGACGGGTGTTACACGTATGGTGACGGGTGTTACCAGAGAAAAATATCTATGTTAAAGTAGTCGCGCTGCATTATTAAAATTAAAATTTGTTCATGGATCGTGTTTTTAATATTAATTCAACTACAGTATATTCAGGTATGTTCTGATATCTGATTTAGGTCGCAACCGGATTTACTTCCGATGACATTTGACTGAAAGGTGTTCTGCAATCCGATTCCAATTTTTTAATCTGATTTTTTTTTTTGTGGATTGTAGTTGTTATGTTATCCGATTTTTAGGAATGTAAGTGTATTTAAATCTGTTGAAAGTTGTGCTGAAGGATTCTTATTGCTTTAATTAAATTTAAGTGAATATGAAGTAAAAATGTTTCCATACGCAAAGCTGCTGCTAACTGCAGTATTGAGGATATGGAGGATGGCCGTATATAATCTTCTACTTAATTTAAAATATACGTGAATGCTGTTTTGTCCACTCGGAACTGTGCTACCAATCTAGAAAAATATAATTTTTTTATACCTATTAATATACGTAGATTCGGATAATTTAAGAGACTAAATCTTTTACAGAAATAATAGAGTTCAATGCAATATCTTTAAAAATAAGATTTTTGACTTGATAACGTTTATCGTGGAATGTTCCATCTATATCTCTCTATATCTATATCTTCTATACTATTATATAAAGGAGTAAATTTTTTACTAACAGAACTGTTAACCTTCCTGGATGGACATATGCTTTGTTTAATCGCGTTATCGTATTAAAGTAAAAATATAAAAATATATAATTGATATTTAAAGAGATCCTTCTAAGAAAAATTGTTTCTTTCAAGTATTTTAAGTTTAGGGTCAAACCTGACACGAGCATATACTTTTGTAGACCACCTATTGTAGATTTTCTTCGGCGAGAGATTATTTCTGAAAAGTTTGCATATATTTGAGGAATATTTAGAGCGACTCTGCTATTTTAATTAGAAATCTATCACAACTAAGAACTGTTTGAGACATATTTAGCTTCCAGAACTATCAAAGTAAATTTCGTTAAGAAAGATTTTAATGTCTTTAATTAAATCACGAGGCAACAATTTTATGTGGTTGTCGAGAATTTGAGAAACTCTGTCTCTGCTGATATTTTTATGGTCAATTATCTGAAGGGGTTTTTTCGGATATAAGTAGACATATTCAAAATATATATTTTTAAATCAAAAGCAAATTCAAAAGAAATGTGATTTACACTGAATTTTGCACAAGTTTTATAACTAAACAATGTTTAGTGAAGCATGCCTTAAACTAACTCCAAAGTCATATCTTTTGATGAATTTAATTGGTAATATTTAGCAAAAATTTTCCAAAACAACTATTATAACATTCATCCATGAATTTATTTAGACCGGGTACGACAAATCATTCGATGCACGATGCATTCAATTGAGAATTGCAACAGGAGCAAGATATTGGTCGAGATGAGCTGGCCAAAAGAGTTCGAACAAATGTGGATCTGTTGAACGCCAAGCAGAAGAACGTGTATGATTCGCTGATGAAGGTTGTTGACAATGAAACAGGAGGAAATTTACTTTCTCGATGTTCCAGGTGGGACAGGCACGATATTCGTCATTTCGTTGATTCTGGCAACAATTCGGTCAAGATCTCAAATTGGCTTGGCTGCTGCATTCTCTGGCATTGCTGTCACATTGTTTGAACGCGGTCGAACTGCACATTTCGTTTTGAAGCTGCCGATGAATCTTCTCATAGTTGACAAGCCAACGTGCAAAAAAATCAGGAATTCGAATACTACTATAGAAGAACTTAATGCATGAATAAAATCGTCTCTTTGTGGCGGCATATCCAGAAGTTGAAATGGACCACGAACATGAGAGTCGCGTTGCAGAACGATCCATAGGCTGCTGAATTCTCGAGAGAACTGCTGCCGCTTGGCAATGGCCAAATTCCTGTTGATGTTTCGTCTGGATTGATATTGTTCCCGGCAAATTTTTGAGTTCACACTGTCGAAGGAGGAACTCATTATCAAAGTGTTCATCAGCATTGCGCAGTATAATAAAAATCTCCATAGGATAAATAAACGAAGAATAAGCACGTCGATGGCTTGAATTTCATTATTCAAAGTAAAATCGCTGGGGAACTGCATTCGTACAAATCTGTTAACAGTGTCACCGACGAAGATGATGCGAAATCCGAAGAAATTTACAGCTGAAGATGGGATCGATCATAATCATGTAAAGGAATTTGAATCATCCGAAATTGTGCAACGCTATTCTTGGTTCTTTTCTCACGAATGCCGATTATTCCAACTGATCTTCCAAAAACAGCTGTTCGTTGTTATATTCGTTGGCCACATTCAGCTGTGTCGACTGTTGTGACAGCAACACATCGGGGAGCGGTATTGAAGTTTCAGAAAAATTGTCAAGTTTATGAAATATCAAGCTTTGTACCAAATACGAATGGAAATTTTACCGACAAATTAAAAATTTTCTATTTTTAAATGCATTTAATGCGCAACTTCATATTTATGTGCATCAAGTTTTGACTTAGACAGTTGGCAACTGTTGGGTACGCTGAATGTGAAATTAATTGTATGCTATGACGGATTGTGAGCGCTCTCTTTCTTGTTATATTTTTTGACAAAAGTCCGTTTCCAACAGAAACGTCAATACTACCTTGGAGTAATTATATCATGATTTGTTTTCGAAATATACAATCAAAAAAGGTAGCTTTAATCGGTTTTTCCAACTATCTCGAAAACACTATTTTTCAACTATTTGGGGAATAGGTACTTTTGCTCCAAATTTTCTACTTACTTCACTTTTGCTATTTACTTTTTGCTTATTAGATAATTTTACTTGAAAATGTTATATAGAAAATATCCCTGAAATCATTAGTTTTCGATGTATAAGATCATATCGAAACATAATCAATTAAATCGGTTTATTTCAAATCTATTGCAAACGAGATTTTCAAAAATATTAATCAAAAGACTAATTGTATAGGTGTTTTTCACTATGTAGCGCGGGTGATGGATATTTTCCTCCCTGCACAAAGTGAATGTTTCACGGGAGTGAATGTCTTCTAGTCCATCTACCATATCTCTCTTCGAAAGACTTCCATGGTAGTACGACTATAAAATAGAAAAGAAAACTCTTTCCATACCTCTCGACGGCTTCTTTATGGTCGTTTCTGTTGCCAGGATGAGCACAAGGCCCATTTTTAATAACTAATGGATACTCAACAGGTTACGGAATTCAACATAAAAATGTCATTTACAAAATTTGTGAAGAATTTTGTTTTAAATAAATAAGACTAAAAATTTACGTTTTAATCGGTTTTTTCAAATATCTTGTTAACGCGCTTTTTCAAAATTTCGGTCAGATTCTTTATAACATTAAACAATTCTACATAAAAATGATATATTCAACATTTCACCTTGAATCATTTCCCCTTATTGGTATTAAAAAAAAATCCAAAGATGTTCGGCTATATTGGTTATATTTCAAATATCTCGTAAATGGGCATTTTTAAAAATTTGAACTTCATTCAACAATTCTACAATAAATATCATATTCGAAATTACAGTAGGATTATAAGTTTTTGAGATATAAAACGAAAAAGAGTAGGGTCAATCGTTTTTTTCTCCCTCCCAATTATCTCTTCAATAGGAATTTTAAAAATTTGAGCCTGGGGGTTGTGGTTCATAAGATAACTTTATATTAAAATGTCACATACAAAAATTCCGTAGAATCATTTGCTTTCGAGATCAACGATTCAAAAGAGTCAATTAAATGGTTTTTTTAAATGTATCTTTTAGAAAATTTGGATTTGGGTAGGTCTAAATAAAGCAAAAACCATATTTTCATTCTTGCCATACTCAGAAAAAAGAACCACTTATCTTTCTGCGATCAAAATTTTTTTTTTTTCGATAATAGCAATTTTTTCAAATAAAATTTTCTTCAATTAGAATAAATTGTCAAATTTTCGAAGAAATATTTCTTCATTTTTGAGAAATGAAAATATTTCATGTCTAATAATGATAATTATTTTTCTCGCACAAAAAAAATTTTCATTTATAGAGAAAAATATATAGGAAATGAAAAATTTTTCTCATATTTTGATAAAAAATTCGCTAAGAGAAGTATTATCTTCAATAAAAATAAAAATAAAAAAGTCTTCTTCTCTAAAAACGATATATTTTATATATTTCTCTTTTTCATGCAAGCTTTTAACCATTTTTAAGGAATTTTTCGGATCACATTTAGAGAAAAGCATTCTCTGGAGCAAAGTCTATAACGTTTTTCTCTAAATATGATTCCTTTTTTATCATATTCCGAGAAACTTTTTTCTAAGCGCATTCACAGCCATGTAGCATCTATCGTTTCACTATAATACTTGCTTGTGGATACATGCCAATCTTTTGAAAAATTGTCTTGAGTACGTGAGTATGTTATATGTATGTTGAGTACGTTATAAAAACCACATGTGTGGACCTTACTTTATTTAAATTTTTATGCTACTTATCCAAAACTAATTAACACTAGGTTTATTCAATAACAAAAAATTTTGAAAAATTATTACAAATTACTTGAAAAGCGTTCAAGAACTCGAAAAACTTGTAACGAGAGAGGACAATGAGAGAATAAAAAATTTAGACAGAAAAAGTAGTAACCCTGCAGAAAAATGGACCAGATCTAGAATAGTTCTGTACTAGTTGCAAAAAGGGCTACTACTGGTCCCACGCCAATATACTTTTGAACTAACTGACGCTATTTACTGGTTATGACATCAACCAACTGGTTATGAATAGACAATTGTCCCCATATATTCGTTTTTCCCTAAATCTGTACTAGTTCCATTATTAAGAGTTCTAAACTGTCCCAAGATACTTCAATTTCACTAGAAATAATATATTTAATAAATAATTAATTAATAATATAATTAATAATAAATAATTAAAAAAATAAACTAGTTTGTTTTTCCAATTGTCTCCAAAATAACTTGCAAGAATTTTCAGCTGCCGAACAAAAAAAAATATTTGTCAAAAAACAAACAAAAAATAAACATTTTTTCTGATATCAAACATATGATATCGTATGCTGTTGTAATATGATATCAAATATGCTGAAAGTCGTTGGATCAGCTGCTTGCTTGCAAGTTTTTACAAGATTTCCGTTCACGTACTTTTTCTGTTTTATGAAATTTTCTATCAATTCTTCTTTAACTCTCTTCCTTTAACAGTTCTCTTTTCCTTTTAGTTTAGTTTTAACATGTAAAGTACGTAACAGAGCTACTATTTTTGAAATCTAATAAAGTTATAGAAAAAGCTTCTTTGATAAAAAAAAAAACCAGTTTTTACTTACATCACAGTCATTTGCGTCATGCTTGGATGGCGTCTTTTCATTATCGCTTCTCTGCTGCGACTCTGTGCTCGGCTCTACTTGTATGGATTCAAATTCTTGCATTTGCAAATCAGGCTGCTCCACTTCTTTATCAGCATCATCATCGTTCAGTAACTCAAACTCGATATCCGATATATTTGGCTTAATGTCTTCTTCATCGGAATTATGACTGCAACCATTTGCCAATTCTTTCGTATTGATGTTATCTACATGCATTGTTTCAATTTTTCGTATCTTCAAAGCTGGCTGCTCGACTTCTTTATCATCATCAACGTCTAGTATCTCAAACTCAATATCAGTTATATCTGGCTTAATATCTTCTTCACTGGAATCATGACCGCTAGTGTTTGCCGATTCTTCCGTATTGATCTTATCTATATGCATTGATTCAATTTTCCGTATCTTCAAAGCTGGCTGCTCCATTTCCTCATCAGCTTCTACAAACTCAATTTCAATATCACTTATATCTGGCTTAATGTCTACTTCACCAACATTATGAAATTCTAACGTCATTATATTCTCAGGTTGAACTCTTGAATTAAGAATTATTTTTGGTTGCTGATTTTGCTGATTTTCGTCCACTTTTTGTACAATCTCTGTAGCTTTATGCTCCAACTCCGTGGGAATTGTTGCACTCGTATTGCTACTCTCTGCGTCTTTGTCACTGCAATAGCTCAGAATGTCATTGAGATTTAGCGAATAAGGTGGTATGCGATTGACAACAATCTTGCGCTGCGATGTATTGATATTGAAATGCAGTTTGAAGTGTTTGATCCAATTTTTGTTTGGCGTAAAGTTCTCAATGTTGAGCATATCATTCAATTCGCAAGCGATTTTGATATGCAAATCCTCATTGAGCGGAGCATTGCGATGAAATTGCGCTCGTTGTATGAACTCGTAGAGCGCTCTTTCTAAAAGGTTTATTTTCTGTCTACGTTGTTTTCGTGATTCACTTTCGACTGTCGTATGACCTTTAGTAGTTTTGCTTGTTTTTGTAGAGGTCGAATTGTTCTCTGCTTGTGAATCAGAATCAGCTTGTGGATTGTTTTTTGTTTGTCCGTTTTTTGTTTTAACTAATCGCTTGCAGTGCGCCATAATTTTCTTTGGATTCAGTGAGACGGGTGGAATTCGGTTTAACTCGATTTGTTTAACCGTCAGAGGTATCTTGTAAGAAATTTTGAACTGTTTCAGCCACGACTTGGTAGGAAAGAAATTTTTAATTTGTAAAAAATAGCTAAATTCGGCTGCCTGAGCGAGAAGAACCTTTTCGTCCAGCATTGCATTCTTGTGGTATTGTGATCTTTGTATATACTCGTACATACAACCTCCTAATAATGTGATCTTTTGTCGTCGCATCAATATCTCTTCATTAGTTAAGGTGTCAACATGGGCCTTGGCCATTTCGTAATAATCAAAAATGGCTTTTCGCTCTTTTATAATAGTCTTAATCTGTTCCCAGTCGCACTTAAACCTTTTTGCTATTTTGCTATACACTGGTTTGCGATAGTAAGCTTTGATCGCAAGAAGTCGTTCTTTTAGTGTGAGTATTTTGCCCCTGGGTGACTTTCGACTTCTACGTTTTTTTGTTTGAAGTGTTTCGGTGCGCTGTAAGATGGAAATTTTTATTGTTTGTTATAAATAAGAGAAGTACATTTTTGTCACTCAGAAATAAATAATTTTTGTATCATTGACCGGACTTAAAATAGTTTTATTCGTTAATGAGTTAGCAACAGAATAAAGAAAAATAGCTTTCAATTAGCTTTCTAGGTGTCGCTTCAAGCATATAATTAGCGCTCGCAAACATTTTTTTATTGCGTTTTTTAGTTAGTAAGTCGATTGATCATTTGATTTGAGTAACTCAGGTTCAATCCTAAACCAGACCCGGGTTACTTTATTTTTTATTAATATTTTCGGTTATTGAAATTTCATATAAGCAAGTATTTATATGAAAAATTGCATACGATCAACAAAGTTGTATGTATCATCACCAGGAATCGAACCGCGAACCAACCACCACATCAGAGTCGAACACGATAACATCGCAAGTGATACGATTGGTAGAAGTTAGAAGGAAAATACATATTATTATATGGATTCCTTTGATAGTTTTTAATGTTTAAGTTAAAGTACAAAAGAAAGTATTTCAGAAATTTTGGACAAGTGGGCGTGGCAGCTGTTATACAATCCTCAACACATTTTGCGCAATATCTTAGAAATTAAAAAAAACCAAGATAACGAAATCAAAGCAAGACGTAAAACGTGTGATTTCAAACAAGTATTAACAATTTCAGCACGATTGCAAAAGTGGGCGTGGCAGCTGCTATACAATCTAAACACATATTGCGCTATATTTTGGAAAAGAGAAGCACTGAGACAGCGAAATCAAAGGAGGACGTTTTATATGTGATAAACAAACAGTAAAAAAGTTTCAGCGTGATTGGACAAGTAGGTGTGGCAGCTGCCATAATCTTGACACATTTAACGTTATATTTTGGAAATTTTAACAGTATTTTAATAGTTAGTTTTACACATATAAGTTTGTTTAAAAATCTTAGGCAATTTAAATGAATTAACAATGGTTTCACGATTATTCTAACCAGTACTTTGTACTGCATTCTAAAGAGCCAAAACCAGTCCAAAATCCTTTTTTCCCTTCCGTCCAATTCCACTTCATATCTTACATAAATTAATATTTTATTTCTTACATGAAATCAAATCTTATATAATTAAATAAATTATTAAATTTTCTATAGAATTGAGGTATCCTTTATATAGGATTTGAGACAGCTAATCCAAAATATTTATTTTTTAAATTTTTAAGTCCATCTTTTATAACCGTTGCTGTGTATTCTGGGGCAGTATCATGCGTGAACTGTCTTCTTAACAGGCTTTCTCCCAAATATTGAATTGGTTTTTTAGAATATCTAAATTAAGATTTTTGTTAATTTTTACAAATGTACGAAAAAATGCCTCAACTTCATGCCATGGAATAATTCCCAAGCCATGACATGACGTTGCCTCCTCTAAGCTTTAATGCCTTTGTTTTTTGCTTTGGGCTTAAGTCTTAGGCTGCTTTCATAGTGGACGCCGATTCAGGCAGACAGGCAGTGTGAACAAGGCACACAGATAATTTTTGTATGTCGTCTGTTCACTAAGATTTTAGCCTGCCTGTCTGAATCGGCGTCCACAATGAACGCGGCTTTTGGGGTGGCGAAGAAATGTTTTCCCATCTGGTCGTAAGCACATTCTTACAACAGAACAGAGAGACGGACGGGGATACGCTTTTTCAAGCGATAAAAGCAAGAGGCTTAAAAACGTGAGTTCTAGAAAATTGAGATGCATGGCGACATGGTCGACGCCTGGCCCGATAGTTTTAAGACCATGGCCTTTTCCAGCAAAGATGCACATGGGAATCTAGTGACATCCAGAGTACACTGATGTTGTGGAGGGAACACTTTTGTAGACTTTTGAATAGCAACGCTGACAAAAATGACGCCACTAGAGATAATATCCTGGAAACCCTTAATATTGATGATATCGTTGAAGTTCCGATAACCGACCATAACCCGATTATAATAGAGAAGCCTGCCAGCTAAGCTGTTTAAGAACGGAGGCAAAGCTCTGTTTAAATGCAGGAATGTGCTTTTATGCACAATATGATTGGAAGAATGCATTTCAGATGATTAGAACCTCAGCGTTCTCTGCCCAATTCATAACAAAAGCGATCCCACTATTTGCGCCAACTATCGTGGTAAAAGCCTTCTTAATATCGCATATAAGGTTATGTAGAGCATAGTATGTAAAAGATCCAGAATCCAGTCGTCAACCAGCTGATTGAAAAAACCTCAACCAACTGACCTTATCAGTGTGGCTTCAGGCCTGGAAATTCCACCATTGACCAGATATTTACAACCAAAGATTGCAGGTGTCAAACTCATTCAATCAAGTCTGTCTAGGTTCAAAAATGAGTATATAAGAAGGTAAGTAGGAGAGATAGGGAATCCAAGCGAAACAAGTGCAGAATGTTGTATGTGTGGCGGAGAGTTATACGAGTGCCGTTTGATAATTCCGTGAAAAATTGATTTAAAATAATGAAGGATTTTTACGGCAGAAAAATTATTTATTTCTCAATATAGTCTCTTTTTAGCTCGATACACTTCGTCCAACGTTCCTCCTATTTTTGATCCCATTTAAAAAAAAAAAGTTTTCGGAAGGTTCTCAATAGGCCTGTTTCGATGATGAGCTTCTTTCTGGTGTTTATTATCTTTTCGTCGAGCCATTTCTGCAGATTTGGAAACAGAAAATAATCGCTGTGTGCCAAATCTGGAGAATATACTAGATGAGGAAGCAATTCGGTCTTTAATTCATGGAATTTTTCCATGGGAGCTTGGCATGTGTGAACGAGTGCATTGTTGATGGAAGAGCACTTTTCTCCATTTCGACTGCATAGTATTCGCCATAGATCGTTCTTTTCGGTGGAAGGTAATCGATGTAGATTATACAGCGTTTATCATAAAATAATGTTTCCATAACCTTTCCGGCCGATAGCACCGTCTTCGGAGCACGTTCGGTCGGTGAAGTCCACTGTTTCGACTGTTACTGTGCCTCTGGTATATAGTGAGGGACTATATAGTTTTGTTAACGATTACTAATCGGCGAAAAAAATCCTTGTTATCTTTGTTCAACATCGCCAAACACGCCTTTGAATCAGTCACACGATCGCTTTTATGGTCGAGAGTGAGTAAACGAGAGCGGCACCCATCTTGCGGATAATTTTTTTATATTCAAATGATTTTGCAAAATGTTCCACATTCGTTCGACTGAGATGCCTACGGCCTCAACAATCTCGCGCACTTTAACCCTGCGGTCAGCCAACACGATATCGTGAACTTTAGAGATCATTTCTGGTGTGGTGACTTCATTTGAGCGTCCAGAACGTTCGCTGTCACTTGTGCTTGTACGATCGCATCGGAATTCAGTATATCACTTTCGGAATCATTCCGATCCATGGCGCCTTTTCTTTCCTTGCTTTGGATGATGGTTTTTTTTTTGTGCAAAAAATAATGCTTGATGAGCACACGAAATGAGAGAATCAGTATTGCATTTCAAGTTATAGCCTAGACACATTGACTGCGGCTGCAACATAACAACATGAGGTGAAAACGAAAATCTTGGCATGTTGTCTATGACTTGATTATTTTGGATGCAGCACGACAAGCCGTATTTTCATATCTTTTTATTATTAAACATCGAATTATCATTAAAAAAACAAACACTTAACACAAATACAATGAGACCGAACAATAAAAACACAAAAGAAGCACAAAATCAAAAAAAAAAAAAACATTAAGAAATGCCGATGGTCTTACTCTTGTCGCACGTCAAAAAAGAAAAAGTTCTAAATCGACGACAGCAACATTGCAGCAATGACGCATTGTCGTTGCAACATTTTCACCACATTCACCTCCATAAGAAAAGCATGTAAAAAAATTTGACGTTTGACGCAATGCTGCAGCCGCAATCAATGTGTCTAGGCTATTAATCACGTTTTGATTGACGGAAGGTACTCTTCCAGTGTACAAGAAGTATGCACGATCCGCGGTGCAAACATAGAGTCGGATCATTATCATGTCGTAGCCAAGATCCACACATGGCTGTGCGCTGCTAAGAATGCTCGCAATTTTCAATACAGAGAAAGCTAGACGTCGACAAGCTTCAGTCAAAACGGACAACCGATGCCTTCGGCTACTCGACTCTCACTCCTGCTTCAAGAAAGCACTCCTTTGCGTATGGATGCCGAAGAGGTGATAGACTATCACCGCCCTCGCTGATACCAGTGACACGACCAGGAGTGCAGGAGCAATCCTGCAGTCGGTTATAACGCGTGCTGTACGGAGCGATACCGTGAGAAGAGGGTGGAAGAGAGAGACGCATTTTCAGGTGAAAAAAAACGAGAGGCAGAAATGCTTGAGTGCAAGAAAACTGAGGTGCATGGCGACAGGAATGAGACTCGAAAATTTTTCAAAAAAATAAGCTACAAATTTAAGCTTCAAATACAAAAAAGAGTTTGGAGTTCCCAAAACCCTACGTAAATGAGCCAGATTCATTTTGGGATTGCATTATATTTAGTGATGGATCTTAATACAATTTGTTTACATCATATGGCGCTCAAAACCGTTTAAGAAAACTGAAAAAAGAGCTGTAGGAAAATAGCATAAAAAAACAGTGAAATACAGTGGCGGAAATCGAATGATTAAGGGCTATTTGGCGGTGTCTGGAGTTAGGAATCTCATTTTTATTGATGATAAAATGGATAAACACCTTTGCTTGAATATTTTAAGTGAGCATTTGACACCCAGTGTTGAAAAATTGGGGCTAACTGGGATACAATATAAATTTCAACAAGATAACGACCCAAAAAATTGGTCTTATCTTTTGCTGGAATGGCTTATCTAGCTCTGAAATCAGCTAAAAACACCTTTGCAAGCACCCGATATGAACCCCATTCAGCATATTTGGTACTTACTAGAAAAAAATACGAAATCTCAAATAAAATACTTCTAAAATGCGCTGAAGGAAGCCATACGCACCGAATGGTCAATAATATCACCAGAGAAGACATCAAAATCTGTAAGAATGCGAAGACGTTAAGAGGCGATAATTTAGGCCAAAGGAGGTCTAGCCAAATATTCAAGGACTTGAAATTTACTCACTTTAATAAAAACATAACCACTTGTGCCTAAACTTTTTTGATGTCAAAATCTTGTTTTTTTTAGTATTGTAACATTTAATATGAATTAAAATTGAAATTAAATTTTGATTTTGGTGTAAATACAAAATGAAATGTTTATTTTTTAAATGCTTATACTTTTCTTTTCTGCAAGTGTACTGGAAAAAGTTGTACTAACAAATTTAAACTCATAACTGCTTTGTGCCTAAACTTTTTTGATTCACTGTATACCTCAGATAATTCGAGTTATTAAGCAATCTCATTCCACAAACATCTCTACTACACAAACATCTCTACTATTACTTCCAGTCAAAATCGTAAAATTATAAAGGACAGGCAAAAAACTTCGAAAAATAACCCTCAGTCGCTCTTTGAAAGAAAAAGAGCAAGTGAGGATTAACGTTCGTATGTTATATATACCACTACACAGGTAGTTGAAGCACCTTCACATCGATATATAATTCATGCGGTCAAAGATATTTTTGGAAAGAGTAGTAAAAGATGGGTTCATGGCATGAACTTGGAATGCCAAAAAAAAGAACATTCAAAATACAAACATGGCATGATATACATGCCATTGATTATTATATCGTTGGAAGAGTTTGAAAAAATTATTCAAGAATTGTGACATCGTGCAAACATTCCGACAGTAGTAAAAACGACGGTTCGGAGGTACATAAAACGTCTCATAAAAGAACATTATGATTAATTAAAACATCGACATAAATGCAATGAAGTGGAATGTAACAAGATTTTTCTTATTGTGTATGTGATGAAATGTCGAGCATTGTCGTATTTTGAAGTTTCTTTTGCAATTTTGTAGAAGTTAATTTTTTATAAAAAAAGGATTACATAAAATATTTGAACTATTATAACTTCTTTGCTTTTAAACTTAATAAATAATTTTCTAACACAAATTAAGCAAAATTGAAGAAGTTTAATCTTATGAGAAAAAAAAAAGACATTTTAGCGGGGGTAAATTGGGCTAACGGGGCTTACTAGTTGAATATGACCTCAAAAGTCAAAATGTTCTTATAAGGCAATGTAGTGCTCATTAAGTTACTTTCAACGACAGAAAATTTTTTAAGATCTGACATGTAATACTTAAGTTATGCAAAAAATACCAGGTCTGTTCCCGTACTCTAAAGTTTTAGTCCAATTTACCAGTTTTAGTCCGAGAAGCGTTCCCGTACTCGAAAAAATGGTAAAAGAGAGTGTTATCGAGACAGTAAACAATATCCCCTCCTTGTCAAAAGTTGCAAGTTTTAGTTCGAGAATTTTCTTCGGGTAAAAATGGTAAAAGTGTCAAACAGCTTAAAATCAGCTGTTTACTAGTTAGCAAAGAAATTGCAGTACATCAAAACTTCTTTGAAACTATTGCTGGACAAAAATTCTTATTTGACAGTTTTTACAACTTTAGCCCGAAAAGCGTTCCCGTACTTTTTGTATTTTTCTCTATTTTCGAGAGATTTTTTCTTACTCTCAGACTTTTGACAGTTTTACCATTTTTAGTCCAAAAAGTACGGGAACAGACCTACCATTTTGGCTGTTTTTCCGGTGGTTCAAAAAAATTGTTTGTTTGTTTTCGGAATGCTCTCGAGGTCATCTTTAAAATAGGGAGTGGTTTTTTCAAACTTTTTTTTCGACCCACTCTAATGTACAAGAATAAAAACCATCCACAAACTTCAATGTCATTAACTATTATTCCTTGCACATGTTGTCGCAGTTGTTGTTTTTTCCATACTAAATGCTAGCCCGAAAAAATATAAATTGGCAACACAACAATTGACAACAGAATGAAAAAAAAAATTATTTCATTAATTCACCAGCTGACATTCTTAACCTTTACACTCCATCTTATCATTTTGTACTTTTCGAAAGAAAGCAATATGTTTTCTTATGTATAGAATTTAATTTAGCATGAAGTTAAACTACAGCAGTAAATATTTTAACCATATTTAACAATATTTAGTGCACTCTACAGATTTTTGTTTTCATTATGAAGTCAATCAGTATTAAATGTGTTGGAAGGGTTAAGTTTAAAATTAATAACTGGCATATTCATCACACTTTTGAGGTGAACAAATTTCTCTCATATGTGTTTACTTTTTGGTAATTTCGGGTTCCACACAGAGGTTTCTTTTCTTGTTGGTTATATGGAACAGGAACTGCACTCAATGAAAGCCTTGTTCTAATGCTACTAGAATTAACATACTTTTTATCGAAGTGATTAGCACATATAAACAAATTTGCATTTTCATTTTCTTTTAATTTAGTACTGTCGCTATTTCCCGAGTTTTTTATCCATTCTTCACGTCTATGATCTTGTGGCATAGTAAATTTTGGAATGCCATATTGTTTTTTATTTTCACAACCAAAATAGTCACACAATTTCATTTTATTCTTTCTTTAAAACTTGCTACACTTTCATACACCCGCAACCAATCGCATACACAGTGACAGCAAACAAAATGTTCAATAAACTCTTAATTGCCTAGTCCAACAAGGAAGGTAGTATAAATAAGACTGAAACAGCTGTCTAGCGTAGGCATATATTTAGTGTCAAAATGCTGTGATGACAATTGACGGTGTTGTTTTTATTAACAAAAAAGAGGATTTTTGTGAGAAGGGGAAAACAAAATTTTTTAAAAATGGCAAAATTTTTAATTTTTGTTAATTAAAATAAGTTAATTTTGTAACAGGAATGCGTACAATCTTTCAAAAAAGGTCGGGGCTTGATAAAGGCATGCGGAACTTATAAAAAAGTGACACTAGAATAATATAATTTAGCGCAATGATGGGAAGACAAATCTATACAAAATTTGATTTGCTTAAAGAAAAAATTCCCTTTTTGTTTTTATTTTGGTGTACATTACTTGTTTTTGACACTCTATGCCAGTGGTCGGCAAAACTAAAAATGAGACTGTAAGTGAAAGTGAGACAAAAAATTGCATATCATTCAAAACAATGCTGCTTTGCCAATAGTTGTTTGTCGAGTGAGTGAAAGGACATGAAAGTACGTGAGAGTTTTGTGAGGAAATTTTGTGCATATAAGTAGAGACACAAAGTTTTGGTTCTTGCATTGAATAAAAATATGAAGTACAAATTTATGCCACGTAGCTCTTATGTCGCTTCGGATGTGGAAAACAAAATCCACTTTTTTTTTATCCAGTAGAATTTATCGTAGAGAGGTCACACTATGTGCGTCGAACTCACAAAAGGTTCATCATCACACTGTGTAATTATTCAATGCTAGAAGCTATGAAATAGAAAAAATTGGCGGTTCGACCGAAAATTAATGTTAATTTGTGCCGGTCATTGTACTTATTGTTATATAACAGTTTTAAACTTTTTTTAAAATTTGTGTCGTAATTAGTGGTGACCGTGGCATACAGGTTAAGTGTGTGGCTTAGCATGCTCGGAGCCCGGGTTTGATCCCCAGCCGCGGCGAAAAGTTTTTTCAATAAAAAATTTTTCTGATCGGTCATCACCTCTCTGCAGACAATGGCAAACCTCAGAGAGTAAATAATGCCATGTAAAGCTTCTTGAGAACATGAACTTTAGCCGTTCGGAGTCGGCATAAAACATGTAGGTCCAGTTCTCGGTCAATTGTGTGCAAAAATTTAATAACACACACAACACAATTGATCATAAGAAGCTCGGTCAAAGTCCTTTCAAGGGCTGAAATGGCCAATTTGTGTTTTTTTTTTTTTGTCGTAATTTATTGAATTTTGGATTTGAAGGTAAGCTTATATTGCCATTTTTTATAATAAGATACTTTCAAATTTTGTTATATATGTAGCAAAAAGTGTTTAAAAATTTAAGTGTACAGGCTTTTGTATACAGGTGATTTTTCTAGCATTATTTCTATTTAATGTTGTTTTTTTTTTTTGTTTTATAACTTATTGTTAGTTATAAAAGTTAGTTATAACTCTATTCAATTACAATTATAATAAAAAATCATAAAAATATACTGACGTTTGGATATGGGTGTTTCCCAACTAACAATTTTCTTTCTTATTTCAAACTTATAGTATGATTTAATGTTATAAACGTTGTATAGTGCTTCAATTTGGATGAATTGCTGTTATAGGAGTGTTTACTGGTATAAATCATCACAAGAACATTCTCTGAAGCTATTTACTCAGGGTTTATAGAAAAATCACATTCTTTTTGTATAATGATGTTATATTCATTGTATTAAATAACTATGAAGTGATTCTTCCTATAAACATCGCATAACAATGTTTATGCCTTTGCAACACTCAGTTCGAAGTTCGAAAACTGTTCGATAAGAATACACAAATCGCCATGACACAAATTTTCTCTTTTTCGAACTAAGCTTGTCATTCAGAATATATTAAAAAATATAAATTATTTATATTTTATTAAAAAACAAAATTCTCTAGGCGCCCGCAGCATTTGAACCATGGACCTTCATGTTCCAAGATGAAAACATTAGCACCCGACCTATTTGACAAACTTCGAATTTTCATATAATTTCTGATATTCTATTCAAGAAGTTATTATACTCAATAACGATATATTCAGTCTCAATAATGATATAAAAGATCATTATCTGAATGGTTTGGCTTGAAACGTATGATCTGACAATACATTTTTTAATGTAACTGTCAAAATACGAAGACGGACTTACACTTATATTACTACTGAGACAAACATTATTACTATTCGAAAACATCGCAGCTTAACTTTTCCAGCTATAAAACATTACTAATTAAAAAAAAAAAGCAGTGAAAAATAGATTTAAGACATAATACTAAGAGATATTTCAGAAATTAATGAAAGGTACTTACAGATTCGATTGGCAATACTAGAATCCAGGGACCGTTACTGTTATGGGTTTTGTTAAAAAAATGCGTTTCTAACATTTACGTTTCTAGTTTTATTTTGTTACTCAGAAAATAATACTTATTTTCGAGTTTATTTTGAGAGTCATATTTTACTTTCAAAATAACACTTATTTTTGAGTTTTATTTTTTCGCTCTGAAATAAATCTTATTTTTGTGAGTTTTATTTCTTACTCAGAAAATAAAAACTTATTTTTTTGATGAAAATAAGCTAATGAAACAAGGATCAATTTGGTATAAGTGATATTCTTCTGAAGTGACTAACATAATGATTTTTTCCTTCAAAATTTTCAAAATAAGTTATTTTCGGTCCCTGCTAGAAAAGTTTTCAACAGTGATGTTCGATGTTGAAAAAACCATCAATTATGGCATCGCTGTTGACATCAAAAGCTCAACATCGATTCTCGATGTATATCGAACAAAAAACATCAATGTTGTCCAACATCGTCATCAATAGAGAAAACAATGTTGAATCACATGATTTATTTAGTGATTAATAATCATTAAGATGGCTCGAAAATACTTTTTTTTCGACATTTATATTGAGAAAGCTACATTCAAGAAGATCCTACAATGTAGCATTTACATTCAAAAGAATTTCGGTTTTTTTATTTGACAAAAACAGTTGTTCGTCAAAAAACATTACTTTTTCGTTGAGCTTTACTTGGGAAATATCTACACAGTAAAAAGTTTGAGGGTAAATTTTATCTTTTTTATAACATTTCCGTAGTATAAACTCGTTTTATTCCAAATTTATTATAAGTTTTATCCCACTCAATATTATAAAACTTGCATTTCCATTCAAACAGCTATTTTACTCTAAAATAATATAAATTTTATAACATGAATTTATAAAAATCACATATCTATTCCAGATATACACACGAAAACCTCACGGAGCCACTCGGCTTCACGTACAAGTCGAGTTTTCGAAGCTACCGAACTTCAACGATGCTAGCAGACAATCAGTTTGCGTTTCTTCTTCAGTCAGTAATCATGTTATGCGCAAATAGTTCCGTTGAATATTTTTTGTACACATATATTAAGACAAAACAAGTAAAGAAAGTCTAAAGTCGGTCTAGGCCGACTATGAAATACCCTAAACCCACTTTTCAAAAACAAAAAATTTTTATTGTAAATGGGCGTGTCCGTGGGTGGATGAAACCTATATTTTATATGCTTTTAAATGTTGATGAAAAATGTACACTTATCAAGTTTTATTCCTGCAGCTCACAATTAATGCCTTTTTTGTGCTTTCGCTACGGGAGGTAGGCGTGTTCATAGACGGACTACTACCAATTTTTGAACACACCTTAGTTTTGGTATAAAATACATACATACTAAATTTAATTTCTCTATGACAAACATAACCTTATTTATTGAGTTTTCAACTTTTTGGGCTATATGGGAGGTAGGCGTGTCCGTAGGCGGATGACGTCCATTTTTCAAAACCATCTTTGTCTTGTCATAAAAAACATATGTGCCAAATTTTAGCTCTTTAGGTTAAACACAGGCTTATATATTGCGTTTTCAATTTTTGTGTTGTATGGGAGGTGGGCGTGTCAGTGAGCGGATGACGTCCATTTTTCGAAAACATCTTTGTGTTGGCATAAAACACATACATATCAAATTTTATTGTTGTAGGTTAACTATGAGCTGAGTTATGAAGTTTTCAATTTTCGCGTTGTATGGGAAGTAGGCGTGTCCGTGGGCGGATGATGTCCATTTTTCAAAATCAGCTTTGTTTTGTTATACAAAACATATGTACCAAATTTAAGGTTTTTAAGTTAAACACAGGCTTATTTATTGCGTTTTCAATTTTTGGGTTGTATGGGAGGTGGGCGTGTCCGTAAACGGATGACGTCCATTTTTCGAAGACATCTTTGTGTTGACATAAAATACATGCACACCAAATTTTATTGTTGTAGGTAAATTATGAGCTGAGTTATGCAGTTTTCAATTTTTGCGTTGTATGGGAGGTAGGCGTGTCCGTGGGCGGATTCCAAAAATATTCAATAGTGCAGATCCTTGGGTGCATGTGACCATGTGTACCAAGTTTCATCCAATTATCTCTACTCCTTCTTCTTATCCTGTGTATACGGACAACACACAGACGGACAGACGGACGGACGGACGGACGGACGGACGGACGGACATGGATAGCTCGACTCAGGTGGTGACGCTGATCAAGAATATATATACTTTTCTATACCGGACTCGCTTCGTTCTATGCGTTACAAACGTTTGCACAAAGTTAATATACCCTGACCTTTCAGGTTTAGGGTATAAATATTGCGCTTGAATTGGAAGCTCTGCCAACATGATCGAACATGCAAATTTCTGAGTACAATTTTTACTCTATTTTTCCTGTCAATTTGTTTTTGAAAATATAAAAAAGCAGATATAACATGAAATCTATCAATTGAAATCTAGTAGCCTTATTATGGTTCACAACACAACAGTCATTTCTGTCTTCAATGTGAAAATTGCTATTATGATTGACAACAATACTACTGAATACATTCCACTGTTGTCCGTCAATGATGATGTGTCTTCAATACACTTATTATGATACACAACAGTTGTGTTGGATTGTCTTGGTATCTGTCAAAATTTTAAGATAGCTAATTTGGTGTTGTGTTGAAGTAGCAAGATGGATCCATCGAAGTCTTGACGAAATCTAGCGCTTCTCATAATATACCTGAAACTGAACTTAGCCCATAAATCATTCTCGTGCACTTTTGATAGCTAATAGCCATCGGCAAAGAAGCACAGCGCAGCGGTAAGCTTCAGTATTCGTGGGGTTGTAGTTTATTTTGTTTTTTTTTGAGCTTGTCTGGAACCGCATCCTACAGAAAATTGAAAATATCTGTTCTTGAAAGAACAAATGTGACTAACAAGAGCCAATTCAGTAGTATATCCAAGTAACGTTCTTCAATGGATTCGAGTGGTCCCGAAGCCGTTTCTTATCTCTACCGGTCGTCACATCGTGTTCACCGTCACCTCATAATAAATATAAGAATAGTATCCATCGCGTTCTAACTTTTTTCAAATTAAACCGAAAATTGTTTGTTTATTATAATTTTTTTTTGAGAGTGAACAGCCAAAGTAACAAATTCTACATTCGTTCCACAATCAAGAATAACAACAATGTATTGTTGTGAATCATAATAGCTCGAAACTGTTGTGTCTTCTTGACTGTTGTGTCTACTCTATAGAAGACACATCAGTTTATTGCTGTGAACCGTAATAGGCCTATAGATATTATTCCTGATTTATGACTTTCAATGTAACACACATTCAATGTATGTGCCATATATTTTTTATACAACATTGCTATAAAAAAATTAAATGTGGTTTTCAAAGATTTTATACTTTATCTTATAAAAATGTATACCAACGTGGTGTAAAATAATTTTATACACTTTTCGGATAGAATCTATCCCAATTTGGAATAAATTTGGTTTATAAGATTTTATGGTATAAATTTTATAACATTTTTGGTATGGATACCAAATAGTATAAAATTTATCCTCAATATTTTTACTGTGTACATAAACTTAGGTTACAAATTAAAGGTCTCCAAAATCCCGAAGGTGTGGTTTCCAAGTTTGACGCTTCGGAGTTATTTCACCTTGATAAGAATTTAAAGCGAAAACATCGACAATTTTTGACGAAACAAATTTATTTTTGGCAGACGTCAAACTAATTTCAAAATACTTTTAGATTTAATACCTTTTTGAATAAAGCTTCCACAATGATTGTCGAAAAAATGTTCTCCCGCCTGAACAAAACCCGCTACCTAAATGATCATTTATAAAAAAATCACATTTTGTAAAATCACAATCACAATATTCCAAACTTTCATAGAAACCTCTTTCAAATTAACCAACGGAATTTGAGAAAATTTTAAAACTTACTTAAAGTTAGTAGGTCTGTTTCCGTACGCACACTGTCTAGCTTGTGTGTTACTATTTTCTGTTTCCGTACTTTCTGTGCTTTAAATGTGAGAAGTAGAACAAGCATAAATCGCTCTCTCGATCACAGAAGTTTACCAGAGTGTGCTTGAACTCAAGACTACGAGTAAATTAAGAAGAAGCATGAGGAAGAACAAGCATGTGTCAAATGCACTATAATATCAATTGGTGCTATTTACGTTTGAACGTCTGCTGTCAGAATCAGCTGTTTTGTGCTCGAAACTTACTAGAATTTGTTTCCGTACTTTTGTCACTATTCTCAAATTTAATTTTACTCTCACAGCCCGAACTTTACACAGAACTTACACAGAGTAGAGTATGGAAACACACCTAGTGAAATACTTTGTGAAAAGGTCAATCAAAAATTAAATTTGAAAACATCGTTTATATGTTCGTGACATTGATGTTTCGATATTTACGAAATCATCGAGTTTTTCTCTTAACATCGAAAATTGATTATCATCGAACATCCCTATTCAACAGGTCAATAAAATAAAATTAACAAAAATGCTACTCACCGTTTGCATGTTGCCTGTCTCTTTCACTTTTGCTGTTTCTTCCTCTTTCTATAATAACAAAACATTCAAAGAACTAATTATCGCATCATATAAAAGTTATGAATGCCGAAGCATTAATAAAAACAGCTGATTTGTACACAATACCTCTTTTACCCGTCGCGAATGTCACAATAAGTGGGTAATCGTTTTTCTAGCGAAACTTATCAGCACTGCCTGCGCGTTGAATACAAAAGTAGCAGCAACAGCTTCTTTACATATATATAAATGCCGTGCGATATAACAACAACAACGAGAAAAACAGCAACTGTTGCTTGTATGTTTAAGTTACGCGCTGTTTGAATCGTCAGACCCGCTTATGTGGTTGTGGTGGTGGTTGGTTGGCCCTCTTTAAACTTGCACCATTCACAACTGGAACTGAACTCTATGATAATGATAATGAGGAAGATGATGATAATGATGTTGTTGATCAAACGTTAACATAGAGGTTGTACCGTGAGTGCAGACAAAGCGAAACCAGAGATAAAGAGATGGGAAACTTAAACAAAATTCGTCAAGAAAGAGATAGCCTTCTGTCGAAATTACGCCAATACCAACGTAAATCATATGAATGTGTTAGTAAAATTTTTTTATAAACTCACCAGTAGGGAGGAGTTCACCCCTAGGGAGGCAAACCGATTCTCACCACAAGGAGATTTATTCACCGAAAGCGAGCCTTGGTCACATTCAACGAACTGCATTAGATTTTTCGCTGAATATTTGATGCTTGACACGTCATAATAGTTGTCAAACTGGTGATATGTAAGACAGTAAGCCAACAGTTTGGAACACTTACGAAAATATAATTTATTTTCATCACTTTAAATAAATAAATTTTTTAAAAAATTCTCATCAAATATGCATTTTAACGACCGCAGTATGTTTATTCGTTGTTATTTGGTACTTGGACTTGCATTCGAACAATTTTTCAATATTTTTGAAGTCTGACTTAACAATTCAGTTATAGAAAAAAAACGCTAAGTTAAGAATCTCTACCAGAGCATTTATATCGTCTGAAGACGGTCACTGTTTTAATCTGAAAGCCACCACGGCCTGAATCTTAACTGCAGTGTTGCTTGAAAAAGTAGTTTTGTATTATTTGAAGTAGGTTTTTTCGATACGAATTAATAAGTACGAATTTATAATAGTACTGTACTAGTACTATTTCATTGAGAATAATTTTATATAGGTCGGGTATGCGTTACAGGACGTCTCCACTAGGTATAACATCAAGGCGCAGAACAATTTAACATTATTTCTGCCCTTATTAAGAATTAGCAGTTTTTCGGTTCTTTTCTCAAAAAAACTATCTTTTTAAATTGAATCGTGATCTTTTCTCTGAAATTTTGATCTCAAAAGTAAGATTAATTGCAGTTTCCTCTAAATATTCTGTCCTCAAATGCTACAAGCTGAAGGAACAGAAAAGTGAAATGTTAAGAAATAAATTAACATTATTATTGATATTTCATTTAAGCACCAGCAAAATCCTTGCTAACATGTTATCGATAAAGTAATCCCAAAAATTCGAATCGTGGATTACCATCTCGCTTGCGGAACCCATTATTTCTATAGAGACATGTCATTGGAAGTAATCGATGAAGCTTTCGTTTGACACAAAAATAATTATGTTTCGTCTCATATATATATCTGTGAATTCAGGACATTAAATGAATAAGTTATCGTAATAAAACTTAACATAAAATTAGCAATAAATTTCACTTAAATATTTAAAAGACGTTTATTTTCAAATATTCAATCTAGAAGGCCATGAGCAGCTTAAAGTAAAAGTATGAGTGCGTTGTATTTTGGCACAACTTTGCTTAAAATGGTAAATAATTTAATTTTAAAATAAGTTAATTATTGAAGTAAGTTTACCGTTTGAATTTATTGTTATGTAGTGAAAATTCGGCAAAAAATTATTTAATTTTCCAAACTTTGATGAATTTTATCTCCTAAGATATAAAAGAGCTTCTGTTATTTTAACCCCCATTGAGTTTAAGAAGCCTATTTACATATGATTAGACTCGAAAACAAAATAAAGAGGTGTGGGCCATAAACTAGAATTATGCAAAGTATTGTTTGTTGCACTTATCTCGACTAAGAAGAGGTAAAAATTGTTGAGTTCAAGATAAAATTGAAAATATTCTGCACTCTCTGCTTAGAGGGTCAACAGAAAAATGTAATTTATTCTCTATTTCTTTTAGAAAGAAAAGAAAATGCCATAAGTCCACCGCTTACGACATTTTAGTTCAAAGCAACTTTGATTTAGGAGTACATTTTTATTTTTTTGCATTGCAACCCTATTTATAAAATCTGACAATAATACTTGACAACTATGAGGTGAATCGCGTACACAATACATGAGCCTTCGAAAAGTATACAAAAAGTTAAAGAAGAAGCATGAGTATGGCGGGAAACATGAAAAAAGTCATTGCTAAAAAGAAGTTTCCCATCTCATTATCTCTGGCGAAACTGAGGCACACGTTCGAAAGTCTGTCGATTGCACGTATAGAGAAACACTACTAATACTACTGAAGAAATAAAGAAAAAAAAAATAAATACATATAACCGCTTCTCTCTTCTGTAATGTTTATGTGCTCTTTAGGCGCGTTATTTGTTGATAATTTTGTTGTTTTGCTGTTAAAAACATGCTCCGAAAGAGCTGCAGAGAAATAGCGTTGAAAAAGTGAGGTCTGGAAAAAATTCCGAGTTTATCGAGCTGAGAGCGAATTTTCTCACATAACTGAGTATTCGTGGTTCGTTTATTTTTTGTTGTTTTAGTTGCTGTCTTTTTTTCGTTTCCATGCGCCGCCGCTTGTTTCGTTTCACGAGTATTTTTCCATGATGTCAACAACAAGGTTGATGATGAACAGGGGCGACATAAAACATCTGATATTCGGGTAAAGGTATGTATATCGTAGATGCAATTTAAGCTTTTAAAATGGGCCTTTTTTAAGTAAACATATCTATTCATATACCTACTTCCTGAAAATAAGATTTTGTTTTTTGTCAAATTTGTATTTTGAAATGTTTTGATTACCTGAAATTTCCCAAAATTTATGATTCTTGTCTTATATTGCCAATTAAGTTTTCTTAAGAAAATGTCTGTTGTTAAGTCCAAACAGCATCTATTAACTTGTCTTTAGTGCTGGCTGATTTCCAAAACGAATTTATGCGAAGCATTAGTGTTTTTTACTTTCAATTAATGCTTAGTAGATTCACCAAAACTACGCAACTGGATTGCTATTTTGAAGCACGCTGTAGCTGCGCAGTTTTGGTGCATCTACTAAGCACTCATTCAAAGAAAAGTCACACCATTGCTTTACATAGATCCGTTTTGGAACTTGGCCTTAATTTTTTATTTACACCACTTTTCAACAAAATAAGATATATTTAACTTAAAATCACTAGATTGCAGCGTTTGACTCTGTCGAAAGTTCGCTTTTGTGTGTACACGAGTTCATCATAAACAGCTGTTTATGTCTTCTGACGTTGTTAAACAACTTAAACTATGTTTAATGCGTTCAAGTATCAATTTTATTGCATATTTTTAGGCACTTTTTTACTTGAGTTATTAAAAACTCTGAAAATCTTCTAGTTGTGCTAGTTATTGTTTAGTAGATGTGCGATTGGTGCTGAGGAGCTGAAGCTCAGAGACCAGGCGCGGATACAGGGTGAAATTCTAGGGGGATGTGTGACAACTTCCCTCAACATATATGTGATGATTTCTTTATTTGAAAATTTAGAAAAACTTGGTTTTATTTTTTTTTTTTTGCTACAAGTCGAAAATGTTAAAATCTTATACTAGTAACGGTAACGAATTATAATCAATTTCTTGGCTTAATTATGTAGGAAAACTGGATTTATTTATAGTTTTATAAAACAGACAATTATTTAAAAATTATACATCAACGCTTTGACTGCCAATTCTTTTATCGTTGCCTAGCCTTATAGTAAAAAACAATACAAATTTGTTATTTTAAGTTAAGAGATAGTCTTTAAATTTTACTATTTCTGATAATACACTGAGGAAAAAATCTTGTCAAATTATATGAAATTGTGTTAATATCAAACGAATTTGTTTTTGAAATAGAGGTTGAAACAATTTCATTTAAGTTAAGCACAAAAGTTTTTAAAGATTTAATTTAAAAAAAAATGTTTGTTTTTAAAGCAATGTTTTTAAATATAAAAACAAATTCAAAACAAAAATTTTAATGTATAACTTTGACTTGAAAAATAAAAATCAAAATTTAAGCTGGTGTGACACTGGCTTTTTAATATTTGTACAAAGTTTTTTTTCCATTATTATGTAAAGAATTCATAATTTTCGACAAAATTTAAAATAACATTAAAATGCCAAAATCAAAAAAGTATATTCTTCCCTTTTACTCGCTGTTTTTTTAAGATCTTTAAAAATGCGAAAACGCAAGTGCCGTACCAGCTTTGCCAATTATTTTATTCTCAATAAATATTGGGCAAATTTTGCTTTTTATTTCTGCCTTAAAAAAATTTAAAAAGCAGAAATAATTATAATTTGTTGCTCAAATTTTTAAAATTCAGAATATTCAAAGGCAATACAAAATCATTCTACAATGTGAGAGGAATCTATTGGTACCTTCAAAACAACGGTACAACAATTTTTCTTATATAACTTTAATAAATAAGCAAATAATAAATTCTATCACCAATTTTCACCCGATAATCATTAAAATGTATAATTTTTATAATAAAGAAAAATCAGGATAATAAAGAAAAAAATAATCAATAAAAACTTTTTTTTTTTAAAAAATTATTAAAATTTTCTAACATTCAGTTAGAAGCAAAAGTTCAATCAATTCTGATCACTTCTTCTATGTTTGACGAGAAATAAACCATGACTGCACAGAAAGTTCAGTTTGAGTTTCCAGTACGAAAGTGCATTTTGCTCTTGAAATCAATACAGGGCCGGCCCTAGAGCCAAGCCAGTAAGGCCCGGGTACGAGGCGCATGCAAATAAGTGCGCCATTTATGTATTTAAAAGTACATTTAAAGTATGATACGTTTTATTATAATTTAAGTCTAAATTTTCAACCTTAGTGAAATTTTTTGGTTGAAACTTTAAAGGTTTTGTTTCAACTTTTAAGTTAAAATTTTGAACCTTTCATTTATTTAAATCAATATATATTTGCAATTGAAACCTTAAAGTCTATTTTTTTAACCTTTAAGTTATATTTTGCATCTATTTGAGTCAAGTTTTTCAACTTTTGTAGTGTTAAAATGATTTAAACATAAGGGTTAAATTTTTCAACTTTTTAAGTTTACTTCTTCAATTATTTCGGCTGCTTTTTGTGTCTATTTTTAGCGTTTTTTTTTAAGTAATTGTTTAAGCGAAGGGACTAATTTTTCATTCCGAATTATTTATTTTTTTCAACTATTTATTTCAAATTTTCAACTTTAATAACTTGAAAACTTATAAGAACTTTAGGGAACGAATTTTTAAACTTTTTTAGTGTTAGTTAAATTAGATAGTTAATTATATAGTTATATTAAATAGTATAATTAAATAGTTGATTTGGTAAATTTTTTTCGTCTTTGAAAAGTTCAACAAGTATTTCATATTAATGACGAATTATTCATCTTCAAAATGTACTTTTTCAACATTTATGTCGAGTTTTTCATCTTTATAGGTTGAAAAATTTATTGAAAAAATCAACATGCTTATAACATATTTTTTGACATGAATGATGAAATTTACTACACTTAATTTTTTTGTTCTGTTTGCGCAGCCTACTGCAGTGAAGACAAATTATTTGAGTGCAATTTGAAAAAAATATCAAGTATAATTTTGTATCAATAAAAAGAAAATTTTTGAAATTGTCAACTGTTCGCATTTTTGTGTATTAAGGATAGTGTAAAGATTTATTCGGGTTGAAAAAGTCAACTTTTATTTAAGTTTTTCGACTTTTTTGGTTGAAGAATTGGCCTTCTCGTTGAATTGTGCAATGAGAAAACCTTTTTGTTAAATTTTTCAACAAAAAAAATTCAACTTCTTTTTTGAACTTTGTAGTTTCAACCTTTTCGTTGAATAATTTGACCAAACATTTTAATTATTCAACTTAAATAGTTGAGAATTTCATATTTTTCCTTTTTTTACTCGTAGGTCTACATTTACTACATTAAAGTAGGTTTATTCAAATTATTTAGATAAAATTTTCATTACAAATAGTTGAAAATTCCTTGTAAAGACTTTTCCAGAAATAACTGTCTTTTTGTTTTAAGGTTATTTTTAAAAAAGTGTTACCTCTATAGCAACATATTTGGTAGCTAAATAAAGTATAAATATTGCAGATTAAAAAAAAATACTCATTAGTAAAATAAAAGAGCTACTGAAAAGATGTCGTCTCAACAAGTAGAAAAGCGGAAAGCAATTATTTGCAAATACCTGGAAAATCCAAACACCATGTTCAAAAAGATCGCTAAGACAGTTGGCGTGTGCGTAAAAACTGTCGCAAGGACCATAAAACGATACAAACAGCTTACCACTTTATCAAAAACGCCAGGCTCAGGGAGAAAAGTGGTCCAGCGAACCAAGCGGTGGCCCAGAACGTTAAACAGCAGCTTTACTCAGAATCCAGGCACTTCAGTTCGTGATATGGCGGCAAAAGCGGGAACATCGAAGTCAAGTGTTCAACGAATGAAAAAAGCCAAGAGGAGGGCTCGAAAACGGTATCGCCCAATTTTTTTTACCTGCCCAAATTTGATTGCGTAATCATGAACGATGAAATGTACTGCAAAGCGGATTTCAAGCAGTTACCTGGACACGGATGTTATACTGCGGTTAGAAGGGGTGGATCATCCTCTAAATTTACCACAGAAAAACATACCAAATTTTCAAAGATATACATGGTGTTGCAGGCCATTTGCAAATGTGGCCTTCGAAGTAAGGCATTTGTGACAGATCGCACAATCAACACCGAAATTTAAATCAGAGAGTGTCTGGAGCGGCGTTTGCTGCCTTTTATTTGTCAGCACCAAGGTTCAGTACTATTTTGGCCTGACCTAGCAACATGTCACTACGCTTAGAGAACGATGGATTGGAACCAAGCCAATAATGTCGCTGTGGTATTAAGAGAAGCCAATTCTCCGAATTGCTCCGAACTTCGTCCAATCGAAAGGTATTGGGCTTTGATGAAAAGAAATCTTAAGAAGACCAAATAAACTGCGAAAAACATCGAAATATTTCGACGTAAATAGCGTCGGGCATACACTTAGGTCAACGAAAGTTCGGTAACAAAACTAATGGAGGACCTTAATAAAAAAGTGCATAATTTTTTAAGTGTATTTTTTTCAGTGTAAATTTTCATTTATTTTGTAATGTTCACTTAATAATAAACTGAAAGAATTTTTAAAAAAATATCATTGGTTTTTTTTACAATAAAAAACAAAAACAAAAGAACAGTTATTTCTGGGACAGTTTTATACAAGTTAGTATATAAGTTTTGGAGTAAAGTTGAAAATTTAAAATTTGAAATTTCGAACCGTGTATGTGACAACCGCAGCATGCACGTAACCATTCGATCACACGTGCAAGTAATCACTTGCAAGTAGATTATACATATTATCCTCGAAAATTTCGAAACAGGCTGCAAGTTACCTTTGTCAACTCTTGCAAGTCCGAGTTTATTTGTGTAGTATAATTGTGTAGTATATTCGTGTAAGTTTTTATCCCTTTTTGAATTATAAAATATATAAATTTAAGTAAATTAATGACAACGACAGCTTTATATCAGTTTTTAAAATCACGTGCATGTATTGTCGTTCCAAAATCGAAAAGCTACATAGAATAAAATGTTTGTTTAAAACATAATTTCATAGAATGTTGTCAAACTTCATGTAGAATGCACACAATATATAACAACTCTATGTGCAATTTCGTTTGTATTTAATTTAAATAATATGTATTGAAATAATAGATAATAGATAATAATAGATAATAGATAATAGATAATAGATATTTCATAACATTCACAAAACCGTATTATTTTATAAACTCTCCATAAGAATTTTTTATAAAAACATATCCGGAACAACAAAAATTTACTGCCAAATAATTTCATTGTCAGCAGAACTGCAAGTGGTCAGATTGTGAGTGTATATGTGAATTTTGGAGTTTTTCGAACTTGTACTTGCACGTTAAAACATTATGGGGCGCAATTTAGGCTCTTGGCCTAGGGTGCCACAAGTTCTCGGGCCGGCCCTGAATCAATATAAACTCTTGCGTTTAATGCTACGTCTATACAGAGAGTTAAGTTTGAGTTACCAGTACAAAGCTGAGTTTTCCCATTTAACGAGAAATAAACTCTTGCGTTACCAGTACAAAAATATACGATTTAACTCAACTTAACTCATTATATATTCTGAGTTTTTATGACTCAATGTAAAAAGTGCCTAAAAGTACACTACAAAAAAATATAAATGTTTATATTCAGTTTTATTTTTCATGAACGAAACTTTTTTTTACAAGAACTGTCAAAATAGAACAGCTGATTCGTTAATTATACAATTTATTTTTTTAACTATATGTTGTTATTTTCTTTAAAAATGAGTAAAAGAACTTAGAAAAGGATTTGGGCAATAGTGGGGAAAGTAGTTTTCATCCAAATATCGGCAGAGCTTTCGCATAGCAAGAAAAAAACGCATGTGTACTCCAGCAGCATTATCGGTAAATTTAACTCACTTATGCTAGGGTATCTCTGTGTGAACAACTTCGGTTAAATGTTAGTTAAAATTAACTTAACTCTCTGTGTAGACATAGCATAAAGTACAATAATGCAGGAAGAGACTCAACTAAACTCAGCTTGCTTTCTGCGTTTATCAAAACTTAATTTGAGAAATCCCTAAAAGTATGCTAATGTTGAGGTAAAAAGATGTAGATGTTCAGGTTCTTACCACCTCTGTCCCAGCCCCAAAAATTATCGAAAAGAAAAAAGTGTATAGACCATTTGAAAGGGCTTAATTTGCACCTTCAGAATATGTAAATTTTATAATTTGCACCCTTATAGTTTTTGAAGTAAATTAGATTGAAAATGAAGTATATGATGCAATTTTTAAACTGTCATATCTCGCTTAAAAATTCATATTTCAAAGTGCACCTTGGCCCAAAAATTTGCAATTTTGTTATTCTAATTTGCACCTTCGTTAAAACAGTAGAAAATCAATCGGTTCTTCGTATATGTATAATGTAAAAATACGTAAATCAATACTGTGCATGCGCTGTCCAGAAAACATATAAGGGGTATTCTCGCAGTATAGCAAAGATGCAAAATTTGTGAAAATGCAACCTTGCAATATTGAAATATGCAACACTGCGGGAGCGCATAGAATCACAAATATTGTGAATATTAAAAGAAATGTTGCGAACAGGCGAAAAAAATAAATTTAAATACTTAATCTGACGCACACGAACTAAAATTAACAAATTTGTCTCAATCAGAGTGCAAGGTTGCACGTCCACGCAAAACATGGGTATCACCGTTGCACAGATTGCACGAATTGCAAAACTTTTATCGCTTGTATTTTGTTGTTGTGTCGTTGCACGGGTTGTAAGATTCTGCAACTTTTGCAATTCTTACACCTTGTAAGGGTTTTGCAGAATATTGCAGCGAGAATACCCCTATAGTTATACGACTAGATATGACTACATCAAAATCAGTATATATAATGTACATATAAAGTTCATCACTGATGCATTTACTAAAGTTGATATTGGAGGTCAAATGATCACAGTCAGACTTGTTATTGTGCTGTATTGATTTGTCACAATATTTTTTTTTTATCATAAGATTAATACTATTATAGTCTATACTTCTTTATTAATACTTAAAAACAGAGATAGTATTATAAACTATAAATAGATAAACCCCATCACAACAAAGCCCCTAGTGGAATGCGCGGCGCGCGTGTCACTGATACGACACATGCGCAAAACGAGCTATCAAATTAAAACATATTTTTTGCATTTTCAGAAAAACCCGATGTATTATCGCACTTTTCTCAATAATGCAAATTAGAGGAGTAAAGTTGCAAATTATTTACGCAAGGTGCACATCGAAATATCAGTTAATTACCCAGATATGTGCATTTGAATATTGCAAACTTTGACATTTTTTTTGCAAAAAGTACGAGGGTGCAAATTCTAAAATGCTTATATTCGGAAGGTGCAAATTGAGCCCTTTCGAATGGTATATATACTTTTTTTTTTGGATCATTTTTGGGGCTGGGACAGAGGTGGTCAGGTTTTTTGCTGAGTAATGTTAAAAGCAGCTGTTTCCCAATTGTTGCTCTCGTCTTCTAATTTATTGCTAAAATTATATATTTTGTTTTGAGAACTTAACAGCTTTATTTGAGCAAATTTTTTTACTAAATTATTGTTTTTATCCTAAATTGAATTGTCTCTTAATTTGCACTCATTGTTATAAAATAAAAAAAAAGTTTTAACAATTTATATAAAGGAACCGAAAATTGATGAGAACACATAGTAAACAAAGAAATGTCCCAATTAACCCAATGCTGCCGACTCATCTCTGTGTGAACAGTTCGGTTGAACTCAAAGTAAACTCACTGTGTGGACATGGTATTGCCATTGAATAATTATAATTATATTTGTAATTATTCAATGGTATTGCCCAGCTTATATATTCTTGGTTTTTAATAATTCAATGTAAAAAGTACCTTAAAGTATGCACACAATTATATGAGAGAACGTTCAAAAATGTTTTCAACACAAAATGAGCACGTTCAGTAATATCTTCGACGAAAATTGAGTACCGTTCAGTAAAATTTTTAATCAACTTACTAGAGGTTTCAACTTAGAAGTTGAAAGATAGCCTCTAAATTTTTTTGAAGGTACACTTTAGCGTTAATTTTGACTCCTTTTTCAATGAAAACCAATGGAGAACGAACATCTGCGCTAACTGCGGCCCATACCATAACGTAGGCTGGTGCTTGATTTTTATTGGCCAATGTGGCATTAAAATTTTCAGGTGGCTTTCTTTGAAGCCAAACTCGGTAACTTTATTTATTTATAAACTGTTCAAGAGTACAAATTTTTTCTTTAGAATATATGACGTTTGGCCGTGGCAATCGCTTGAACGCTGTGGCTCTAAGGAGTATATCTTTTTTCTGTTTATCATTGAGCCCGTGAAACTTTTAAATTTTGTTTGTTTTGAGCTTAAGCTCATTTTTGTAGTATTCGATGCATGCTTGGATGTGATACATGCATATCCTAGCCATTTTCGGAATACTATGGTGTGAATTTTGGGAAATGCGCTTTTTATTTTTCCTACAATTACTGAAGGAGTTGAAATTTTTGTCTTAAACCTCCATATCTTTTTTTTTTGCACTACCAGTCTTCCTGTGTTGCTCTATGGTACGATAAATCTCGATTTATGTTCTTTTTTATCACGGACCGAATTTTTAACGATTTGAATTTACACAAACATTAGTTCTCACGAAATCGGTAAATAAAGATCGATACAACGTGACGTCACAAAAATCGATAACTTATCGATTTATTTATTTTGAACCCAAGTATTTCATTTTGAAAAACTTTCAGACTTATTATGAATAATTTTTCGCGTGAAGAGGGGAGTTTCCGTTTTTAAGATAAAACTCAAGAACTTTTTGAAAATTTTTTATTCAAATTTGTTCATCAACAGTCAATATTCATGAATTTAATAAAAAAATATATGATATCCTTATCTACTATCTTGAAAACGGAAACTTTTCAAAGCCTTATTTCAAATCCACTTGAAGAATTATTCACGGTGGGCCTGGTTATTTTACTTTTTCAGCGATTTAGATATTCTTGTTCACACTCCAAGTAAAACCAGCTTATAAATAAAAAACAATTATCAATATCTGAATACTTATCTAATAAACATAATATTTCTAGAGAGAACTACGTTTTTATATAGTAAGTTTTACAATTTTTGCAGTTGAATGAATTTTTACAAATTTTCTGTAAATGTTACTGTAAACTTTTTAAACTTTTTTCATTGGCAAATTACAGTCAAAAAGAAAGTGACAATTTTCCTAGATTGGTGCAATTTTAATCTACTTTTTGGTTAGATCTACCAATCAAAATTTTTTCTGTGTACAAAGTTATAACAAGTTTGTTAAAGATACAGAATTGGCTTTAAAGCACAGTTTATGTTAAGTTATTAAAACAACTACCATCTATTTTGTTTTATTATTTTCATATCATTTAAAGTAAATTATATATATATATTTTAGTAGTTTTTATTTTTAAACGAATTTTTCTATGTATTTATAGAAAACTATGTAATTACTGTATAGTATATTTTATCGAATTACATTTAAAACAATGCAATTCATATAATTAATTTTCATTTAAATTTGACTTAGAATCGTATGCTTAAAGATTTTTGGGTGGATTCTTAAATATGTTCTCCAACTGTGATATTAAGCCTATGGCGCGATAATTCTCTGCCAGCATTGCGAATTCTTCCAAAGGCTTTAAAAGTTTTAGCGCATCTGCATAGCTTTTGGCATGTTTGGGCAGCTCTTCATCGTCGCTGCTCTGCTCCGACCAGTGACCGGGACTATGTAGTGGTTGCTCTGGCACCCTACTATTTTCCAGCTGAGTAGTATCAAGTTTTTGTATTTTTGCAGGAGGTGGTTGTACCTTAGCATCATTATCATTTTCTTCCGGTGTTTCGAGTTTTATATCCGCTATATTTGGCTTAATGTCTTCTACTTCTACAATATCCTTAGCTTCTAAGATAACCATAGGTGCTGGTTGCACCACAGTATTAAGAATAACCTTTTTTTGTATTATTGTCTGTGGCGGCAGCACCTGCAACTTAAACTGAGGCTTTGGCGCCGCTGTCTGTGGTTCTAAAACTGCCTCTTTTATCACTAGCTGTGGCTGTGCCGCTTGAACTGCTGGCACACTATCACGCTGTACCGCTGCTACTGATGTTGGACTTGGGCTGGCATTTGCATTCTTCTGATCCATGCGACTGCAGTAGCTAAGAATATCCTTGAGATCCAGCGAAAAGGGCGGAGTGCGCGTAAAAACGATCGTGCGCTGCGAAGTGCTAAAGTTATAGTGCAGCTTAAAGTGCTTGATCCAGCTTTTGTTTGGCACAAAGTTGTCGATCTTGAGCATATCTTTAAGCTCACAGGCAATCTTAATCTGCAGATCCTCGTTGAGCGGCATCTTATGATGAAACTGCGCGCGCTGAATATACTCGTATAGCGCCTTTTCCAGAAAGTTGATTTTACGCTGACGCCGCGCTCGTAACTCTTCGACAGTTGCCGTATTGGCCGCAATGACATCCATTGTGGTTTTAAGCTTGTACAAAGGCTTGTTTGTCTGTGGATCTGTGGGTGGTTTGCGCTCTTTTTTGCCATGACGACTGCAATACGTCATAATACTCTTGAGATCCAGCGAAGCGGGTGGCGTGCGTGTGAGCAGAATTTGTCGCTGTGAAAATGATATATTGTAGGATATCTTAAACTGGTTTAGCCACGCCCGGTTGGCAACGAAATTTTCAATTTGCATAAGTTCACGGAATTCAGTTGCTTTGGCACGAATGATCTCCTCATTGAGATGAGCATTTGCATGAAACTGTGCACGTTGTATGTACTCGTACATGCATTCGCCTAAAAAGGCAACCTTGCGACGTCTGATCATTTCCTCATCAGGACTTAAGTTGGAACCTTGTATCCTTGTAGCTTGATAGAAATCCATGATGGCCTTGCGATTTTGTATAACGTTCTTTATCTGTTCCCAGCTGCAGTTAAACATGCTGGCCACTTTGGTATACATCGGCTTGCGATCGTAGGCCTCGATCGCACGTACTCGCTCCTCCAGCGTTAGTATGTTTCGCACTCGATAGTTACCGCCCGATTGCGGCGCTTCGTCTTGCTGCAAAAAATTAAAAAATAAATTAATATCCTGATTGTATGTTCCGGCTTAAGAGCTTTGAGATTTAAAAATAATAAATAAAGAGTTGCTTTGTTAAGTATTTTATTTTGTGTTTTGTTTTCTAAACAAGCATGAAGCAAAGAAACTGGTTACTGGTAACTGGTTAAATGCCGAAGCTTTTAGAAACCAGTTATAAGCAACAAAAAGAAAAAACAAATTGATAAAATAAAATAAAAACACAAGCAGAAATTCCTGAACTAGAAACATGATGTGCCACTTTAAAATAAAATTTGTGGAACCTACTTTGCAAGGCGCCATATGTTTAGAGGTTATTTAGATATATTTGGGCGTAAACTATTATTCAGTTTAGTTCAAAACAAACTTTTTTGGAATTTTTATTTTATAGTTAGAGAGATTTATAACGTATTCAATTGTTTTTCAAAATGTTTTATAAAAAGAAGGATTAAAAACGATAGTCATTGGACGACTGTTAAAAAAAATGGATTCTTAAACTCTTGGCCGGGTCTTAAAAACAAGGATTTAAGTGGTCTTTCTGTTCGGGAAATAAAAAAACAATATTTAAACATTTCTTTTGGCATTTTATAGGTTTACTGATTACCATCAAAGGTACCGGCAAATTTTTTTTGTTCGACAAAGTCCGTTATTTTATTATTTTTTGGTTAATACTATATTTCTAATTCAAAACCAAATATTTTGTTTTTTACTATTTAATAATCCATCGAATAATTTTCCATTTCTTTTTTGATGATCTTCTCGATAATTTTCAAAGATCAACAAAAAAGTAAGGAATTTCCTACAAATTTCAAAATTATATAAATTTTTCCTCTTAAAAAATTAATAATAAATAAAATGTATTCTTAATGTATGACACACGAATCGGTGTCACGGATAAACGGTGTGAAACACGGGGTATTTTGTGGTCAACTCTGTTTTTCAGGGTAATAAATATGCAAAATTTAGACACATACTTAAGATATAGTTCTTGATATTCCACGAGACATATATTTAGTAATTTATAAATTATTATAATTTTATTAATATGTTGCCATGCATGACTTTAATAATTCAAAATTATAACTCTTCAAAATAAATTATTCAAATTCAAAACTTTGGAACTTCCGGAGTTCCAATAAAAACCTATTTTTAGAGTTTAAATAAAAACACACAACTCTTATAAAGCCCACAATAGTGAACACCTCAGAGGTTTTTACCTATGTTAGCTGCAGGAACAAAACTTGGTATGTGTAAATGGCTCATGGACACGCCCACCTCCCATACAAATGCAAAAGTGATAATTTTATTAACAGGTTTATATTTGAGCTAAAGCAAGCTTTGGTTATCTGTTTGTTACATCAAATATAAAAGAAGATTATTAGCTGCATCCGCCCACGAACACGCCCACAAAGCATGATTTTTAAATTCTGTGTTTTAAGGTCGATTGAAAAATGCTGTAACTTTTTTGTTTTAAGACCGTTTTCAAAAATTCTTGCAGTAAAGTTAAAATTTAATATTATATTTAAAATTTTATAAACTTACTAAAAAAAGTGAATAAAACGAAAAATTCTAATTTTTTTTAAATTTTTCAAGGTTTTTCCAGTTTTATGGGACAAGGTCACATGTGAGGTCATTATTATATGTGAAATAATTATTGGTCCTATAACGGTAAACATTTTTGTTGAAGATTTTTTTACAAAATATCTCAAACGGTATAGAAGTTATGAACGATAAAGTGAAATGCACGTCAGAAAAAAATGAGATTGCGAAAAAATGTATCATTATGTCTATCGTATTATTGGTGGAAATTTATTTTGTTTGTAAAATTACAAAAAGCAAAAAAAAAAAACAAACAAAAGTGCACTTTTTGAGATTTGAGCAGATTCATTTTTTTTTTTATCAAAAAGTTGGCAACTCTAGCGTTGAAGTTAGAAAAATATTTCATTTTTGTTTCAAAACCGCTTTGCAATAGCTTTATCATAATACTTCATTTACAAAACTAGGATAGATCCATTTTCAAAATTTTTACTTTTATTAAAAATTGGTATTTCCATAACTTTTGAAAAAATTATGAAAAAAAAAATAAATTGTATTCTTATAAGTGGAAAAGGAATCTATAGCCAAAATTAAATTTCAAGCAAATCGAAGAGCATGAAGCCAATCACGACATGCAGAAGATGTAATTTTAAAGGTTAAGTAATTTTTTATAAAATAATTCACCAAAAATAAATTCACCTGATAATTTTAGTTTTTTTCAACAAACATTATTTCTACCTCATTTTTTGAGATAGGATCAAATGTTATGGTCTTTTCTTAAAAAGAATAATTTAAACATAAACAAAACTAGTAAGATATATCTTCGACTTAGCCGAAGTTAAAATACCCCCACGGGCGATTCGGAATGGTACTAAATCTTAAATTGCAGCTCTTTTCATATGAGATTTAAAAAATTTTATTATTTTGATGACGTCTAATTCATCTTAATCTAATCTAAGTCTAATTCATATCAAATTGTTTTCTTGCAATTTGTCCTGCAAAAAGTAAAGACAAGCCTTTTTATAAAGTTTTTAATTAGGGGCTGTATGGGAGGTGGGCGTGTTCTTGAGTGGTTGGTGCCAATTTTTCTAACACGCCTCAATTTTGATATAATATACACAAGTACCCAATTTCAGGTCTGTAGCTTAAATATTAGCCTATTTATAGAGTTTTCAATATTATGGGTTGTATAGAAGGTGGGCGTGTTTATCAATGGATGACGCCCATTTTTTTAACACATCTTAATTTTATTATAAAAAGAATATATATCTAATTTTACTTTTTTTGTAGCTTCGACAGAAGTCTATTTATATAGTTTTAAATTTTGGGGTTGTATGAGAGGTGGGCGTATTCGTGGGTAGATTGCGCCTATTTTTTTCTCACGTCTTAATTTTATTATAAAAAGAATAAATATCTAATTTTACTTTCGTAGCTTCGACAGAAACCTATTTATAGAGTTTTAAATTTTGGGCTTGTATGAGAGGTGGGCGTATTCGTGGGTGGATTACGCCCATTTTTCTCTCATGTCTTAATTTTTATATTAAAATAATAAATATTTAATTTTATTTTTGTAGCTTCGACACAAGCCTCTATATATAGGTTTCAATATTGCGGTTGTATGGGAGGTGGGCGTGTTAGTGGGTGGATGACGCCCATTTTTCTAACACACCTGAGTTTTGTCATAGACTATGTAAATACCGAATTTAACATTTGTAGCGTAAATATTCGCTTCTTTATGGAGTTTTCTTCATTGGGGTCGTATGGGAGGTAGGCGTGGTTTTCATCCGATTTAGCCAAATCTCGAAATTGATCTAAATTTTTTAGAAAAAAGCTTAAATATCGAATTTCAGCACGATAGCTTCAACATTACGGCTGTAATCGTGTCCACAGACAGACGAACAGACAGACGAACAGACAGACGAACAGACAGACGGACAGACAGACAGACGGACATCGCTAAATCAACTCAGGTGGTGATGCTGAGCAAGAATATATATACTTTTCTATACCTACCACGCCTCCTTATGGGCGTTACACACGTCGTGACAAAATAAATATACCCCTTACGCAGTACGAGGGGGGTTTAAAAAGTAACGGTAAAATTTTTATTATTTTTTTTAAGTTAACTTATAAGACTTAAATACAAAAAAGTAACGAATTAAATTTATTAAAAAATGGTAGAGATATTGACTTCCCAATTTAGAATATTCAATTTGAGAAAGTTTTTTCTATCTATTGGCATTTGGTTGAAGTACACGCTAAATAACTAACGTAAAATAATGTATTAATAATACTTTTGGTTGAAGCTTCACAGCGATTGTTATTACATTTGAAAGGAAATTTAACAAACTTTAAGATATAATTGTAAAAATTGGAAAACCGTTAAAATTTAAAACATTTTTTTAAAAATTTTTCGATTGAGGAATGTATAAAACTAAATTTTTTAAGAAAATTTTTATTTTTGAGAAAAACCCAAATTCGACGAACTCTAAATGAAACTATTCAATCAATCAATATTTAACAATCGAACTATTGATATAAAATCGAGTTTGCGATTTGGTACCCCTTTGGTACCCCGCTTTAAATACAACTTATATTTGAATTTAGATTATTTTTTTGTATGTAAAAAACCCTATCACAAAGAAAATTTGAAAAAAATTCAACTCCAATTTATCAAGTGATACTGTACAGTATCCTTCTCTCAAATTTCTTACTAAGTCATTATGTAATTTAAGCAAAGCGTGCACAGTTGGGTGACCAGGTTTGAAACTAAATTGTTGATCAGGAAAAAAGCTAAAGTTCATATTAGAATCCATCTTAGATTTAATAACCCTCTCGAATAGTTTACCAAAATTAACAAAATTGGTCTTAAATTGTTAAATGCAAAAGAATTTATGTTTTTTCTTATTAGAATGACTTTAGCAATTTTCCATTTTAACGGAAAATAGCCATTATTGATACAATTGTTAACCTGTAAGTATGAACGTGGGGTCTCAGAGGCCTCTACATATTCGCAATTTTCGAGAATTACATGGAAATGATTCATGTTTATGTTTCATTAACATTAAAAAATAAAAATAACAAATTATTCTTTACATATTTATTCTTTGATTTTCGTTCTATAAGCCACGGCTTGCACGTGAGACCCAGTGATGCTACGAGCGGTACAATTGTACCTTTTGGGGTACACTTTCAGTACCGTCAGTACGAAAGTACGCCTTTTTTTCAAAAGGTACATTTTTGAATTTTGTGATTTTCCATTTCATATTTCCAAAAGTCCATTATTTTCTTAAGGCAACAGCATGCCTTCCACGTGAAAGCGCAGCAGAAGGGCGCGTTTGCTTTAAATTTAGGCTCAAATTTAGGATCTTCGAAAAAAGCTAACCGTTATACTAATTTAAAAACGTTATTTTTTAAAATTTAAGCTGATATGGCGTTTCTTTAGAGCTTTTGGTAATAATTTTCAAAAAAGTACGGTTTTGACTAAAAAAGTACGTTTTTCTCATTCAAAAAGGTACACTTTGAAAATCTCTTATAACATCACTGGTGAGACTCCTTGTCTGTGCGAAAAAATTTCACGTCCCTACTTAAAGGTTAAAAATAATGGTTTTAAAAAAAAATCAGTAGCTCGTTTCTGCAACTTTTGCGACAAATAGTCACTTTTTCTGTCGTCACACTATTTCGTTCCAAAATACTCACTTTTACGAAAGCTAGTGTTTCTGCATTAATAAGTGAGAAAATATTGCTCTGTGATGAGAAAGATACACAAGTGATAGGGAATATATAAAATTGAAACAATTGAAATTTTTTTTTGTTTTGATTTTTTCAAAAATAAAAAGAACAAACAAAAATAAACAAAACAAATTTTTCATGTTTTGACACTTAGTGATGTTGATATTTATAAAACAAACGCTATTCATGCGTTGAGATCCGAGTATTCTTTTCATGCGGTTGCTTAATGCAGTGATACAAATTTTTATCATGGAATAAATCTTATTAATAAAATATTTAAGTTTGTATATTCAATAATTTATATATTGTAATACTCATAATATTGTGTATATTATATATTTATAGTCTAAATGAAAAATTTAAGTTGATACCTTGTACCGGGTAGAAGTATTAGTAACCACTTCATTGAAATCGAAAGTTGCACTATCAACCAAAAATTGTTCTCACCTAATCAGAACATAGTGACAACTTCAGCCGACTCGAGTCGCATTTTTTAATTTACAGAAACACTTTGGCTATTGAATTCCTACGAAAATAGAATTGAAACAAGCGAGACGAGTCACCGACTTTTCTCATTTTATTACAGAGACGGTGCAAGTGAGAATGACGTCATTATGGCGTCAAAGTGAGAAAATATTGTGAGAACTGCGGTGACAAAAGTTGCAGAAACGAGCTACAGAATTTGAAAATTTTTTTATAATAAAATTTGAAATCATATCTGGCCTGATTTTTGTCGCATTGAAAAATTTTGCTGAATTTTGTAAATTATCAGGATTTGCAAAATGAGTATCTGAATTATTTTGTAAGAAATTAAAGTTATCATCAAATATGTAAATTGGAATGAAACAACCTGACCTGAGTCTCATCAATTGATGTATCAATTAAATTAAAATTTGCTTCAAATGGAATATTTTCCTTAAAAACTGTCTGCAAAAGGACCAAGTTTAATTTTTGAAATTTCTTGTTGAGCATAAAAGCTTTTACAAAAGCTGAGATTTTATTTAATTTTTGATCATATTATTTAGTAATTTAATTTACAATGAGTAAAATACAAGAGTAAATATTCTGAATTTTTTCTGTTATAATTTCGATGATAAATATTTTTGCCATTGATTTTTAATTTATAGAGAATTTTTATTTTTTCTGGAATTATCAATTTTCCTTTTTTAAGCTCAATAGTTTCTGAGTGAGAGTTTTTTGTATAACAGAATAACTGCTGTTGTGAATAAAGCAATTGAGTGATCTATGTCAGAGTTAAAGAGATTGTTATAAGAGAGTGGATTTATTTCTTCAAGAGCACTATATAAATCGGAACGAGAATTAGACCATAATGAAATTTTGTAAGAAATAAAATTACGTGAAGTATTGATAGTAAAATCCAAAACGATCCAAAAAGTTTTGGATTTTGGATCCAAAAAATCGTGAAAAAAAGAAACTGAAAAATTAACATTTATAGTATCGTATAGTATATATTTGAGCTAATTAAAAAATTATCAAGAAATTTGAATTGAAATTTGAAAAATTTGAAACCATTTGAATACGAAGGATTTATATCTGACAGCTTATGAAAATCAAGAGAATAAGACTGTAACCAATTACTTATTTAATGTTTGCCATTTGAATTTTCAAGAGAGTCACTCCAATCAGGACTTTGGCATTTTCAAATTTCTCCGCCATTTTCAGCTAATTTCGTAAAATTTGAAAATATCTTAAAATCTGCATGTCAAATAAGTGTTTTTCATAAAAATAACCATTTCTGAAAGTTGAAGAAAAATCTGAGATGGTCAATCGTTATGACTGATACGTTTAAAATTAAATGGCTAATATAGCAGACTCGCAGATTGATAGCAAATTGACAGCTTATTTTGACAAGTGCAATACAAAACAAAAAAATTTACAAAACATGTTTGATAAAACAAACTTCCTCTATAGCTTTAACCAAATTTGTCCAAACATTATAAATAATGTTTTGCTCAGCTTGGAAGAAACTCATGAGACTGTTACTCAGACTCAAAATACCTTTTAATAATTATGTCATTTAGATAATAAGTTAATTAATAATAATAATACTACTCACCCTGCTCATCTTATGTGAAAAATTATAAAAAATTAATCCAGAAAATTTTCCTCACGCACCGACGATAAACCTTAGAATGTTTAACTAACGTATGTTTCAGCAGCAATTTCAAGAGCTGAATTGCTCACAAGACCGGGTCAGCTGGTTGAAACTATACCAAGAAACCTGTTTCTATTGTTGTGCCAAGGAACTGGTACCCGTCTTGAATGCCGCCGCAATAAGCAAGTAATCGTGCTTGCTGAAAAACTTGTTTGCACTGTCGACGCGTTAAACGTATCAAAAGAATCTAAAATTTGAATTTAGCGTAGAAACGCAGCAACAATGACAAGAACAACAACTGTTGTGCGCTTGTGTGTTTCTGTAGCGTGCGCTGGCTGATAGACAAACCCGCTTATATCGTGGTGCCCCTGTTATAAACCCGCACTCCTTCCTCACAACCAGAACTTGTTAAATATCGACGTTCAGCTTGGAGATCGTACCGTCAACGCTGACAAACCGAAACTGAGACAAACGCTACGAAAGTCTGTCGGTGCCCGAATGGAAAAAAATACAACTTTTGTTAAATTAAAAATAACCGGTTCTCTCTTCTTTAGTATTAATGTGCTCTTGAGGCGCGTTATTTGTATTGTTCACCCTGGTATATGTGGATGATATTGATTATACGTGGTCAAAAACATGTTCTGAGAGAGCTTTACTATACCGTTGAGTTAGTGCCTAGGTTTTATCGCTTGCTGATAGAGAATATGAAGAGTCTGCGAGAAAGTGAAATTACACAGAAACTAACGGGAGTAAAGTGAGAGCGCATTTACTCACATAACTAAGTATTCCATTTTTTTATTGTTTTATTTTTAGTTGCATTCATGTTGATTTTTAAATAAAATATTTTCTTCTTTTTATTCACCGCTTGCTTAGATGATAGTTTGTTCAATTGTTGCACGAGTATTTTTTTTTGTGATGTCACCGAGATATAGACACTTAGCAGGGGCGGTACATAACTTGTGGAAATCATTTAGCAAAACAGCTGTGTGTGTGTGCAGGCATATCATATTTTAAAAATTTCGAAGTAGGTTTAGCATTTGCTTCATGTTAAAGTTGACAATCAAAACTGTTAAATAAGAACCGTTTGCTTCAAATTGTATTCAAAGTCGATTAGTTGCAACATACAGGCTATCACAAAAGTAAGTGTACAGTTTTATTAGAGATAAAAGTTTTTATATTAAGACATAGAAAACAAACTTAAGGCGAACAAAATTAAATTAAAACTGGTTTATAAGTAAGCTAAAAAAATTAAACAAATTGATAGTGTAAAAATAAAACATCATATCTAGGGTTACCAGATAAAAATATCGCTTAGGACCACTATTGCTAGATTGAGGTAAATTTCCCAAAATGAGGTAATTTTTGACTCATTTTTTGGGCAGAGGTAAAAAAGGTAATTTTTGACTAAAAGTAGTAAATTTTTGTGATATATAATTATTATTTAGATTTCCAAATACAGTGGAATTCACTTATAACGACCTCGGTTATAACAACATTTCGGTTATAACGTCGTATTCTTGAAGTCCGCACATTTTAATTGATTATTCCTTAGAAACTGAGTTCGCTTTTAACGTCGTCGGATATAACGACGAGTTCGCATAAAGCGACGCAGTTTTCATAAAATATGGTAAAATATTTTCACATATAGCGACGACGAATGCATGTCAAAAGCAAAATGTAACTAGATATTTGAAATTCTCGCTTTATGAAACCGAAATAACCGTTATAAAATAAATTCACACTTAGATTGCATTAGAGGATCAAATTCCTCCATCCAGAGCGGCATTTAATGCTTTATCTTCTTTTAAAAGGTTTGTATTTATTACAGTATGTGGTGCCCGTGGCATGCAGGTTTAGTGTGTGGCTTACTCGGAGCCCGTATTCGATCCCAAGTCGCGGCGAAAAGTTGTTTCAATAAAAAAATTTTTCTGATCGGTCACCACCTCTCTGCAGACAATGGCAAACCTCAGAGAGTAACTAATGCCATGTAAAGCTTATTGAGAATATGAACATTAGCCTATCGGAGTCGGCATAAGAGATGTAGGACCAGTTCTTGGTCAATTGTGTGGAAACATTTAATAATTCGCACAACACATTTGATCATAAGAAGCTGGGTCAAAGTCCTTTTATGGGCTGAAATTGTCAATTTGTTTGTGTGGTTTGTTGTTATTTATTACAGACAAGGTATACATTAGTTTTAATGTTTTTGAAGGTTTGCTTTATTCGGTTAAGGTGCTGAAAATTTGTCTCTTGAATACCTTTTTTGAACTTGAACGGAAGTCAGAGCGGATTTACACTGCAAAGAGCAACTTACGCCAAGTCAATATTACAGATTATTTAAAGCAAATATAAGTTTATTACATATGCATATGTTATTATTTTATTCATAAACATACTTCAATAACGTATATCGTCTTTGTATGTATTTCCACTAAGTTTTATGTTTAAGCTTTTAATATTTATAATTGGAATTAATTTTCTTTATAATAAATTAATTAAATTAATAAAAAACAACAAAAAAAATTATGTTCGCATATAACGACATTCGGTTATAACGACGAAATAATCCGGTCCCTTCAGGGTCGCTATAACCGAATTCCACTGTATTTTAAGTTTTTTATCAGTTTTATTACCTCTCTGAACGTACTCACAAGCAGTCCTTTATTATTGAGAATTCCCCTTTGTACCAAAAAACAACAAATGTAGGATTGTTTTAATTTTTGATTTGCAGCAAATTTTAACTTAAAAACTAAGGAAATAGTGGAAACACATCAAGACATAAGAACTAATCAAATGTTTTGAAATTGCATTGAATATTGCTTAAAAGAATATCGATTATAGGAAGCCATGACTAGTTCATACGAAAAAAGTTAATGGAAAAGTGGATAAAAGAAGTCCCTCACACATCGTGAACTGGAAAAGTTGTTGGAAATAGGAAGAAACGAATTGTTCAAGGCTAGCAAAGAAATGTGAAGTGAGTTATAACGACTGTTGTAATTTTTTTAGAAAAAGCTAAATTTTCTCAGAAAGTGACAATTTTTACCCAAATAGTTGTAAATTTCAGTTCGGCTCTGTGGCAACACTTCTTAGGAGGCCAACGGATCTCAAAAAAGAGGACATTTGTTCTAGGGAAAATGCAAAAGGAGGACACATTGATATAAGCTTTATATTTCAATTATTATGCGACGCGACAATTACTCGAACTCGTTGTTTTACCTGTTGTAGAAACCGGTGATTCGCTGCGTATCGATAAAAAAGTTTGCGAATTCGGAGTAAAAAATGGCTATTATTGAAAACGCAGTTGATCCGCACTCCATGCAAATTTAGTCACTTTCATCCGCAACAAAAGTGCGGATGCGGATTTGAAGAAAATTTCTCCAAAAAGGAATGTACAGAGATAAAATTTTGTATGTAAGCATTTTATACCAAAACTGAGATGTGTTCAAAAATTAGGCGTAATCCATCCACGAACACATCCACCTCCCATACAATCTACAATAGTGAAAACAGCATGGCTGAATGCATTTTCTCATTTTTCTTTAAAAAAAAGGGAGATTCCTTTCTTTTTTTGCAGGACAAATCATACAAATATTTTTTAAATTCAAAACTCAACTTTGTCAATACATTTTTCCCTCAGATATCCAAACAATTATTTTTATTTAAAGTTTATAATAAAAACCATTGAGTTTAAAAGAAGTCTACGACTTTCAAAGTACATTTTGACTAATATCCGTTTTAAGATGGCTTTTAAAAAAAATATATTTTCGTTAGATCCCTAACAATCCCTACTGTCTTATTAATTAATTATTTATTAATTCAATTAAATTAATTAATTTTCACTTTATATGGGAGGTTAGCGGAGGCCGTATCCGATCTTGATAAAAGTTGTGGCGTTCGTTATATATTTCTGAAAAAGTGACACATGCTAAATTTCATATGCTTACAATGCACAGTGGATCGATTTGAAAGAAAGGACAGAACTAGGAACAAAAATCAATCTAAGAAACGCGAAGTAAAATATAAGTTTTTCTATTCATAATAAGCCAAAGTTTATATTTTTAATTAAATAGCCGATTCGTGTTGCTTTAGGAACTGCCAGCACCTGTTGGAAATCAAGGTTTTTTTGCAAACAAAAATATATATTACGCAAAAACTTTAAAAAATAATACAGAGATTTTATAAATAAAACTTTATATATTTGTTTGTATTTGACTTAAATTTGTAAAATAATAAAAAAATAGTTGTAAAAAAGTGTGAAATAAGAAAATTTAAAAATTTTTTAAAATCTAAAAAAAATAAATTTAAAAAAAATAGATAAATAATAAGTAGCTCGAAAGTCATTCCATTTGAAATTCTAAAATGAGCAATTTTTATTCAATTCAAATTAAAAACGTTTTCCTAAATGCGAAAATTTTCTCCTACCAAAAATAAATTTTTTTATAATTAAAAATATTTTTTTAAATTTTATTTAATTTTTATAAATTTCGTATTACTTTTTAAAATAAATTTCATCCAAGCAAGGTTTTCCTTGAAAAAACTTTGTATCGAATGTGAACAATATAAAAAAAAAAATTGCAATAACCTTGTGAACCTGTAAAATAGAACCTGAAAACATGACTACGATAATTACACAAAGCATCAAAAGAACAAATTTTATTCAATTACGGAGATTTGATTTTATTTTCGTATTTGGAATGATTTCCAGAGTAAAATTGAGCTACCAACTTTTTGGGTGGCTGGTCTTGGTTAAAAGTTATGTGGCCTGAAAGACCCAATGGTGTGCCGAAATTATAGCCATCATTATGGGTCTTTCAGACCCCATAACTCTTGACCCAGAGCAGCCAGCCAATATTTTGGTACAAAGTTGGTTCCAATTTTGCTTTGGAAGATATATTTAATTCGAAAATAAAACCAAATATTCGTAACTCACCTCTTGATGCATCCTGTTATCGATTGAATTCAATTGAAATGCACAAGGCTTACTTCTCATTTAGAATGTGAGAAGAAAATTTGGCAAATAGCCATGACATACCTCATATGAATCCTCCTGGTCTGTATCGCTGATTACCTCGCCGGATTCGGTATTTGTTACATCGTTGTACTCATTCAGAAACTCCATCTCATTATAGCACCACAGAGTAGGCTCGTACATCGCTTCATTTGAGTTATTTTGCTTAGCTGCCAACATTTTCGTCTTCTCCTTGGCCAGCTGACACTTGAGGGCTCTCAATTTTTTCTTAACCGATAGACGTGTCAAATCTGGCATATGCTTCTTCAATTCCTTATATATGCCGTCATAGTTCTCACAACGTTTTTTTATGTTTTTAAAATTCGGATCCAATGGATTGTATAAGCAAGGACACTGTTTATATAGCGTTATAAGTAATGATTCATGTTCACGATTCCAGGATTTTTTCATATTTGAGTCATCTGACGCACGGTTGTTTTGACGCAGGAATTCAAGCTCGTTGTAACACCATAAGGTGGGCACATAACCGGCATGACTACGCTTAAGTTTTGATTTTTCTTTAGCAAGTTTACTTCGTATGTCATCTAACTTTTTGCGTATAGCTTGAAGTGTTAAACCAGGTTTGTATTTTCTTAATTCACTCAATATTTGCAGAAAACATTCGCTACGTTTTTCTTTATTCTTATGATCCCCATCAAGCCTGTTGTACAAACATGGTCGCTGTTTGTATAGTTCTATTAATTTTAAAATATGCTCACGATTCCAATCGGTTTTCAGATATGAGTCAATTTGTTTTGGTTCGTTGCAGTTCATAAACATCAAATCATTATAACACCACAGGGTGGGCACATAAGGCTTGCGCGGTGCTGTATTTATGCCGAAATTACCGCTATTCAACATTTTTGCAGTCATCACGTTGGCGCGTTCTTTGGCCAGCTGTCCCTGTAGAGTGCGTAATTTTTTCTTTAAATTGGCAACCGTTAATTCGGGCTTAAATATTTGCATCTCTTTTAAAATGAGCTCAAATTTTTCATTTTGTAGAGTTTTATTTCGAAAATCAGGATGTTCTGAGTCGTACAAGCATGGGTATTCCTTGTAATATGAAATAAATAGTCTGGTGAACTTTTTATCCCAGAAAGTAATTTTATTGCAGCCATCGTAATTCATTTTAGTAAAATTATCGAAGCACACAGTTGGGTAAATAAATATTAAATAAAAACTTTCGAATAATATTCACTCCGATCTTACTACACGACACTTGAAGCTGGCTAGCTACTCGCAACAAACAAAACAAGAATAAACTAACGTCTGGCAGTAAAACACACTTAATGGTCATATACAGAGAACCTCTTCTGTTTGGCCTGCGTGGAACCAGTTTCAAAGTGCGTTATACCTGAACCGCATTGAATTGCTTGCATTGGTGTGTGTATTATTTTTTTTTTTTTTGCTAACTACGATATGACAACAAAACCTCACTCAGTTGTGCCTGACTTCATTGCTTATGCCCCAAATATTCTACTAAGGCCAGGCTCAAAACCGGTTTTAGACTCTTAATTCAATTGATACACATGCAAGTTGTTTTACTTACCGCACACGTGTTTTGAGTGAGCGAGCAATGATTGTAGCCGTTTCAAAATACTGGTTTGTCTTCTTTTCACTCTTAGCATTAACCCTTTGTAGGGCAGCGTAGCTTATACACAACAACTATTTTCTGTTCATTTCTTTTAGGGCTATGTTATGCTGACGGTCATGGGCTCGTCATGGGCACGAGTTTTTACTCTCTTTTTCCGTTTGATGAATGTCGTGCCCAAAGTATGTTATGCTGGCGGTCATATGATCCCTGATCACTGGTACACTTTATGCTACTTTTAGTACTTTATGCAAAAAAGTATTGTCGTTCCTATGTGTAATAAAGAACAAACTGAAGTGATACATTGCTCTCAGCATTGTATAAGTCAATTTATAAACACTTGCTAGCAATAAGGTTCCTATTAATTAAGTTTTATTTGTTCCTTTATACCTTTTTTACTAAAATGCACTATTCTCATACCATACAGCACTACTTTAATACTAAAAACCAAATATTGTGAATATTTCCACAACGTAACACTGTTTTGATCCAGTGATTTGGTATCGACAGCCAAATCATTTGGTGACCACGGTGGTCAAAATTTGTTCCCTCGCTCACTCTCTCAAATTTCCCTTTTACATTGAAACAACAACAATTCGTGCCCATGACGAGCCCATGACCGCCAGCATAACATAGCTCTTACTTCGCACTTTATATAAGTGCATCTGGTTGCTTTATATCATTAACATGTTCCTGGAGTAACTTTTAACTAGTTTTCTTAATTTATTCTTATCTCAAAATTAGTTATAAACAACTGGCTGATAAGCCCAGATTTGCTCTGGATTTTATTTTTCAAAAATATTGCATCCGGATTTGTTTTTCTTATATTTTTCTTTCAAAATAATATATGAAATTTTGTAAGAATTTTTTATAAGAATAGCAAGAAAATACCGAGAATTGTTATTCATGATAAAGTCTCTTTTATCTCATTCCAATGAAATGGAATCTTGCCATAATATATATTGTGCCGATATTTTCGATAGTTTTGAGTAAACACCAATGTTTTTGGAGTTACAAAAACAGAACAGACTTTTCTTTCATTATATAATCGAAAAAAATTTTTGAAGTGAAACTTCTTTGGCGGCGAGTGAAATTTCAAGGTCATTTTTCGTGACGCTAGGCTAACGTTTTCAATTAATATGAAAATTAAAAAAAAAATTATTGCCGCTGCCAAGAATTGAACCCCGAACATCGTTGCTTATAAGACGGAATCTATTCCTTTACGCCACGTAGGCACATGAAACAAGTCTAACAAAATGTTATTAAAAGTGAACACGTAACATAATGAAAATAACATTAACTTTAGATTAACATTGACATTACATTATTAACATAACCGTAACATTAATTTTCATCCTAAGAGTATGCACGGAAAAAAAAATTGAAAAATAGCTAAAACAGGAGCAGAACGCGTTCGTGAATATAGAGAGCGAATTAGAGCTCTTAAGAATACAGCCGCTGCTGGGTCTGCAACTAATGATGAAGGTAAGGTGATTGCAACAACGGCTGAGTTTCAAAATGCATTTTTACGAAACATCAGTGTATTTTGGTGAATCTACAAAGAACCAATCCCCAAAAAACACACTGATGCATCTCAACAAAATTTTAAAGCCAACCAAGTTGATGTACTCAACAATCAACGTTCGCTGCTTTATGAGGCCCTCTATCAACATAGAAATTATTATGATCAGGGAGCAAAAGGAAATAATGAAGATTTGCCTCTGCTTTCGGAGGCTCCTTCAAAGAGTACTATGCAAATGCAATCCAGCATTCAAAAAGTAACAGTGTTGAGAAGACATTCGAAAGCAACTAAAACACCAACTGAACTAAAACAAGGAACGAAAATAACTGTTATTTTACAATTTTCAAATGAAAAAAATGGTCGAAAGACTTTTTCAAATATACCATTATGTTACAAATGTTCTCAGCCTCACGAATATTAAGTCGCTTTTAAATTTTAAACTGATTCTTTAAAAGTTAATTTCTTGCCTAGTATATTTCGAGGAAAAATAAAGGTTACTTTTGACTTTTATTTTATCGGTCAAAAATAGCAGTTATTTTGTGACTTTAATTTTTTCGGTCAAAAATATCAAGCAATTTGTGTTTTCTTATAGGCCGCTTGACAGATTGAACTGTTGACACCATGTGAAAATGTCTCACCGATGAGATGAAAATAATAATATCAAAATTTTTTTATCGGTAAAATGACTTGAACAAATATAAATTACCTGATATTTTTGACCGAAAAATAAACGGCAGAAAATAGCTGTTATTTTTGCCCAAAAAAACTATAAGGCACAAAAAACTGTTATTTTTGTCGGAAAAAATAAAAATTAAGAGATAAAAGTTAATATGTGACACTTTCGACAAAAATCATATTCGGTACGTTCCCTGGATGCAAGTATTGAATAAACAAATTATTATTCCATTTCGTATTGATTGAATTTCTTTTCAGATACTTTCGCTCTCTATCACACTAAAATCTCTCTTAAAATAATCTCTCTTACTGTTAAAGAAGTTTCACTTCTGCCACGTGTACGTTGCTACACGAGAGTTTTTTTTTAAATAGTTAATAGAAACCGTATCCAGGATTTCTACCTTGGGAGGATTTTGATAAAAAAGTTTTTTTGATAATTTTAAAAATAGTTACAAAAATAATTACGACGCTAGATTTTGAACTTTCGAAATGGTGTTAATGACCATTAAAAAGTGCTGTTTTGGTTTTTGCTCTTAATTTTTGAAAAATGTTATGAATTGGTATTAATTTATTGCCGCTCTTTAACAACATTGCTATGCTGTCAAAAACTTCATTCATTGCTGGCTGATTTGTGTTTGAATTTAATTGACGAAAATTACTAAGAGTAACAGAGGTACTTATGAAAATTTTTGTGCGGAAATAACCTCTAAAACAACAAAATTCATGCTTAAATGCAAAAACTGTCTTGCTTGCTATATTTCAGACTGGAAGAACGCAGTACGTATGAAGTTTATTTTTGATCGATATGTTCACAAAACTAACTTTATTGTAATGAAAAGGGATGTTTTTGGACAATTATAAAGTTTACCTGTTCGTCTTCTCAGAAATGTTATTGGTCACTGCTTAAGAATGTACACTCAGATTTAAAAAAGTAAGATAATGGATCCAATATGTTTTACTTAAAGAATTTTGACATAAATTATAAAATTTTAAGCTAAACAGGTTTGAAGTAGATCGATTCCTACTCACGGATTAGTTTTTTTCAATAAAAAAATTTCTCATCGGTCACCACCTCTCTGCAGACAATGGCAAACCTCAGAGAGTAAATAATGCCATGTAAAGCTTCTTGAGAACATGAACTTTAGCCGTTCGGAGTCGGCATAAACCATGTAGGTCCAGTTCTCGGTCAATTTATTTATTTATTTATTTATTTAATCCAGTATAAATTGTAAAATACATAAGTTTTTACATTTATTAAACCATAGAAGGATTGAAAATCCCTGTACATGGACTGGTATCTTACATACTACTTACTAACTAGAATATTCAAGAAAACAAAATAAAAATATTAGATAAATTTCACTTCTTTAAACATATTTTGCATTGCAACTTTTTGTAACTTAACTAAATAATTCCTTGTCTTAATATACTTTAAGATAAAATTTAAAATAAAATTTATAATTATGTTTGATCCAATTAATTAATCTTTTTTTTACATTTTTTTTACTTATACGTAGTATTTTCAGTTCATTTGGCAATAGATTATAAACTTTGATAGCTTTTATGTGGCTACATTTATTGCTTATCATTTTTTCCATCTTTGGTAAAATAATGCTTCTATTTCTAGTTCTACTAGACGAGCAGATATATTTATATTTTAGTTCATCATAATGATATAAAAGTGCTTCAACAGAAAAAAATTTGGACAAGATTAAGAGGTTTTGTATCAATTTTAAATGTATTTTTACTCAGAATTTTAAGAATTCTATTCTGTAATACTTGAAGTAGATTTAAATTATTGTTATAAGCTCCACCCCAGGCTATATTACCACAACTGATAATACTATGGAAAAAAGCATAATATATTATTTTCATTGTAGAAATATTCATTACTTTTCTTAGTTTGTGAGAAACATAAACAAGATACTTAGTTTTCTTAATGATGAGTTCAATATGTTTGTCCCATTTAAAATTATAGTCAAATATAATTCCTAAATATTTGCAATCCCTCACTCTATTTAGTATTTTATCATTTATTTTTATAACAACATCTCTTGGGACACTATCACAGTAATTACCAAAAGTCATGAATACTGTTTTATCTACATTAAGTGATAATCTGTTTAAAGCTAGCCATGTAGCAATTCTTTTTAACTGAAAATTCATCTTGTTTTGCACTTCTAACCAATTTTTACTAGAGGATATAACTGCTGTATCATCAGCATATGATATAATCTCATCTTTACTTAATTCTTCAAGTAGATCGTTTATGTATAAAATAAACAAGAGAGGACCAAAATAGTACCTTGTGGAACACCCATTTTGATCATTTTATACTCACTTTCTTTTCAATTTACTTTTACTTTTTGCAATCTATCATTTAAATAGCTTCTTATAAGATTGTGTGCAACACCTCTGATACCCATATGATACAGTTTGTCAAGAAGAATTCCGTGATCAACTGTATCAAAAGCCTTTGCCAAATCTAGAAATGTAACAATAGTAGGTTTGCTTTTGTCTAAATTATTGTATAAAATATTCGTTAAAAATTGTAGAGCATCTTTAGTGCCTCTGTTTTTAACAAATCCAAATTGATTATCCGATATAATTTGACAGTTTGTGACAAATTCAAAAATTCTACAATATACAACTTTTTCAAAAATTTTTGCAATGTTAGAGATCAATGAAATTGGCCTGTAGTTATTTTGAGTGCATTTTTCCCCAGATTTGTGAAGAGGAATCACATCAGCTTTTTTAAGACCAAAAGGCCAAATTGCCAATTTTATACTCAAATTAATTATGTGAGCCAGTGCTTCACTCAAAAATAAAACTAAACATTTCAAACACCTTGGTATTAATATTAAATATCTACACCCCCTTTTTTAACTTTTAAATTATAAATTATTCTCTGAATTTCAGTTCTATCCGTAGGTTTAAGAAAAATAGATTTAGTATTCATTGCAGGCATTTTCAAAACAACATTTTGAGGATCAATAATTTTATCTTTGAGCTTAACCCTCACTTTGGCACCAATCTTTTACTACGTAATCTGGCACATATTTACATTTGTAAATATTTTTTTTTGTCATCATTAAAGATAAACAGAACCTCTGAATTTGCATGATTTTTTAGGTGGAATATATGTATTAATACCTTCTAAGTTCAATTCCGGAAAAATTTCACACCGTTGTCAAGTGGTTTAGAAGCTATAGGGTTCGCAAGTTGGGAAAATGGGCCTGGAAAAGTCGTGTTTTTTTTTCCAACAATATCTAGCTTTATGGGTATCAAAAGAAAGGTTTTTCTGTAACCTATTCAAAAAATTAATAACCAATCAAATCCATGCATTACTTCTTACGATATAGCGTTTTACATATTATGCACACTTGACGGTCCAGCCCTTTACCAATAATCAAAATGTAAGTATGTAGATCAAATTAAAAAAAATTTATAGTTCCAATGAATAAACAAAAACCCATTTCAACAGAAAATATACTGTTTTCATTAAATTAGTACTTCCAGCAACAATATCAGAACATGACATATTGTTGTGCCAGCGAACCAAAAATTTTTGTTCATTAATATTTTCCCAATAAAAGCTATCAAATACGAAATATGTGTATATAGAAAATATGTGAAGAGTTTTTCCTTATAATTTTTTTCTATAAATAATACAAAAAATGCGTTAAAACACCAGAAAAGCCTTTAAAATACAAAATATTTACATATGTAAATATGTACCAAACTACGTTATAGAAATGAAAAATTTTCAAAAAGTATCAAAAAATTCTAAAATTAAAAACAACTTTTGAATTTTCAGAAAGAAAACAAAAAAATAGCCACAGAGTCCAAGCCATATTCAAATCGAATAAAAAAGAAAGGAGTTATGGCAAATTTAAAATTGGGATATTTACATATGTAAATAGTGCCAAAGTGAGGGTTAATTCCAACTTCACAAAAATATCTGTTCATTTTATTTGCAATTTCAGTATTATCCGTTATTTTTAAATTATTTTCATCAATGATATAGTTAATATTAGTTTCTTTTTTGGTCTTTTTATTAACCTTGGTGTTGATAATTTCCCATAGTTTTCTAGGATTTTTAGAATTTTCCTCTATCAATCTCTTATCATGTAGGATTTTAGCTTCAGTTATCACTTTTTTAAGTGTGTTTGAGTATTGCTTTTATCTATTCTGCAAAACTAAATTATAAGGTTTTCTTCTACAGGAGTGATATAATTTTTCTTTTGTTACATAGGATTGCATGATGGCTTTTGTGACCCATATTTTTCTTTTTTTGGGTCCCCTTTTTTAGCATTATCAATTGTGTTCAAATATTTAATAACACACACAACACAATTGATCATAAGAAGCTCGATCGAAGTCCTTTCAAGGACTGAAATGGCCAATTTGTTTTTTTTTCCAAGTCTCAGATTAAGGGAAAAATCTCTTGACAATAGAGAAAAACACAAAAAAGTACGGGAGCGCTTTGCGTACAAAAATTGTACACGCAGAAAACTTTAATTTTCGACTTGGATTATAGCAAACATATTTCTTTTTACTGTAAATATGTCTTACAATTCTGACCATACTTTGTTTGTTATTCATGTTGCTATCTTTGTGACAATCATTTCAATGTTTGCTTCTTATTCCAGGAAACATGCTTTGATAGATTTAAAAAAAAATAGTTTTGATGAAAACATAGCCGCAATATGTTTGCAATAAAAACAGTAATTTTTTTGCCATGATCATATCATATTTGTCAGAAACATACAACATGATTGTATACAACATTATATGTTCATGCAATATTCGTGTTCGGTTTGCTTGTTTTGTTTGAATTTTGTTCGCTCACACGCCATCAGGCGATTGGCATGATGGTGAGTGTGTTAGGCTGCGATTATAGTGAAAGCGATTCAGACAGGCAGGCAGGCAGGCAGGCTGAAATCTGTGTGAAAAACGAGATGCAGATAGCTATCTATCTCGCTTGTTCACGTTGCCTGCCTGCCTGCCTGTCTGACTCGGCGTTCACTATAACCGCAACCTTAGGCTACGATGAGCGACGGTCCGCGTTCAAATCCTGGTGATGTCAAATTGGTCAATTGTAATGATATGCATTTTTTTCTCAAATTATTTGCTTGTGTGAATTTTAATAAAAACAAAATAAAATTAGAGCTCGGTTTGATATGGAGCATCGGTAGTGCAGACGAAATGCTTAAGATTTTGAATAATATTGAAATTAATTCTCAAGTTAAGTATTTATATTAGTTTTTACACATGTTTCCATGTTTCTGGTTTCCATTTTAATAGTTTCAAAGAAGTAAAGGTGCATAGCAATTTCTTTGCTAACTTGTAAACAGCTGATTTTAAGCTATTTGACACTTTTACCCGAAAAAATACCACGGACTAAAATTTGCAACTTTTGACAAGGAGGGGAAAGTTTTACTCTCTCGATTGTACTCTCTTTTACAATTTTTTCGAGTACGAGAACGCTTTTCGGACTAAAACCTGTAAAACTGGTAAAACTATTGTATTTTCTCCAAAATTTTCTGGTTTGATGGCCAAAACATACTGTCTGTAAAACAAACATCTGCTAGTGTTGCATATCGTTGGAAAGGCTTTGAACTTATCTTTCTAAACCGTCACTGCGTAAAAAGCAAATGTGTTGTTGCAAATAGCGAATAGTTTCGCTGCAAGAGCGTTTTAAGTGAAACAACTTCAAGAAATCACAACTTAGCCCATTCCTCCCTACAGGGTCAAAATAGACCCTCACTTCCCACATATTTTTTGTTCGATTTTGCATCCCCTATCGTTTAACTTCATAAAATAACTGTCCGTCTTGTATGGGACGCCCCACTGTGCGACGTGTGTAACGACCATAAGGAGGCGTGGTAGGTATAGAAAAGTATATATATTCTTGAATTGAATAACCCATCGACTCGATTACAGCTGTAATTTTCTAGCTGTCGCAATTATTTTTCATCCACACCGAAATATTTTAATATGTTTGTTATGTGAATTTGTCTTACATATCGTCACCTTAATATAGAAAGGACGTTACATATAATTTTTCGAAATCGTGTTTTTTGCATTTTCTGTTAAAATTCCCTCAATAAAACCAAAAAACATTTGAAATACGGTTTTTAATACTGAATTTGTTGACAATTTTCATTACAATCTGCATTAAAAATTTTGTAATTACATTACATATTTTAAGAAGTTGTAAGAATTTAAGAATGTAAGTTGTTAAGAATTTTTGTATCTCCCAGTAAAATTATGAGTCACGTCCTTTCTATATTAAGTTGACATTTACTCAATACTCTTTATTATTGAATATAGGTATCAATCCGAAATTTTAAACACGTTTTCTACACGCATATTGTAAGTAACCTTTACATACCTCAGATGATTCGCTATCAGTATCGCTAGCTGTGACACCAGATCCGTTGGTCAGAAAAAGCAGATCATTATAGCACCATAAGGTGGGCACATAACTTCGACTTGTCTCATCCGCTCCTGAATATTTTGATTTGATTACTCGTTCTTTGGAGAGTTGACTTTGTAGGGTGCGTACTTTTTTCTTCAAATTGGCAATCGTCAATTCAGGTTTAAATATTTGCATTTCTTTTAAAATAACCTCGTATGTGTCAACACGTAACCTTTTGTTTTTAAACTCAGGATGTTTGGTATCGTACAAACAGGCGTGTGCTTTGTATTTCGAAATGAACAATTTTGTAAGCTCCTTATCCCATAAGTTTCTCTCACGCTCGTCAACGTCTTTGTCCATTTTATAATTTATTAAAGGTTTTTATTTTTATAATTTGAAATGATTTACTTAAACACTTGAGTTGCGCAGTTTAAATGTTTGTTAATCTATTCACGCCAGGCTAAGCAAGAATAAAACCGCTTCTCAAAATGAAAACATTTATGGAGGGGTCTCAGCGCAAGCAATGTGGTCTTGCCAAACCAGTTTGCCAACCAGTGGACGCTAGCGAATTGTTGGCAATCCAGTATCTTAAATGGAATAGGCATATATGTAGAGAAGATCAGGCTAAGTGTGTGAGTGCTAAAAAACAAAAATTTTAAATTCTCCATTTGAAAATTGAATCAACGATTATTTGTGTGCAAAATAAACTTAGTGATAAAACATACAAAAATGTTACCAAATCCCGATAGTTTAAATTTAAAGTTTGCAGTTCGATATAGAAAAGAAGAGCTTAATACAAAAAAAACTTATTTCTTTGTTGAAAAACTGTCAGCTGAATATCAACAAAAATATGAACTTGAGATACTGTTATTGTGTCAGCAAAGTTGAATAAGTTACTATTCCTTTCAGTTTTGGAAACTACGAGAAATGGCGATTATAGTTCTAACATTACTTACTTACTTTCTTTACTTACTAACTTGATGCAAATTTCATTGCGTGTAAATTTTTTAGACATACCTTTATGTGGCATACAGACATTTTCGGACCACCCTGTATTTATGTTATGGTTATACTAACAAAATACTCCGTGTGGCTAGTGTAACGATATCGTCACAATACTTTTTCCGACATGCATAGCTGTATCTCGACATGTACAATGGGTGACTGTTGGAATCTCCTCCTAAAAAAACTTTGAACTTTTATATGAACACCTGCCAAGTCGCGTCAGTTTTGGTTTAACCGTTTGTCCGTACTGTGAGAGCAAAGTTGGACCGACTACGAAATCGTTACAGTAACCACAGGACGTGATTTTGATAACATAAACCTGAAAGGTCAGGGTATATTAACTTTGTGCAAACGTTTGTAACGCATAGAACGAAGCGAGTCCGGTACATATATTCTTGATCACGGTCACCTCGTGAGTCGAGCTATCCATGTCCGTCCGTCTGTCCGTCTGTGTGTTGTAATTACACTGGTTTACAGCCAATATGTACTTTGAATGCCACTATCCTTTTCTCATGTAAAATCGGTCGCTAATTCCGAAAAAAAAATTATTTTTTTTTCTGTCACTCCGTTTTCGAGATATTGCCCACTGTAGGGTTTTCAACGAAAAAAACAAGTTGGTTCCACTTAATTGCATAACTCCAGAACCAACAACAGTAATCAAACAAATGATATATCAAATAAAAGCTAATAAAATTTCTTACAAACAAAGCAAACACTATTTTTTGGTCAAGTTGCTAGTTTTGGCGCAATAAATTCAAATTTCGGGGATTTTTTTTATTTTTCAGAAAAATTTCCAAAAAAAGACAAAATAGTTGCAAATTTCGTTAAGAAATCAAAATATTTTATTACTTTTGATATTTTTTACTAAAAGCCTTTATTTTTCCAAAAAAAATAAGTTATTGTTGAAGAAAATCTATTGAGAAATGAAAAAGTTGTGTTTAATGGAACGAAATCACCCAAATTGTGTGATTATCAATTTATGCATTTGGACTTATTTTATTGCCATAAAAAAAAAAATGAGAACTAAAGGTTGTTGTAATAAAATCATATATTCTTCATTTTTATTGTTCTTTTAATAATCTACATTATTTTTACATTATTTAAATTGTATATAATTATTATTAATAATTTTTATTGTTGCATTAAATCATTTATATTGTTATTTACATTGCAAATAATTTTTATTTATCATTCAGAAATTCAAAATGATTAGAATTCTTGTTATGTCGTTTATTTAATTCGGGATCGGTTTCTCTGATGAGAAACCAACAATAGTCGCCCATCATTCCTTCGTCCCAAAATCCTTGGTACCGATTCTCAATTGCTTTCATCTGTTGGTGGAATCTTCTCGTATGCAACAATTCAACTTTTTGAGACCCAATGTTAAGGTGACATACTTCAGAAATCGTGAAAAACCGTTTGCTATACACTTTACAAAGAATGACAATGTCTGCTATTGCGTAGTCATTCCTGGCTTATTTAATACCTTCGGTCAGCCATACATTCCCAAAGAGTGGCGTTTGTTTATTGATGGCAGTATTAAATATGAATAACACGACTCGAAAATATGTTCTGATATCAAAGTCGTTGGTACACCACGTCGTTGGTAAACCACTATTACAAAAAGGACTGGGCAGAAAGAATTGAGTCGAAAGTTGGAGAGAGCAACGTCAAAAATGTTCCACTCGTCAAAAAGAAAACATAATTCTCCCACCGCTGCACATCAAACTTGGACTTATGAAAAACTTTGTCAAGGCGTTAGACAAAGAAAGCGAAGCATTCACATATTTGAAAACGATTTTTCCAAATCTTTCTGATGCCAAGATAAAAGAAGGTGTCTTCGTTGGATCGCAAATAAAAAGGTGTTAAGCGATCTTCAATTCGCAGAACTATTGTCACCAGTTGAGGCAGCGGCGTGGGATTCTTTTAGGACGACTGTTTCTAGCTTTCTCGGGAACAATTAAAGTGAATCTTACGAGAAAATAGTCAACGAGTTGCTCAAGAACTATAAAAAAATGGGCGTAAATATGTCTCTGAAAATTCACTTTCTGCACTCCCATTTGAATTTTTTTCCGAAGAATCTCGGTGACGAGAGCGACGAGCAAGGGGAAAGATTCCACCAACAGATGAAAGCAATTGAGAATCGGTACCAAGGATTTTGGGACGAAGGAATGATGGGCGACTATTGTTGGTTTCTCATCAGAGAAACCTATCCCGAATTAAATAAACGACATAACAAGAATTCTAATCATTTTGAATTTCTGAATGATAAATAAAAATAATTTACAATGTAAATAACAATATAAATGATTTAATGCAACAATAAAAATAATAAAATAATGTAAAAATAATGTAAATTATTAAAAGAACAATAAAAATGAAGAATATATGATTTTATTACAACAACCTTTAGTTCTCATTTTTTTTTTTTATGGCAATAAAATAAGTCCAAATGCATAAATTGATAATCACACAATTTGGGTGATTTCGTTCCATTAAACAAAACTTTTTCATATCTCAATAGATTTTCTTCAACAATACCTTTTTTTTTTTTTGGAAAAATAAGGGCTTTTAGTAAAAAATATCAAAAGTAATAAAATATTTTGATTTCTTAACGAAATTTGCAACTATTTTGTCTTTTTTTGGAAATTTTTCTGAAAAATAAAAAAAATCCCCGAAATTTGAATTTATTCCGCCAAAACTAACAACTCGACCAAAAAATGGTGTTGGCATTGTTTGTAAGAAATTTGATTAGCTTTTATTTGATATATCATTTGTTTGATTACTGTTGTTGGTTCTGGAGATATATGCAATTAAGTCGAACCAACTTTTTTTTTTCGTTGAAAACCCTACAGTGGGCAATATCTCGAAAACGGAGTGACAGAATTAGAATTTCGGAATTAGCGACCGATTTTACATGAGAAAAGGATAGTGGCATTCAAAGTACAAACAACTTTTCGTTATTTGTAAACCAGTGTTATACACAGGATAAGAAGGAGTTGAGATAATTGAATGAAACTTGGTACAGATGGTCACATGAACAGAAGGATCTGCCTATTGAATATTTTCATCATTACTCATCATTAATCATCAATCATACAACCCAAAAATTGAAAACTGCATAAATGAGCTCATAATAAGCCTACAACAATAAAATTAGGTATGTATGTAGTTTATATCAAAACAAAAATATCTTCGAAAAATGGGCGTCATCCGCCCACGTACACACCCACCTCCCATACAAGCAAAAATTAAAAATTCAAGCTCATGTTTAACGTACAGAAATAAAATTTAGTACGTGTGTATTTTATATCGAAATAGACGTTTTCGAAAAATGGATGTCATCCACCCACGGCCACGCCCACTTCCCATACAACCCAAAAATTTAAAAATCAATAAATAAGCTCATGTGTAACCGACAGAGATAAAATTTGGTACGCATGTTTTTTATAACAAACCAAAGATGATTTTGAAAAATCGACGTCATTTGCCGACTGACACGACCACTTCCCATACAACCCAAAAATTTAAAACTCAATAATTAAGCTTATGTTTAACCTACAGAGATAAAATTTGGTATGTATTTATTTTACACCAAAACTAAGTTGTATTTTAAAATTGGGCGTAATCCGTCAACGAACCAACCCACCTCCCATACAACCCACAATAGCGAAAATACTATAAAGGCATTAACATGTGAGCTACAAGAATAAAACTTGAAAATTTTATAAAATTTTGTAAATTTTTTATAAAAATTGAAATGCATATAAAATATGGGCGTCATCAGCTCACGGACACGCACATTTTCAATACTATTATTTTATTTTGAAAAAGTAGGTTTAGGTTATTACATAGTGGGCTAGACCAACCTTAGACTTTCTTTACTTGTTATTAAATTACTCTGATTTTCTAAAGACATGTGTATGAAAATCAAAATAAATATTACTATTTGAAAACTATTTTAAAGAGTTTAATCTGTCTGACATAAATAGGTTGTAATGAATTGATTTGATCTCTATCTAGGAGTTATCAAATTTTTTTGCGTCACGTTCTCTATAAAAACAATACATTTTTTGAATATGGCTTGAAATTGTTTAATTTTATTTTATTTTCATTAAATTTTCTTATGATTAGTCTTAAACGATTCCATGTTGAATTTTTTTTAAACATAAACAAACATAAAGGAATTCATTAAACTTAAAAAATATTTAAAGTTCAAAATAAACTTAAACTGTCTATAAAAAAAAAATAACACAACAATATACATATTTACAAAAACAAAAAAAAAAAAAAATAAAATTTGAAAAACCAACTCATTTAAAACAATGTGTTCCCAGTTCCAATTCTTTCAGTTCCCGATTAACTGATATGCTTTGTATTGCTCGCCTTCAAAAACTTCACGCCTGGAAATCTTCACCCCTTGGCGGATCTTTGAGTGCCTGTTGCAGTTGCTCGATCAAGCCAATTGCACGAAAATTATCAGCCAACAAGGCATAATCTTCCAGTGCCTTCAGATGTCGCAGTGCTTCCTGATACGTGCCTATGTCGGGCAACGGCATTGAAGAACGCACTTTTTCATTGTTAATCGCAGTTGTTGAGTACTTAAGCCGTTTTGCGGCTGGTTCAAAATCTTCATTATCGTCTGAGTCCAAGCTAAGTACCGTTGAGGCAGATTTGTTTTCATCGTTGCTATCCATATAGTCGACATCGTCATTTTCGTACGTGATCGTTGGTTCGCCGAACTGCTTGTATTTGGCATTTCGATCTTCTATCGTGGTATCTTTTTGCAATACTGGCATTTGGTTGGCATCCTGTTTTTCACGACGACTCACAAACTGTATAAGATCGACGGCTTTGATAGACTCTTCTTTGGCCTCGCCTAAAAACATTGACTGACGCAGCACCATTAGATCGAATTCGGTTACCTGATACTGCGTCTTAAAGTTATGCAACCAAGCATTGTTGGGATAGAAATTCATAATTGCTATAGATTCCTTGACCTCTAGCGCCTTACGACGCACACTTGCCGCATTGATTTGTATGCCATGATAGACGACACGTTGTATGAACTCAAAAAGCACTCTACCCAGAAAGGCAATCTTTTGCTGGCGTTGACGACGTTCTTCGCTAGTTGAACCATCAGCTTTGCGATTATCAAAATAAAGCAAAACTGCCTCCCTGTTCGAGATAATATTCTTGATCTGCTTTGAACTGCAGTTGTACTTCTCGGCTAGTCGCTGATAGACCGGATTTTTTTCATACTCACGTATGACAGCAACCCGATCCTCTAGTGTTAGTACATTGCGTGCTTTGTAGTCGCGATGTGTGGGCTCCAAATGGAATGTATAGGTGGTAGAATTAGGCTGAAAGAGGGTTTCGAAAATAGAGAAATTCTTGAAAACGTTAATGAGTCACAAAAAAAGCTTTCGTAGTTATGCGAGCAGAGTCAATTAAATAAGCTCTCTTCGCATAAAATCAAACGTACGACGTTGAAACGACGCGACTTACCTGAGTCATGTTTACGGATCAACTAAAACTGCTGAAAACCGTCGTTTGGCCATGCGATCTTGTTCGTAAAATTTTAAGTTCTTCCCCCTCGGTGTTGCTTTGATGGTCTTGCCAATAGCTTTAGCGCAACAACAACAGTGAAAAGAACAACAACAACACGAACAACTGATACGAGCTCGTGCAAGTGCTGCGCAGTTAAAAAACGTAAAACAACAAATCAACAAGTCTTCGAGCGATCTTCTTCGAAGTAAAAATTGAAAGCACTTGAAATCAGCAGCAAGTTCACAGACACACAAACAAGGCCTGCAAAAGCAGCGCCTACACAGTAAAAAATATGAGGATAAATTTTATACTATTTGGTATAAATATAAATCAATTCCAAATATGTTATAAAATGTATACCATAACATCGTATAAACCAAATTTATACAAAGTTGGTATAGATTTTATCCGAAAAGTGTATAAAATGTGTTTACACCAGGTTGGTATACATTTTTATAAGCAAAAGTATAAAATCTTTTTAAACCACATTTGGTTACTTTTTATAGCAATATTGTATAAAAATATGTGGTACATATGTAAACATACATTAAATATGTTAATTTATGTTTTATTTAAAGTAATAAATCAGTAATAATATTTAGGTTCCAATTGATATATTTCATGATATATTTTTTTATATTTTAAAAAACAATTTGACAAGAAAAATAAAGATTCTCTTTATTATTATTCATGACAAGAAGCTGAAGTTTCATAATTATTTTTTTAAAAAAATAATTCATAAAAAATTATTAAAAAATTGTGTGTAATATTGTTTGTTCACGATATATCGATGGTTAAGCTCACTAAAGTGATTAAAGCTCACCTTTTGACAAAAATAGGTTTACTGCTTTTTCCAAATCATCAATATAATATCTACCTGGTGCAAATTTCTTGAAAATGCATAACCAATGGATGCTGCTCAGTATACAGTTGAAATTAGTGTTTTGTATTGAAATATATTAAAATTTTAAAAACAAAATCGGCGTTTCTGAACATTCAAAATTTTTCACTCATCACTTTTGTGCGCTTAACCATCGATAAACACAAAAATTCATAACTGTGCGCACGCTAATTCGCCCAAGTGTATTTTTAAAGCGATGCATCATTGCCTCTAACCGCTTTCGCAAATGGTTGTGAGCTTCGGTGAACGAAACAAACACAACTTAGTGCATGTTATGTTGTGCATTTTGTGTTACTGATGACAGATGGCGCACAAAGCTATGACCAAACGCTACAACTCGAAGGTACGAGATGTCACTTTCATAGCAGGGTGTTTAGTAGTTGTTTTAAATTAATGTAAACGAATGGTTATAAATGAATATAAACGATTTAAAACTTGTCAGGACAGCAGTTGCCACGTTGGTCTTTTTTTAACATTTGGCAAGCTTTTTTAAACCTAAACCTGACCCCCTATTGTAGAATGTCATTAGGAAAAAAAACAAAATTAGTTTTCAAGCCAACCAAACCCCAAAAAAACATTTATATTTAAAATTTAAGTTATGTTTTTATAAATAGTATTTTATTAATATAAAAAATATTTCAAAAATTGCTATAATTGTATTCTTTTTCCACCAAAATATGCAAGTCTTGCAATCAAGATTCAATATCGGAATCTGTTTGTCCAAAAATGCTTTTATTATTTGGATACGAATACTTATCAAAAAAAATGCACATTGTAATTGTTTCCAAAGCCTGGCAAGAATATAAAAAATCGAGTTTCTTTCTCAAAATTTGATCTCTCGCCTAGTAAGAGCCCGAACAGAACCAAAGCGGATGACGGCTGACGGATTCGCCGTTCAGAAGAATACATTTAAATCAGTGTTTCTCATTAGAGCCCGAACAGAACCAAAGCGGTTGACGGCTGGCGGATTCGCCGTTCAGCAGAATACATTAAAATGTATGCACTCGGCAAAAACGAATTCGCTGGGCGAATAAGTGACGGAAAAACGCCAGAATAGAATCTATTCTTTTTTTGCTATGGCGGCTGGCGGTCCTCTCTCTGAGTAACATAAATGTTGCCATACTTTTGCTAAGAATTGGCTGTGTTTAATGTAATTTTTTAGTTTGTAGTATATTCTGACGCTTTGTTTTTTGTGTCTGTGTTATATTTATGTAAATTCGCAATAATATACGATATAATTTTCTGCACAATAGATTTTGATGAAAACTTAATTGAATAAGTTAACATTTTTTCATTATATGTTAATCATGTTGTCCGTCTGTTGCACCCCTATCTGTCAATTGTACCACTACCGTGACAAAAAGCAACTCTGTTCCGACAACCGCCAGCCGCTCTTGTTGCAGATGTGTTTTCAGCTCAATTCGCCGAGAGAGGACCGCAAGCCGTCAGCCGCTTTGGTTCTGTTCGGGCTCAATAGAATCTATTCTATTTTTGCTATGGCGGCTGGCGGTTCTCTCTCTGAGTAACATAAATGTTGCCATACTTTTGCTAAGAATTGGCTGTGTTTAATGTAATTTTTTAGTTTGTAGTATATTCTGACGCTTTGTTTTTTGTGTCTGTGTTATATTTATGTAAATTCGCAATAATATACGATATAATTTTCTGCACAATAGATTTTGATGAAAACTTAATTGAATAAGTTAACATTTTTTCATTATATGTTAATCATGTTGTCCGTCTGTTGCACCCCTATCTGTCAATTGTACCACTACCGTGACAAAAAGCAACTCTGTTCCGACAACCGCCAGCCGCTCTTGTTGCAGACGTGTTTTCAGCTCAATTCGCCGAGAGAGGACCGCAAGCCGTCAGCCGCTTTGGTTCTGTTCGGGCTCAATAGAATCTATTCTATTTTTGCTATGGCGGCTGGCGGTTCTCTCTCTGAGTAACATAAATGTTGCCATACTTTTGCTAAGAATTGGCTGTGTTTAATGTAATGTTTTAGTTTGTAGTATATTCTGACGCTTTGTTTTTTGTGTCTGTGTTATATTTATGTAAATTCGCAATAATATACGATATAATTTTCTGCACAATAGATTTTGATGAAAACTTAATTGAATAAGTTAACATTTTTTCATTATATGTTAATCATGTTGTCCGTCTGTTGCACCCCTATCTGTCAATTGTACCACTACCGTGACAAAAAGCAACTCTGTTCCGACAACCGCCAGCCGCTCTTGTTGTAGACGTGTTTCAGCTCAATTCGCCGAGAGAGGACCGCCAGCCGTCAGTCGCTTTGGTTCTGTTCGGGCTCTAAAAGTTAAAATTTTTTAGTTCAAACTGTACAACGGCCAAGCAACGAAAAAAATAAACAAATTGTAAAACGGATGTACAACAGCCACTATTGTATTTCTTGTTCTAAGAAGGTTAAACTAAGGTTTTTGGCAGTTATACGAAGGTTTTAAGGCTTGAGCTACAATATTTTAAATTTTTCTAGGGGAAAATGCTATTTTTTCTCCCCACAATGACTGTGGTGACCGTGGCGTGCAGGTTAAGTGTGTGGCTTAGCACGCTCGGAGCCCGAGTTCGATCCCCAGTCGCGGCGAAAATCGGTCACCACCTCTCTGCAGGCAATGGCAAACCTCAGAGAGTAAATAATGCCATGTAAAGCTTCTTGAGAACATTAGCCGTTCGGAGTCGGCATAAAACATGTAGGTCCAGTTCTCGGTCAATTGTGTGCAAACATTTAATAACACACACAACACAATTGATCATAAGAAGCTTGGTCAAAGTCCTTTCAAGGGCTGAAATGGCCAATTTGTTTTTTTTTTTTTTAATGACTGAACACTTCACTTCGTTGTAAAAAAACCAATTGGCGCTAGCTTTCAAATTCGTCCTTTGATGAGTACTAATGGAGATCATTTCCGAATATATAAAACACAAAAATTCCGACTCGTTGGGATGAAAAACTAAGAGCCGAAATATGAAAAAATCGTTTGAGTCTCTAGCCAGCAAAATAACCGATGAAATATCCTTTAAAATCGACTTTTGATATCGTCATATTTAACACTAACATACTAACTCTTTCTGTATGTAATATATGAAAAATATTTTTTAATCATAATCTTCCATTGGATTTTCAAAATCAGTTTCATGAAAATCCTTCAAACTTGCGCAAATATTATTCGATTTTAATGAATGATGTCTCTTTGAAAGAGTGTCGTAAAAACTTTCGTTAAGAAAGATATTATGTCGATTTTGGTCAGCATTTCCTAATTCATGCTAATTGGTACAACTTTATTATATCTCTGATAAACGGACGAACAGAAGCAAAATGAAACTAATATCTTTTTTGTAATAAGCCCATATTTCTTAAAATCGAATAATATTTGACAATTTAGAGAAGTATTAATGAAGCAGATTCGGGAAAATGCGATGGAAAATTATGAATTTTAAATTTTTGCTCAGTTGCAGAAATCAATCAGAATTATTTTTTTTATTGAATCACATGACATCACACTGAGAAAAAAATTACATTAAAATTAAAAGAAAAACTCTCAAACTTAAAGTAATTGTACACGATTTCTAGCCGGCGAAAATTTTTTCTTAATTAAAAGAAAATGTTTTGAGTCTTATTTATAAAGAAAGCTGCATTGATTCTAATGAATTGTCTTTTATTTTTTAAATGAATATTAATTCTTTGAATATTCAATTGTCATCAACTTAAAAACATTCTTGATTGAAATGAAAAAAACATCGAACTTAATGAAATTTTATCATAGTTTTCAAAGTTCAACTTTAGTCGAGTGTGCTCGCGTTCGAGTCTTGAAACTCAATTGATCTGGGTTCAATCCCCAACAAGGACACCAAATATTTTATTTTTTTTATTAATGTTTTTTGAGTTGAACTTATTTTGACCGTTACTTTTGACGAAGCAGTTAATGGAACAGAACTAGAATTTCAATAATTAAATTAAAATTTTTGATACTTACACAGTCAAGTGGGTTCGAATCCACGTCTTCCGCGTGACAGTCTAGCACGCTTCCATGGAGCTATTGTGAGATATTGTAAATACCTTATTAAATATAAGTCTTATTGAATCATGCTCACAACCGAGAGCATCATGTGTTATTGCTCATTCGTACATCATCAGCAAGCAACGATTTCGTTTAGTAGCATCAACAAGAAAATTAAAAGAACATTACTTTAAGTTTCTTTTAAAGTTAAGCAGATTCCTTTCAAATAGCTTTGAAAAGTAAATTACATTAAATTTAAAAGAAAATGCAGTACATTTTTTTCTCGGTGCACTATAAACCTAATTCCTGCAGAGTTTGGGTAAGTTTATGTTTAAAAAATAATTATAAAAAAAGAACGAAAAATAACAATTTTAGAGGAAATTTCCTGGTTCACCTCGGTGGCGAGGGACTCGACCGCTCTTCTTCAAATTCAGGCATTCCTTATTTTGTATTACTTTTGAATTAATTTTCATCCAAATATTTCATTTTAGTAGGTTCCAAGCTAGAAGTTGAAGAGACAACTCAAATTGAAGTATTGTCAAGAACACCTCAAGAGGTTAGAATCAGTCTGAAGGAAACAAACTTGAAAATTTAGTAGATTGTACATCAAACAGAATCGATTTAAAATATACATTTGTGGTTTTTACTCATTTGATAAGATGTGTGTTTGCTTTTCATATGAACCACTTTGATTTAATAATTTTGGGGGAGGGGGGGGTTTAAACCCCGAAACCCCCTTTTTTTGCGCTAATGGGTCGGCTGACATACAAAAAAAAGTTTGAAAAAACTACACCCTATTTTCAAGTTGACCTCGAGAGGATTCCGAAAACAAAAAATAATTTTATTTTGGACCCCCGAAAAAACAGCCAAAATAGTCTTAGCGTTACATGTCAGATCTTAAAAAATAGATGTCGTTGAAAAGGGCTTAGCGAGCACTACATTGTATTTTTAGAAAATTCTGACTTTTGAAGACATATTCAACTAGTCGGGGCTTACTAGCCCGATTTACCCCCCTTAAATTTATTTTTTTTTTCTCACAAGACTAAACTCCTTCAAATTTGTTTAATTTGTGTCAAAAAACTTATTTATTAAGTTCAAAAGCAAAGAAGTTATAAAAGTTCAAATATTTGATATAATCCTTTATTCTAAACAGGCATAGCTCTGTGAAACATCGCTGTTGTAAATTGCTGTTGTAGAGATTAACAGAGCAGTCGTATTTTTCTGCATATAATAAATAGGCAAACAACAAAATTGGTCGAATTTCAACCACAGGCGATACTAGTATACATAAGTATCGAACAAAAATTTTCAACGCCCACATACCAATTTTCATTTGGCTTTTCCCAATAAGCAAACGGAGGAAGGGAGAGGACGGTATCGTAGAATTCTACCAAAAGTGGTAGATTTTCTTTTTCAGTTCAGCTTTTGGTCATTTAGTAGTTTATGTTTTAATTTGGTAAATATTTTCAGTTATTCATATATTCAAAAATAAAAATAGCTTTAAGTATAAAATAAAATAATGAACGGTTTAATATTTCGGATAATTTCTAACTAACATAGCTTAAACAGTTTAATTATATTTTATTTTATCTAAAAAAATTTTAAAAATTTTAATTATTACAAAAATACTATAATAAAAATAAAATACTATACTATGACTAAAATAAACAGAGTCATCCGTTACTTAACAATGTGAACAGGGTGTTGCAGAAATTCAGAAAAGAGCAAAATAAACTTTGTATTAGGTTTGTGTATATGATAAAGTTCAGAGTTGATTTTCTCCGTTATCAATTTAAAGGGGTGAAGAACGAAATTATTCAAAATTCTGTAAAATCCGGCTGAATAAAACACCAGTTGTCCATTATATAAAAAAAAAATAAACAAAATTATGACTTTTTCTAACTTTAATCTGAAATTTTGGAATAATGTTGTGGAGCGTGATATAATAATTTTACCAGGTAGTATTGACAAATGTTGATTCTCTCAGCTACAAGTAAACGAAATCTTGTCAAAAACAGCTGTTCGTTGTTATATGCGTTGGCCACATTCAGCTGTGTCAACTCTTGTGACAGCAACACATCTGGGAGCGCTGTTATCGGTATTGAAGTTTCAGAAAAGTTGTCAAGTTTATGAAATGTCAAACTTTGTATCACATATCAATGGAACTTTTACCGACAAATTAAAAATTTTTGTATTTTTAAATGCATTTTAATGCGCAACTTCATATTTATGTGTATCCAGTTTTGACTTAACAGTTGCCAAATGTTGAGTACGCTGAATGTGACCAGTGAAAATTAACTCTATGCAATGACGGATTGTGAGCGCTCTATTTCTTGTTATATTTTTTGACAGAAGTCTGTTTCCAACAGAAACGTCAATACTACCTTGGAGTTATTATATCATGGTTGTTGAGGTTATTTAGAATATAACGGTAAATATTTAAGCTGTCGTTAATAAAAACAAAATACTTTTCGTCCACTGGGATGTTATAATGTCAAATCACTTCTCAGCTGTCGCTCATTTTATATGACCAGTCAAAAATTTCACACACAAACGTATTCTGCATTTATGCTACCGCAAAATAAATCAATTCCACACCCTAAATAACTGTTATTCATCACATTTAGCTGTTTGTGAAATGTGTGCATGCGCAGTTGGTTTTTTTTTTCGATTGCTTGTTTTATTGTTTGCTGTAGCCTTTGTTGCAGTTTTGATGAAGTAGCAATTGTGCAATAGTTTTGTTTTTTTTTTTTGTATTCACAGTTAGTTTTATATGCCATACAACTATAAAGCTGCATTCTTCCGCAAAGAGTCTTAACTTGACTTCCGCCTTAGCTGACTTCCTTGCTTTTTTGCCTTTCTTCCTTTCTACCTTCTTGTAGCCACCCTTAAAATCGCATGCTAGGTAATAACAGTTGTGCGCATGACTTTATGTCTTTTGTATCGTCAACACTTTAGTTGTTGACAACTGTTCGTTCACGTTTATGCCTCGTTGCATTAATTATTGCCTAACATTGGAAATAATTTGAATACTTGTTTTCATTTTCAACAGGCATTAAGGAAGGGATGATTTCATGGTTTTCACACACTCACAGGTGTTTCTATTTAATTTATTCAAAAATTTTTTAAATTAACAAAAAATAAAAACTTTGACGGAAATTAATTATGTGTGGGATATTGGGTCTATATGTTCTGGTCAAAGTAGCGCTTCATCGATTCGCAAAAGGCATGGGAGTGGTTCGAATGAAAAAGACCAAGTGTTGCAGTTATAGCAAAACTTTATATATAGTAAAAGCACGATTTTTTTATTTAATCTAAATAATCAAATTTGAAGATCTTCACGAAAGAAAACTAAACCCTTTTACAAAATTTTCAGATATAATCTTTGCAATCAACTTTTTCTTTAATTGTTAAGTACAAAGCAGTTTATATTCTCTTCAGATCAATTGTTTTATAAGCTGTTTCATATAAGACAAAGCAAACATTTTTTTACCTAACTGCAAAAGGGCGTAAAATTTAAATTCCGAATTCTTTTATAGCTTAAGAAACAATAAGATTCCTATCCGAAAAATCGAGCATTTATGATATGTATTTCAACATTCACAATTTTTTTCCCATTGAAATGACTTTCTGCATTGATGACTCTGTTACTAAACGACCCTTTCACACCCTTTTCTTCATTTCCTTATTTCCTGCTCTAATTTTCACCTTTCAACAAAAACAAAAAAAACAACAAACAACAACTGCAGCCCAAGTGACCATAGCTAGATTGACGACGACGACGCTGCATTACTTTGCATACGCAAGTCTTTAAGAATTGACTGTGAGAATGAAACAACAAAAAGAAAGGGTTGCTCAAGAAGAACAAGCAGTTTCTTTGATTCTTTTGGGAAAAAAATATGTGTAAAAAAAAACGAAGAAACTTTCAAGAAGTTGAAATAAATTCACAGCCGCAACAAAACAACAATGTGAAAGGAATTACGCTAGACTGGGTTCAATTGCGAAAAATGTCCAAGCGGAACCGCGCGTATGCAACAACAACAACACCAACAGCAGCAACAAGATTAGCTGCCAGCTATAACAAACACATTTGCGCAGCTGTGCGAAATTGACGTAAGAAAATCACAGCTGCGCATGTGTGCGAAAAGCGGCTTCTAATGATTGTTCGTTATATCGTTCGATCGATGGCAAAAAGAAATCGCTCACACCATAGAGACAACAAGGAGACAATTATTTCCGCAAATTAACCTAATATAAGTTTGCAGAGGGAATTTGTTCGGGCTATTAAACCTCATTCATTGCTACTTAAAAATCGACAAAAAAAAAATATATATAATAATGTTGTCTTTTACTTAAAATTAAACGAAAAACTGACAGTGATTTATGGACAACAAATAAAACTTGACCATTTCGGTCCTTGTAAGGATTTTGACCGAACCTATTTTGATCAAATATGTTGTGTGTGTAAATGTTTGTACACAATTGACCGAGAACTGAACTTACATGTTTTATGCCGACTCCGAACGGCTAAAGTTCATGTTCTCAAGAAGCTTTTCATGACGTTGTTTACTCTCTGAAGTTTGTCATTGTCTGCAGAGAGGAGATTGAAAAAACTTTCTGTATTAGATAGTGACTCGAACCTGGGTCTTCCGAGGTTCGTTGGCTTGCATGACACACTCAAGGAACGAACGACCGTGGCCGCCACACACAACCGGAATAAAAACAAAGGCGGAATTCGTAATGGACCTAAAGACCCCACGGAAACACCTTAACGGTGTACAATCCTTTTTACCTAACCTTAACTAATATCGCATATAAGGTTCTATCAAACTTTTATTATGAGAATGATGGGAACTCATCGCAAACCAACTGATTGAAGCTTGTCAGAGCGACTTTAAGCATGAAATATCAAAAACAATTAAACAACATAAACACCATCAATAACTCTGTTGATTAAACAACAACCTTCGACAGTCCTATTAGTACTTATCTTACTCCGCCGTATTTGAATATAGTATGGTTAAGTCTGAGCAACACCAGCTACTTACTTTCTTACTTGGATGGCCATGACAACCCGTAATCGGGTTACGACCGACTTCATCAGCTCTCGCCAGGCACCTCTGCTTCGCGCACGCCGTCTCCAATTTGTTTCACCAAGCACGGTTAGGGCTTCCTTGGCCTGGTTAATCCATCGGAGGCATGGTCTTTCTCTTCGTCATCGACCCTCAGCTTTCTCCTCAAACACCTTATTCGCTGGAGCTTCTTCATACAAACGAAAGACTTGACACAGCCAGCGTAGTCACTGAATTGTTATACTCTGGACTAAGTCAATGTCGTCGTAGAGCTCGTACAGTTCGTGGTTCATTCGAATGCGATAGTCGTCGCCAACTCCTACAGTACCAAAGATTTTGCGAAGAACTTTCTTCTCGAACACCTCAAGAAAGGCTGCATCTGTTTGCGATACCACCCATGCCTCAGCGCAGCAGAGAAGCACAGGCATGATGAGCGTCTTTTAGAATGCTAGTTTTGTCGATGGAGAGAGGACTCTGGAACCGAATAGCTTTCTTAGCCCGTAGTAGCACCTATTAGCAATTGTTATTTTTTATCTCCAGGCTGACATTGTTGATGATAGCTAAGGCGCTGCCAAGGTATGTAAACTCCTTGACAACTTCAAAGTTATATTTGCCTGCTGTAACATGGGAGCCTGAACGCCACGCTTCCCTATTTGCAGACAGCATATAAAGGGTGTTTTTTTATGAGGATTTTTTTTCAATATGGATTACTCTATTGTCTGACAGTTGTTTTGACAGTTTAAAGTGACGTCTCTACTCAGTATTGTTTGGCAAATCATCATGAATAGGTTAACTCCAGAACAACGCTTCCAAATTGTAGAAATTTATTTTCAAAAACAGTATTTAATTAAAAATGTTTATAGAGCACTTCGTGAATTTTATGGTGCACATAATTGTCCGTATTTTTGATTGAATGGATATGTCAACAAGCAAAATTGCCATATTTGGAGCAAAGACAATCCACAGGCCGTTCAAGAATTACCAATGCATCCCGATAAATGTACTGTTTGGTGCGATCTATGGGCTGGTGGAATCATCGGTCCTTATTTCTTTAAAAATGAGGAAGGACGACGCGTTACTGTGAATGGAAATCGGAACAGAACCATGATCAATGAATTTTTTTTTGCCAAATCTTCAAGATATGGATGTGGACGAATTGTGGTTTCAACAGGATGGTGCCACTTGTCATACTGCGGGCGAAACAATCGACTTATTGAAAGAACATTTCGGACCGGTGAATTGGCCTCCGCGTTCGTGTGATTTGACGCCACTTGATTATTTTTTGTGGGGATACGTGAAGTCATTGATTTATGTGGATAAACCAGCAACGATTGACGCTTTGGAAACCAATGTTCAACGTGTCATTGCTAATATAAGCCCTTAAATACTTGAAATGGTGGTCGAAAATTGGACCTCCAGAATGAACTTTGTGCAAAACATTCGTAGTGGCCATATGCCTGAAATTATATTTAAATGTTAAATGCCAAGAAATTATCTACCAAATATAAAATTTTTTTGGCCATTTCATAATTTGGCATGTGTTTTATTTAAATTTCAAATCAGCAAGCTCTTAAAAAAACACCCTTTACTTTGTTTTGCCCTCGTTCACCGTCAAACCCACTTTGGCTGATTCCTTTTCGATAGCGGCATATTCCATCAGCATACGCAAGGAGCTGGACACCTTCGTAGAAAATGGTACCATTTTGATGTACACCTGCCTTTCGTAGGATCCCCTCAATGATGAAATTGAAGAGATCGCATGATAGCGGGTCGCCTTGTCTGAAGCCTCGTTCGATATTAAAGGCTTAGAAGAGATTATTTCCTACCTTGACGGAGCTACATGTATTACTCAACGTTTATCAATTTGTACTCAATTTGTCGTTGTATAAAATTATGGTCTATGGTGGACTATTCAAAACGAAAGCCGCGCTGATGAGGTGAAATTGGTGTTTTTTTATCTGAAGATTATATGTTTTCAATCTTTCACACAGCATTCTCGAATGAATTTCAGCAGGTAGAATGTGAAAACGCTGTCTCCACAATCTCAGAGCACACGGTCAGGGGCGCAACCAGGAATTTTTTTTGGGGGGGTTTTATCAAATGTAGAACTTATATATAAAAACAATTTTACGTAATTACAGCGGCTGAGTTGTAGCGGTTAGTGCGTTCAATTTTTGCACTAATGGTTCCTTGTTCAAACTTCAGTCATGACCAGCACCATATTTTTTTATACCCTAAACCTGAAAGGTCAGGGTATATTAACTTTGTGCAAACGTTTGTAACGCATAGAACGAAGCGAGCCCGGTATAGAAAAGTGTATATATTCTTGATCAGCGTCACCACGTGAGTCGAGCTATCCATGTCCGTCCGTCCGTCCGTCCGTCCGTCTGTCCGTCTGTGTGTTGTCCGTATACACAGGATAAGAAGAAGGAGTTGAGATAATTGGATGAAACTTGGTACACATGATCACATGCACCCAAGGATCTGCACTATTGAATATTTTTGGAATCCGCCCACGGACACGCCTACCTCCCATACAACGCTAAAATGTAAAACTGCTCAACTCAGCTCATATTAAGCCTACAACAATAAAATTTGGTATGTATGTGTTTTATATCAACAAAAATATGTCTTTGAAAAATGGACGTCATCCGCCTACGGACACGCCCACCTCCCATATTACCCAAAAATTGAAAACGCAATAAATAAGCCTCTGTTTAACCTACAGAGCTAAAATTTGGCACGTATATTTTTTGTAACAAAACAAAGATGTTTCTGAAAAGTGGACATCATCCGCCCACGGACACGCCTACCTCCCATACAACGCGAAAATTGAAAACTGCATAACTCAGCTCATAATCAGCCTACAACAGTAAAATTTGATATGTATGTGTTTTATACAAACACAAAGATGTCTTCGAAAAATGGACGTCATCCGCTCACGGACACGCCCACCTCCCATACAACCCAAAAATTGAAAACGCAATAAATAAGCCTCTGTTTTACCTACAGAGCTAAAATTTGGCACGTATGTTTTTTATGACAAGACAAAGATGGTTTTGAAAAATGGCCGTCATGCGCCAACGGACACGCCTATTTCCCATACAACCCAAAAAGTTTTAAACTCAATAAATGAGGTTATGTTTGTCATAGAGAAATTAAATTTGGTATGCATGTATTTTATACCAAAACTAAGGTGTGTTCAAAAATTGGAATTAATCCGTCCATGAACACACCCACCTCCCATAGGGAAAGCACAATAAAGGCATTAACTGTGAGCTACAGGAATAAAACTTGGTATGTGTAAATTTTTCATCAACATTTAAATGCATATAAAATATAGGCTTCATCCACCCTTGGAGACGCCGATTTACAATAAAAAATTTTTGTTTTTTAAAAGTGGGTTTAGGGTATTTCATAGTCGGCCTAGACCGACTTTAGACTTTCTTTACTTGTTTTTTAATTAAAACGGTCACTGTCAGGACATTCTATCCGTACAGAAGGTGCACAGCAGTGGTAGCAGTCGTTTTAAAATAAACTGGCTTCAACGTTTTTAGGATCTGTTCGGCCAAAATATTTTGCAAACACCAGTTGTAGGCCGTTTAATGGATTTTTTTCATGCTTCGCATTTATACGAAGGTTATAAGGCTTGAGCTAAAATATTTTCATTTTTACTCGAGTCCCAATAAGGTCAGCAAAAATTCAATATTTTTATCCCCACATTCAGAAAAAAATACCTACCTTTCTCCGAGAAAAAATTTCTCTATTTTCGATAATTCAATTGAATAAATTTTCACATTTTCAAATAAATATTTCTTCACTTATGGGAAATGGAAATATTTCAATGTCTCTAATAATGATAAGTATTTTTCTCACACAAAAAATTCTCATTTATAGAGAAAAATTTAAGGAAAATGAAAAATGTTTACTAAATTTTGATAAAAAATTCATTGTGCGAAGTATTTTGTTAAATAAAATTAAATCTTTTTTCAAAAATTGAAAAGTCTTATTCTCTTAAAACGATATATTTTTAATATATTTCCCTTTTTCATGGAAGCTTTTTATCATTTTTAGGATTTTTTAGTATCACATTTAGAGAAAAGCATTCTCTAGAGAAAATTCTTTAACATATTTGAGTGCAGTGAAAATTTTTCATCCATACATCACTTCGTTGTAAAAATACCCAATTCGTCCTTTAGTGAGCACTAATTATGCTCAATTCCGAAAGTAAAAACCACTAAATTTCTGACACCTTGGGATGAAAAACAAAGAGTCTGAATTTGAAAAAATCTTTTCGTATTACTTGTCGAATGCGCAAATGCTGACGAAATCGAAATAATATATTTTTAACATAGGTCTTACCTACACTTTTCCAAAATCGGTTAATATTTCCGCAATTTTGAGGGATTTCCATGAAACAGATTTTGAAAATCCAATGGAAGATTACACAGTAAAAAATATGAGGATAAATTTTATACTATTTGGTATAAATATAAATCAATTCCAAATATGTTATAAAATTTATACCATAACATCGTATAAACCAAATTTATACAAAGTTGGTATAGATTTTATCCGAAAAGTGTATAAAATGTGTTTACACCAGGTTGGTATACATTTTTATAAGCAAAAGTATAAAATCTTTTTAAACCACATTTGGTTGCTTTTTATAGCAATATTGTATAAAAATATGTGGCACATATGAAAACATACATTAAATATGTTAATATATGTTACATTTAAAGTAATAAATCAATAATAATATTTAGATTTCAATTCATACACTGAGGGAAATATGTGTTAAAATTAAATGAAATTGTGTTCATTTTAAACGAATTTGTTTTTGAAATAGAGCTTGAAACAAATTCATTTAAATTAAACACAACTGTTCTTAAAGTTAAATTTAAAACAAGGGTTTTTGTTTTTAAAACAATGTTTTTAAATAAGAAAACAAATTTAAAACAAAAATTTTTAAATTTAAAACAAATGTTTTAAAGCATAATTTTTTCGATGCCATTTTTTAATTTTTTCCGAGTTTTTGATGACAGATTCGTAATCAGCGACCCTTGGGACCCTCCGAATACCGAAGCTCAACTCCTTTCAACGAAGTTTGCATTTTAAATATTTCAATATTGAAAAACTGAATTAGTTTTTATTTTATTTTATGTTCGATAATTTTCAAACCAATGAAAATTCAAAATTCAAAAAATGTCAAAGAAAGTTTCAAAGAAATAATGAATGAAAAAAATTGAAAGGAGTGTATAATTGAAATTTAAACACAATTGTTTTAAATTTTGTTTTGTAGAAACGCAAAGGCGTTAAATTTATATTTTAAAAATTTTTGTTTAATTTTAAAGTATGTTTTTTTTCTCAGTGTAGATTTCATGATATATTGTTTTTTATATTTTCAAAAACAATTTGACAGGAAAAATAAAGAGTAAAAAATTGTTTGTTTGCAAATTCAAGCACAATATTTATGTCTTAATCAGTGATGGAATTTGCTCTTTTGGATTTCGTAACGAATCAAGTTGAAAATAGTACTAAATATAAGTCAATCGTATCGAAAACTTTAAAATTTGCATTCGACCCTTTATTTATATATTATTTATATTCTTACGAGTATTTATGATTTTAATTTGATTTTATGAAACATTTTCTTACACAGCTTTACAATTTCGTTGTCTATTATCGTGTCCATTATAAATATTTTTTTATATCTTTTAACCTTAGGTTTACTGAAGATTTTTTTTCGTGCGAATTTAACGAATACGCAGCCAGGTGACCAATAATATTTTGCTTTTCTTTTGCACTTGATGTGCTACACTATTTTTATTTCATACAATTTAAAAAGCTCTTACTTTTGACAGTTATTTTAAAGTTGTTTAGCACTAAACATGCAGTGAGAGCGGTCTTAGGGACGTTTAATTCACTATCATAACTCGAGAGTTATCAATAACTTTCGAATTTTTGTATGGAAAACTTGAAAGTTATTCAAAACTCTCGAGTTATGAAAGTGAATAAAACGGCCCTTAATATTTCTTTTCGTTGCTGAATAATTGAAAAGTGAAAATCTGAATGGGCACTCGGGTGGGTATTAGTAATCCTAAAGTTAAGATAGTTGAGTGTTATAACAAGAATTATTATTGAATTTTATAGCAAAATGATCTCGTGTTTGAAATCAAGTTGAAAAAGTTTTTTTATTGTATATGTTTTCTCAATTTTGATTTAACCAAATTTTAGATTGAAAAAATATATTCAGCAGTTCCTCTAAAAATATTTCCAACAAGGGCTTATCAAATTAATTTTAAGCATAAGAAACTTTTCTAAAACACATATTCTTAAACATATAGATACGAATTTGGGTAAAGATCGGCATATCTGATTCAGTGTTTCTTAATATTTGTTTGAGTTTTGAATCAGGGATTTTATTTGTCAAACCTATTCATTTAAGTCTGCCTTGGTTACTTTCCACATATTATCCATATTAAAGAAATTTGAATTTGAATTGAAAGTTTGAATATCAGTTGATTTGAAATAATGAAAGAATTGAAGAAAAGTTTAAGCGTTATACAAATTAAAGGACTATAGTCAGGCCTATATTCGAACCCAGGACCTTTAAAAGGTCAGTCAAGCATGTTTACCACTCGACTAAGGAGTTCGCTTTTATACTTTGCAATATACTGTTCGGTATTACAGAATTTTCAAAAATTTCAAATGTCTTTTTTCCGGGAAATATTTGAAACTATTGCTAAAGTAATGATTTATAGAATTTATCGATTTCAGTTGGGTTTGATTTTGACGCAGCCAACGCATTTAAATAAAGAACACGATAAACACCTTAAACACATGATACAATTTTTCCTAAAATATTACTTTAGTGCTGTCCAAATGCGCTAAATCTTGATTTTTTGATGTATTTCCGCATTGTCATCAGATTAATTTATTAAGAAAATTACGAATTTTTTAAAAATTTATATTTGAAGCATTTGGAAAACCACAATTTTCCTAGAATTAACTACAAAAGCACAAAAACACTGGGTTACTCGTAAGTACTGTAAAATTAAGAGTAGAAGAAATACAAAATTTTCTATATTTTGAAGTATAATGTTGGTTTTGCACAAATAGTACTGAAAATGCCTCCGGGGTACTTACGTACTTTTGATAAGGGTAGTGTACTGAAAAAAGTACAATTGTATCGAAAATTCCATCACTGGTCTTAATCTGTGTGTACAAAAAAAATATTCAACGGAACTATTTGTGCATAACATGATTACTGACTGAAAAACAAACGCAAACTGATTGCCTGCTAGCATCGCTGAAGTTCGGTTGCTTCGAAAACTCGACTTGTACGTGAAAGCCGAGTGGCTCCGTGAGGTTTTCGTGTCTATAACTGGAATATATATATGATTTTATAAATTTATGGTATAAAATTTATACTTTTTTGGTGTAAAAAAGCTGTTTGAGTGGAAATGCAAGTTTTATAATTTTGAGTGGGATAGAACTTATAATAAATTTGGAATAAAACAAGTTTATACGAGAGAAATGTTATAAAAAAGATAAAATTTATCCTCAAACTTTTTACTGTGTATAAATAAGGCGTATAAGTATATTATGTCACTGGATGGGCGAACAGAAGGAAAATTAAACCAACATATTTTTACCTAATAAGCCATAATTCCTTAATATCGGATAATATTTAAAAATTTAGAGAAATTTTATGAAACAGGATTTGGAAAAACGATTAGAAATTGTAAATTTGTTTTCCCACTTTCGGAAGTCATTCGGAATTATTTTTATAATGAATCACATGACTTCACTATAAACTTAATTCTGTAGAGTTTGTGTTATCGATGCTTAAAAAATGACTTTAAAAAAGGACGAAAAATAACAATTCAACAGGAAATTTCTTTCATTTTTTCAGTGGCGAGTGATTCAACCCATTTTCCTCAAATTTAGGCTTTTTTACTACGTCTTACTTTTGAATTAATTTGTTTCCAAATATTTCAAGTTTCCTCCACGCTAGAAGTTGAAAAGATAACTCAAATCGAATTATTGCCAACAACCCTTCAAGTGGTCAGAATCAGAATATAACAAAAATTAAACATGTGCCGGATCGAAATTGAAATTTGACTAGACACTGACTTAAAAGTTAGAGGGACTCTTAAAAACAATTTCTGTATAATTTTGCTTGGATCGGAGAAATCTCCATGGAGCAGTTTTGGTTCTTCTGAACATCTTTTCTGCAGAAAACGAATTTTTGCATAAACTTTTTTCTTCAGAATGCATACCCAAGATAAGCAAAACACTTAACATTTTCATGGTACACTAAAAAAATTTTGGAAATTTTTTGTGTTTACAAACTCTATTGAGACCCCAAAAAATCCATATTTTGTCATTTTCGAAAAGAGGTTGTTTTAAATACGTGTACAATATGTATTTTTCATGAAATTCACATGAATTTAAATTTATTGGATAAATTATTCAGCTCTTCTTTCCATTGATATATCGTATGGAGCGGTTTAACCAAAACTAAGTGCCACAATTATATAAAATGTCAGAAATCGATATTCAAAAGCTTCCTTCAGCTCAATTATTATTTTTTTACTGTTTGATTTTGGCAAATTTTGGTGGCTATATATATATTAGTGGGTACATATGAGTTTTTTCCTTTTAATCAGTTTTTAGTTAAATGTGCGTCAGATAGCGCTCCAGTACAAAATTAATGATTTTCGACTATTTATATTTTTTAACACTTATAAAAAACTCATTTTTCATAGTACTCAGTTTTGATTAAACAACACCATACGATACACCAAAAGAAAGAAGAGCTCAGTACTTTTCCAATAATCTTAAATGCATTTGAATATCAAGAATTTTTTATAGGTGTTTAAAAAAAATATTTTCTAGTTTTTAAGAGTTCTTCTTACTTTTGAGTTGGCTTAATAGGCAGTCTGAAGGAATAAAATACGACTAATTAAGCAGATTATGCATCAACCAGAATCGATTTGAAATATACATTTGGGGTTTTCACTCATTTCATAAAACGTGTGTTGCTTTTCATGTGACTCCTTTGATTGAATACTATTTTGCTTGGTACTACAATAATTTTGGGGGGGTTTAAACCCCGAAACCCCCTTTGGTTGCACTTATGCACACGGTGAGTCAATAACCAGATCTCCATTTACATCTCTACAAGTAGATGCTTCGGGCTTGAAAACTCGGTTTTCTTCACGCTCTCGTTTTTCCTGTTTCTTTGTTTGGATCTGAAAAAGTGCCTCTCTGTTTTCCCGGTAGTTTTCTCTCATAGTTCACGTTGTAGCTGACAGTGTCACTAGTGCTGACTAGTGTCATTTCAAAAAAGTTCAGTCTTTGAAAAGACTTTGACCGAGATATGTGTATCAATTGTGTTGTGTATGTTACTTAATGGTTAATCAAACAATTATCGAAAACTGGACCTACATTTTTTATGCAAATTTCGAATGACTAAACTTTACATTCTCAAGAAACTTTAAATTGCTTAGTGTCTGAGTAGTTCGAACTCAGGTCTGCCGAGAACGCTGGAGTAATCCAGAGGTTCCAGAGCAAGAGTTAAGCGAGAGTTGAGCGGCGAAGGCGAAGGCCTCGGCAGTCCGTTGGGATTGCAGCGTAGTGACATCTAGCTTTCGTTGCAGACCTGTGAGTACATTCTTCGCATTGCACAATCGAATGCGGATCTTGGTCGCAACAAAATTGTAGTCGAAGCCAATATTGATCCTCCGAAATGTGTGCACCTTGTGGTTATCGAGTTTGGGACCGTTTTGGTCTTGTGGAGGCTATTGCATTGAAACTGCCGGTTACTATTTTCACGTCGTGGGGCGGGTAGCTATCATCCTGTAGGCGCTATCATCAAGCGTCTTTGGCAACATCGTACTTTTTCTCTGTCGCAAATTAGGCTCATGTTGAAGAATTTCGCCTTAACCCTTTCAATGGCTTGCCTAGAATAATCGTGGACAATGTTTTTGAGCAATTCCCATCATTTAAGCAATAAAAAGATTAAAAAACATCCCTCTGATTTTTACATGAGCTGCTTTGCTTTCGGCAGGCTGTCTAATAAAATGGACAAGACCACGATAACGTTGTATTATAATATTTTAGTTCAACTAAAACAACCGGAGACAAATGGAAATGCGTCTCTTATGCAAATTTATTATAAAAAAAAAATTATACTTTGCACACCAATCACAATAATCACTTCTTTTTTGTTTAAGTTAAACGTTATATATCTCCCTAAAATTATTTTTGTCATGTTTGCAACTTCTTTTCATAGTACCAACCTTTTTGATTTTAGAAAAGACGTTGGAAAATGAAAAAAAAATTTTCCGAAGTGTCCAATATAATGGACAAATCCATTGAAAGGGTTAATGCAAATTGTAGCTAGTCTTCGTTTGCGGATGTGATATGGCGGCGTAGTTCCCGGCTAACGATCAATCCGCATCCAAAGTCGAGCTATAGTTGATATGGCAGTCTGCTCTCGGATATTTGCCTGATTTTTGTTCCCTTAACTTTAGAGTCTTGAGGAGACAGGGTAGGGTGTTCGGACAAGGAGCTTTTAATGCGACGCCATCTGGCCTTGTCAGAGCCTTTTGACTCCCAAAAGACGCGTTCTCAGGACTGTCAGAACGAACACAGTCAGGAATCGACCGTATTCGTCTCGATTAGGCAGCTAACATCGCGTTAGGATCTCTCACTCTAATTTTTAGATGAGGCTCAAGGCAGGATAATAACTCATAGTAAAGGTTTTAATCTAATGATGAAGAACTTCATCTCAACTTTTGATATGAGACGAAGTGCCATAATCTAATATATAAAAATTTCGTGTCACGGTGTTAGTGTTTGAACTCCTCCGAAACCGCTGAACCGATTTTAATGAATTTTTTTTAATGTATCTAGGAGGTATGAGAATAGGTTGTAATGTATTTTTCACCTTCCTATTCACGACGGGCGTGGCACTTTTTCAAGAACACAAATTTTCTGTTTTACTTTCGTCTATAAATCTTACATCAATGAAACTAGCAACGAACTTACTATTGCGACGTGCTCTTTGACTGTCTAATTTGAGCGATCCTTGAAATGGGGGGCATGGCACTGCCCATGGCACTGCCCCATTCAGATTTGAAACTAAATGTCGTATAGCAATGAAGATCAGTATGAAATAACTGATTGGTCAGGCCTTTTAATTATAAAACAGACAAGGGCTTTAGAAAACGGGGGCGTGGCTTCGTCCATAAAACTCAAATTTTCGGTATAAAATAGCTATGGAAATATAAGTCACAGAACATTTTGATTAAGAGTTACTATTTGTTAATGGCCTTATATTGGCAAACTGGAACAGGCATTGGATGAGGACGGCAGCAACGCGCCGGGTACCAGCAAGTATTTTATAAGAGTGTTTATATCGATATCATTGGTCATAATACGAGATAGCTTAGTGCAGTATTCTCCACATTACGGAAAGAGTGCAGTCGAATGTTTTTTGCAGTGAATACAGAAAATACGCTGATAATACGTGGTTTCAACTAGAGATGGGCACGTGAGTGATTTTTACTCACGATCACGCACGCTCACGATGTGATTTCGTCTAATCACGCACGCTCACGATGTGATTTTTTCTAATGATTACATTTTTCTCGTGCGTGACTTAAATTTATTCGTGTCACGACTTGTGTACCAAACATTTTCAAACCTGTGCCAATGATTTCGTAATGATGTTTTCATATGATTTTGCTACCAATTGCATACAAAATGCACCACCGACCACTTCTAAAGAAGCGACAACAACTAACTTCGCTCTCTTTACTTATTTTACGAAACGTCAGCGACAACTTAAAGCAATGTTTTGATTTGTTTTGAAATTTTTTTTTTTTTTAAACAGATTTTTTGAAATGTTTGTATGAGCAACCCCACGGGGGTTCCAGGGGGTGTGCCCCTGGCATGGGTGGATCGGGCCTCCAAAGTTAGTGGGGGTCGGTCATACATTTGGACTCGATTGAAGCACTCTAAATGGGTCAAAGTGGAATTTTTCAAAATTTGCCCCTACCCAAAAGTTCCACCCAAATTGGGGGACTTCAGAATTCGTTTTAGAGGCATGGTTCCTTCGGCAAAGTTTCTTATTTTGATCCCTAGAATACGATTTTCACAGAGCAATGGGCGACTTTTTTGCCTCCCCACAAATCGACCCGGCCTATTGCACATATTCAATACATGTGAGATATATTCAGGTCAAACACACATGTTCTCTATACGTGAATCCGGGTCAGATCGACCCAACTCTTTTCTCCTTAGTTTAATCTATTTTCTCCTAGTTATCTCCGAGTATAGCACTTCACCATCATGTTCAATCATGTTTTCGGCGCAATTCATGTTCATGTTGAACAGTATCAGTTTTGTTTGACCAGCGGTAAATATAAATCGTGAACTCTCAGAAGAAAAAGAAAACGAAATTGCTAACGAAAATTATAACGATAGTGATAATGACGAACTGATTGATGTGCAAGATAACTCCGGTTCAGAGTGTAGTGATAATGCTTCGTATTTTGATGAAGGTGCTATGTAATAACAACGTAATTCAAAATGTTCGTTTGACTGAATTATAGCGTTATGTTGAATTTGAAGACGATGAATTAGAACAGTTCAACCAAATCGTGGCGCAGGATACCATGGCCAAAGCAAAAACGATGTCACCGTTTGGTGGTCAGTGCCAAGTTTCAGTCGAAAAGGATCCCACCCAAATTATGAAACGAGCTCGAACTGAAGCATATCCTTATTTGAAAGAAAATTTTGATAAAAAAAGGATGGGTTTATACGAATTTTACCACCCGCTTTCATTGAATTGATTGTGAACGAAACAATACGAAAAGCAAAGAAAGCATATGAAGCAAACAGAAATTGCCTACTAAAAATGAGACATTGGAAGAACACAGATACCGACGAAATTTATGCATACATCGCAATTTTATTACACGCTAGTTCCGAAAAGGCGAATGATGTCTATGCTATAGAGCTATTCCATAAGACAAACGGGCCATTTTACCGATCCGTGATGAGCTTGTTTCGGTTCGAGCAACTTAAACGTTTTTTGCGATCTGACGACACACGAACGCGAATGGGCCGCTTTTGTGAGAAAAAGCTAGCCCCGATCGATCATCTTTGGCCCCAATTTTTGAAAAATTTGACACTAGTTTATGTGCTGCAATCTTTGGAACTATGCATCAATGAGCAGTTACTAGTTACAAGAAACCGATGTAGCTTTCGCCAGCACATTCCATCAAAATACAGCGACCACTGTAAGGGTACTCAGTCTAAAGACGACAAAACAACTGGCACGTGTGATCACTGCTTGAAGCCAACATGTTCATAACATTACATTTGTTCATTCGAATTATGTTACTGTGTTTTTGTGAGAAAATATAAAGACCCTGATACAGTCGATTAAAGTGATGAAGAAGAAGAGAACGATGATGATGAAATGGAACCAGGACCATCAACATCGAACTTAAATCGAATTATAAATCTTTAAATATGATTTTTTAAAAACTTTTTTCCTAAAAGCATACATATGTAACCAACAAAAGAATAACAAAAAAAAATAAAAAACCTTTACAATAAAAATAAAAAAAAAACACCAATTAAATCCTTATTTCACGAAAAACAATACGTTCGCTCATTAGATTTGATGAAAAATAACGATTTACATATAAATTACCATAAGGGTCGATTTGACCCAGATTCATGAAAATATGTTGAAATTATCATTCACGAGTGTAAGGTTAAATCAAAAAATTTAAATTTTCTTAAGTCTGCCTTAAATTATGGTCTGATCATATAGTTCGCATGTGGTTTTTTCTTTTTCTTTTAACAAAGAAATTTTATTTTCACATGTTTCCACTTTGTTGACTACGCATTTTAGAACATTGACACACACACTTTAAAATAACACATTTTAGACCAAATTTTTCTAACATTTTCCCCCAGTTGAATATCTGCTGCACTCTGATTTGCTTGGCTGATTTTTTGGTCGAGTCAACAATTTCCATTGTAAAGGAAATGAATGAAAGACTGAAAACTTCAAACCAAAAGTTATTCCCATAAACGATACGATACGCAAGTTCCGCACCCGTAGCATAAATTAAGCATTTGGTCTTTTGTTTTTTGTTTTTTTTTTTTTTGGAGTGTGAGAAGGAATTCCAGGCATGCAATTGTTTTGCTTCGTGATTTTCACGTGTGTCTGATTTATTTAATGAATACTAAGTAATGCACAAAAGAAGGGGTTTCCAAGGCAATGCTAATTGTTATAATTATAATAAGTATGTTTGTGGTCAAATTAATTTTGATTATGGGCTGATGAATATGCCAGAAACAGAAACAAGATAAAGACATAGCTTGAAAAATGAAAATGTATTACATTAAGTAAACTTTAAGGTTCTTTCAAGGATGAAAGTTATTTATATGAAAGAAACTGCAATAAAATCTGAACAACACCTGCTTCGTCTCGCTCCCACACATGAGTATTTATGTTTCTTTAGAGTCTTTGTCTAGTGAATTTAATTTGTTTTTTTTATAATAGCAGCTCTATTAAACTTCCAAACCTTCAGGTCATGTGTTTGAAGATGCAAAAAAAGAAAGACACGCTACGCTGCATTCACGTTGTTTTATGCCAGAAACAGTTTTTATAAGTATAACTAAATAGTTGGATTCATATAAACATAGATTGAGGGAGTAGCAGACTGGTTTGCTATAGAAAGACGCTCCACTGAACGTGGTAAAGTCATGACCTACGTTCAGCGCCGTGTACCGCACATAATTCTCTACATTGTTGAAAGTGGTGGCCATATAATTTTTATTGTTGTTGTTCTTGTTGTTTATCCAGCTGTGTCTGCGTCCAAACCTAGACGATCACTGAAATCGATCAATTGTAGTTGAAGCATTAAAGCAGACAAACTTTAGCCAAATACGTCAGCGATAAATCCATCCATCGATAAAAAAAAGCTTTTGTGTAATTTTTTAACTGACGAGTTGATGCGGCGGGGTCATGTTGGGACTCTGGGAAGCCAGCTGCCTGCTGTTTTTTAGCAATAAATAAACGTTTAAATAAAAGTTTAGTCAAAATGTGCGGTGCGATCATGGTAACATTTAACTGCAAAACAAAAAAAAAACCAAATTGAACTGATTGACAGAAGAAAAATAAAGAAACAGAAACTCACATCTAAGTTGGTTCAACGATTTGACAAGCTGATTGTTTGCTTAACAGCTCAACAAACAAAGCTTTAACCAGCGAAACTGTTTGAAAACCTCTGGCAAGTAAAACTTTTGGCCAGTCATTGTGAGATCACTTCGCTGCAACGATTGATCCTCACTTGATGTGACTGACATCAAAAGGGGCTCGAAGGAAGCACTTTAAATCAGTGCGGTCAAGTTGTTACTCCGCCAGTGTTCGGCGCATTTAACATGCGATTTATTCTTGATGGCAAGTCCAATAAGTTGTTGACGATCCATGCAAAATCAATCAAAACGGACACGGAAGTGTAGGTCAAAATCATTGACATTGTGTACACATACGTGCAGACTGAGTGACTGACAGTTGTTGGACGAACACATGCATCGACCAAATGCCTGACGAGTTGATTAACGGTTAGCAGCAACATTGGTCGTTAGTTTCATGGTGCGAAAGTAAGACGCGATCGCGTGTGTTTAACCTAGAGCGATCATGCCGAGTTTGGATGGCGGTACATACAAGTAGATCAGCCAGCCACGTTGTGCTGTCAATCAGTGTTGCTGGTTTTTTTCTGATTTTTACTATAGTGCCATTAAGTGGCAAACTAGTTGGGTATATTTATTTTTTTAGTTTTTGACTAGCTTAATATGCCGGAAGCGCACTTTTGGCTGCACACGTGCAGCTTTATATGCAGCACATTTAAAGCTGGTTTTTGCCAATGTCTCATGCGTTTTACTAACTATCTGTGGTATAACAATTTTCGTTTTTTTTTTGTCTCGTCCAATCGTTTAGTTGATTTACGAAGAATGCCAGGAATGTGTTAGTCTGACTCCATTAGCCAAGTTAATTAGTGCCTTTGTGCTATGTTCGCACTTGAGTGCATTGCTGAACAAGTGGCAACGCGGTATTCTGGCCATGCAGTAGGTAAAGTTTTAAGGTTGTGCTAACTGAGTGGATTTTAGCAACAAAAATGGAATGCTGCAGTTTTGGAATGCTGGCAAGACTTGTAAGATCGATATTGTTTTATCGAATGTATTGCGAATTTGGGTGCAGTTCGCAAAGAAAAAAAATCATGTGCAGCTCTTTCTTATATAGAAAAACACTTTTTGAAAAAAGTTGTGTATGGTTAGTTAAATCGTAAGGTTTTAGTGCTGTTTAGAGGAAACAGTGAGATTTGTCATATTTAACTAGAATTGAATGTTTTTTAAGAACAACGATTGCGGCCTCTCGGCAGTCGAGTATCGAGTAACCTTGTTGACTGCCAACTCAGTGGTGGTCCCGGTTTCCAATCCCTCACAGGCTTGAAACTTTTTTTTAATTCTTTACACATTTCAAATTAATTCAAATTTAAAATTCATCACAATGTGCGACTTTGAAAGTTAAGTTGATGCTAGAGAAGTTTGTGAATGAGATTTTTTAATAACTGATTAATAGAACTAGTATCGCCTGGGGTCGAAATTCGACCAATTTATTGATTACCTATTTATAATTACTAGTAAACCTGTTGCCCGAATTCGAGCAATTCAATAAAAATTAAATGTTAGCAACATTATAGACGCTTAATTTATGATATTCTATTCAAGCAGCTTTTTCCTCAATAACAATATATTCAGTCTCAATAATGATATAAAAGATCATCATCAGAATGCTTAAAACTTATGATCTGACACTAAAATTTTAAATGTAACTGTCAAGATACGAAGACGGACTTACACTAATATAACTATCGAGATAAATATTATTACTATTCAACAAAAGTTAAGCAGCGATAACTTTTAAAGCTATAAAACATAACAAATTTAAATAAAAACGAATTATAAAATAGATTTAAGAAAAAAATTACTACTAAAGCCTGGTTTTCACTAGGTCAGTTTTCAATGACAAATGTTGTCAATCTAATGGAAACGTTTTGTTATTTAGTTTGTTGTCATATATGACCACTGATAGTCATATAAAATCACAAACAAGTGAGAACAGATAATTTTTGATTGCCAATCAGTATATCGTTGAATGACAAACAAAAAATCGAAATGCCAGCATGTTGGCATTTTGTGTCAGTTGTTGCCTGAAACAGCTTATTTTAATTTTATTGTTTCAGTTGCGTATGATATTTTTGTTGAAAATGTAGGAAAAAAAAGTTAACCGTAGGCAGCCTTGAAGCCACCGGATATAACAACGCCACCTCTACCCGTTATTGGTGGAGTTGCTTTCAACTCGCAGCTGGAATTGCTTTCAAAAACGCTGTTGCCGCTGAATGAGTACCCAAAGGCACACTGTCGACGAGACACCAGTGGTATGGAGCGTATCTCCTTGTGGTCTCACATAAAGCGTTGTGATTTTCTTATCCTCCGGTGGTTCCAAGGTTACACGTTTTATAACTTTGTCCGCTTCTGGTTCATTGCTTTGCGATTCTATAATTTCAAAAATCATTTCAAATAACAACGAACGTGAAAACAGTATGGCAATCATTTGACACATAAATTCCATGTCAGTCTTTGACATTAGATTTTATGTCAGTTTTTGGGTTGTAATGAAAACGCATTTGACGTCATATGATTTAAATACCTACTGACATCAGTGATTGTTGTCATTGAAATTGACCTAGTGAAAACCAGGCTTAAGATATAATTAAAAAATCAATAAAAAATAGTTACAGAACACCTACAACATCAATTTATAGCATATTCCGATGAAAAAACGCCAAAAAACCCAAAAAAATTTGACTGAGTTGCTTGCTCGGAAAGTGGATTTTGGAACTGCATTTTTCGGACAATTGACATTAGAGGAATGCATAAAAGATAATTTTAGTCAAAAATTTTTAGTTTTGAAAAAAATTCATATTCGATCAATTCATAAGCTCTTCTCAAACTAAATTTCAAATCGATAATATAACGGATTTTTGTACAAAAATTTTATTTCTGTTTTATAAGGTTGGGAACCCCCTGAAGTGAAATCACAATTTGTAAAAGTGGTTTCACTTTTCTACATCTACAGCCAAAACCTGATTAAATGACATCTGAATCGGTCTATTGGTCTGGGAGGAGTTGAAGTCACAAAAAAAACCTTAGGCTATTAATTATATAGGTAGATAAGCAGGATGATTAAAACAGATTCGTGGCTATAACGAATTGGTTGTAGCTATAATGAAATTTTTTTCAAATATATTGTTTTTGAAGCTTGTTGAAGATTTAAAAATATAAGAACAACATTTTAAAAAAAAAAAATTTCGAGCAAAAAACCATAGGGGGTAGCCTTGTTTTTCGAGGACACATAGTATTTATTAATTTTGCTGTCAAACAAAAATAAATTCGTCTTAAATAAACTATATACAATGAAAGAAAATCAAAAATGCAAATTTTAAATTTTTTATTTTTACAACAAAAACAATTTTTAATACATTTTTGGAGAAACCATTAATTTTATTGGACTCTTTTTAAAGGCAATGATTAAAATATAAATAATAAAGCAATGGTAAAAACTTTAGTATTATTTTAAAGTCAATTAATTGCATTTAAATACAAAAAAGAAATAAATTAAATTTTTTATAAACTGACAGAGATATTCGCTTCCAAATATAGAACGTTAAATTTCAGAGTGTTTTTTTTTCTGCCTTGGCGTTTGATAAAAATACACGTTAAACAACTACAGGCAGTATTAAGAAAATTCATTAAAAATACATCTGGTAAAATAATTACTGTAATTGTCAACACATTTCAAAGAAAATTGAACAGAAATTAAGAAAAACGAAAAAAATTTTGAAAACCGTTAAAATTTGACTGAGTTGTTTGCTCGGAAAGTGAAACTTTTGATTTCGGAACTGTATTTTTCGGACAATTGACATTTGAGGAATGTATAAAAGATAATTTTGGTTAAAAATTTTTAGTTTTGAAAAAAATTAAAATTCGATAAATTTATAAGCTTTTCTTAAACTAAATTTCAAATCGATTAAATAGCGGATTTTTGCACAAAAATTTTATTTCTGTTTTAAAAGATTGGGAACCCCCTGAAGTGAAATCACAATTTTTAAAAGTGGTTTGCACAATTTCAGCCTAAACCTGATTTAATGACATCTAAATCGATAGAATCGGTCCATTGGTCTGGGAAGAGTTGAAGTCACAAAAAAAACCTTAGCCTATTAATTATATAGATATGCGAGATGATAAAAATAAGTTCGTGGCTATTACTCTTAATTGATTAGAGATATAAAGGTATTTTCTTCAAAAAAATTATTTTTTTATATTATTGTTTTGTTCAAAAACAGAAAAACAACATTTTAAAAAAATTTAGTTTTATCAAAGAAATCATAAGGGGATTTTTTGATGGCACGGACAGTTTATTAATTTAGTGTCAAGACAAAATAAATTCACATAAAATCCAATATAGACTATGAAAGAAAATCAAAAATGCAATTTTGAGTTTTTGTTGTTTTACAACAAAAATCATTTTTAAGAATTTATATATTTAAGAATATTTTAAGAATAAATCAAATTTTATGGTCTTTTTTTAAAAAGAATAATTTATATATAAAAAAACAAAAAACGGTATTTTTTTCAAAAGTTATTTTAAGTAAACTGATAAGACTTAAATACAAAAAAAATAAATAAAATCTATTCACAGATAGCGGAGATAGATATTGGCTTCCCAATTTAGAACATTCAATTTGAGACAGTTTTTTTCTCTCTCTTGGCATTTGGTTGAAACACACGCTTAATAATTAACGACAATAAGAAAATTCATTAAAAATACTTTTGGTTAGAACTTTGCTATAGTTTTTACCACATTTATAAGAAAATTTAACAAACTTTTTGAAAAAATTATAAAAATTGAAAAACCGTTAAAATTTAACCAAGATATTCACTTGGAAAGTCAAATTTTTGAATTCAAAACACATTTTTTTACAAATTTTACAATTGACGAATGGATAAAACGACACTTTTTTAAGAAATTGTAACTTTAAAAAAAAATTCAAACTCGATCAACTCAAGAACTCTTCCCCAACTCTTTTTTCTCAAAAATTTAATTCTCACTTAGAAGGTTGGGAAACCCCCTTCAGATATATCATTTATATATACATTCTGCACATCTGGGAAACATAACTTTGCGAATGATATAAGTTCCATTTATTTTGAGTTTTAATTAACACCAAAAAAGCGTACGCCAAACTTTAATGTTCACGTAAATTGAAATTCTCATGCTGATATATCCTTTCCTACTTATCTATCATACCATTTTCGAACCAAGGCAGACTTGACTAATAGTTTGACTCCCGAAATCCTTGGTTCAAAGCTAAAAATATATACAGTGAATTAAAAAAAAAAACTTGCATAGTATGCTTGCTAATGTTTATTCTGCATTATCTATGAAAATATATACACCAACCTTATAAAATAAAATGGTAAATATTCCTTATTTTATTCACTTTTCGAATAGATTTAACAGAAATTATTTGGTATATTTATAGCATATATTTTCTCAAATTATTTTAAATGCATAAAATATATTGAAATTTGTCTTTATCTTCAGGTCTGCAGAAATTTTTATTAAAACGCAACAGGAGCAGAAAAATTTTGGCGTGACGTTTCAAACACATACAATAGAACTATTCGGATAATTTTGCAAAGTATTTGAAGGATAAAACCATGATTTTTGGAAAAAATTGTACGATGTATGTGACGTTATTATTTATGAATAACTTTAAATCAAAACAGGTGAGTTCAAAATTAAATTTAACATGACCTTAACTCGAAAACCGTGACAAGGGGTGCGCCATATCTAAAAACTCTAGCTTTCGAGCTACCCGGATAGTTCAAAATTTTTTGAATTCTTATAAGGAAGTGAAGTTTATTAAGCCGCGTTTATATTGTGCTTTGCGCCAAAGTGTGTTCGGGTTATTTCGGATTGAGCGTACTTCCTTATTGTACCACGGAGGAGTTGACGAAAAGTTCTTTTGTCAAGTAAAGGGGACAGATTCGAAAATTTTGTCATAGAACAGAGTAACAGCACTATCAACACTTTCATGAGCATTATTGAAAATATGTTGGAAACCGATTCTACTGATTAAAATCTCAAGTTTTACAAAATTTATTTTCCGAAGTTCCGAAAACATAAACGCGTGCTCAAAGTGTGTCTTTATGATGTAACTGTTTTAAGACAGGCTAAGAGATAGAGGTGGATGGTAACTCGTGGAGACTATTACGGCTTTTCAGAATTATCTGAATCTGAAGAAAAGACAAGGTCTTTCTACCTGTGTATATTGTTAGTTATTACGCTCAACTGGTTAATAACGGAGTCTGAAAGCCAGCTGGTAAAAATAATTTCTTTTTCAGATGTAGCATTTAAAGGAAAATAGTGGCACTCGTCATCTGAAAGAACCTATTAAAAGCTAGGAAGATTAAAGTCCCCCAGAAATATAACTGTGTCAGATGGATCAATGAGATCAAAAAGTGAATCAATCCTGCCTACTGCAAGCTAATAACCATAATAAAAGCTGGTTGTGAAGTGCTTAAATAAAAGTAGATAATGAATACGCTCCGTTTTGCGATACAAACTTTGGCACACACACATATAAATTCAAAATTAGCTGTATGGGAATTTTTTGCAAAGATTCGATCGAAGCTATTGTTGCTTGCAAAAAGGACACCACGAACTGAGGAGGGATCCTCTTTATCGAGTTCATCGTCTCTGAACACCACGACATCAGACAGTCCTGACAGTCCTGGGTAAGATTGGTCTCAGTAAGAGCAAAAATATAGGAGGGACGATGTAGACTCTAAAGTTTAGAGAGTTATTGAAGAGATTATTGAAGGTAAAACATTGGTGCTCATGGAAGTTCAAACCATACATACATATGTGTCTAGATCTTTTTTGACTTGGTGGATCGTCTAGCCGAGTTGCTCGTGAAAACTGGTGAATAAATTTCGTAATTCATCGATATCGGTAGACAAACATTTTTGCTGTATCAAGACAATAAGGTTTGTCTGCTACAAAGGTGGAGACCGGTGTCTTATGCATGTAAGCAGTATACCGACGGGCATTGTTGTAGACATTGTTCTCTCTAAGACGAGAGAGAAGATGTATCTGCTCTCATTGTCAGCACGAGAGTTAAAAGTAAGATTCAATTTTGATGGTTCAAGAGGATCGATGAAAGAAGTGGGGCTGCCAGGTTGGTGAGGGGCTTCATTTGTGACTGGAGCATTCATTTTTATCTCATGGTGTGTCCAAGCTAGCATTAAGTTCAAATGAGACTCGTGTTTGGGTAAAAAGACTGAAGTGCGTGATTCGCTCGATTCAAGTTACAAGATTTTTTATTTTTGGTATGACTGATCTGCCAAGTGAAATTTGAAAAGATGTTAGTTTTAAGATTTCATACGGGATCAGAGCTAGAACTGGTATTAGGTTATTTTTTGTCGGAGGGTGGGTTGTTTAGATTAGGCAAAGTAGGAGTTTCTTTATATAAAGTTTTCTTAGCACAATTCCATGGAGTATTTGGATAAAAAGGGTTAATTCTATGAAGTGGCTTAGATATGGGGGGTGGTCCACGGGTCCGGACCCCCCCCCAGAGCTATGAGCCAAATATAAAATTTGTTGTCAATTGATTACATTAAGTTAAATGTTTTTTTGCGATTATCGAACAAATTTTATGATTAGAAAATATTTAAGATATGTTTTATGAAAACTTTGTCAAAAAAAAAATTACAGATTTTTCTATAAAATTCTTTAATGGAATCATCGAAACAAATATGAGTTTTCAAAGTCTCTTATTTATATCTTAAAGTTTATCTTAATAGATTTTGTTGAAACTGAACAGAAAAACCAGTGCTTTAAATATACGTGAAAACATTTCACCTACAAATATTTTTCATGAACTGAGCTAAAATGAATTGAGCAGGTAATGGATCGATTCGTTTTCGAAGACGTCTTCGAGACTTGTCAGTTTCTTGCAAGACGGATCGATCCATTTCCATGGGTGTCTCTGAAGAATTTTCAAACAAAACTCCACTTTGGCTGGCAACACATATCGTTGAAATGTCTTCAAGACAGAATGCGTCCTTGTATTGCAGAGTGGATGCATAGTATAAACAAAACCATACGCTTTCCGCGTTTTTTGAAGTTACATTTGAAATAAAAGTTTTTGTTTGTAAAACAATTTTTTAAATATCTTGAAATTGTTTTTTTTTTGTTATTGCAAAGGAATAATAAAACAAATTTATAAAAAAATAAAACAGTTTATAGTTCGGCAAATCCAGAGTCACTCACGTTTCAGTCATAGCACTAAACATGCATTTTTCTCCATTAAACATAAACGCTTTTAACACAAAATTAGATGGGTATTATAAGTCATAAGCTTACTATTATAAGTTCATGCAAAAATTTTCATATTTATGTATACATTTCGAAAAAACTATCATTAAATGGTGTGTCACTCACGTTTTCGGACGATTTGCATTTTTCGACTTTTTCTTTCAAATTCCTTTAAATCTGCCAATTTTTTTAGTTAATATAAAGAATAAAGTAATTTTCCGAAACGAAATTGAGTAGAAATTTTAACTGCAGAAAAAAATTTTGCTTTTTCTTAGAATTTGAAGATTTTTTCATACACTGATTTTGTCACTCACGTTTCAAGTCGGTGTCACTCACGTTTCAAAAGAATTTTTATTGTCTTTTTTTTGCATCGTGGTTAATCTGATGAACTTTATTAAGCATATTTTGTAAAAAAAAATTTTTTTTTTAATATTAAGGAAATTTTTTATGCAAAAAGAATAAAATTTTTATGGAAAGGATTATGCAAAGCATAATATAGTTAAACAAATAATTCATAATATAAAAACAACATAAAAGCTATTTCAGATACACTCAGAAAAAAGTGTCTCGGAATATGATAAAAAAGGCATCATATTTAGAGAAAAATGGTATAGACTTTGCTCCAGAGAATGCTATTCTCTAATTGCGATACTTAAAATTCTCTAAAAATGATAAAAAGGTTCCATGAAATAGAAAAATATATCGTATTTAGAGAAAAATACTTTTTTTTTTGAGAAAATATTTGTTTTTATTGAAGAAAATACTTCTCATAGTGAATTTTTTATCAAAATATAAGAAAAGTTTTTCATTTTCAATAAAATTTCTCTATAAATGAGAAATTTTTTGTGCGAGAAAAATACTTATCATTATTAGAGACATTGAAAAATTTCCATTTCCTAGAAGTAAAGAAATATTTCTTCGAAAATGTGAAAATTTATTCTAATTGAAGAAAATTTTATTTGAAAAAGAGAAAATTGCTATTATCATAAATAGAGAAATTTTTTACCGGAGCAAGGTATGTGTTTTTTTCTCAGTGTATATATCATTTTCACAAAATTTATTCCGGTCCTGCATCCGAATCTGTATGTAAACCCTGAACTGCACGAAACCCAAAGTCGTTGATCCTTACGCTCATTAAAAACCCAATACCGTGCCAAATTTGACGATATGACTGACCTATTAGCAATTCCGTCGAGGCTAAAGGCTTAAAAAAAATGATTTAATTAGATCTTTTTAATCTTTGCTAAGTTTGTTTTCTTATATGAATCCGCATATAACTATAATTTTTCTCTATATTTTTTTCATACGTAGTTTAATTGTCGGCTTTCACTTTTTCTTGATGTTTTCGCCATCTTCTTTAATTTTGAATACAAAAATAAACAAAAAAAAAAAAAATTAAATGTCACTCACGTTTCACTTCTTCAAATGCTTTTTTAAGGAAAAATAACTACCTCTGCTTGATTTAAAAAAATACGAAATTCACTAATCTTATATAAAAAGTAAATCCAAGATCCATAATCCAACTTATCAATAAAAATTGTCACTCACGTTTCACTCTTCAATCACTTTTTTAAATTATATTTTTCGACAGAAAATGTGGTCTAATGAATTTTGTAAGAAGAGCTTCGAAACAACATTGAGGTTAATAAAATATAGATATTGTAACAGTTTAATAATAAAAAGGAAAGACAACCACTCTATTAACTTCGTAATAATTTTAAGGGTGCCAGATAGAATTTCTGGCGAAACTCTGTCGTCTATAATAAAAAAAAAAAAACAAATTGGCCATTTCAGCCCTTGAAAGAACTTTGACCGAGCTTCTTATGATCAATTGTGTTGTATGTGTTATTAAATGTTTACACACAATTAACCGAGAACTGGACCTACATGTGTTATGCCGACTCCGAATGGCTAAAGTTCATGTTCTCAAGAAGCTTTACATGGCATTATTTACTCTCTGAGGTTTGCCATTGTCTGCAGAGAGCTGGTGACCGATCAGAAAAATATTTTTTTATTGAAAAAACTTTTCGCCGCGACTGGGGATCGAACTCGGGCTCCGAGCGTGCTAAGCCACACACTTAACCTGCATGCCACGGCCACCACCGTCTATAATAGTACAAATTAATTTAATGCCCTTTCGAAATTAAAGAATTTTTTCTTAACCTTTACATTACCTGAATTTGAAGAGTTTGTATCGCCATAGAAAATGCTCAAAACATAATCGTTATATCTCCAATATAACTTAGGTAAAGTTCCGATCACAGGTCGAGTCGATATATCGGTTTTTCGGTAATGCCGGTGTTAAAAAAAATTAGAAATTCCGAAATTCACTGGAAATTGGTACCTATAGGTTTTTGGGGTTGTAGAAAACGATGGTGGTATTAGTTTTTGTATAAAAATTAATAATTTTTATTTTCAATTAAGTTTCTTTTTGATTTTTACTAAGATGATTCTTGTATGATCGATTCGTCACTTGATGTTAGAGTTACTTACTCTACCGAGTCGATATATCGATTTTTCGGTTTCGTAAAGGTTAATTATTAAATTATTTCCTCATTGGTAAGCTTCTTACATTTTGTTCAAGAGAGTTACACGACCTGACTCCACTAGCTTGAGAGCTTCCAATATCAACTCGCACTTCGTTCTTAAAAAAAAAAAAAAAATTACCATATCCTTGTTTGCTTTCTATTATTATTTTTATTAAAGTGACAAAAATATGTCACTATATCCTTGTTTACTTTTTATTATTATTTAATTAATTAAATGAAACATTTTTGTTTGTTGGATAAAATTTCTATTAATTGAATTTAATAAAATAAATTGCTAACATACTCAGAAATCTGTGTGCCATTCAACAGGATCTCTCATTATTTCACCTGACTTTCAGTCACACCCCAACCGTCACATTATTAGGCATATCCATTGACCAAATGCCATTATTAGGCATTTTAACAAGCATATTTAATTTGCTACATATCGACAGTCTGTGAAATTCGTGATTGAGCTAAATTCCAGATTGAACACAAAATAATGTCAAGCATTGAAAAACATGAGCAATTTAAACAATTGCAACCGGCACGAGCTCATTAAAACCTAGTTAAATGCTCGCCATAATAACGGCAGCAACAAAATGAAAAAAAAAAAAAAATCGAACAAATAAACGTTTCAAAATAGCAACAACAGCAACATGTTGCCTGGATGTTAGATATATTGACCAAAAGCAGGCGCACGCGCACTACAAACAACGGCGGCAAATGCTCTAAGTTACAGTCACCAGCCTAACGACTTGAGCTCAAGATAGATCAGAGTGGGTGACATGGGTGACAGGTCATATTTAACAAAATAATTATAAGATTTATTTGTTAGCAACAAACACGCTTAGCCAAACAGCCAAACGAGAGGAATAATCATTTAAAAACACACACACACACGAACAAAAACAGCAACAAAAACAGCAACAAAAAACACGAAATGCAAAAAAAAACATTTGTTCATAACTCATAAATCAAACGGGCAACGCATATATGCCAGAGTTTATGGGTTTTGTTTTATTGTTTTTTCTTTTTGTGACTTTTTCTTAACGGTTTAATGCCAAGGTGAGGCCGACCAACAGCGAATGACATAAACACATGAGCGCTAAAATAATCGATCTTGCTGATCGCACAACAAAATCACAGCAATTGATTTCAGTCCGAGTGTACAATAAGAGCAACAACAACGAAATCAGTTGAAATATCTGTGAATAAAAAAACAATTAAATTTCAAATAAATGTTCAGCATATGTGCTGGACATGGACGTGGACGCAGCCTGCTAACTGCGTTAATGAAACACGATCGTTCAGCAAGGCGGTGATAAATCAATCATTAGATCAGCCACACAGTCAAATCAATGTTGCGCCCCACCGCTGCCTGCCCAGCCCACTGCTAGCTGTGGCTGGCTGGCTGACTGGCTGTGACTTGGCGGTGACAGTGGCTCTGGTGTTTGCTGGGTTGTGGAGCAAAATACGTCAACAGCTGTTGTGCAGCGATCAGCGGCTTGATGTTCAAATTTCTACAACGTTGATGATCGCACACATGCTGCAATCAAATCAATGCAATTTCGCACACCTGCAAGTTGAGTATTTTTTTGTAATTTTGTATTTTTTTTTTATTTTTCATCTGTCTAGGAATTGTTGCACGTATGAGCTGCATGTAATTCCTTCAGCTGATTGCGCAAATTCAACGCTGATCGCAATTGATCGCTTTCTCTGTTTATTGTTTTTGCTCAAACAAATCAATGCTGCTCAGCTGCTGCTGCCTTAAATGGTTGCATTTAATACTGTTGCTGTTGTTGTTGTTGTTGTTGTTGTGAAATATACAAAAAAGGCACGCAGCTTTGGTCGGCGTGTGAATCAGTTTCAGTGCTTAACACCTGCTAGCTTTCGAGTTTAAGCAAGACACAGCTTTGGTTGAGAAAGATTTTGCCGCTCAGCTGTTGAGAGCAGGAAGCAAATTTTGAGTGCCAATTGGTGTTTTTTTTAATATGCAGCATACTCGAAAAATTCACGTGCTTTTTAAGCACTCATTCAAAGTTGCCTTGAAACCAGCAGGTTTGTGTCTTAAGTCTTTTGTTTAGTGCTAGCTTGAGACACTCTCTGTAGACTTCTAAGCTCGAAAAACAGTTAGTGTGCGGAGACTCATACGATTTTATGAATTTTAATATAACGTCAATGAATATTTGTTGCTTTTTCGACTTTGGAACGTCTCCCTCCGCAGCCAAATGACGTCATAAATGCTTTGTTTATTCTTGCCAGAAGGGCAATGAACCAAAGTTTTTTATAACTAAATTATGTTAATAATAATTTTAATAATTTTTACCGTTGCACATATACTCATATTACTACACATGCGCAAACACATGTATGCGTAACATTGTGACGTCATTTTATACTTTGACGTCGTTTTAGTTCGTTCTCAAAGGCAATTTTGTGTCATCTCTCAAACAATGCAAATAAATTATTATGCAAAAATATCAATATTCTTTAACAACGTACCATTCAAATACCATTCTAAGCTACACAAAATGCAACAAAGTCTCAAAACAAATTTTAAACAGGTGAGAGGTTGATGTGCGTTCAACTGACAGCAGAGTGTTGATCATTAATATTCACTCGTTTGCAAGGCAATATAAAAGATTTAAGAAAATAAATATCATAACTGCAATTTTGCTGACATTAAAAAGAGACGAACAAACGAACGAATGAATGAACATTCGCGCATGCGCCAGTGAATTATGATTATTTAATTTACGTAAAATCTATGATTAATGCAAGCTAGACAGACGAGCGGCACATCATTAAGTTTCAAAATTTTAGCCAAAGGCGACAGGCAGTGAGTGTCTTGGTGTATAAGTGAGACACTGAAGTGCTTTTTGCATGATTTTGTGAGTATGCGAAAAAATGAGCCACGTTAAGATGACAGCTGATTGTGCTGTAGTGCAAACGTCAAGTCAAGAGTGTCAAGTGAACGTATGGCGAAGAACAGCATGTTTGTTGGCTTGCCATCAATCAAGCTGTTGATGTTTATTTCAAAATTATTGCAATATTTTGCTAAAAAAAAATTCGCATAAAGATTTGAAAAAGTTTAGGCAGCAATAAAACATAAACATGCAAAACAACAAATTATTGCTATAAATAAAGTTAAAGTAAAAGTCATGAAGCAAATGGGTGAAAGTTCAGTAAAATGTGAAATTTTTAGCACTATGCATTTTCTCATCATGAGTTATTAAAATCGTAATTTACAGGCAGTCAAGGGCATAAAAATATAAATAATGATAAACTATTGCAAAAACAACAACCACAACTAAATGTCAGCAAATTTTTACTAGCGAGCATCTTCTTAATTTAGTTAAATTCTAAAAAAAACGTGTTAAGCCAACATTAATGCAAGTCACAAACATGCGTGTGTGTGTCTGTCTGTGTGCTGTTGACTAAATTTTTTTCTTCTCTCTATTAAATAGATATTGTTAGTAAATTGCTACTGTTTGTCGGATTTTAATCTGCCACGCCGACATGCTATGCCATTCAACACTGCCAACAACTAAGCGCTCAATCTTTTTCTCTAAAGTCTGCAAACAAGACTTTTACATGAGTCAGCGTTTGCACTCGCCTGGCGCTGACGCCATCCACCATCCGCTATACGACATCCAGACCAAACAAACAGTTGGATACTCCCAACCTCTGCACTGCCTGCCACAAGAACTTGTATAGACAAACTTTTTTTGCGACTTGTTCGTTCGGTCTTGGTCATTGCTTAGCGTTTGTCACTTGCTGCTGCGTACAAAGCTGTTTAATTTTTTTATTTTTTAACTACTTTTTTGACATTTTGTTACTTTGCATTTGCAAGGTGTGTCCGTTGAAGTGTCTGTCCAAGCAGCTTTTGCTCATTTAAGAATTGGCAAATGAATAAATTTTATATCAAAATGTACAAATTGAAATGTTTTCGCATAAATTTTTAAGACAACAACTACTGTAATTTTCAGCTGCTTGAACTTAAGCTTTTGTCACTTACAATATTTTTGGTATAACCTAAATAAGTTGTAAGCAAAATTAAGCGAAATAAAATTAACTGCAATGCTTATTTGTTTCCAAAATAAGCTGCATTAGCATTTTGATATTTATACTAGTTTAATCGATTCTCAGGCTAAGAGGTCGAAATGTGATAGAAGGTCACATCAGCGCTAGAAATTTTTGTCCTGAAGCGATATGTCAGTAAATTCAATAGTATTTAAATTGAACACCTTTTGTTTGCCTAGAGCAGTAAACTCTTCAATATAAATGAAAGACTTAAGAAACGAACGTCATACCAAAGATTTAAGCAACAAACTCGAGGCACTCTTGTGCAGCTTGAGAATGATTTTCTCTTCTCTGAAAAAGTTAAGCCATAAATGAAAGTATACTAATTTAACGCTTGTAACAAATAGTTGTCAAAGTGGTTGTTTGATAGTAGGTCATCTCACAGTTTGCAGAAATTAAAAATTTTGCAAAAAAAAAAATTTGTCTATCAAACAGTATTAACTCAAAATTTGTTTTATTGTTGCTTTCTTGAAAAATTGACATAATTACGTCTGATATACACTCAAAGAAGCTGACGAAAAATAATAAAAAGCGTTTTTTTGGAAGAATTCATTTTCGAGATTATCAAACTAGTAGAGTGAAAATGGAGAAATTTTATAAAAGATATTTGATAAAGTTTAACTGAATACTGCAGAAAAGGATTGAATATTTTTGTATTATAGAGAAAATTATTTTTTCGTGTTTTTTTTTCAAAAATTTTAGTTTTAAATTATATTCTCATCTTTCTAAAAATTATTTATTTTATAATTAAGACGTTAGCTCAAAATTTGAGCTTGTTTTGGGTTGCACTAACAGATGGGAACAGCGTATTGAGCTAATGGTGTTTAAAGAGCCTATTTGCTGTTAGGTGCAGGCTTCGGTTTTGCAAAAAACCTTTTTTCTTTGAAAAAATTATCGTCAATTTTTTCTTTTGTTAAATGAATTGAGAAGCTGAGATGAAAAAAGTATGTTAAATAAAATAGAAAAAAAAGGTACAGAATTTGCTTTAAATTTTATTAAATACCGTAACGACTTTTATTACACCTAGCTTGGAACGCGGAAGCGAGCAAGTTGCGATATTTTTTTGACTGATGAGTTCAAAATTTTAATTTTTCAGTTTCAGTTTCAATGGCATTCAAAACTCATTCATGAAACATGGAAGTGGTAAAATGTTGATCTCGGCAGACAGATTTGAACATGTTGTTTTGGATCGACTTTGGTCCAATATCTATATAATTAATAGGCTAAGGTTTATTTTTGTGACTTCAACTCCTTCCAGACCAATGAACCGATTTTATCGATTCAGATGTCATTAAATCAGGTTAAGGCTGTAGATGTGCAAACCAGTTTGAGAAGAGAACTTTATGAATTTGTCGAATTTGAATTTTTTTCAAAACTAAAAATTTTTAACCATAATTATTTTTTTTTGACATTTCTCAAATATCAATTGTCCGAAAAATGCAGTTCCAAAATCAAAAATTCCACTTTCCGAGCAAACAACTCAGTCAAATTGCAACGGTTTTCAAAATTTTTTTTTTTTTTTTAATGGTTGTTTAATTATCTTTGAAATATAATGGCAATTATCTTGCCAAATGTATTTTTAATGAATTTTCTTAAAATTGACTGTAGTTGTTTAACGTGTATTTTTATCAAACGCCAAGGCAGAGAAAAAAACTGTCTGAAATTTAAAGTTATATATTTGGAAGTGAATATCTCTGCCACTTTTTAAAAAATTGCATTTATTTCTTTTTTGTATTTAATTGCAATTAATTGACTTTAAAATATTTACAAATTTTTTACCGTTACATTAATATTTATATTTAAATCATTGCCTTTAAAAAGAGTCCAATAAAATGAATGTTTTCTCAAAAAATGTATTAAAAATTGTTTTTGTTGTAAAAATAAAAAAAATTAAAATTTGCATTTTTGATTTTCTTTTATTGTTTATAGTTTATTTAAGACAAATTTGTTTTTGTTTGACAGAAAAATTAATAAATACTATGTGTCATCGAAAAAACAAGGAAACAAGGCTACCCCCTATGGTTTCTTGCTCGAAATTTTTTTTTTTTTAAATGTTGTTCTTATATTTTTTAAATCTTCAACAAGCTTCAAAAACAATATATTTGAAAAAAATTTCATTATAGCTACAACCAATTAAAAGTTATAGCCACGAAACTGTTTTGTTCATCCTGCTTATCTATATAATTAATAGGCTAAGGTTTTTTTTGTGACTTCAACTCCTCCCAGACCAATAGACCGATTTTATCGATTCAGTTGTCATTTAATCAGGTTTTGGCTGTAGATGTGCAAACCACTTTTAAAAATGGTAATTTCGCTTCAGGGGGTTCCCAACCTTTTAAAACAAAAATAAAATTTTTGTACAAAAATCCGTTATTTTATCGATTTGAAATTTAGTTTGAGAAGAGCTTATGAATTGATCGAATTTGAATTTTTTCAAAACTTAAAACTTTTAACCAAAATTATCTTTTATGCATTCCTCAAATGTCAATTGTCCGAAAAATGCAGTTCCAAAATCAAAAATTCCACTTTCCGAGCAAACAACTCAGTCAAATTTTAACGGTTTTCAAAAAAACGGTTTTTATTTTGGGTTTTTTTGGCGTTTTTTTATCGGAATATGTTATAAATTGATGTTGTAGGTACTCTGTAAGTATTTTTATTAAAAGCTAAAAGCTATTTTATAATGCGTTTTTATTTAAATTAATTATGTTTTATAGCTTGAAAAGTTAAACAGCGATGTTGTTGAATAGTAATAATGTTTATCTCGGTAGTTATATTATGTAGTGTAAGTCCGTCTTCGCATTTTGACAGTTACATTTAAAATTTAAGTGTCAGATCATAAGTTTTAAGCATTCAGATGATGATCTTTTATATCATTATTGAGACTGAATATATCGTTATTGAGGAAAAAGCTGCTTGAATAGAATATCATAAATTAAACGTCTATAATGTTGCTTACATTTAATTTTTATTGAATTGCTCGAATTCGGGCAACAGGTTTACTAGTTAGGAATTAAGACACTATGACCCAATTTTTATATAAAGACATATTTAAAAATACAATGCTGATGTATACTGAGAAAGAAATGCCTCTTCGCTGAATTTATTATGAAGATAATGATCGAAAGAATTTATGAAAAATACAATGGCACCGAGAAAAATAAATCAAGGTTATGTCTAAGCCACACCATAGACAACTTATGAAAAAAAAATTGAGTCAGTGACTGAACTTTGAGGAACTGTTTTCCCTGAAAAGTCATACTAATTGATTGGTGCCGCAAACTTATCGATTCCATGGCGCTGCGATAAAAGAATTTTTAACATTAATTAATTTGTAACATGTGTAACACATTTGTAATGTGTAACATTAATTTAATTTCACTGTTGTAGTTTAATTTTGGTTCTGCGATTAGGCCTATATTTTCGGATTTAGGGGAGTCTCACCCAATGCTCTTTGCTGTAAGTTTTTTTTTTAATGAAAAACTTTGGTTCTGATTGTGAAATTTGTTTACTTAATCCACTACTACTACTACTTCATTTACTTACTTACTTACTTACTTCATTATAATTTATTCCATCAAGTTGAGAAAATGATATCGACCAAGTGGCCACCGCCAGATTCGATGACCATACGTGCTCGTTTTATGGCATTTTCGATCACTCTTGCCAGAAATTCGGGTGACAGGTTCTAGCATTCTTGGTGAATATTCTTCTTACACCCGCCAAGAATGCGAGAACCTGTCACCCGAATTTCTGGCAAGAGTGATCGAAAATGCCATAAAACGAGCACGTATGGTGCACGTATGGTCATCGGTGGTGGCCACTTGGCCGATATACGTACACCCGCGACTTCAAAAAACCCCATAAAAATATACCCCCCGGCCAGTGAAAATCACCAAAACGAGAGATTAAGCGACTTGAAAATGCTTCCGTCCACAGTCGTCGTTTGACCCGTGACGTTCCCAAGCAAAAAAAAAAAAAATGGTCCGATTACTCCACCAGCCTAAACAGCACTCCACGCAGTAACAAATTGTTGCGCAAAAAAATGGAAGAAATTATTCCGAGGTCTTGTAGGGTAAACCGATGGCTTGTCAATTTGTATTCTGCGTTTGTTTACTTCACAAATATCAAAACCGAACTGACATTTGGCAAAAATTATAGGGTGTTCCAATATTGAGATTATTTTTGCTTCACCTTGTATTAATGAAAATATCTCCAGAACCAGTAGTACAATCTAGATAACCAATGAAGATAACTTAAGGCAATGAAATTCTATGCTAATGCTTCTCTCTAATCCACAGTTTAGTTTTCGTGTAATTAATAATTTTTTTAAGAAACTATTTTTTTTTAACAAAAAATGGAAATTCAATTCAAGTACACGGAAAGAAATAATTAACTATTATTTAGAACCCACATATGTAGGTTCCCTGCAAGATTATATTTATGGATGAACTTATCTCGATCATATTAACTAATATGGGCTTCCGCACACTGAGTGATATGCGTTGGCATCTGCTCCAATGACAATCGCCTGATTCTCTCCACTGGTTACAGCAAGCAGCCTATAGAGTTCGTCTGGTGGTGTGCCAGTGTCGTGCGCCATGCAGCAGAATGCGACCAGGATTGGCGCATCTTTTTTGCTCTCTGAATGTCATATGAAAAGCATTTTCATGTGAAATGCAATCTAATAACATCCAACTTCGCGTTCATTCAACGTTCGTCCAATGTTTCTAAGATTTTTTTATACCTTCCAAAAAATAAGTTTTGTAGAGGTCCTCAAAATAGGTATTTGTTTGTGAGATGATTTCATCATTGAATTTATTTTCCGCCGAGCCATTTTTCTAAGTTTGGAAACAAAAATTAGGCACCCGGTGCTGAATCTGAAAAATAGCGCAGATGAGGAAGCAATTCTTAGCCCAGTTCATGATAATTGTGTTATAAAAATCTTGGTTCAAGGGCTGAAATGGCCAATTTTTTTTTTTGTTTTTCCATGAAATTTCGAAGTTATCACAATATTGCGTTTGAAATGGATTGTGAGCAAACGCGGCACCAATCCCAGTGTTGCCCTTTCGGTTAAGATCTGGGAAATTCAAAAAGTCACAGACTTATTAACCTGCCTTCGTACTAGATTTATAGAGAACTAGCAGAGTACCCGACCTTGTTCGGATACAGCTAATTTGAGTTGAATTGATTTAATAGCAAAAATTTATATAATAATATATTATAATTATTATATTATTTATATTATTATTATAATATAAATTAGCAATAAAAAAAATATAAGTAATTTATTAAAGCCTTTGTACACTAGGCCGGATCATTCTTATATGGATAAAAAAAAAGAAACAGTTTCGATAGTATCGTAAGTGTAGACGTAGTATTCCGTTTCAGTTGTAACCTCTTCTACTTTGTCTATTTGGTCCGATTGTTTCGTTCATTTTGCACGTATTTTCATTGATCTTCCAAAAATTAACAAATAAATGAATAACACTCAATTATGGACTACTTACCGAGGCCAAAACAAAGAAAAAGTTAAAAAGTAAGTATGATTAAATGAGCAAGCAAAAAGAAACAAGCAAAATTTCAAATTTTTTCGATCATTTCGTTAAGTTTGATAGCTTGAGTTCATTGACTTAGTTGAATAAAAGGCGAAGCAAATGCACTTTCCATTGGTGCCACTTTTGTCTCTGCCATATATATAGTTTGCAAGCTATAGTCAGTTTAACTACTAATTTCAAATTAAAATTAAGACCCCGATTTTTAAAAAATCGTATGGTTCCTCTCGTCTCTGTCTGATATTTAGTTTGCTAGCTACACTTTCGTCTCTGTTCGATGTATAGTTTGCGAACTACACTCGCTAGTGCTAGTGGGATGTGGAATCCAAATTAATTTGCATTAAAAACAAAAATTAAAATCTTACGCCATCTATTGGGTAAAAGCATAAATCGAAATATGATCCAACTCGTTTTTTGCATAAGAGTTAAATCTAACCGGATCACAGACCCATTTCGTTAAATTTGACAGTTTGAGTTCATTGAATGAGTTGAAAGAGGTTAATGACCTCTGGTTTCAAAATAGTATACATGAACAGTAGTACATACATAAACCCAATGCTTCCAATGCTGCCAAAGCAAACCAATCAGTTCATGCAAAACAAAAGAAATGTAAGCATAAACAACGAAAGAAAAACAAAGAAAGCAGCAGACACGTTATAAGCAGCTGATGATTGATTTTCTTATATAAAAACATGAATTTTTTTTCATATATTTTGACTTTAATATAATAGTGACAAAATCCAAAATTAGATATTCATTCAGCGCATGATAAATCTGATATTTTAGTATATATAATATCTGTGAACGATAAGTATTAAAGGCTGTAGGTATACCCTAAAGTATTCGCCAAAAAGTTGCCTTGAAAAAATCTGTAAAAACGACTCCATACAAACCGCGCTGTAAGACGTAATTCTACGTCAAAATTTCAACCGGTCGGGGTCTCAAAAGTTAGAAGAACTCATTAAAATGATTTCTGCATACTTTTTTTTCAAATCGGACAAAAACCGCCGAAGCACTTTTGATTCTCCTGAAAATTTTGTAAAAATTTTAGTCAAATACGACTGAAACCGCTTGAAATATAGCATTTTTATTGATTTGTCGGCGGCAAAAGGGGGTGTGCCAATCGACTTTTGGTACAGTTGCCGATATTCAACATACAAACCTAACTACAAAATTCTAGTCTAATACGGCCAAAACCGTCCGAAATATAGTATTTTTATTTATTTGTGGGCGGTTAAAGAGGGTGTGGCAATATACTTTTCGTACAGTTTCCGACAGTCAGAAAATAAACTTAACTACTAAATTCTAGTCTAATACGGCCAAAACCGTCTGAAATATAGCATTTTTATTGATTTGTGGGTGGTAGAAGGGGGTGTGGCAATCCACTTTTCGTACAGTTGCCGATAGTCAGCAAACTTAACTGCAAAATTATTGTCTAATACGGCCAAAACCGTCTGAAATATAGCATTTTTATTGATTTGTGGGTGGTAAAAGGGGGTGTGGCAATCCACTTTTCGTACAGTTGCCGATAGTCAGCAAACTTAACTGCAAAATTATTGTCTAATACGGCCAAAACCGTCTGAAATATAGTATTTTTATTGATTTGTGGACGGTTAAAGGAGGCGTGGCAAAATTTATGTAGCCTATGTTCAGCGCAGTAATTTAAGGAATCGTTTGAAATAGGTTTTAAACAAATCCGTCTAGTAGTTAAAGAGTCTATTCGGAACATACATACAAATAAACAAAAATATTATATTGAAGTGCTGAGACTGCACTCAAATGTACAAATTCGTTTAAGCGAATCTAAAATTCTATCAAAATATACTAACGCTCATTAGTATATTTTGCTTAAAACAAAATATTTAGTATATTTTTATGATTACTCTTAAAGTCTTTGCTTGAAAAATTCTAAAACTTCAAAACAGACTTCATTATTTCTACTTCTCATTAAAACTTGCTTCTCACTTCAATAGTTTTGAATCAATGAAGATGTGAACAAAAAATTACTAAATTATATAATCCGAAAATATTTTAAAAAACCATGTGTCCTAAACATAGGCTCCATTTAATCCATTTATCAGAATTAAACAAAATGACAAAATATTCTCACGATTTCACCGAACTATAAAATTTGTTAGCATTCACTGCCTACACTAGACCATAAAACAAAAAAAAAAAAAAAACAAAACAAAAACAAAAATTACACAAAATACTACAAACAAAACTTTATTGACAGCAAACACCTGTTGCTGCCGCTTTGTGATTGTTGTTGTTGTTGGTGGCGTTGCATCTAAAATGGAGCGCCAGCTTTTACTAAGCCAGGCTCACATTTTTTAGTTTTATGTATATATATTTTTTTTTTTTTTGTATTTTGGTTCAAATCACAAATCTATGCGATGGGGTCAGCGGCATTTACAACTATTAAAAGCTGTAGCTGTCGCTGTTGCTGCTGATGTTGATGCTGCTGCTGCTGCCAGCAACAATAAAACAAGTGCTTTGCATAGAAAACAATAGCAACAACAACAATGAAGTTCGACGATCATTTCATTAGTCAGCAACGTGCAGCAGCAACAGCAGCAAGAAGCAATGCAGCCAAAACCAATACAACAAAAAAAAAAAACGATATATAGTGCGCTCCAAACTAGCATGTGCGCCCGTTCCTACGTTTGTCTGTGCGTCCGTCTGTCGACCACTAGAGTCTGTGACTGGAGAGACACACTCATAATTTAAGTGGATGTGTTTCCGCATGAACATGAACACCAATAAAAAGCCGCAGGTGGTCGTCACATCGAGGCACGACTTTTAGTTCATATTGTTGTTGTTGTTGTTGTTTTATTTATGTTATTTTAATTTTTTATTAGCTTAAGTCGGTTTTTTTTTTGTTCGTGGGGGCTAAGCTTATAAATCGGCTTAGTTTAAGCAGCCTGAAGAGTTAGTTTGCTGCACTTTGGTGGTCAAATGCAAATAAATGGCTACAGATAGAAATTCTATGCGAGCTCTTTGTTGTTTGTAGCCAGTTAAGAATGTGTTGTATCTGTATCTACATACTTGTCTCTGGATGCTATCAACGCAGCATCTACTATCGGCAAGCTTGATCACTGCAACATCAACAAAAGCACTAGCAGCAGCAGCAACAGCAGCACCAACGGCAACGATCTTTAGTCCGGCGGAATGTTATGCGCGAATTTATTGGATTAGATTTTATCGCTTAAATAAATGCTGCGTTTTACATAGCATGAAGTCGGCTATTTTGTCTTGGCAGCGTATTAATGGAGTTAGTGGCGCGCGCGCTCTGTAACCGGTAGAAAATAACATGTGCTTCAAACTTAAGCGCGACTGCATTCTAGTGTGCCCACTGTGCGGGCACACAGGGAACAGACGTACTTATTTTTATTGAGCAATTTCTAAAAAGAGATAATTACATGTTGGCTGGCTTTTAAATACTTAATTAATGACTGAAATTTAGAGAATGCAATGCTTGAAACCTAAAGCTGTAGAGTCTGTCTGTGTGTTTGTGTTTCAAGAATATCGTCTGTTAATTAATTGGACGGAAGTTGGCATGACTTGTTGTTGTTAAGTTAACAACTTTTATGCTGCTCTATAAAGATTGCAATAAACAAAAAAAAAAGAAATGTTTGCCCAAGGAAAACCAATGTTAGAATAGCTAGTAACAGTGATTTGACTGTTAAAAAGAGTTCTTTAAATTTATTAACAACTTGAGCTTCAGGCTGTATAATAAGAAAATAGCACCATCAACTGTTGTTAAGAAAATGCTAACTTAAGAATAATTGAAAATAATTTATGGCATGTCATAAAGTGTGCATCGATAGTTTTAAAGCGGAAAATTGCTGTAGTTAAGAGGAAACCATGCAGAGGTAAAACAGAGTAAAACAGAAGTATATGTATTTTTTCTATACTAACTTACATACCCGCTTTTACTCAAGACTTCTTCAACCTAGCTATGTTTAGTAGTTGTATGTAAAAATTTCCTCAACGAGCTTTAGAATTTTATGTGATCAACTTGTATGAGACGTCATAAGTTCCATTCCTCTATTACGACAAAGGGATAACTACCTTGTCGTGGTGTAGAGGCTTAGGTGGCCGTCTGTTATAGTTTCTCGTAAGGTCATCCATGTCATACATACTGTTGTGAAGCAATGAACTAAAGCTTATTCCTAACTCTAAAATTAAATTAAGCTTGTTATGAAGTAAATGATTCAACTTCAAAAAGGCAGCTTTTTTAGTTGAAATGAATCTTTAAATAAAATTTTGAGAATGTGTAAGGTCTCGTGGCGACCGTGCCATGCTGGTTAAGTGTGTGGCTTAGCACGCTCGGAGCCCGAGTTCGATCCCCAGTCGCGGCGAAAAGTTTTTTTCACTAAAAAAATTTTTCTGATCGGTTACCTCTCTGCAGACAATGGCAAACCTCGTAGAGTAAATAATGCCATGTAAAGCTTCTTGAGAACATGAACTTTAACCGTTCAGAGTCGGCACAAAACATAGGTTCAGTTCTGGGTCAATTGTGTGCAAACATTTAAAAACACACACAGCACAATTAATCAGAAAAAGCTCGGTCAAAGTCCTTTCAAGGGCTGAAATTGCCAATTTGTTTTTTTTTTTTTATTTTTTTGTATGGTTGGTTTCAGAGTGTCCGACTGATATGCAATAGTTCACTCGTTCGATCTCTGGTGAAGGCAAACACAAAAATTTTTGATGGAATGGAAAGAAACTTAAATAAAAAAATATATAAAAATAAAAATATTCCGGTTGGGAATTGAACCTTGGATGTCCAAATCACAACAAATCAAATAAACAATTGGCTTACCAACTGAGCCACGGAATACAAATTTTTCTGGAGTGCCAATTGATTCGTTGAATGTAGCACACTTGGAAAAAGCTTATTAAAACACTTATATCCAATTGTAAAAACAACACTTGGATTAAGCTTGAAGTAAGGAATATTATTCCAAGGGTTAACTTTCGTTTATCCTACAATTACATGTAAGAGTTCTATAAAAGTGAGATAAGGGGGCGATCTTCACATGGCAACGTGTCTGACTGCCTCAACTTAGCGAGGCCAGCATTATCCATGTCGAAATCGTCTCAAGTCGACTCAAACCTCCGCGTAGTGTCTCCTGGAAACGTCAAAAAACTATTGCCCGATAGACTTTGGTGACGAATCTGAGCGGTGGGCTTCCTTTGGCCATCCAAGCGGGCTTCCTTCCAAGCAAAGGTTGTGCGTTGGGTTTGAAGCCCACCACGTAATAAAACTATTTCAATGTAAAGTTTAAGAACAAATGAAAGAATGTTCCCCAAATCTGATGACGACTACTGCTAACGAAAAACTGATAATGACTTACGGATATGCACCTGGAATGTCCGAACCCTAAATTGGGATGGTGCCTCCATCCAACTGATTGATATCTCGGAAAGATATAATTCTGATATCACTGCAATCCAAGAAATGCGATGGAAGGGACAGGGTTGCTTACGGCAAGCATCCTGTGATATCTACTACAGCGGTCATGCGGAGAAGCACGAGGTTATATGCGGATTTTTAGTTGGCAAGAGAATACGGCATCATGTCCTGCGATTCACTCCTGTGAACGAACGACTTGCCATAATCCGCTTCAAGGCAACATTTTTTTAACATTGGTCTAATATAAGCGCTCGCTCCGACAGAAGAAAAAGAAGAGGAGACCAAACAAAGTTTTTACGAGCGCCTTGAAGACGCATATGAGCACTGCCTCCGTCATGATATAAAAATCGTGCTTCAGCCAAGATCCGCACACGTCTGTGCGCAGCTAAGAATGCTCGCAATCCTACACAAAGAAAGCTAGACGTCGACAAGCTGCAGTCAAAACGGACGGCCGAAGCCTTCGCTACTCGACTTTCACTCCTGCTTCAAGAAAGCACTCCTCCGATCTACGATATATGCGGACAGTGGACAGACATATCCCACTCTATGCGTACAGCTGACAAAGAAGTGATAGGCTACCTCCGCCCTCGCCGAAACCAGTGGCACGATCAGGAGTTTCACGACGCCAGTGCAGAGAAGGACGCCGCCTACAAAGCCATCCTGCAGTCGGTTGTAACGCGTGCTGTTATGGGGAGATCCCGAGAGAAGAGGAGGAAAGGGAGACACATTTACAGGCGAAAAAAACGAGAGGCGGAAATGCGTGAGTGAGAGAAAATTGAGATTCATGGCGATAGGAATGAGACTCGAAACTTTTTCGAAAAAATAAGATGCCTGGCCGATGGTTTTAAGACTGGAGCCTCTTTCTGCAAGGATGAGAATATAGTAACAGATAATCAGAGTACACTGGTGTTATGGACGGAACAATCCCGCGGAACAATCCCGCCAGTGGAGATGATATCCCGGAAACCCCAATTATGGATGACAGCGTTGAAGTTCCACTGCCCGACTTAAACGAGATCTTAACAGCTATAGCTCAGGAGCCGATGGCCTACCGGCTGAGCTGTTTAAAACCAGTGTATCACACACTTGTATCCAGAATATGGTCGAAAGAATGCATTCCAGATGATTGGAACCTCAGTGTGCTCTGCCCAATCCATAAGAAAGGCGATCCCACCATTTTCTTAATATCGCATATAAGGTCCTGTCGAGCGTATTGTGTGAAAGACTGAAGCCCATTGTTAACCAACTGATTGGACCTTATCAGCGTGGCTTCAGACCTGGAAAGTCCACCATCGACCAGATCTTCACACTCCGACAAATCTTGGAAAAAAATCTCGAAAAACAAATCGACACACAGAATCTTTTTGTCGATTTCAAAGCCGCCTTCGACAGTTCAATAAGGAGTCACATATACTCCATCATGTCTGAATTTGGTATTCCTGCAAAGCTAATACGTCTTTGCAGGATGACTCTGAAGAACACCAGCAGCGCAGTGAAAATCGGGAAGGACCTCTCCCTTCCGTTCGATACCAAGCGAGGTTTCAGACAAGGTGATTCCGTATCGTGCGACTTCTTAAATATAGTCATGGAGAAGATCATCCGAGCTGCTGACCGAGACGCAGCGGCACCATTTCCTTAATTTCGCGGCATATTTCCGCGAAGCCAGTGCAGCATTCTCCAGGCTTGAAAAAGAGTCGAGTCGAAGGGGTCTTGCAGTGAACGCAGATAAAACGAAGTATCTTGTGTCAACAAACAAACAGTCCCAGCGTCTTGGAAACCACGTTACTGTTGACAACACCTCCTTTGAGGTAGTGAAGGACTTTGTTTATCTGGGATTCAGCATTAACTCCTCCAACGATAGTTTTGAGATTAAACGAAGGATAACTCTTGCCAACAGGTGTTACTTTGGGCTCAGTAGGCATTTGAGAAGCGGAGCTCTCTCTCTCTCGACGAACAAAACTGACGCTCTATAAGTCAATAATCATGCCCGTCCTACTATACGCATCACATACCTGGACGTTGAGCAGCTCTGATGAAAGGACTTTCGGAGCGTTCGAGAAAAAAAAATTCTTCGCAAGATCTATGGTCCAATCTGCGTCAATGGCGAGTACCGAATACGATGGAACTACGAGCTTTATGAGCTATATGCTGACATCGATAAAGTCAAGCTTGTTAAAGCAGAGCGGCTTCGCTGGCTAGGACATGTTGAAAGAATAAACAACGGAGCTCCAGCGAATAAATTATTTGATTCGATATCCAGCGGTGGCCAATGCAGACGAGGAAGACCGCATCTCCGTTAGAAAGACCAGGCAATGGATAACCTTTCCAACTGGCGCCAGCAAGCGCACGACAAAAGAAGCTGGCACAAATTCTTAGACGAGGCCAAAATCGACCAACGATTGCAAGCCCCATCTAAGTGAGTAAGTAAGTTCTATTATAGTTAATGAAAGCGTCATCCAAGCTAGAGGCTTACGTTTTTACTCTTGTTTAAAGCATATTTCAAGCTTTTTTGGCTGATTGGGATATCACATTAAGTGTTCTTGTTCTCCTCGTATTTGTACATGAATTTTATGAATTTTATTCACAATAATAAAGAATGATTCATATTTCCCTTGTATTTCCCATGGTCCCATTTTTTTTTTATTCATTTGTCTAGTAAACACACTTTATGAACTTTAGGCACATGTCTTATGAAATATTTATGTTTTCGTATTTTTTCTTATGTGTACTTTGTGCAATGTTTTCATGAATAATACATGTGAGTCATGTAATGGTTAACTAGACCAAAATTCACGAATGCGATTTTTGGAAATCGTAGAGGATAGAGGATAGTAGGAGATCGAGATAGTAGTACCGGTCATAAACTTCTTAAGACACTATAATATAAAAATTTTAAATTGGCCAAACATTTAACAAAAAATATTTGAAATTACTTTAAATTGATAAAGCAATTGCATAACTTTGCTAGTTAAACTATAAATTAATAACAATAAGAAAATAATAAAGTATTCATAAAACATTTGCAATCAATACAATTGTTTGCAGATATTATCTACAATTTCAAACTTATTCAAGTCTGTATTCAAGTTTTTTATAACTACACAGATTTAGCTAGAAGCACCTCATCGTTTGACCTCGAACCAGTTTCATGCGTGCAGATAGTTATTTTGTATTTTTTTTTTTTTTTTTTTTTGCCATTCAACTAAGGCATGCCATAAATTCTGCTCTTGGTGTCTTATGGAAAATGCGTGCATCATGCTGTCAACGCATTGTCACGGTTATTTGAGCATCATGTTAACAACCAACAAAGGCAACTGTCACATAATTCAAGCGTTTTAAGATCAAAGATACAATGAATTGCACAACCTTAACTAGTATTGACACAAAATATCGCTGCACCGCGATCAGTCCAATTAAAAATAATAAACCAGCCGAAAGATGGATCATGCGCAAGTGCACAAAAGTTGGCAGCAACGTCAACAGTGGGTGACATCAGCGCAAATTGGCTGCAGCTGAACATGAAAACAATGGTTTATTGCACAGATACGCTGATAAAACTGCTGTATGGAACAAGAGATGTACGAAATGCTGCGAGTTTCAATAAAGAGCATGTGAAAGTGTGCGGCTTGCAATATGAGGTGGAAGGTACAGTTTGTTTTTTTGGCAAAATTGTGCAAAACTAAAAATAAGTAAAATATTTTTGACATGACTTCAAGCGATAAAGAAAAAGATATTCTCACGCTAATGACACGTGTGCTATAATAGTTTTTTGACATATTGTTCCGTTACAAAATGCTGCTGTGGTAACGTTATAAGAACTATAACCAGTTGTACAAAGTTCTTTGTTGAACTTGCAAGGATTTAAGAAATTGGAATATAAAATAATCATATAAAGCCGTGCAAACATTAACCACCAAAACAAAAAATAATAAAAAAACCAAACTGAATACATCGTTTGCGCATGCGCAAGGGTTGCGTTAGGCAAAATTGCAAGCTGCGCTGTTGAAAGATGTTGCAGTTGAAAGATGTTGCTGCTGATAAGTAAAAGTCTAACAATAACAACAAAAACAACAACAACAACATTTATTGCTCTTTAGTGTTTGCAAATTTCCCACGTTTTCTCACAAAATTTCCCTACATTTTGTACAGACATCATCAGCTGCATGTTGAAAACAAAAATATTCAAGTAATCGCGCGGCTTGATTTTTGCTGCTAGGTAGTACAAATATTTTACCTCTTACAGAAATTTTCCATAGAGTCCATAGAGTCAGATGTAGGCTATACAGATGTCAACAGCAGGAGCTAAGTTTTGGGTATTAGCGGCTGCACCCGTTGCTCATTGTAGCACTCGCTGCTGCTGCTGCTGCTGCTCACTCAATGAGGGGTAGTATTCGATGGTTTTGTCCATTATTCGTTATACTTCATATTCTTCACTGCATAACATAAGTTTAGCAAATATTGTGTAATTTTCTGTTGCCTTTGATTGCTTAAGTTTGTAATTTTATTTTAATGATCGTTATAAAATTGGCTTGATTTTCTTGAGAGGCCTCACAAGAATTTTTGCAGCAAATGTGTTTTTTGTTTTTTTTTTTTGGCCTTCAAAGAACCCGCATTATTTTTTGGCATGAATGGCATAAGCATTTGAAGTGTTTGCAGCTGATCCTATTTGACTTTTATGTTTGGTAAACATGAAATGTATTTGGAAGCGAATATAATGAGTGTCGATTAGATGTGTTGAAGATAGACTTCAACAGCTTGTTTCCTGAGCGTAACGAATGTATTTTTTTTTTCTGCTAATCAGAGTTTTAGTTTATATCCTTGAACTTTGTGTGAGTTTAGCTCACAATTGCTGATCTTTGTTTTGTTATTTGAAGTAAAAATTCCAATGGCTGGATAGGCAGCATGAACATTTGACATGGAAATATAATACGAAAGTGGAGAATAGCTTATTAAAATGTTATAATAAAGGTTTCAGCCATGAGAAAATGCTTTTACCAAGTTTCGCTGAGAAATACACTCTAAGTACTTCTCCTTTATTTTAAATTTATGTAACTGAAAGCTAACACGCTGACGAGGCCATAGTTTATATAAAAGTAATAAGATCTTTTCGATTTGAAATTCGAAAGATTTAAAGGATAAGTTTCTGTATAGGATGCTTTTGAATGAAAACAACTACACCGAGAGAAATGAGCTACTTAAAATCAAATAAAACTCTTTCTCTTTCAAAAGCTGTTAACAAAATATCTTTGTGACAGAGATATAATTTTTCAATCAAGAATTTATCATAAAAAATGAAATTATGCGTTTTCTTTAAAAAGACTAAAATTCTAGGTATTGTTGATCTAGGCTTAACCGGGTTTGGTTAAGATCGGTCAACTATTGTATGTACTTTCCATATAAAATCAAGTAAAATCGTAGAAAATGTCAAAGGGAAGTAAGTACATCTATCGTCTAACAGATTTTTGACTAGATTCCTGAACGAGTTTCGTGCAGACTGGCCTAATTTTGTATAAACCTCCCATACAAAATTATGTAAAATCGAACATATTTATACGTGAACATTGAACTTTGTCGTACGCTTTTTTGGTATAAATTAAAATTCAAGTGGAATGAAACTAATATCATTTGTTAGGTACTATTACAATGATGTGCAGAATGTTTACATAAATGATATATCTAATGGAGGGGGTTCCCAATATTCTAAGAAAGAAATTTTTGAGAAAAAAACCGCTCTTTGATCAATATGAACTTGGTTGGAAGAGAGCTTTTAAATTGGTCGAATTTGAGTTTTTCTCAAAAGTAAAAATTTTCTCAAAAAAGTTTAATGCATTCATCAGTAATCAAATTTGTAAAAAAATGTGTTTTGAATTCACAAATTGTGAAGTTCTAACCAAAAGTATTTTAAATGAATTTTCGTAGTATTGCCGTAAGTTATTTAGCGTGTACATACTTCAATTAATACCAACAGAAAAAAAAATTGTCTCAAATTTAATGTTCTAATTTGGGTGATTCATGGCACTTCGTAAGTTGTTCGTAACCTCGTATATCGTAAGAACTTACCAAACGTCAAAAATATCTCAATACATTTTGGGTTACGAATGTTTGCAAACTATACGCACCAAATTTGATGCTTATTTCTTAAATAAGTTTGCGTAAACTTTTGATTTATAGCTCTATGCAGGCTTTAAAGTGACAATTTTTTGTTATTGATATTTTGTTATAGTTGTTGTTATGCACTTGTTATAAGTTATTGTTATAATATTCTAAATCAAAGTTGACATGGAATTAAATCATAAAATTCACCACAAAGAGGTGAAAAGTAATTTTTTTTAAATGTCAAAATATTCGTTGCAAAATTCTTTATTCAAATATTCAAAAATATGGCTGAAAAAAGTAAGTTGGTTATTTCTATATATATCAATGTATTATGACGTTTTCAAAAAAAAATTTATTAATTTTTAGTGTAAAAAAGTTTGAACGCACTACTGGGAAGCAATTGCAATTCTTCATTTCATTTTGCAAGCAACATCCTGAGCTGCGAGTAGGTAAGAGAAGCCCAAATAACCCACGCTTGCTTCAAAATTTGTGGGAAGAAGTTGCAGCCAACCTCAATTCAATGAGGGGACCAACAAGGACAGCAATAAAGTGGAAAGAGGTATTTTTTTATTTTAAATTTTACATAATTTTCATTATTTCCATTTCTAGAATTTGAATCAGTGGAAGAATCAAATACGCTGCCGCGCACGTAAGAACAAAGCCGAACGAATGCTAACGGGTGGAGGTCCACCACCCGCAGAAATGAGCGATTTTAATGAGCAAGCTCTGCAAGCAATTGGGATAATGTCAGTTGATGGACATGAAAATTTACAACAGCTCGGATTGCAGATAGTTGAAGAAGATTCTCTGAAGTTTTCTTTATGTGTTCAGGTAAACATATTGAGCCAACCCTACTACCATCAACTCCGCCAATAATTGTTGCGCCGACAGTCACTCTGCCGACAAATATTCTGCCGATATCAGCGCATCAAACTCCAACACGACAATTTCTTTCGTTGCCAGCTGAAACATGTTCTAGCAAACCCAAGAAAATGAGTTCAGAAATTATGATGGAAGAGGCCTTAAAAAGTCTGCAACGACGTGAAGAACGGCAGTTAGAAATAATGGAAAAGACAAATGTCATTCTAGAAGGGTTACGGGATGCTTTTTTGGGTATAACATAAATTTTAGAAAAAATAATAAAATAATAAAAGTTTATTGAAAAACACAAGAGTTTTGTATGGTTATTAAATAAGAAACAATGTAAGTAGTAAAGCATGAGTAGTAAAGCTGATTATTCTTGTAAGGATGCAATATAACGATTTCTTGTTCTCTGCCCGTGTCTAAAAATCTCAGTATTGTTAACCATTCTTGCCGTATCGTTGTTAGAAGTTTCGATTTGTATTAATTGTTCTTCATTCAGGGGAACTCTGTTTGAAATTAATATAGCTATTATGCAAAATAGCGCAAGCATAGGTAATGTTTGCGGCTTTCTCATGGCTGTAGTGTAACGTCCGATGCTTTAAGAGACATCTATAAAAACATATTGAGTCAACATTCAAATCAATATAAGCGCATTATTTTATACCTTAAGCGTGCTTTTAAAACTCCAAATGCCCTTTCAATTGCATTCCTAGCTTTGGCATGTAGCTTGTTGTATTTTAACTCTTTCCGATTCGATGGTTCAGCAATGGGTGTGAGCAGCCATGGTTCTAAGGGATAACCTGAATCACCCAAAAGCCACGTGTCTGCTTGTGTATCATCGTTCGTCATCATATAAATACGAATGGCAGAAGTTGTCCATATACCCGAGTCGTGGCATGAACTAGGGAATCTAGCATTTATAGCAGTGAAACGTAGAAGATGATAACAAACCAATTAAGTGATATTAAAAATTCTTACATTTATCCAGTATTGCGTTGGATGCCACTACTTACCGCTTCAACATTAATGCTATAATATCCTTTACGGTTCATATACAGGCTTAATGGATTATTTATGTCATTTGCAGGAGGCGACGAAATTGCAATGTGTGTGCAATCAATAGATCCTATTGTTCCCTTGATTCCATTGGAACTAAAAAATCTAAAGCAACAAAAACATTTAAAATACAACACAAACTAACTTCGTGAATAAATACCCAGTTTTCACAGCAGTCTGCTCTATTACGGTCTGCGGAAAATGAATTTCGCCAGCCTTAACTTTGACTATAAGCTTAGAAATGTGAGCTAAGCACCTTGAAACTGAAGCTTGGCTTTAAGGGACTGTATAATTTGTACCGACACATTTTTGATAGGAACCATGAGCGTAAAAAAACAACACAGATACAAATCGTATTGGAAACGGCAGCGCTGTTTTTTGGTTATCATGAGGCTCCAATTGTTGAATAAGGTCCCAGCAAAGACTTCTTGGCATTCGAAAAGATTGAATAAAAATTGATTCCTGCATATCAAATGGATCCGTTGTGTCGCGCAAATGCTTCAGAAGTTTTCGTCTTTCGATTTTTTTTCTTCTTCCGGAAAGTATTGAAAATATTATAAAAATTCCATCTGCCATTTCTTTGAATATTGTAAAATAACAAAATATTAATTGTCAAAACTATTTGTGTTTTTTTTTGTCACCTACTTTTTAGATGGTGACAACTTCAATAACAAAAGTTATATATTTTTGGGTGACTTTTTCACGAGAATGATTTAACTATAACAGTTGTTATTCCCCACACTTTGTTATGATTTTGTCACTGTCACTGCTATGCCTGAATAGAGCTATTAATTGTCAAAATATTTTTTTCTTTTGAATATTTTTGAAAATTTATCATAGAAATTGTCATTGTCATTAAAAATTCAAAGATTTTTTTATTATTTGAATTAAGTGAATATAATATAATGTGCTGCCCTTCGATAGCTAACCTGTCTCTTCGCTGCATATTGCGGCATAAAGGATCTAACGGCATCTACAAAGTCTTCTTGTGTGATTCACATCCAGTAGAGGTTCAATCCTCTGGCAAAATTATAGTTCCGCTACCCGCCTCCCTTGTTGAAGGTGGCACTACCGGATGTCATTACGATAAGGTTATATAGAACTCAATCAGGAAGTGATTAAGTGTATCCTGCATGAAGTACTGTTAATAAGCAATGGTATAATGTCTACTTGCTCTTTTGCTAGATAATTTTTTCTGGGACTTGTTGGAATAGCCATTAGTGAAGCAGCTGGAGTGGTGGCAGCCTTTAAAGATTGGCACCTTTTTTCCATTGGGAGAGGTGTTGCTCAAAGATTTAATGGACAACCAGCGTGAACAGTTGGTATTACACCTTTCAAATGCCGTAAGGCAGATTAAACTCTCTGACTTTGTCATGCTGCCTCTAATTTTGAAAAAAACTTCTACATAGCAGTCAGTACTGAATACCTTCGTATCTAATGAACAAGGTTTGCAGATCATAATTGGAATAATTCTTCGCATTTAGCTTATTTTTAGATAAATTAACATACCTTTATTCCGAGCGAAATGTTCAAATAAAATTGGTCTTGTGCAAAATAAATGCGAAAATTGTATGCACTATCAGGAACACAGACTTGTTTAATTTTTACGCCTTTAAAGAGCTGAGGAAGTTTTTAATTTCATGGCTCAAGTTCCCAGATTTATCTGCACTCCGAAAGCAGTTGCTGCTTATTGAAGTTCTTCTTATTGGTTTCCATAGTTTTTTAAATGAGGGAGTACTTCCACGGAGCAAAGGTCAATTTACCATCCGCAGGCAAGCCATCCTTCAAAACTTATAAGAGTGTTTCCTTTGAAGCCACGGTATTCTGGAAGCAGTTGTAAGCCTACACATCCGATGGCAATTTTATTGCCTCAATGGTTATGTAGACATTGGTTTTATTTTTTTCACAATAGCGGTAGCCCCGTGCAATTTTTCCAAAAATTTTTCGTTAATTTTTTTTGTTTATATTTAAATTATTTCGTTTTTAAGAGACCACAAAATTTGATCTTTTCTCAAAATATGAGTTTTATCATAAAAAAAGAGAAAAAACCCAAACTTGCATTTTTTATTTTCTTTCAGAGTCTTTAGCATATTTTAGGTGGATTTATTTTGTCTTTACGATAAATAAATAAACGGTCAGTGCCATCAAAAAATCAAGGCGCTACCTTTATGATTTTTTTTTGACAAAATCATATATTGTAAAATGTTGTTTTTCTCTTTTTTAAAAAAATTAACTGAATTCAAAAATAATTTCTTTGAAGGAAAAAGCTTTATATCTCCGATCAATTAAAAGTCATAATCTCGAACTTATTTTAACCATCTCGCGTATTCGGCATTAAATTAAAATTAAAATTAGGCAAGCAAAAAATTTATCGAATTTAATAAGAGTACAAATTAATTTTTAATAGAAGCAACACTGCCATCAAGTATAAAATTTAAGATTTAACATTATTATAAGTTTTTGGCGACTATACTGGTATTTGTCCTTAAGCATAGTACTCTGTTCGTCTTCACGTGAAATTCCACTCAAATCTCCATACACAAAATGACAGTTGTGAAACAACCGTGAACATTTCACAACTTTTTCGTCAAAGCTGTACTATGCTTCGCTGCGGAAAATCTAATACTATATTCCGCAACATGCATCTAGCAACATTGTTTTCACGGCAATTTAATTGAACCGACCATTTATTTTGCCGTGAAAAGTGACAATTGCCATTACATTTAAGAAAAAAGTGCAAGCAAAACAACAATGTTCCAAATTAAAATTATATTTTTGTACTATTTCTAAAGTTTTGCAATTAATAATTGCAGTTGTTGGAAATTGTTAATACGTGTGCACCTTTCCGCGGTGTTGGCGGTCGCAAAACTTCGCAGCTTGCAGACTTCCATAAACTAATGACTTTTTCTGCTCCACAACAAAGGACATGCATACTTGTATAAATATTTATTTTGTATTTATATAATCACAAATATGAGAATTAAAGAACTTAAATGATTTTCTGCTTTTAATCTGATAAATTGTGGCTGTTTATTTACATATTGTCGAAATTTGTAAGCTGATCATCAGCTGTTCGTTCGCAACAAAATATCTGTCAAAATTTTCACGCAACAAAGAAATGGCTGTTGCCAGTGAAATTTCACGCAATCGAGCATAGTACTAGGCTTTAGAAGAAGAAGAATCCTGCTTTTAGGAAGAAGTATATGTATCTGGCATTGAAGTAAATTATGAAAACTTTTGATAAAAGTAGAAAAAAATCAAAACGCTTCAAAGCAGAACTTAGTCATTGCGTGACTTTAAAACAAAAAACTTTACTCCAAAGCTATTTCATAAATCACCAAATTGTTGGAAAAACTAAACCGAATTCAACTACCACTTACAACTTACATATCGTACACAAATAATTGCAGTCATTTTTCAAAATATTCATGCATTTTGCAACTGCTGTAATTTGAGCGCGCCTTATAGAACACTAAAATTTAATTTGAAAAGCAATAACTCAATATTAATCGCACTTCCCTCGAAAGAAATGCAGTTTTACTATTTTTTTATTTATTTTGCTCCTCAACTTAAAACAGCTGCTGCGGCTGCTGCCGCTGCCAATACAACAATCTCACGTTTCTTAGCCTGCTAGGCTCGGTAAATCTGTAAAATTTATCGCCAAAATTCACATTACAAGCAATTTTCATATATTTCAATTTTGTGAAAATTTTTAGACAACGCATTGCTTCGAGGTAATTCGATATTAATTGGGGCAGAATTTATTATCAAGACCGGCCGGCGGAATATTGGGCAGCTAGCTCACTACACACCCCCAAATATAAAAAAGAAACAAATAAAAAAAAAATACAGTCAAAACTAAAACAATTGCAGCAGCTTAGCAGCCAGCTGACCGGCAAATATGCAACAACAAAAACCATTATCAGTCAACTGCAACAAATATTGCAAATATTGAGGAGGCGATTACTACAAAATGTAGTGATTTTTGCTCAACTGCAGCTGAGTATGATTGAGCTCCAATTTGTCTGCCAATATCAGCCAAAAGTTGTTGTAAAACAATAACAGCTACAGCAAAGTTTAGGAACAAAAAAAATTAAAATATAACCGTGCAAGCATATGAAAAACGCAAACTTAAATAAACTGCAGTTCTTGCTAAAGCTTTGGCTACATTTTTATTTATTTTTTTAAGCTTGTTTTTTTTTTTGCCTGGCTAAGTGTTTGTCTGAAAACTGCGCGCTTAAGTCTTGGCTTAAACTGACAAAGCGACGTCCAAGCAAGCGTTAGCTTTGCTTTGTTTACTTCCTATTTTGGGCACGCGCAGCAGCAACAACGGGCGCACCCGGGCGCATAGGTATGAAATCTCCTGCTGCGCTCGGACACTAGCTATTTTTCTGTACAGGCGCCTGCGCACAACTCGTTAAAGCAACACCACTTTAACAAATGCACCAACAAAGCGCAACAACGACTACGAGTAATATTATTTAAAACAATAACAAAAGCAACAACAACAACAATAACAACTTCAACAGCAATATAAACGCTTTGAAATCAAACACAGACATTTTATTTTTTTGGCTGGGAAAACTGGGTGTGCAGTATTTAAGTTGCTGCAAAAAAGCACAAAAACAAAAACAATAATATGTTTACGCACTGTTGGGGGTATAACTGTGCAGAGCGCCAGTGGCGTATGACTAGAAATAAAAAGAAAATTAAAAAAATATTCTAATATTCTATTAATAGATGATCGTGATGTAAGTGGAGTAAAAAAGAACGATTGAACTTTTAAATAGGTGGCTGTTATAAGAGTGAGAGTATCTCTCACAAACAAAAACAAAATGACTCGTTATAAGCTAGTAATTCTGGAGTAAACTATTCCTGATAACTGTAAAAAATGTATTGAATCCTTCTGCGGATTTAACAAGTAAGCATATTTTAAGAATTTATAAAAAAAAAGATCCCCAATCAGCCAAATAAGCTTGGAATAAGCTTTAAAACTTAAGCCTCAAGCTTGGATAACGCTTTCATTTACTTTTTATTGTATACGAATACATGTAAAAAAAGGATAAACGAAAGTGAACCCTCGGAATAATATTCGTTACTTCAAGCTTAATCCAAGTATTGTTTTTACAATTGAATTTAAGTGTTTTAATAAGATTTTTCCAAGTGTGTTACATTCAAGTAATCAATTAGCACTCGCGAAAAGAGTGCTTATTGTTTTACTAAGTTAAAGTGTACTCTGGATATCTGTCACTAGATTGCCGTTTTCATCCTTGTAGGTAGAGACTCCGGTCTTAAAACCATCGGCCAGGCGTCTTATATTTTCGAAAAATTTTCGAGTCTCATTCCTATCGCGATGCATCTCAATTTACTCGCACTGACGCATTTCTGTCTCTTTTTTTTCGCCTGAATAGGCGTCTCTCTTCCCTCCTCTTCTCTCGGTATCGCTCCATAAAAAAAAAAAAACAAAAAAAAAACAAATTGGCCATTTCAGCCCTTGAAAGACTTTGACCGAGCTTCTTATGATCAATTGTGTTGTGAGTGTTTTTAAATATTTGCACACAATTAACCGAGAACTGGACCTACACGTTTTATGTCGACTCCGAACGGCTAAAGTTTATGCTCTCAGGAAGCTTTACATGGCATCATTTACTCACTGAGGTTTGCCATTGTCTGCAGAGAGGTGGTGACCGATCTTTTTTTATTGAAAAACTTTTCGCCGCGACTGGGAATCGAACTCGGGCACCGAGCATGCTAAGCCACACACTTAACCTGCACGCCACGGTCACCACAGCTGTGACCGTCAAAGTCAGCTGTTCTAATTTGATTATCTAATTGTTGTTGTTGTCTTTACTGTTTGACGTTTATGGTATAGCACTCAAAGCATTGTTTGTGAAAATCTAGACATTTGAGCGGCCATTATTTTTGCTTAAGCCTGCCTTATTTTTGTATCGTAGGCTGTCCGTTTTGACTGCTGCTTGTCGACGTCTAGCTTTCTCCGAGTAGAATTGCGAGCATTCTTATTGCACACAGATGCATGCGGATCTTGGCTGTGACAAGATACTGATCCGAGTCTATGTTGACGTACGTGACGTACGTATAGTACACTGTAAGAGTGCCTTTCGTCAATTGAAACGTGATCAATTTGGTTGCGTATTTTTTGATCTGGGGACAGCCTTATGACCAATGATATGCTTGAGTCTTGTGCTACTTACGACCTTTTTTCGTGCTGCGGCGAAGTCAATCAACCTCATTCCATTTTCGGATGTATTGCATGCAGTTGAGGCTGAAATCATCGAATGTTGGACCAAATATGTTTTTCTAACATTGGCGTTGAAGTCACCAAGCACGATTTTTTATTTCATGAAGAGAGCATCACTCGTATGCATCTTCAAGGCGCTCATAGAAATTTTCTTTGGTCTCGTCATCTTTTTCTTCTGTCGAGTGAGTCTCTTCTTTGAGTGAGTTTTGTCTGGCGAGTGTCGAGTAAAGGCTAATGTTAAAAAATTTAGCCGTGAATAGGATAATGGTAAGTCGTCCGTTCAAAGGAGTGAATCACAGAAGTCTTATTCTCTCGCCAACTACAACTCCGCATCCAAACTCGAACTTCTCCGCCACTGTAGTAGATCCTGCAATCCTGTCCCTTTCATCGCGTTGCTTGGATTATCGTGTGATTGATAGGCACCATCCCAATTTAGGGTGTGGGCATTCCAGGTGCATATCCGTAAATCATTATCAGTTTTTCGTTGGCGGTAGCGGTAATCAAATTTGGGGATCATTCTTTCATTAATTCTTATTTGTTTTATTGAAATATTTTATAATGTGGTTGGCTTCAAACCCAAACCTTTAGGTTAGGTTGACGAGATCCGTTGTGATACCAGGTAATTATTTAATAAGTTCTTTCGTGCGCTTCAAGTTTAGAGTTGGAAAAATCTGACTCGCCGTGTTGCATGTGCTTCCCGTACACCATCTTATGTTGGTTCTTTTAAGGGATAGCTCATATGTGAGTAATTTACATGTGGTGAGAGGTATACCAATTATTTCCTTTTCTCTCGATAAGGTACTGGTAGTTTCAGTTCGAGCTAGTTCATCTGCTTTTCAGTTTGCTGGAAAGACTGAAATTTCCTGGAATTGTCCAGGAACACAGCAAAGGAAGATTTTGAGCTGCTCTGTCATCTCATTTAGAGATCTGCGGCAGCTGAGGAGTGTTTTTGATGTTATTTGAACACACTCCAGGGCTTTCAAAGCGATGTGACTATCAGGTAGAATGCAAATATCCTTAGCTGATATTTCATTCATCTGAAGCCAAGTCACTACAGTGGTCAGAGAGCCTAAAGTCGAGATTGATATTTAGTGAATCAGAGAAGACTCTCCCTACTTTGCGATGCAATTTTGATCCATCGATGTAGATTTCAATTGCATTGCTAGGTGAAAGGCTTCCAGTATCCCATTCATTTCTGGAGAGAATGGATACATCAAACTTTTTGTTTTTGTGTGATGTAGTCTATGCACTGAGAAAAAAACACATACCTGGCTCCGGTAAAAACTTTTTCTATTTTCGATATAGAAATTTTCTCTTTTTCAAATAAAATTTTCTTAAATTAGAATAAATTTTCACATTTTCGAAGAAATATTTCTTTACTTCTAGGAAATGGAAATATTTCAATGTCTCTAATAATGATAAGTATTTTTCTCGCACAAAAATTTCTCATTTATAGAGAAAAATTTATTGAAAATGAAAAACTTTTCTTATATTTTGATAAAAAATTCACTAAGAGAAGTATTTTCTTCAATAAAAACAAATCTTTTCTCAAAAATAAAAAGTTTTTTCTCAAAAAACGATATATTTTTCTTTTTCATGGAAGCTTTTTACCATTTTTAGAGAATTTTTAGTATCGAAATTAGAGAATAGCATTCTCTGGAGCAAAGTCTATACCATTTTTCTCTAAATATGATGCCCTTTTTATCATATTCCGATAAGCTTTTTTCTGAGTGTGGCTTTTGGTATTGGAGGAAAGAGTTTCCTAATGCTAGTGTGTCCTTTTTTACCTCTTCTCCATTGAAACGTGGCTTCCAGAAGTATCGCCGTGCTACCAGGCATATGTTTTGTTAGGATATCAAGTGGTATAAGATTGAGCATTGTGTCGAGTGCGTCCGTAGGAGTAGTACTCAGTGCTCCGCTAATGCACAGCTCAGCTGATCTTTGAACTTTGCGAAGTACATTGAGGTGTATTTATTTGTTCAGTACAGGCCACCAGACTACAGCACCATACAGCAATATTGGCCTAATAACAGCTACATAGAGCCAGTGTGTAACACTTGGTTGTAGTCCCCATTTGTAACCCAATGCTTTTTTGCATGAATATAGGGCTATATTGGCTTTTTTAGCTCTCTCGAGCAAGTTGGGTTTCCAATTTAGTTTCCTATCTTAGATGAGACCCAGGTATTTTGCTCGATCCGAGAAATTAAGTCTTGTATTCCCCAGTTTTGGAGGAAGACTGATTGTGGGTAAATTCTGCTGTCTAGTAAAGAACACTAACTCAGTTTAGTCTGGGTTAATGCTGAGTCAGTCCACAGCTGGAAACCCAATTTACGATAATGTTTGAACAATTTTGCATAATATCCCTTAGAGTAGATATATACTTTCATGTGGTGATAATAGCAACATCGTCAGCATAGGCTATCACCCTGCACCTCTCTTTCTCTGCTTTAACCAGAATTCATTCACCGCTAAGTTTCAGAGGAGAGGTGAGAAAAATTCCCCTTGAGAGGTTCCTCTTGGTACAGAGCTTAGCGTGAATGTTGTTCCGAGATTTGCGCTTATAATCCTGCCTACTAGCATTTGCTTTATAAGTGTTATCAGCGCAGCATCCATCCCAAGCTCCGACAGTGCATAAGTGATAGCCCCTGCATTGGCGTTGTTAATGACACCTTTAATATCGATGAATGCTATCATTGAATATTCCTTTTGGAACAGGCTTTTTTCAATGGTAGATATTTTGGAGTGGAATGGAGTATGGTATGGAGTGGCTGTTTCTACGCACACCCTTTGCCTGATGGCCAAAGGAAGCCTGCTGCTCAAATTAGCCGCGAAGACTATCGGGCGCTAGTATTACCGTTTCCAGGAGACACCACGTGGAGGTTTGGAGCGCCCTTGTCTCCTTGTCGATAGATAATACTGGAAGTTATTAGTTACTTTCTGACTTCAAGGTAATATTGAAAGTAATTAGTTATCATTTGACTTATAGGCAGTGGCGTAGCTAGGGTTGGTCGCACCCGGGGCGGAAACTAAATTGTGCACCCCTTAAGAAGATTTTTTTTTATACAATAAGTCGATGAATCTTACTACATATTTTCGAATCAACCTTTAAAAAAATGACATATTTTAAAAGAGATTAAAAAAAAACAAAACTATGCTATCCATGAATATTTGATAAAAGAAGTGAGAATCTAAAATTTTCAGAAACTTAAAGAATTTTTTCTGAATTGTTCCAATATTTTTGTCTCCGGGCTTATAAGTTGTGAGAGACAAATGTACTAAGAGTAAACCACACAATATCAGTTTTAATATAAAAACTCTAGTTAGTTGAATATAGAAAACTTTACGAAAAATTACGAAAAATTTTGCATAATTGAAGAAAAAATAGGACCTGGAAGCAAAACGTTGACAAATTTTCCCCAGTGACCCTGAATAACTATTAATATAATTATTTTTTTTTTTCGAAATCAACCCCCATTTTCTATATAAAATAAATGATATATTAAAATTCATTTATAAACATTTTTCATAATTTTTATCAATTTCTTTATAGTACACTGAGGAAAAAATGTGTTAAAATTAAATGAAAGTGTGTTCATATCTAACGAATTTGTTTTTGAAATAGAGCTTGAAATAAATTCAAAAAAATTAAACAGAGCTGTTTTTAAAGTTAAATTCAAAAAAAAAGTTTTTGTTTTTAAAACAATGTTTTTTCTATGAAAACCAAATTTAAAACAAACATTTTAAAATTAAAAACTCATGTTTTAAAGCATATTTTTTTCGATGCCATTTTATTAACTTTTCCGAGTTTTAGCACCAGATTCACAACCAGCTACCCCCGGGACCTTCTGAATACCAAATGTAAACTTAATTCGATGAAGTTTGCATTTGAAATATTTTAATATTTAATTAATTAGTTTTTATTTTATGATATGTTCGATATTTGTCAAACCAATTCAAAAAATTCAAAAATTGTCATTGAATTCAAATGTTTGTTTGTTTTTTCAAAAAAATAATAAGAGAAAAATAAAAAAAAGAAAGGAGTTTATAGGTAGGTGAAAATTAAACACACTTGTTTTAAATATTGTTTTGTAGAAAAACAAAGGCGTTAAATTTCTATTTTAATATTTTTTGTTTAATTTTTAAGTATGTTTTTTTTCTCAGTGTATCTATATTAATCTCCGCTTGGACTTTTATAGACAAGATTGAGGTCTGTAACATTTGACTGCTTTAAAAATATCACCATAAATACCACCATTAATATCTCAGTATCACAATATTACAGTGATACCAAATTGATATCAGAAATTTTTTTTCATTCTCATTATCTACATAACTCCCAAAGCAAACTTGCCCAGGTTGAACAAGGTCAAGACTCATGAATGGCTCAAAAAGAGCTGACAATTCCAAGAAATCTGGTGTTTCTTCACATTCGTTGATTGAGAACAAAATTTAATTTTAATTATTAGAATAATTTTTAAAGAACTATGCATCTTCTATTAAAAACTGTATTTTTGTTAGTTTTTGTTGGATGATTTTTGAACAGAACAATAATTATTTTAGCAAAATAAAGGAGTCGGAAAACCATCTTAGAGTTTTTAATGGACATCTTTAAAACAAAATAAAAAAAAAAAAACGTCAGAAGGTCATAAAATTGTCATTAAACGCCATTTATTTAATTTAAATAAAAAACTTAATGAATTTAAATCAATTTAATTTTTTAGAAATTTTTTTAAGCAAGTTAAAAGTTTATAAATGATTTTTAAACTAGTAGTTTTATGTAACAGTATACCCAAAACATATTACTATTCAAAATTATGTTCTAGCATGTTAAAAGCTGTAAGTGAGGTTTGTTTCATGATATATAGTCTCAGAACTTAGTAATCACAAAATCATAAAGTATATTTTTATTTTTGAAATTTATGACATGAACATGTTTTTCTGAAAAGTTCTAGAGAAATGTATTGCTTTCAAAACAACTGACGCCTCCATTCATCATACTCTGAAAATCATGCAGGTTTTCGAAACTGAATGGTTTTAGAAATGTCTACTCTGCTAGCAAGTTTGAACACTTCTTAACCTGAATATCAGATGTAAAAAAGTGCTTTTTTATAAAACTTAATGAAATATAAAAAAAAGGTTTTTACATTTTTAATTTTGTACTCCATCTTAATATCTTGAAAATTTTAATATAATTTGTTTGGAAATTGCACCCCTAACCAATGAAAAATTACATATGGAATTAACTTGGGTTTTAGTGTGAGCGTTAATATTGAACAAAATTTAATATAAAGTTTAAGTTTGTTTCAATAAAAACGAAGTCGTGGTGATGGTAAAAAATATTTTCATTCACTTTTGTACCCTCTTGATATTCAAATATAAAACCGTAGTCATTGAGGTGTGTTCTTTTTATTAAAAAAATCAAAAATTATGTGGTAAAAAGTCCTTTTGCCAAATTTTACACCCCATTTTGGCGTGTACCCGGGGCGGACCGCCCCCCCCCGCCCCCCCCTTGCTACGCTACTGCTTATAGGTAATACGGTAAGCATTACCTACAATCATTATTCTGACTTATAGGCAATACTGGAGGTAAGTAGTTGACCCCTCACTTATGGGTAATGCAGGTTATAAGTAGTTGACCCCTGACTTACTGGTAATATAGGTGGTAACTAGTAGTTCTCTGCATTACTGGTAATACTGGATGTAAGCACCACTTATTACCACCTATGATAAGCCCATATTTAAGTAATGACTTCTTGCTGTGTGTTGTACTCGAGCAGGGAACTACCTCATATGCTAGTAGCTAGCAGTAATGTTAATTTATGTAGCAAAACTTCCCCTTCTGGGATATTTTAGTTCCATTTATGTTTTTCAGGCAGCATTCCTGAAAAAGTTTCCTGAGTTTCCTGAAAAATTCATTTTTGTTTTAACCCGATTTGAAATTTTCATCAGAATCGTTATAGACGTTTTGAAAACTAATTTACAAATAAATATATTGCTCATGTATTTCAATAAGTTTATTTGAGTAAAATACAATTTTTTTGGATATAAAATAAGTGAAGCCTTTAACATATTGCTAGACAAGGGGAATCACTAGACATGATTTTACGACAATGAAAGCCACACAAAGTAAAAACATTGCAAAATTTTAGAGAAATATTGTTTTTTTAAATTATTACTTTTAAAATAGTATTAAAAAATATAATAACAATGTACCAATGAAGAAATCTATTCTACAATTTCGAATTGCTTTGATTTATTAATTTTTTTTGCCAATACCTATGCATATAAAAATATAGTTTTCTCTCCGTTCAACTATTTTTCAGGAAATTCTAAACCGAGAACTCACGGTGAACTATTCAATACGGAAAAATCAAAAAATAATGTGTCTCGAAATCCTGCAAATTTGTTAACGATCCACAGGTAATTGTATAATTAATTATTCATTATCCAAACAATTAAAAAATTAAGATACGTTTTGGTTAAAACAACAAATTCTGATTCGATCATAGGTTTTTGAGTTGTTTTGTACAAATAATTGCAAAAATTCAATTTTGAATCAAACTTAAACTAAATAAAGCTTATAATTAATCGAAAATGAAAAAAAAAATATGCATTTGAGTGATTAGTATTCTAATGGAAATTTATGAAAAATTTACGTGTTTTCATGGAAAAGCATCTCCGATATAAATAAATAACTAAATTTTTGCATTATTGAATAGCTAATATTATAGAAATAAGAACTAAAAATAACTTTGCCTACTAGTTCGACAAAAATTATATTGAGAAATTTAAAATTAAATTTTTTGTGGTAAAATAATTGCATTAACCTATGTTACATTATTATTTCATATAACTATGTTAAAAATAAGATGTTACTAATGGTTCACGTTGAGTGTTGCAGGAACAACAGGAAAAAAAACCAAACAGTCGGTTTATTGCCAACATCCCACATGCTACATGCAATACTGCTCTCGGTTAGATTCAACTAATGTTTATTTAGTGGACGCATGTGATATTTTAAAGTGGGCAGGATTAATTCTTTTTTAAGTGAAGCTTAACAACTTTTGTCAGCGCCATTTATTTCAAATTAAAACTTAAGAAATATGAACATTTAACATGTCACAGCTTTAGCTGAAGTACTAAAATAAGCAAGTTCGTTTCTTAAGTCTTTTGATTTCTAAGGCTTTGCTATAGCTAAGCTTTTTATTAGTACACAAAAGCACTATAAAACATTTTTTTAACTATTTAAATTAATTTCGTTAAAGTTTGATTTCTTTTAGTTTCATTTAAAAACTGGCATATAAATAATTGCTTTAAGGCTCTTCATATTTCAACATGCGGTTAGGTTTAATGTTTTTTCTCTCAGCTACTTCTCAACAAAACAATTAAATTTGAAGTGTTATCGATTTAAAGCAGCTCTAGGCTCTACACAATAACAATAATAACAGTTACAACAAAAAAAGACAATAAATATATATAAAGGTCTCTCCTGCAGGATTCTGCATTGCATGTGTTTGGCTTATCGAACATACTGAGCGGCCTTAGGAACGCCTTAAAACTACTGCTGTTTCTTAACCACAGACTTAACTTAAATTTTTGTTTTATGTCTCTGTTTATTTTGTGTTGCTCCTTTTTTTTGGTTTCGATTTATTTTTATGTTTTGTGGCAAAACTATTAACACGCAACAATTTCGCATCTGCAGCAGTAACGCCCTCTGTTGGAATTCAATTATGGAAAACTTCATCAATCGTTGCTGCTGGCTATAAAAAGACGTGAAAAATTTGAAACTTAAAAAATCATTAAGAAGTAAAAATATCATTTGACGCTGTGTGTCGATTTGCGGTTGTTTTGTTGTTAACAAACTGAGTTTGGTCAACGGCCCAGCCCGGCCTGCCAAGCTGCTGTCGTCTGGCAGTGTCTGGTTGGCTGGTGTGGGCGTTCAGTTGTGGTGTTGTCTCTGTGTTCTTTTTTTTTTTGCTTTGGTCTTAACTTTTGTTGTCTCTATTCAATATATTTTTTCAATTTAAGTATTTATGTGTGTTTCTTTGCTTTATTTCGTTTTGCTTTTCATTTGACAGCATTTTGTGTAATTTTTGGTCATTTTCGTTACGATTAGATTTTATGGCATTTTTTTGTAATGTTGTTATTGTTGTGGCTGTGTTGTTATTGTTGTAGTTTGTCACTCGCGAAAGGTTTACGACCTGTTAATGTGCAACCACTGAGCTGCTGTTGATACGCAATTTGACTTGAATAGTCAAACAGCAACAACTACAACAACAACAACAACAACAACAACTACAACAACAATGAAAATAACCTAAGATAAAATAATAAACGGTTTTATGTTAAAAATTGGCGCTGCTGAGATTTTGCTGTAAGGTTTTGTCAGGCTATTATGTGGGTAAGAGCCACTAGAGAAGCTTAATGATGCAGTTAAGAAACTTTAATGACTGCAAAGAAATATATCAGAGATATTCGATTCTATTTTGTTAATGTCTAGAAGTTTGTTTGTGCAGAAGATAGTTTTCAGGCCCTACACGGAGAAAATTGTTTGCGCAAGATTCATGATCAAGCTGCTCATAAGCTAAAAAAAATGTTTTTTTTAATCGTTTATAAGTTTTGATCATGTTTTGTACACTTTGCTCACATTTTTTGCTATAACACTGTAAAAGAACACTGATCACATGCTATGATCAATTCTTAACTTTCGAAAATTTGTATGACCAACGCAACTGCATCCATTATGAACAAATTGCTCATAAAAGCTCATAAAAGCTCATAAAATTTGATTATGAATTATGATGAAGTGCTCATGACAAAGAACAAAACCCACGGTAGATTTCTCAGATATAGTACTTACGTCTTTTGAGCAAATATGAAATGTGAGCAAATAGCGCTAAATTATGCGCATAAGGAATATTGTCTGAACCGAATTCTCTCCGTGTACAGCAACTATAAATGCTTGGTTGGAAAGTTGACTAGAAAATGCAGTTTTGGTAGGGTCTTCTAGAAATTTTCTTTCAGTCATAAGGTTATGAAGTTTAAGTTTTCTTTCAGAAAATATTCGCTCGAAACTGAAACAGCTTTTTGTCAAAATTCTGCTGTTGATGTAAAATTTAAATTTTGTTATGTTATGTTATGTTATGTTATGTTATGTTATGTTATGTTATGTTATGTTATGTTATGTTATGTTATGTTATGTTATGTTATGTTATGTTATGTTATGTTATGTTATGTTATGTTATGTTATGTTATGTTATGTTATGTTATGTTATGTTATGTTACGTTATGTTATGTTATGTTACGTTATGTTATGTTATGTTATGTTATGTTATGTTATGTTATGTTATGTTATGTTATGTTATGTTATGTTATGTTAGGTTATGTTATGTTATGTTATGTTATGTTATGTTACGTTATGTTATGTTATGTTATGTTATGTTATGTTATGTTATGTTATGTTATGTTATGTTATGTTATGTTATGTTATGTTATGTTATGTTATGTTATGTTATGTTATGTTATGTTATGTTATGTTATGTTATGTTATGTTATGTTATGTTATGTTATGTTATGTTATGTTATGTTATGTTATGTTATGTTATGTTATGTTATGTTATGTTATGCTATGTTATGTTATGTTATGTTATGTTATGTTATGTTATGTTATGTTATGTTATGTTATGTTATGTTATGTTATGTTATGTTATGTTATGTTATGTTATGTTATGTTATGTTATGTTATGTTATGTTATGTTATGTTATGTTATGTTATGTTATGTTATGTTATGTTATGTTATGTTATGTTATGTTATGTTATGTTATGTTATGTTATGTTATGTTAAATTATGTTATGTTATGTTATGTTATGTTATGTTATGTTATGTTATGTTGTGTTATGTTATGTTATGTTATGGTATGTTATGTTATGTTATGTTAGGTTATGTTATGTTATGTTATGTTATGTTACGTTATGTTATGTTATGTTATGTTATGTTATGTTATGTTATGTTATGTTATGTTATGTTATGTTATGTTATGTTATGTTATGTTATGTTATGTTATGTTATGTTATGTTATGTTATGTTATGTTATGTTAAATTATGTTATGTTATGTTATGTTATGTTATGTTATGTTATGTTATGTTATGTTATGTTATGTTATGTTATGTTATGTTATGTTATGTTATGTTATGTTATGTTGTGTTATGCTATGTTACATAAAACATCAAGGCAAGGGATGATCAAAAATGTTGCTATCCTTCGGGACTAAAAACAACGCTGTCACCAGTAAAACAAACCCAGGAGCGTCTGTTCCCGAATGGGTGGCTCCCTGGTCTTCGGCTGTACCGCAAGAAACAAATAAAACTTAATATAATATTATAATGTAGTTAAATAAATATAAAAAAGTTCTTCAAATAAAAATAACTTAAAAAAAACCAAAATAAAAATAAAATACATAAAAAAAACTGATATAAAAACAAATAAAAAAAGTCTAAAGTCGGTCTAGCCCGATTCAAAATACAATTATATCATTGAAAATGGGCGTGTCCGTGGTCGTATGAAGCCCAAGTTTTATTTGCATTTCAATTTTATGGGAGGTAGGCGTGTTCGTAGACGTTCCAATTTTTTAATACATCGTAGTTTTGGCATAAAATACGTACATAAATTTTATCTCTGTAAGTTAAGCATAAGTTTATTGATGAAGTTTTAAATTTTTTGGGTTGTACCGGTGGTAGGCGTGTCCAAGGGTGCATGACGCCCATTTTTTGAAAACATCTCCGTTTTTTTATAAAATACATGCGTTCCGAAGTTTATCTCTGTAAGACAAACACAAGCTTATTTATTGAATTTGCAATTTTTGCATTGTATGGGAGGTGTCCGTGGGCGGATGAGACACATTTCTCAAAAACATTTTTTGTTTGTTATAAAAAACATACGAACCAAATTTTATCTTTCCAGGTTAAACATAAGCTTATTTATTGAGTTTTAAATTTTTGATTTTTATGGGAGGTGGGCGTGTCTTTGGGCAGGTGACACCCATTTATCGAAAACATCTTTGTTTTTATATAAAATACATACATACAAAAAATTATTTCGTAGGTTATTTATTGAGCTTATGTATTGAGTTTTCAATTTCTGCAATGTATGTGAGGTGGGCGTGTTCTTGGGCCGATAACAACTATTTCTCAAAAACATTTTTGATTTGTTATAAAAACAAGTAAAGAAAGTCTAAAGTCGGTCTAGGCCGACTATGAAATACCCTAAACCCACTTTTCAAAAAAAAAAAAATTAATTGTAAATGGGCGTGTCCGTGGGCGGATGAAGTCCATTTTTCCAAACCATCTTTGTCTTGTCATAAAAAACATACGTGCCAAATTTTAGCTCTGTAGGTTAAACACATGCTTATTTATTGCGTTTTCAATTTTTGGGTTGTATGGGAGGTAGGCGTGTCCGTGATCAGATGACGTCCATTTTCCGAAGACATATTTGTGTTGGTATGAAACACATACATATCAAATTTTATTGTTGTAGGCTAATTATGAGGTGAGCTATGCAGTTTTCAATTTTCGCGTTGTATGGGAAGTAGGCGTGTCCGTGGGCGGACGATGTCCATTTTTCAAAACCATCTTTTTTTTGTTATTAAAAACATACGTGCCAAATTTTAGCTCTGTAGGTTAAACAGAGGCTTATTTATTGCATTTTCAATTTTTGGGTTGTATGGGAGGTGGGCGTGTCCGTGAGCGGTTGACGTCCATTTTTCGAAGACATCTTTGTGTTGGTATAAAACACTCACATACCAAATTTTGTTATTGTAGACTTATTATGAGCTGAGTTATGCAGTTTTAAATTTTCGCGTTGTATGGGAGGTAGGCGTGTCCGTGGGCGGACGATGTCCATTTTTCAAAACCGTCTTTGTTTTGTTAAAAACAACATATGTGCCAAATTTTAGCTCTGTAGGTTTAACAGAGGCTTATTTATTGCGTTTTCAATTTTTGGGTTGTATGGGAGGTGGGCGTGTCCGTAAGCGGATGACTTCCATTTTTGAAAGACATCTTTGTGTTAATATAAGACACATACATACCAAATTTTATTGTTGTAGGCTAGTTATGAGCTGAGTTATGCAGTTTTAAATTTTTGCGTTGTATGGGAGGTAGGCGTGTCCGTGGGCGGATTCCAAAAATATTCAATAGTGCAGATCCTTGGGTATATGTGACCATGTGTACCAAGTTTCATCCAATTATCTCAACTCCTTCTTCTTATCCTGTGTATACGGACAACACACAGACGGACGGACGGACGGACGGACGGACGGACGGACATAGATAGCTCGACTCACGTGGTGACGCTGATCAAGAATATATATACTTTTCTATACCGGACTCGCTTCGTTCTATGCGTTACAAACGTTTGCACAAAGTTAATATACCCTGACCTTTCAGGTTTAGGGTATAAACATACGAACCCAATTTTATCTCTTTAGATTACACACAAGCTTATTTACTGAGTTTTAAATTTTTGGGTTATATTGGAGGTGGGCGTGTCCGTGAGCGGGCGACATCCATTTTTCGAAAACATCTTTGTTTTGATATAAAAAACATGTACATCAGAATGTAATTCTAAGGTTTAAACAAAAGCTTATTTATTGAGGTTTTCAATTTTTGCATTGAATGGGAGGTGGGTGTGTCCGTGGCGGATGACATCCATTCCTCAAAAACATTTTCGGTTTGTTATAATAAACATACGAACCAAATTGTATCGCTCTATGTTAGACAGAAGATTATTTATTGAGGTTTTCAATTTTTGTATTGTATGGTAGGTGGGGGCGTCAGTGGGCGGATGAAACCCATTTTCCGAAAACATTTTGTTTTGATATAAAATACATACGTGTTGTAGTGTTCGGGATTTATTTGTTTTATTTGTTTACTTTGAAGCGCGAAATTCTGCATCGCTTATTTTAAATTATTGACGAGTTTAAAACGCGGTGTGTTTTTATTGGTTTGTTATAAGGCCCTGCCTATTAATTTGCCGGCGCTTAAAAACGCCACTGGCCTATTTATTTATATTATTAGCCTGAGCAATTGAATGCTCAAAAGGCTTTGTATTAAAAGATAGCAGTTGAATGCTTGATACTTAATATTTATTTTTGAGGATTGCACCTCCTTAAAAAGCAAAATAACAGTATTTTGATAATGGTCAAATTGAGTTAAAAATGCTTAATATATAATAACTTAAAATAAATAAATAGAGCCTTAATTTTTACATAAATAAAAGTGTTATACTTTTTGAGTATAATCATAACATAGTGATGTGCTTAAAATTAGTGTGATAGTGCAGGCGGTTATAGGGTATTCTACACCCCCATCCTCAAGATAAAAATTATTTGAATTTATGAAAATAATTTTTTTGTTTTTTTTTTTTTTTTTTTTTTTTTTTTTTTTTATATTATACAATTCAAAAGATAAATGTGAGTTTACAACTTACTTACAACTAGTTATACAATTCAATAATAGTATTATGTACTATATATGTGATAATTTTACTTTGATTATTAAATTCATTAAATCCATTTTTTTAATAAATTATTATGATATTCTTTTATTTTTCCATTTACATCTATAATTGAATTTACTACATTTTTATCAACTATTCTATATGGACCATGATAAGGTGGTTGATTTTTCTTTCTATTCATCTTTTTTATTATTACATTATCACCGATCTTTAAATTTAACGGGTTAAAATTTTCATTATTTCTTATTCGATTTTCTTTTGATATTTTTATTAATTCTTCAGTCTTTTTTAAAGAATATGCTAATCTTGCTTTTAGTTCTTGCGCATAGTTATCTGTATTGTAATATTTTGAATTTACTGAATTATCATTTGGAAGGTTCGCTAACCTGCCAAAAATGAGTTCAAATGGCGTGTAATTTGTATCAACATGAGGTGTAGTGTTGTAAGCAAATGTGAAGTATGGTATCCATTGATCCCATTCGTCACCTTTACAAAAATTTAATAAGTATTCATTTAATACTCTATGATTACGTTCTATCGAACCAAGTGTTTCATGATGGTATGGAGTACTGAAAATTTGTTTTATCTCTAATAAGTTGCATATCTCTGATAGTAATTCGTTGGTAAACTCTGTACCTCTATCTGACTTTAAAATTTTAAAATGACCATATATCAGAATTAAGTTTTCTATAATAGTTTTTGCGACTGTTTTCGCGTCTTTTGTCTCCATTGGACAAGCAATTATATACTTTGTTAATTCACATTGCATTGTGAGTATGTATCTGTAATTATTTGTTAAACGTAAAGGGCCTACTGTATCTATCGATACGACTTCGAAACTAGTTCCTGGCGTGTTTGTTATTGTAAGTTTTTCTTTTGTATGTTTTGTTTGTTTATTTATTTTGCATTTTTCGCAATTATTTATGAACTTCTTTATCATTTTACACATATTTTTTTATTTGTTAAACGTAAAGGGCCTACTGTATCTATCGATACGACTTCGAAACTAGTTCCTGGCGTGTTTGTTATTGTAAGTTTTTCTTTTGTATGTTTTGTTTGTTTATTTATTTTGCATTTTTCGCAATTATTTATGAACTTCTTTATCATTTTACACATATTTTTCCATATGTATCTTTGCTTTATTTTTAAAATTGTTTTTCTAATCCCCATATGACCTCCGTGGGTCGAATTATGATATTCCTCTATTATACTTTTCTGTTTTTCTATATCTTTTACTTTTTCCGGTTCTCTATAAATCAATATCTTTAAATTTTCTTTATCTCTTTTCAAACTATTATAAATCTTTTTGAATTTTTCTATATCATTCGCATTTAATGCTAATTCTTCTATTCCTAACTTATGCATTTTTGACGACAGTTTCTCCAGAGTCAGCTGTGTGAACAAAGGATTATCGCTGCATCTTGCAATGACTTCATTATCTTCTATATATATTTGGGTTCCCTTAAAATCTTTTTCTGTTATAAATTTAAGCTTTCTTATTTTGTTTACATCCGATATTGATGTACATTCCCAAGCAATTAGTTGATCAGACGTTTTGTTGGAAAGACATTGTTTGTTGTTAAAATCCGAGTTTTTTGTATGGTTATTTTTATCCATACTCCTTGTTATGGCCAGTATTTGTTTACTTGCATGTTCCAATCCGGGTGGAATCATTTCTCTTTGTGTACATCTATTTAATGTTATTCGCGATAATGCGCTTTTATTGGCAGTGGTTTGATCTGCTTTACATTTATTTAAGTTATTTGATTCTTTGACAATAATGGGTAAAATGAATTCTTTTTCATTTATTATTAAAGTGAGTGTAAATGTTTCAAAATCTATTTTTGACATGAATTTTTCTAGAATATCTCGCCCTACGATTCCATCTGTTGCGATTGGAAAATCGTCTTCAACTATATGAAAATTATGCCGAATTTGCTCTGTTTCTACTTTCAAATCTAAATTGGTTGTACCAATGCATTCAATTTCCTCACTCGTTATACCTGTTAGTGTTGAAATATTTCTTGTATTAATATTATTTATATTTTTGAATTTACAAATGGAGATATCAGCTCCTGTATCTACTAAAAATTTTAGATCTTTGTTCGTATTTTTACATTTTAAAATGATGTAATTTGATAAATTTTTTGAAATTTTGTATACTAATTTTGGACTCTGCGGGTACAATTCTCTGCTACCCGGCCTTAAGTTTTTTCTCTGGTATTTTAAATTATTTTCAGTGTTTGAATATCTGTTTGAGTTACAATTCTGATTTTTGTTATTGTGATAATTGTTTTGATAATTATTATTTGGAAAATTATTGTTTCTATAAAAATTCCTGTTTGCATTATTTTTGTTATTGAAATAAGTATTTCTAAAATTTCTGTTATAGCCATTACTATTATAGTTGTAATTATTGTTTAAAAATTTATTGCGTTGATAGCCATAATTATCATTCCTTTTATTATTATAATTGTTATTATAACTATTATTATTATTATTATTATTATAGCAGTTATTATTATCATTATTGTAATTATTATTATTATTATTATATCGATGTATACTACAATGATTTCCTTTTCGAATATGAAAAATTGCGTTGCTGTCTGTCTCTAGACTTCTTTCGACAGTCATGCATCTTTCTACTGCTTCGTTAAAAGTTTTTGGCGGATTTGCCAATAAAATATTCTGATATTCCCTATTTACGCCTTTTACAAAAATATTCAGAGACATACTCTCATTAACTTTATAAATTACATCTTTTTCTAATTGTTTTGGATTATTAAATGTTTTTATTTCGAAATAACATAACTGATCGGAAAGTTCCACTATTTTCTCTCTAAATTCTGATATATTCAGTTTATTTTGTTTAAGTGCACTGAATTCACTTAAAACTTGCTGTAAATTCTTTGGATTAGGGTAAGCTTTTTCCAACGAATTCTTCAGCTCTAAAAATGTTGCAGGCTTATTTGAGCGTCCAAGTATGCTGCGAACTTGGGCTGATAATTTAAAATTATAGACGTATTTTATATAAATAGGTCTATCTTCATCTTTAATAAGATCATGCAATAACTCTGATTGCGTTATAAAATCCTCTAATTGATCAAAATTACCCTTAAAAACTTGTAGGTTTTTACCTACCATATTAATATCAAAATTAGACATTCTTGGCAAATTTTCTTCTTCCTTATTATGGAGAAATTTAAATTTTCAAAATTATTTTCTTTAAAAAAAAAATTTTTTTTTTTTTTATAATTTTTTTTTTTTTTTTTTTTTTTATAATTTAGCTTATTTATTATTTTTTTTATTTTTTCATATGAATTGATTTATTTTTAATATAAAACTCAACAATTTTCTTTATTTTCAATTTTCTGTATTTTAATTTTTTAATTTCAAAAATTTTTTTATATATTTTTATGTGTTCACCACTGTATTTTCTATTTTTATATATGTTTTTATTAAATTTAAATTTTTCCAACAATAAAATATTCGTTTATTGTAAATTTACCATTTTAATATTTTACTTGACCGTGTTATACATATTTTAGTATGTATGAAACACCCTCTGATTCTAGTACTAATCTATTACAAATATATATGCGAAAGATGCATAAAGCAACAAGTGGTTGACTGACGTTTCAGTCAATGAATGAAAGCAATGCCGGTATGCGTAAATTTTTCGCGAGTGCTTTTAATATAGTTTTAATTGTTTTAAAAAAAGTGAATATATAAAAAAATTATTAATAAAAATGGTTATAATGAACTACATATAATATAGTTTTCATTTTGATAAATATAAATATAAATATAATAGTTTTATTTTTAATAATAATAAAAATATTATGAAATCATGTGGCGTGTGTGTGTGTGTGTGTGTGTATGTTTATTATTAAAAAAAATGCATTAAAAAGAAAATTCAGCTATGCTTTAATTTTTGTGAATGTATATGATGCATGTATATGATTTTTGTTTTGCTATTTTTTTTCTTTTATTTTTAGATTTCATATTTCTAAATTATTTTTATTATAAATTGAACTATTATTTTCAAATTAAAAGGATTTTAAAATTCAATAAAATTAATTTCTATAAGAAAATTAATCTGAGCTTTGTATATAAAAAAATGATTGTGTTGTTGTTTTTGCTGCTGCTAATTTTTTTTTTTTGTTTTTTTTTTTTTAATTTTTATCGTAATTCGTTCCGGATCTGTGCGCGCTGGCCTGTAATTGTCGCCTTGTAGAAATTTGTCTACTTTCCAGCCGGTACGTCCATAAAAAATGATACGACGGTGCATCGTTTGCTTTTGCCGTCGGTAAAACGTTCAATGGTGCAGGATCATCTGTCAGCGTATCAAAAAATCGGTCCGAATCGTGCAGGATCGCCATGTAGTGTTCGGGATTTATTTGTTTTATTTGTTTACTTTGAAGCGCGAAATTCTGCATCGCTTATTTTAAATTATTGACGAGTTTAAAACGCGGTGTGTTTTTATTGGTTTGTTATAAGGCCCTGCCTATTAATTTGCCGGCGCTTAAAAACGCCACTGGCCTATTTATTTATATTATTAGCCTGAGCAATTGAATGCTCAAAAGGCTTTGTATTAAAAGATAGCAGTTGAATGCTTGATACTTAATATTTATTTTTGAGGATTGCACCTCCTTAAAAAGCAAAATAACAGTATTTTGATAATGGTCAAATTGAGTTAAAAATGCTTAATATATAATAACTTAAAATAAATAAATAGAGCCTTAATTTTTACATAAATAAAAGTGTTATACTTTTTGAGTATAATCATAACATAGTGATGTGCTTAAAATTAGTGTGATAGTGCAGGCGGTTATAGGGTATTCTACAGTGTGTTTACGGACAACACACAGACGGACAGACGGTCGGACAAACGGACATGGATAGCTCGACTCTCGAGGTGACTATTAAGAATATATATACTTTTCTATACCGAATGTGCTTTGTTCTATGCGTTACATCTCAAATAGTTTCATTCGCAACCATCATCGTTTATAATTCCGGGGGAAGGGGGGGAGGGGCACGCAAAAGCTCAAGTTCTTTAGCATTTGACCCAGTCTAGTGTATACATCAGTACTGTACATCAGCCTCAAATATTTTTATAAGAACTGTATATTTGAATTTCAATTATATATAAGATTTTCTTCAAGACTCTTGAATGAATTTTTTTTTTAGAAAAACTTGAAAAACAAACTCTAAATAATTGTACAAAAATGCTTCAAAATGACTTGAAAATTTGATAAAACGTCTGAAAGCTAAAGTTTAAAGATTTTAACCCATTGTATAAAATTTTGAAATAACGACTTTATTTTCATTATGAATCAGCACGTCAAAAAACATAAAAGTTCATATTCCATTGAGGGTTTTTGTAATCGAGTAAAGAATAACATACATTTGCTTAGATGCTAAAATGCATACATTTAAATCAAACGCAATTAAATTTCAGCCTTTTTAGTGATATTATCAGAACCATTAAAATATCTGACTTGAGTTGCATACCAAAAATTTTGGCTTTTATCTCCTGCTCAAACAAAAAGACAAGCATTTTAATCGCATTGTATAAAAACTAAAATGTAGGAATTTTAAAATAAAACAAAATAACACCTTCTTTGTTAGGTTTTTCTTTATAACTTTTCTTTTAGCCGAAAGCATTTAAATAACAACAACAAAAATTTTTAATTAACTTCAAATTGAGGCTTACTGTATAGCTTAATGTATAGTTTTTAATACATTTTTGCCTCTAATAGTTACTGCCATAGAACAGAAACTTTGTTAATGACTGGCGGCTTCTATTGATTTTAAAAGGCATGTTTTAGTAATCAATCAAAATAATATTCAAAGCGATAGACCAGACATCAATTAGCCCTTAAAATAAGTATAGGCTTTAGTAACTGAAGAAAACAACAAAAACAATATTAATAATCAATCAATTTAATCGAGTTAAGCATAAAATACACACTCAAACTAGCGAACTTAATAGAAGCCTTTTTAATATTACACACAAAAAATGTACGTTAACACAAACACGCACGTATCACATCAAGTCAATGATGATTAGACTTTGTTGACGGGCGGGTCGTCTACTTAACTTGTTGTTAGTATCGGCATGACAAGAAAATGCACGCATTCCAATTCATGTTCTAATAAGACAGAGAAATTGTTCCATACTACCTACCTTCAAGGAATTCACTTTGAAATTCGAATTCAATAAAAGTACTCATTAGATATTTATTGATTCATATTAAAGGTAATCATGTTGCAATTTAGCCCCACTTCCAATGAATGAATAGCCAAATAGGCAATACAAGTGCTGTTTAAGCCAAATTCTATTAAGGCAACAAAACTGACTGACTGACTGACTGACTAACTGCCATTTGAACTGATGGACAGGCAACAACATGTTGTGAAAAGTATGTCAGTCTTAAATTCCACACAGAGGCGATGATGACGTATGTTACAAGCGATGAACGGACAGGCACGCAATTGCTTAAAGGTCAAGCAACAATTGAAATCGGAGGACATGAACTTTTTGACTGGCAACTCTAGCTGGTAACTGACACTTTATGGCTGGCTGATTTACAAAGCTAAATAGAAAAAATTAACGACTGTGTAAGGAAAAAAAGCAAAAAATATAAGCTTTGGCTATTAATGGGTTAAATGCTTAAAGACTCGCAATGTTGGCTGTGGCAGCTTTCTTAGTAAATTTTATGCATTTTATTTTGCTTGTGAGGCTCCAAAGTTAATCAATGCGTCGAAATGGTCGAAATGGCTGAATGCCAAACACTGTCATGTTGTACGTGTTTTACATGTTGCCACAACATAGCGACATAGGCGAGTGTTGCCGCCGAACGATAACAACAACAACTGAAAACAAGGAACTAATACATGACAATGTAGGTATGGCGCACATGCACTGCAAAAAAATGTGAGCTCTACAAAATTACTGAAAAATCATCAACATTTTTCTAAAAAAATTTCGAAAGTCTAAAGATGACTTTCTGCTTTCAAAAGTAGTTTATATTTTATTTAAGAAGCAGTATTTAAAAGATATTTTAAATTGACAAAATTGCTCTCTGTGTAGCGACAAGAAATTTGTTGTTAAACATTCTTTAAAGTGGGTTCCACATGCAGCACATTTAAAGTATTGTCTCGTGAGCGACTCTTAACTTCCTAGAGTTCAACGTTTACTGCAGCAGCAGCAGCTTTTAAGATATGCTTGGCGACATGTTTGTTGCTAGCCAATATCGTATATCTTGCCGATATTTATGGGCGATTGAATTGTTCAGTTCAAAAGGTCAGCCAGGCAAGCGGTCTGGCTGGCAGCAGCTGCTGTAACTACTTAAACTTAGATCGCTGCTGTTGTTGCTTGTACTGCTGCTTGTTTGCTAGCTGCAGCTATGTTGACTCTAATGATGTTCAGCTAATGAAGAAGCAAGTCTTTGTCGCACTATCTGTATCCAATTAATTAGCTGAAGTACAGTTGAAGCTTCCCAGCTAGCAAGCTTTCTATGCCAAACGGCTTTATTTTAAAATAATCTTAAAGCTGCTGTTACAGCTAATTGCAATAATAGTAGCTGCTAATGAGACACCATCTGTTGCTGGTACTCACACTTACAGCAGCTCATCCGCCTTAAGAAGTTTCGCCAGAGGGCGTGTGCACAGTTGCTATGATGACTGATGTACCGACAATATTTCACGGCTATTCATAAGCCATGTGTTGGAATTAATTATTTATGTCTACGAGATGAGATAATTTTTATGCAGTGTTAAGCTTGCTTCAATAATTCTCAACATATTTTTCTTTAGAACCGCATTAATTATACTACAAACATAAATTAAGATTTTTTTTCTTAAGCTTATAATTTGTCCTTGAAGCTAAGCTGAATTGTTATGCGATTCCCATACTTTTTAATGTAAAAATATTGAACTCTCTGTGTAGGCTGACTGTAGACTATTACTTTATATTTTTGACCTCTAACATCATCTACTGGTGTGATAATTATTTAATTGAGATATACCTACTCTAGATAAACTCAAATATTTAAGATAACTTTTTTTAGTGTCTTAAGGAAAAGGCCAGTATACTCTATAGAGCGGTGACGAACGACCAACGCTACCAAAAAAAAAATAACTACAATCTAGCAACTTGCTCTGCAAAAGGACATATAAAACCCGTCCTCCTCCAGTGAAGTAGATCCTTTCCTTCAAGAAAAAATCCTCAGCGAAGAGTACGTTCGTAGAGAACATCTGTAGAGCAAGGCGCACAGAAAAGGGAGAGGTGCTGATTCAGTTGAAGCGATCAACTACTCGCATGACTCAGCAGTTCTCTGCAGTGTCCGAAAAAATATCGCAAAAACCAGGTGCTTCAAATGCATGGATTTTGGACACACTGCAAAAGACTGTAGAAATACAGACCGTAGTGGTTGTTCTATGAAAAGCGACAAAGTGGTCCACAAGGCCAAAGAATGTGAAGAAAATGCGAGCTGCTTTCTATACATCCCAATAAAAGGCAAGGAAACCAAACATCACGCCAGAAGCTGAAGATGTTAAACATGATGTTAAAACGCAGATGAGGTTTTCTCATTTACTATCGCGCAGCACAATACCTCTTAGCTCAAGCCGTCAGAATCCAGCGCACCAATAAAGCAATACTGTGCAAACCCTACGCCGGTAAAACCTCAGGAGTCTGGGTCTCAGATTACATTGGAAAAGCTGCCATTTGCTCCTGTGGAAAAATTGCTCCGTACATCTGCTTACATATACGTAAAAATTGCTTCTTTCGGGCTGGCGTAGAGGACATACAAGTTATAAGGTGCCTTAGTGCTAAGAATTCACGGACATCCTAGACGCAATGGCAGACGAAGCAAGAAGGCTCCAAGCAATACAAATCGCAGGTGACTTCAACACGTGGCCAGTAGACTGAGGCAGTCAAAAAACGTGTGGTCTTATCCTACTTGAAGTATTCGCATCTTCAGACATTGTGCTACTATATACTGGAAATATACCCAGTATATTTTTTTAGCAGCACAATTGGAAGTACCTTAATCGACCTTACTTTCTCCAGCAGCAAGCTTAGTAGGCAAGCTGAGTGGCATGTTAGCGACGTTTACACAAGCAGCATCTACCAAGCTTTTACATACACGATTGAAAAAACGAGCAAGCACTCGTATCGAAACCAAAGCATGATATTGAGTCAAAATACTAGATTAAGAAATTTTGAAAGAAATGATGGCCGACTCACTATTTCTTGGCGAATCATCGTACGCGTTTTTCTGCTCATAAGTAGCTTTGTCGGAGACGCATTGATCTCTTTTAACGGAGTGTTTCTGTACTCGAGTAAAGAAAAGAGTTTCGAGTTACTCCGCTACAGAGTTGCCATGTCACGCATATAACAAGCTCTCCAGCCCATCGTTAAATATCGTGAGCTATAACCCGTGCCGATGGTAGACGAAGAAGAGATCTTGGCTAAGGCTTAAACTATAAAAAAAGGCAAGGCGCCAGGTCCTGATGGCATCCCGAATCGTGCGCTGAAACTTGCCATCACATCGCAGCCACATGCGATAGAACCTAGTGCTCATACCAAAAGTGAGTGGGTCCACGCACACCTGCTCACGATGCAGGCCAATATTTCCTCGACCAATAGGCCAGATATTTGAGCGAGTTTTGCGCAACCGCCTGGATGAATAATAAGTAATACGAGAAGTAATACTAGCTGGAGAAGGGCTTTCTTCCCAAAAGTTTGGGTTCCGAAGTTTCATTTAAAGACGAATGCCATCAATCTGGCCACGAGTATTGCTCAGAAAGCCATACAAGGGACAAGTTGGAAGAGCAGAGAAAAGCACTACTGCCTGCTGGTAACGCTTGACGTGTGAAATGCTTGCAACTCGGCTAACTGGAAGCAGATCATGACAGCAATTAGTAGTTTCGAAGTGACGTGATCTTTAACCCTAGAAACCATAACTTATTTTTTATTAAGTTAGGTTTTAAATAGGTAATTTGTGGTTCCTCTTCAATCCACTAACTTTAAAGTGGTATTTCGTTAAATTAAACAAATAATATAAATATTTGTGGGATTGATGTGCTTACAGACCCCTAAATCCGTCCAGCATCAATCACGTCAGTAGGTAACAAACTGAAGTATACCCAACTTTTGCAACAAGTCGAAGAAGAGACTAGCCGGAGCGTGAGTGAGTTAGTTTTTGTTTTGTCGGTAAGAAGCCACGTAATACGCAACGAACGCAACGCAAAACGATACGATTTGTTTTAATTAATCTTAATACTATTTTTTTTTGTTTCACATAATATTTAATAAATCAACTTAAATAAATATTTTGAACTCTACAAGTGGAACGAGTTTAATTTGAAGAAGTTAACAACTACCCGCCCCCTCCCACATGGTGTCAGAAGTGATCTAATCGTACAAACAGTTTGATTATACGTACTCGTGCGCCGTACCCTTACATACAGTTGCTACACAAAACAAAAAACAAAAAAAAAAAAAAAAAAAAAAAGAAAACAAAAAAGTGCATAGTAACAAAAGTGCAAGTGTAGTTCTTTTGCGACACGGCGAAAAGCAAATAAATAAGAAAACTGGTTTTCTAAACAACAAAAGCAATAGACCTAATATAACGAAACTCCTACGTCAAAGCTGTCACCTGCACAAAAATATCGTCAAAAGCAGCTAACCAATCATTACATTTTTTTTTATTCTTTGTGTTGCACAAAATGTTCTTTAACAAATGAATCTGGAAAAATTGTCAACTAGACAACTGCAGGCTTTACTTAAAGACCGTGGTCTTTCATACAGCTATAGACTTAAAGTAGACTTGGTTGAAAGATTGAAATTAGCATTAATGACAGATTTAGAAAAAACCTTAGAAAACGTTGAAAGTGACGACAACCTAGGTGATGAAGAAGAAAAAACTTGCGTAAACGGTGAAAACGAGAGTATTAAAAACTTTGCTGAAAATTTAGAGGGTAGAGAAACAAAAGACAGCTGCGCTAATTCGGTAAACGGTAACAACTACTTGTTTGAAACACAAGCAAAAAATACGCAAAAAATGTCACAAAACAGTTTTTTATTTAAAGATGTGGAAGATTCTTTAGAAAGTTTTAATGGGGAAGGTGTTAAGAATATAAACGATTGGCTTAAAGAATTTGAAGATATATCATTGGTGTGCGGTTGGAATGATATACAGTGTTATCTATACGCGAGAAAATTGCTTAAAGGTGCCGCAAAATTAGCTGTCGAATCAGAAAAGAATATTCATAGTTGGAAAAATTTAAAATCGTATTTAGAAAACGAATTCGGTTCAACTGTTTCCAGTCTCGCGATTCATCGTCAGTTAGAGTCACGCCGTAAAAATAGCGATGAATCATATCTAGAATACATGTTCCAAATTAAACTGATCGCAAATAAAGGAAATGTCGACAACGAATCTCTTCTCTCATATATAGTGTCCGGAATAAATGATAGTGTTGAAAATAAGACTATTTTATATGAGGCAAAAACTTTCGAAGATTTGAAACAAAAATTTAGAGTGTATGAGGAAATGAAACGTCAACAATATAAATTCAAACACAATGACCGCGTGCTAAAGCAGAGCTCTACGTCACAAATATTAAAAAATGAAAGTCGCGTACAAAAAATAATTTCATTGCCGCATGATAATCAAACTCTAAAACGTTGTGTTAACTGTGGAGCGAAGACACATGCTTCGTTCAGTTGCCCTTATAAAACGAAAGGTCCGCGATGCTTTAATTGCAATGATTTTGGCCATTTATCAAGAAATTGTCCGGCAAAAAATACATTTTCAGATCCATCAAAAGTAAATAGGATATCTTCGCCTATCATATATATAAATGTTAAAATAAATGATTCTAAATTCAAATCGTTGTTTGATACAGGAAGCCAATTATCCCTGATAAAAAACTCAGTGTTTTTAAAATTAAATAAGAAATTTGATAGAGGAGGTATTTTGCTATCAGGTATTGGACAAAAAGTGTATACATCAATCGGTGGATTAAAAATAGCTGTTTCTATTAATAAAATACTTTACGATCTTACTTTTGATGTTGTAAACGACGAGTGGATGTCCGAGGACATCATAATCGGTACGGAAATTTTAAAATACGCTAATATGAAAATAGAAAATGGAAACGTAATTTTTCAGCATAAAAAAGATAACAAGTGTAACGATAAAAATATAAACATAAACGAAAATGACATAAATAAAATAGATACGGATAAGCTAATTGCGGAAAGTGAAAACGTTTTTAACATAGATACGGTAAAGAACAGTAAAATTAATGAAACTATTGATACTTATATTAAAGCATATAAACCCCAAAAACCGGAAAAGTCTTGTGTGGAAATGCAAATCGTACTGGAAGACGAAAAGCCAGTATGTCATCGTCCAAGAAGGCTAGCGCCAAAAGAAAAAGACATTGTATCCGCTCAAATATCGGAGTGGCTTAACGAAGGTATTATTGTGCCAAGTAACTCGAATTTTTCTAGTCCAGTTGTTCTCGCGAAGAAAAAAGACGGTAATTATAGACTCTGCGTCGACTACCGAAAGTTAAACGCGAAAATTGTTAAAGATCGATATCCGTTACCAATTATCGAAGACATTTTGGAAAATCTTTATAACGCTCACGTTTTTACAACCTTGGACCTCAAAAATGGATTCTTTCATGTAGATGTTCATCCTGAAAGTCGCAAATATACATCGTTTGTGACGCCAGATGCCCAATATGAGTTCTGCAAAGTGCCGTTTGGTCTCTGTAATTCACCTTCAGTATTCCAAAGGTTTGTAAACACCGTTTTTAAAGATCTCGTGCGTCAAAAATGTTTGCTTATTTATATGGATGATTTGATAATTCCGTCAAGAAACGAATATGAAAATTTAAAAACTTTAGCTTTGGTGTTGAACGTAGCAGAAATGAACGGACTAATAATAAAATGGGAAAAATGTAAATTTGTCACGCGAACTATTGAATTTCTGGGGCATGTCGTAGAAAATGGCTCAATCAGACCCTCCGTTGAAAAAACCAAAGCAGTTCTAAACTTTCCTGAGCCAAAAAATTTAAAAACCCTCCAGAGTTTCCTAGGCTTAACTGGTTTCTTTAGGAAATTTATACCAAACTATGCAAGAATTGCGAAGCCATTATCAGACATGTTAAGGAAATCTTCCGATAATTTTATTTTTGATTACGAAAAAAGAAACGCATATCATGAGTTAAAAGGGCTACTTTGCACGGAACCAGTCCTTAAACTTTTTAATCCAGAGTTAGACACAGAATTGCATACAGACGCAAGCAAAATAGGTCTTGCAGCTGTTTTACTTCAACGTCACGACAATTCATTGCATCCTGTCTTTTATCTAAGCTTCAAAACTACGCCTGTGGAAGAAAATTATAGCAGCTATGAATTAGAGGTTTTGGCAATAATACGTTCAGTAAAAAAGTTAAGAGTTTATTTGTTGGGTATCGACTTTAAGATATACACAGACTGTAAAGCGTTTCACTTAACGATGCAGAAAAAGGAGCTATGTGCAAGAGTAGCGAGATGGGCTTTGTTTTTGGAGGAGTACAACTGCACAGTTCATCATAGACCAGGAAAATATATGCAGCATGTTGACGCACTGAGTCGAGTCTTGACGGTTACGGCAGTTGAAACGGAAGTATTACATAGGATTAATAAAGCCCAGGGTAAAGATGAATCGTGTCAGCTTATATTAAAAATTCTGCAGCGTGAACAATACGAGGATTACGTCAATCGTAACGGAGTTTTATATCGATTTGTCGAAGGTGCGTATCTTCTAGTGGTTCCAAAGTCTATGCAAAAGGAAATAATCCGGAATCAACATGAAATCGGACATATTAACGCACAAAAAGTTTCTACTTTAATTAAGCAATATTACTTTTTCGCCAATATTCGCAAAAAGGTCGACGAAGTCATTTCGAACTGCGTAGCCTGCATCCTAGCAGAAAAGAAAAAAGGCAAGCAAGAGGGATATCTTAATCCAATTGATAAAGTAGACACTCCACTTCACACTTACCATATGGATCATCTTGGTCCAATGGCTTCTACTGCTAAAAACTACAAGCATCTTTTTGTTGTAATGGATGCTTTCACTAAATTTGTTTGGATCTATCCTGTTAAGTCAACGACAACAGACGAAGTTTTACAGAAACTGAAATTGCAAGAAATCAATTTTGGCAGTCCACACCGGATTATTACTGACAAGGGTACTGCATTTACATCTACGGATTTTAAAGAATTTTGTCAGCTCAGAAACATCGATCTAGTTCATATTACAACAGGAGTTCCGCGAGGCAACGGTCAAGTAGAAAGGATGAACAGCATTATTAAATCAGTACTCATAAAAATGTCAATTGAAAATCCCTTGAAATGGTTCCAGCATGTATCCAGACTGCAAATATCAATCAACTCTACGGTATCAAGAGCAACGAACAGAACACCATTTGAAATGCTCATAGGTACTACAATGAAAACAGAACGAGATACCGAGATACTTCAAATGCTAGAAGAAGAAATTAGATCTGAGTTCGAGGATAAGAGATTGGAATTGCGAATGGAAGCAAAGGAAAAAATTGCTCAAATTCAATTGGAAAATAAAAAAACGTTTAATAAAAAACGCAAAGCAGCACAAAAGTATGCAGTAAAGGATTTAGTCGCAATTCAACGAACGCAATTTGGACCAGGACTCAAAATGCACCCAAAATTTCTTGGTCCATATGAAATCACTAAAATAAAGCGAAACGACCGTTATGACGTTCAGAAAGTGGGAAATCACGAGGGTCCCAACATAACATCTTCATCGGCTGATCAAATGAAACCATGGTTACAAGACGATGACGAAAGTGATATTGAAGGAGAACCAGCTGAAGACGAAGAATCTCAGGATGGCCGGATGTGGGATTGATGTGCTTACAGACCCCTAAATCCGTCCAGCATCAATCACGTCAGTAGGTAACAAACTGAAGTATACCCAACTTTTGCAACAAGTCGAAGAAGAGACTAGCCGGAGCGTGAGTGAGTTAGTTTTTGTTTTGTCGGTAAGAAGCCACGTAATACGCAACGAACGCAACGCAAAACGATACGATTTGTTTTAATTAATCTTAATACTATTTTTTTTTGTTTCACATAATATTTAATAAATCAACTTAAATAAATATTTTGAACTCTACAAGTGGAACGAGTTTAATTTGAAGAAGTTAACAACTACCCGCCCCCTCCCACATATATATTTTTTAAAGAATCACAAAAAATCAAGTACAAAAATTACAGTTATAGTGACAAAAATTCATGTCTTAAAAACTTCCCACAAAAAGGCACTTTTAATTTGAAATGGGTTTCCTACGCAACCCGTATGGGTTCTAGGGTTAATGAAGGTTATAGCAGATAACATCAGTAAAAGAGTTCTGCGCTACAACACAGAAGAAGATACAATGGCCTTAAATATCTCCGGTTCCATTCCACAGGTATCGGTCCTGGGCCCTCTTTTGTGGAACATCATGTACAATGGTGTTCTTAAGCTTGATGTGCCATCAGGCGTCAAGATCGTGGGCTTTGCAGACGACCTAGTGATTGTGGTGACAGCAACGCATTTGGTAGAATTGGAGGCCTTCAGTGCCGTAACGATCGAAATATCCACGAGTGGATAAGAACAGTAGGGCTTTGTCTAGACGAACAAAAGACCGAGACAGTACTCATTAATAACTGAAAAAAAACTGGAAACTGCTACCATTAGTATTCGCGGAACGATTATAGAATCGAAGCCCTTCATCAAATACCTTGGGTTGATGATCGACTCCCGACTATCATTCAAGAAGATCCTGCAACATTGCTCTATCAAGAATAATGCCGAACACAAGAGGTCCCAAACAAGAGCGTAGGACAGTGCTTCTTAACGTAGTGTGGTCCATCATATTGTACAGCTCGATAGTATAAGCAACAGAGAAGAAGGCGAAGTCTTACCGACGAGGCGTTGAGTCGTCATGACTCATATAACAGAACATAACATAACATAACATAACATAACATAACATAACATAACATAACATAACATAACATAACATAACATAACATAACATAACATAACATAACATAACATAACATAACATAACATAACATAACATAACATAACATAACATAACATAACATAACATAACATAACATAACATAACATAACATAACATAACATAACATAACATAACATAACATAACATAACATAACATAACATAACATAACATAACATAACATAACATAACATAACATAACATAACATAACATAACATAACATAACATAACATAACATAACATAACATAACATAACATAACATAACATAAGATAACATAACATAACACAACACAACACAACACAACACAACACAACATAACATAACATAACATAACATAACATAACATAACATAACATAACATTAAATAACATAACATAACATAACATAACATAACACAACACAACACAACATAACATAACATAACATAACATAACATAACATAACATAACATGACATAACATAACATAACATAACATAACATAACATAACATAACATAACATAACATAACATAACATAACATAACATAACATAACATAACATAACATAACATAACATAACAAACATAACATAACACAACATAACATAACATAACATAACATAACATAACATAACATAACATAACATAACATAACATAACATAACATAACATAACATAACATAACATAACATAACATAACATAACATAAAATAACATAACATAACATAACATAACATAACATAACATAACATAACATAACATAACATAACATAACATAACATAACATAACATAACATTACATAACATAACATAACATAACATAACATAACATAACATAACACAACACAACATAACATAACATAACATAACATAACATAACATAACATAACATAACATAACATAACATAACATAACATAACATAACATAACATAACATAACATAACATAACATAACATAACATAACATAACATAACAAAACATAACATAACATAACATAACATAACATAACATAACATAACATAACATAACATAACATAACATAACATAACATAACATAACATAACATAACATAACATAACATAACATAACATAACATAACATAACATAATTTAACATAACATAACATAACATAACATAACATAACATAACATAACATAACATAACATAACATAACATAACATAACATAACATAACATAACATAACATAACATAACATAACATAACATAACATAACATAACATAACATAACATAACATAACATAACATAACATAACATAACATAACATAACATAACATAACATAACATAACATAACATAACATAACATAACATAACATAACATAACATAACATAAAATAACATAAAATAACATAACATAACATAACATAACATAACATAACATAACATAACATAACATAACATAACATAACATAACATAACATAACATAACATAACATAACATAACATAACATAACATAACATAACATAACATAACAAACATAACACAACACAACACAACATAACATAACATAACATAACATAACATAACATAACATAACATAACATAACATAACATAACATAACATAACATAACATAACATAACATAACATAACATAACATAACATAACATAACATAACATAACATAACATAACATAACATAACATAACATAACATAACATAACATAACATAACATAACATAACATAACATAAAATAACATAACATAACATAACATAACATAACATAACATAACATAACATAACATAACATAACATAACATAACATAACATAACATAACATAACATAACATTGTCTAGTGAAGTATTACAGTATTTAAAAATGAGCATTTGAATAAATGCAAAGCAAAAATAATAAGTGATTGTTTTTAAAATATAGCCATTTACGTTTAAGGGTGAACTGTGTCATTCAGAAAGTATATCTTGAATCACACCTATACCCTTAAGGAATATGATGAAGAAAATATTACAGCAACATAATATAGTTCTTAACAGGACCAAAACTATGTGTGAACACATCGAAGTAGTACAAAATTTCCAATACCGTACAAGGTTAGTTATGGAGGAAGAAATGCGAATTGTATCCGACAAAAACAGTTATACCATACTTTCTTCAGGCCGATGATTTTGAAGTTAATACACTGAGAAAACTACATTTTCAAAACTAGCAGAAACGTGCTTCGTTTGAAAACTTTTAACCCAGATTTTGCGCCTCTATTTTTTATTTTTATTTTAAAAACGGACATTTTAAAAAGAGCTTCAAAAACGTTCGTTTGATTTTCTACAATAAAAATTAATAATGAGCTGCTAAAGCGTTCATTTGACTTTCTATAATAAACATTTAAAAATGAGCTTTGAAAATGTTCGTTTGATATTTTAAAATGAACATTTTAAAGAGAGGTGTTAATTGCCTCGGTTGCATACACGTTGTTAATGAAATATAATTAGATTTTACGAAAGTCAAGATTATTTCGAGAGTTTTTCTGATGAATGAGTTAATGCTGTTGCATTAGAATTAGAATTTAAATTATTTAATTAATGCTTTTGATACTTACGCAGTCAGGCTGCGAACCTACGTTGTATGCAAGCTAGTTCAGCACACTTCCACTGAGCTATTGGTAACTATGAGTTAACTGTACCAAAACATATTTAAAACTACTCATCTTAAATAGTGACAGAAAATCTTGACAAAAACATGCATCTTTTATAAAATTGTTGTTAAACCGTTTTCAGTTAAGTAAATATGTTAAGATGTTCATTGCTATTTCTAAACGTTTCGTTTTACTTTTGTTTTTTAAAATTTGCGTTTTTATTTTTGTATGGCGTAGAACGTTTTTGAAAATATTCATTTTAGTCTACTTTATCATTGAAAAACGTTTATTTTGCTTCTAAAACGTTTAATTTTACTTTTGAATTTTAAAATATGCGTGCTTATTTATTTTTGGCGTAGAATGTTTTAGAAAATATTCATTTTACCTTAAAACGTGTCATTTTACTTTTGTATTTTAAAGGAACCATTTTCATTTTTGCATGGCGTAAAATGTTTTTAAGATAAACAATTTATTAGCTTTTTTTAAAATGTGCGTTCTACTTTTTTTTTGTTTTCTCAGTGAAATGTCCTAGAGTCAAATGCTTCTACACATTCTATTTGCCACTTCTATATTTCTCTACCATGCCTCGCCCCGGGTAATACTAAGCAACATAATATTTTACTGGCAGCTATCGTCAAATAAAAGGATATGAAATTTTTTGGAAATCAAATGTGCGTAGAAAACTTTATTTTCAACAGACAAGAATTAAACATACTTATACAGAATGTCAGAGCATGGCAAAGATTTTTAAGTTTTGCCCGGAATATACCCAAAAAACGGGGCAACTGTTGGTATGATATTCTAAATGTGACTTTGGAATTCTCTGTACGCTAGCCCAAAATATATAAAACTTAGCACTCTATTATGCCAAGTGCTATTATGCTTGTATTAATTTGTTCGTTGACAAACTTAAGTTATTTTTTGCTACGTTAAGTTTTAATTTTTACAAAATGAAAGAACTTCATACGTTCCCGAAGAAAAACGATAACATAAAGGATGTTACATTGCGAGGTCTCGTTCATGCAATTTTAGAAAGCAATATGGAGACAGATAATTTCGAATGTATTTCTCAAAACTGAATACTTTTCCGTTTTAAATAGTGAAAAATAGTGAAACATACATTTTTAAAACCCTTGGTGTCTTCATGTCTACCTGTGTGCTGCTACAAAAATCATCTGAAAAGACAACACTGGAAGCAAAAGGTTAATACATACATAAATATGATGTGCGCTTACATAGGCTCCATTTTAATGTAAAAAACATATACTTTAAATGTATTTTTATATAGATCTGTACGTTTTTGGTTCAGTGTGTGGCCGCAGAGGGTTAAACTCAACTAATATTAAAGTTCACCGAAACAATTTTTAAGAAAAAACTGCATAAAATAATTTAATACTCATTCACTCACACATATTCACAAATCTACACTCATTCATTTCTGATCTTCGAAGAATTCTAGACAATTCAATTAAATTATTTTCAATTGCTGAACATTTTCACATTTTTAAGTCGGACCGCCTCCAGCTAGCTTTCAGTGAACGTCACACGATGGTACGTAGTACCCTCATCGTCGCACGTGCAACCAATTTGATTTAATTAAGCTGGCCATTAAACCGGCTCAGCTTAGCAGCATCCCACAAAATTAAAGAAAAAAGAAAATGAAAAAATAACGAAATAAATAAACCATAATAAAATTGTTCCAAATCAACAGAAAAATTAAGCAAACGCATGCAAAGCGGATATTTCTTTGTTCATCTTGCATTCACTTAATTTCTCATTAAATTAGAGTCATGATTGTGTGACTAGCTGGCTGCTTCCATGTCGGAGTCCAATTTAAATTTGCTGCTGGGCACAGCAGTGCAAAAGCAAACGAAAAAACGAAAGCATGGAAATTAAAGGCGCAACAGTGAATGGATGTACTGGATGAGACCCCTATATTGAAGAGTTTGCGTGCAAGATTTGAGTCTCACGCACAGATCAGGGTATATTGAAAGAAAAACGCTAACAGAGGCTCAACAAATAATAAATTTTCATAAACAGAGAGTAAGTGGGTTAAGCAAATGAAACTGTTTAAATGTGTTCGCGGGGTTAAAGCTTTTAAACAAAATCTTCAAGATCTGACAATATAAAGGGTGTTTTCTGCAGCTTGTAGAAGTTTTGTGACTTACAAAAAAACCTCTTCAATTCCAACAAGTTGTTCTACAGCTGTTTCGAGGTTAAAAAAGATTCAAAAAGTACATTAACAAAACCAACTTTAGAAAACTTTACAGCACACAGTTTTGGCTGTTTAGTTTAAACCTTATTTACAAAAACATTAACGTTTAAAACGGTATATATCTATGTCGACTAGGAATAACAGCTAAATTCATTTTGAAAATTTCAGAAGAGCATTCTTCAGATGAAAATTTCTCCTTAATATCAGGATACCTTGGCTTTTGTTGTCTAGATTTGATGGCCTAAAACATTTAATTTTCAAGGTACAACCATAAAAATTTGACTTCTTGTGTTTTTCGTTGCGAAAAAAAGCAAAGAAATTAATAACCTCATTTTGTCCTAATTCGACTTTATCGGTTATTACTTGTCGACACAGATATGTCTGTAATGGTTTGGATATGTGTTATTTTCTTAAGGAATTAAAAATTTCAAAATTTCTAGTTTCGTTGAAGATGAGACACGGCCAGGACGACCATCACAATCAACTGATAAGCTTCACGTAAACAAAATTAAAGAATTGGTGCTCCAAAATCGTCGATTGACAGTACGAACACTCTTGACCTTGTTGAAATATCAGAAGGATCTGGAACTCAGAAAAGTGAAATATCGATTGGTGCCAAAAACGCTAAATTCCATGGAATTTGGAGGAAATTCATGATAATTTCTTCAAAAACTCAACCTATATCATTCCGCAACCACCGTATTCACCTGACGTAGCATGTGGACACTGTTTTTAAACGATAGAATAGATAGAAATCGAAACGTAGAAGAAGTTAAAGGCTATACTGGAAAAGGACTTTGCAGCATGTTTTGAAAATTGGAAAAAACGTTGGCACAAGTGTATTGCATCTGGTGGGTGCTACTTTGAGGGGGATTAAGGATTAAAGAATAACTAAAGAGTTTTTGATTGAAGGATGTTGTGATCAGAAATAGGTAAAATATCTCTTATTTTTAAACAAATTTAAACTTGGAAGTTTAAAAATATCTCAAAAAAATTATATGGGTAACAAAAAATTAGGCTTCTCTTAACTGATGGAGAATTTCTTTACAATAGTTTTGAGCGTATATGTGTTATAAAAAAATGCATAATTAATAAAATAACAGCTCAAATTGTTTGAATAAAAAAGCAGGTTTTCTGTATTTTTTTATTTTATTAAATATCAAAATAATTTGTTTTATATATTTAGTTCAGTCTTAAATCAACAATTTTTGATTTTTTGTATTTGCATCAATTGTAATGGTTATACAGCGCGTAAAAAATGAGGTCGCAAACTTAATGTCTCTTGCGGCTTGCACAATATCTCCTCTCCGGGTAGCCAGGTATTAAAAAATTAATAAAATCAAAAAGTAGTCTGCGTGAACCAACAAAAAGTTAAAAATTAAAAAAAAACAAGTCAAGGAAGTCTAAAGTCGGTCTAGCCCGACTATGAAATACCCTAAACCCAGTTTTTTAAATACCATTATAGTATTGCAAATGGGCGTGTCTGTGGGCTAATGAAGCCCATATTTTAAATGCTTTCCATTTTGATGAAAAATTTTCAACTAACCAAGTTTTAATCCTGTAGCTCAAATGTTTATGAATTGAAGGTGTTTAAGGTTTTTATGAGTTGTATGGGAGGTGGGCGTGTTTGTGGACTGATTACGCCATCGGACTGAACACATCTTAATTTTGGTATACAAAAGACACATACCACATTTTATCCCTGTAGGTTAAATATAAGCTTATTTATGTAGTTTTAAATTTTTGGGTTATTCCGGAATTCTGTGCTTGGATGTCGCCTACTTTTTATAAAACATATTTGCTTTGTTATGAAATACATACGTACCCAGGGGCGGATCTGGAAAAAATCTTGGGGATTGTAAATTATTAAAGACACACATTTTCGATTTGAGAAAATTTTGTCTTTTTACATATAGACAATTGTACTTTTTTAAATTGAAATTATTGAATTGTTTAATAAGCATTTTTTCCAGACACATACACGCACATTTCCATATTTATTTATTTCACCCTTTTTCTGGAATAATGTCTTAGCGAAAAGTAAATAACAACTCTAAATTTAACTTTTCAATAAAGATTTTTAAACAAAAAATGCCATTTTTTATATATAAAGTACTGTATCACAACACCCCATAATTTTTTAAAATCCAAAAATCCTATCTTTTTTTCAGGCTTCAAAAAAATTCTTTAAATTTTTAAATTTAAAAAAATGTCATCGCAGGTTGTTAGGCAATTGAATACGCTAAACAAAAAATGTTTCCAGAAAAAAAACATTAACGTTTAAAGAAGTTATCGTCCGAAAACTAAACCTGTCTCACAACACCCAAATCTCCCCTAAATAAAGCCATGATTTTTTAATTTTTTTTTAAATACAAGGTGCCAAGTATTATATTTTTTTGGGTGCTAATAATTGTGGTTATATGCCAATAATTATAGTTTTTGAAGAGCCAATAATTGTACTCAAGTGCCAACGATTGTAGTAATTAATGTGCCAATAATTGTATACACGTGCCAATAGTTGTGGTTTTCGAAAGACTTTTTTTATTTTAATTTTCACAAAATACATGGAGCTTACATAAATGGGTGAATAATCTTAAATGACTCCTTTTCTTTGCGAAAAAGGGGACAGTCTTTATAATCAAATAAAAAAAAAAAAAACATTGGGATTTATTATGTTAACCACTCAGATGCTATTGGTGAATGTTCATTGAATTTTAGCAGTTTTTAAGAGTTTTGTTCTCCACGGGACTGATCTAATTACCACGGGACTGAGAAAAGCATAGCACGGGATTGAAACTTTAAGCACGGGAATGAAACAGTACGTTATAGATGCGCTACCTTTACAAAATATAACTAAAAGTTATACATATATGGTTGAATATATATTGTATAATAATTCAAAATAAATACATTTCAGTTTGTGAATACATATCTTTTCCATTTTATTACACTAAATTAAAATAAAATAAACATATTCGTGTATACACATTGTATGCCACTATTTAACTCAAAAATTCGTAGTTGGTTAGACCGAATCATCATCATCAGAGCTATACACATTGTGATATGTAAGACGCTCTTTTTGTTGTAGACTCCGTAATCACATGTTATCTTCTGAATTGTCTTAGCTTGAGACATTACTTAAATCTGATAAAGCCGTTTTATTATAATGAAGACTACCTAGCTCATAAGTCAAAGCAGCTTAAATACCTTACGGATAACACTTTAAAATTTGGGTGAGAGGATATCTAAATAAAATTATTAAAATTATAATATAGAATAAATTTATAGTCATATCAATCATACCTGATGAACTTTCATCGTACCAGCGAAAATCTTGGTTTGAGTTAAATCAATTTTCTTAGAAAAGGTCAGGATTTTTTCTTCTGTAACGGTGAAAATATTAACCCCAGGACAATTATAGACCAGTACTTGAACAAGTGTTTTAAAATCACTGATGTCAATGCCTTGTGCTACCATTCGGTCGGCTGTTCTTTTTAATACTGCTCCAACGCCGTCTGCAGCTCCTTTACCATGCCCTGCTTCTAAATAATTCCATGTAAACTTTTTAATTTTGGGATACAATATTTTAACATGAACTCCTAATATGTAAAACATTGTTTTATTTCGATATTGGGTACTGGGACCGTCGCTCAAGAAATGGAATGTATCAATATTGTTGTTTTGTGATATTAGCTCGATAATTGGCTGCAGATGACACCAGATAGCTGCTGGATTGTGCAGCAACGACTCCGAAAGCGAACAAAAGGATTTTGGTGTCACGATATCTGCAATTTTCGAATAGGCTACTGATGTGTGCAGTGCTATCTGTTGCCTTGGCCCTCCGAAGTGAAATGATTGCGTCTCTTCTGCATATTTTAAGCAATAATTTTCACTAAAATCCATGTGTATCAATGTTTCATTATGCTTTAGCATTTTTTTTGGGTCCATCAATTTGAGCGTACTGGTGCCAGATTCTACCTTCATGTTGCATTAATAAAATAATATTCAATTTAAATTCGGCAATAAATTAAATTCACGTGGAGTCATATCGTTAATGCTTTTTCGTAAATTGTTTGCTTTCTTCTTTGCGTAGCGAATCCTCTCCTTTTCTCATTGAGCCTCTTTTTTTATTGGGTCCTCGCGAATATTTTGTCGACGTATCCTTTCCTTCTCGGCCTTAACTTTTTGTTTTTCAGTTGCAGATTTTGTTGGAGCCATTTAATAGCTTAAATTAAAGTTATCATTATATTAAAAATATGTATAAAAATCTGTTAAATTTATATATAAATATACCTTTTGTATGAAAATATCAGTCCCGTGGTTTCTCATTCAGTCCCGTGGCTAATAACTTAACCACGGGACTGATAAAAATTACGTATTTTTGGCTTAAAATTGTTAAAAATACATATATAGTTCTAAAATAATAGCAAACCTAAATGCTGCAAGAAACTTCGGTAGCTTACTTGTATATTAATAATAATTTAATTTATTTAAAAGAAAAATAACACTTACCACGGGACTTATAACTTTACGTAACAAACACTGACTGCGACCACTCCGACGAAAATATTTCGCAAACTAAATTAGAAATACAGTTTTTCCGAGAACCTTCGAAGAGAACAATACTGCAGCGCAACAGAAACACTACAAATTGCACGTAACGGCCGTTACTTTTTTGTTTAAGCAAAAAACCACATCGGGCACGGGACTGAGAGAAATTGTTCCGGACAAAACTCAATGATTTTTATAATTTCTTAAAATTAATTTAATTAACTCAAAAAAAGAGTATATGTGACTTGAAGGGATAGTGCATAAATTAATTTTAATGCAATTACAGATTTTTAATATTTTCATACATAATAATTACGGATTCTATTGCTTACTGTTTTATTTTTTTCGATATTATGAAATAAAAAATTTTAAAAACTAATACGTGGGTTATTTTAACAAACATAATAAGCTGCTTGGAACATATTTATAAAAAAAATAGTTAATATATCATAATTGTAAACGGCCGCACACAGAAAGGAGTCATTTAAGATTATTCACCCAAATATGTTGAAAATTGCTTCCAATTTCGAATTCTCCAAATAATAAAATAAAATTTCGAACAGAAGATTCGCTTGAAAACAGAATGAATGTTGAAGGTTGCAAGGCAAAATTTTCTTGTGGGTGTCAATAATTGTAGTCGGTACGCTATATTCGACAGTTTCGAAGATATCGACGTTCAAAGTCGAAAACATTTCACAATTTTACGTAGTCTGCTCTTTTGAAACCCTTGTATCTTTGATATTTTTCAACATATTTACAAAAACCTTTTTTTAATTGGTAGAGAAAATCCCTGAATTTTAATAAACATTTTATTTTTTTTATTATCTTGCATATTTTCAAAGAAATTGAAAAAAACAAACAGTTTTGTACGTTCAATTTTATTCAAATGCTCACTACTTTTATATAAAACTAGCTGGTACCCGGCGCGTTGCTGCCGTCCTTGTCCAATGTCTGTTCCAGTTTGCCAATAGAAGGCCATCAACAGAGAGTAACTCCACACTGAATTTCAATATTCTGTAGCCATTATTTCCAAAGCTTCTAAATATAAACAACTGTCTTTTATGGGCGGAACCAAATTCCTTGTCCAATACCCTCTTTAGTTTGCGACTATTTCGGAGTAGTAGAATATCACCAAATAGTAACTCCAAACCGAGTTTCTTTAATGTGTGACTATTATTTCCAAAGTGATTCAATATAAAAAATGTCTTATATGGGCGGAGCCACACCCATCGCACAAAGTCCATTCTAGCATTCCATAAGCAGGACACCACCAAATAGTAACTCTATTCTGTGTTTAAATGTTCTGTGACTTCTACGCTATTCTGTATCGAAAATTTCAATTGTATGGGCAGAGCCACGCCTCGTTTTTCAATGCCCGTGTTTGTTTTACAATTGCAAGACCTAGCCATCAGTTGCTTCATACTGAGTTGCATTGTTATACGACAATTAGTTCCAAATCTATCCGATATAAAAAAAATGTAATTTTATGGGCGGTGCCCTGCCCCCTTTCCAAAGATCGCTCAACTTTGATAGTCCAAGGGCACGGCTCAATAGTAAGTTCGTGCCGAGTTTCATTGATGTGTGACTTATAGACGAAAGTAGAACCAATAAATTTGTGTTCTTGAAAAAGTGCCACGCCCCTCAGGGGTAAGAGGATGAAAAATACTTTACGACCTATTCTCATACCTACCAAGTGTACATAAAAAAATTTCATTAAAATCGGTCCAGCCGTTTAGGAGGAGTTCAAACACTAACACCGTGACACGAGATTTTTATATATTAGATTATTTTCTACTTAGGTACTTTTTGAAGAGAATTTTAATAAAATTGAATGTACAAAAATGTTTGTTTTTCAATTTAAAGTACTGCCAAATTTAAAGTTCATGAAATAATTGAATTTGAATAGTTCCTTACTAAAATTGGACTAAACGTGGCAGTTTTATTTCATGAAAGTCAGTTGTGGTAATTTGGTTGGCTTGTTGCAATGATTATTACTAGTATCGCCTGGGGTCGAAAATCGATCAATTTTTGTTTGCTTATTTATAGTTGTATAAAATAGTCGGTGCACTCCCTCTCCGCACTCTAATTCATTTAAAATAAGAATTATCAAAATCGGTTGAAAAACACGAAAAAAATGGTTCTTAACTGTTTTCCCTACGCCTATTTATATTTATATTAAGATGAAGTTAAAATAGGCTTGAAAAATTTCAGAATTCCAAACAATTTAGAATTAACTCAAACAAAAATAAATGTATGCAACAAATTATTTGCGCAGTTGATACAATTTACACAACTTTAACCAAACATTAATTCACTTCAACACAACCCTGTTATATAAATATCATATATGACAAAAAGTATTACAGATGTACATATATAATATTTTCATAAGGACTATAGCTGAAATATTTCTGAAAAATATTTTAACTGATGAAGAAATAATTTTTTTTTTTTAATTTATAAAGTGAAAACTGAAAGTAACAATGCACGTATGTTTTTATGGTAAAATTTATTGGAAAAAAGGTTTGGCAGGTTTTCAGTAAAACTTTAGAAAAATAAAATATTTTAAGTGGCGACTCTGGTCTCCACTGCCAAAATCTTAATTGCGCTCATTACAAATCAAAATCAATGTTTCTTGCTCAATGATTTCATATAAAGGGCATTTTTAAACTAATCGTTAATATTTTACAAAAATATAATTATTATAAAGCAAACACTTACGCTGAGGTAGTGACTTCAAGTTTATTAATTTTTATTTGTAAGAAAATAACGCGTATTTAAAGTTGATTGCTAAAAAAATGCTGGAAATTTGAGAACATTACGAGCTGTAACTTTATTTTCAGGTTCATTTTTAAAAAAAGGTCAAGTTAAACTACACTCAGAAAAAAGTGTCTCGGAATATGATAAAAAAGGCATCATATTTAGAGAAAAATGGTATAGACTTTGCTCCAGAGAATGCTATTCTCTAATTGCGATACTAAAAATTCTCTAAAAATGATAAAAAGCTACCATGAAATAGAAAAATATATCATTTTTAGAGAAAAATACTTCATTTTTTGAGAAAATATTTGTTTTTATTGAAGAAAATACTTCTCATAGTGAATTTTTTATCAAAATATAAGAAAAGTTTTTCATTTTCAATAAAATTTCTCTATAAATGAGAAATTTTTTGTGCGAGAAAAATACTTATCATTATTAGAGACATTGAAATGTTTCCATTTCCTAGAAGTAAAGAAATATTTCTACGAAAATGTGAAAATTTATTCTAATTGAAGAAAATTTTATTTGAAAAGGAGAAAATTGCTGTTATCAAAAATAGAGAAATTTTTTACCGGAGCAAGGTATGTGTTTTTTTCTCAGTGTACCTCGATAGTATTCTTTCAAAAAACGTCATCAGAATCGCTTATGTATACATAAAAGTACCCTTTAGCTGTGAGCACAATCATTTTCTCCAAATAAAGTATTAAAAAGTTAAGTATTTAAAAGTTCTTTGGGGGGGGGGGGTAATTACCCCCTTTACCCCCTTGTATCCACGCCTGTACGTACCTAATGTTTTTTCTGTACGACATACATAAGCTTACTTATGCAATTTTCAATTTTTTTTTTGGGTGTCCCAAAAAACAGCCAAAATGGTCTTTTAGTTATAACATTTGGTTTGGTGTCGATGGTGTCAGAGGTCATCTTCAAGTAGATATATTACAATTTTTATATTTTTGCTCTAGGTACCTCATAAATTCGATTTAAAATAAACTGTCCGTTAGTGGATGACGCCCATTTTTCTAAAACATCTTCGGTTTTTTATAAAAAGCATAAGTACACGCAAAGAAATTTTTCGTTTACCGTAACTGAAAAATTCACCAACTATACTTCGTTTGCGAACTGTATTTGCTACAATCGAGTATTCAGTTGTCATCAAATTAAAAATATTCTTGCTTGAAACGAAAAAACATCGAACTTAATGAAATTTTGCCATTGATTTCTAAGTTCAAGTTTAGCCGAGCGTGCTGGCGTTCAAGTCTAGGAACTTGAGTGACCTGGGTTCAATTCCCAACAGGAACACCAAGTATTTTTTTTTTTAATTAATGTTTTTTATTTTTATTTTTATTATTCTTATTTTGACGGTTCCTTTTGACCAAGCAGTTAATGAAACAGAATTACAATTTCAATAATTAAATTAAAATTTTTGATACTTACACAGCCAAGAATCGAACCCACGTCTCCCGCGTGCCAGTCTAGCATGCATCCATTGAGCTATTGTGAGATATTGTCTAGAATGAATTTGTTTTTAGATTACAAATGTGTATGTCATAAGAAATTGATGTTTTTTCTACAAATGAAGTTTTCAGTTGAACAAAAAAAATTTTTCGGTTGCCGCAATTGAAGAACAACTTACGTCAATGGCAATCTGGCTATTATTATAACAACAACAACTAAAATTTTTGTTAAGACAAAGTGCAAAGGTACAAGCGAGATGCCATTTGTGTGGCTGCGCTTACTTAAACTGTAACACATTCTTGTTTTTTTCGTTTATGGCAAATATGTAACATTTGTCATTAACGAAAGCGAGTTGTGTAGCAGTTGTGTGACTGCGCATGTGATTCACAGTTGTATGTCTGTTTGTTCACACTCTTAAAATACTACCTTTTCGTTGATCGTAAATATTAAACACTTTTCATCAACGAAATCAAGCAACTTTTTTGTCAGTTGAGAAATATTCGTTTATAACAAATGAATTTTTTTTCCTGCAAACCAAGTTTTCATTTGGAAAAAACAAATTTTTCGGTTGCTGCAATTTAAAAATCACTGCCGTTTGTGACAAACAAAATTAATGTCTCTCAACTAAATAACGTGTTTCCCGCAACTAAACATTTTTATGCCAACTGTTGAAACGTTTACAAAAAATGATTTGAAGCACGACAAACGAAGTTCGTTTGCAGCAAACTGGCGATAAACGTTTTTTTTCTCTGCGTGTACCAAATTTTATTGTTGTAGGTCATTCATTTATGAGCTAATTTATGCAGTTTTCAATTTTTGCGTTGCATGGGAGGTGAGCGTGTCCCTGGGCGGATGATGCCCATTTTTCAGAAATATCTTTAGTTTGTTATAAAAAATATACGAATCAAATTTTATTTCAGTAGGTTGAGCATTAGCTTATATTTTGAGATTTAAATGTTTTACTTGTATGGGAGGTGGGCATGTTTGTGGGTATATTACATCCATTATGTCATATAAATATTAGACATAGACATTTGACATTTTAAATTATGTATGTACTCTTTACATAAATGTATGCACTAAAAAAATGTAATGAGTAAATTATGTATATACTGAGTACATGAAAATTGTTCTAACATACTGTACTCATCACAAATGTTCTACATGACTTTATGTTATGCGTCAAAAATCTATATAATACGTATATCAGAACTGTACTCATTAAATAAAATTGCTTAAAACAGTTTGTGATGAGTTCAGTGTGAATGTACCCACCATATACATCCATGAATTCACGGCACATATTTATGTGTTGAGTACATAGAATTATTTATTGACTATAGCACCGCTTACAAGCTTTATTTACTCAAAACAGATTTCAACATGTACTCAATATAAGAAAAATGTAAAATTTCTGTGTGCAGAAAACTATGCCATGAGTACATAAATTTATGTAGTGACTCAATAGGTTTTTCCCTCTGTGAATATACCAACATTTTTTTAATGCAACAGTTTTATTAACATTTATTATAATTACTTGATAATTGAAGTAAACATTATTTTTAACAGATATTATTTAACACTGTGTATTAAATTTAATTTTAACAATTGCTCCTTACTTCATTCTTCATAACCTTTTTTAACTCATTTTGGCCTAGAAGGCTAGTTTTCTACCTCTGTACTAAAATGGTATTTTCTAAGAAACTATCATTAAAAAATGACTTTTTTGAAATGACTTAAGAATTATTTGAAATGTTGACTATCATTAATTGAGTAAGCTGATCTTGTATAAACCAAGCACAAATCATATTTGTATGTACATTCTGTGAATTTTATTCACAAAAATTGTGAATGGTTCATGTTCCCCTTGTATTTTTTCATGGCATTTATGAAAATTTTTATTGTTTCATGTATCTTGTGCACACTTTATGAACTTCAAACACTGGGCTTAAGAAACAAGAGAAATTCGCCTACTAAATAATTTTTTGCATTTAAGTCTTTTTTCACTCGAGTAAAATGCATCCCAGTTAATCAATGTCACTCCGCAGAAAGTTTGTTAATTAATGGTTAATAATCGCTGAAATTTTTGCATGCAAAGTAATGAGAAAATTTCAAAGTCGTTTGTTGCAACTGATTGATTTTTCATAAAAAAATGTTGAGGTTATGTTGTAATTAAAAATATAGGACACTAAAAAATTCAAGAAAGATTTGAGTGGATTGTCGATCTATAAAACTTTAGCAGAAAATTAAAAACCAGTGATCCTGATAAACATCAGGAAATTTATTTTTATGACGTTAAATTTTGAATCATTTTGTTTATATTTAAAAAATTTTAAAACGCTATGAAGAGACTATCTAAAACGATAACTCCGTCACTTTGTCCATTCATGCGATAACCTTATAACCGTCTGAGAAACACTAAAGCATAAATTAAACACTCACCAATATTTTCTTGAACACCATAAAAATTGAAAATTTTCAATTCTTAAGTCACAAACAGGCTCAAATTTCTCTGCCTTTCGTGCGTACTTCTTATCAGCGGCTATAAATTTAAGTCGTTCTTTAAATTAGTTAAGCGATAATAAAATAACTGCTAGCTAGTTTTAAAAATATGAAACTCGAATTATGACCACATAAAAGTGTACCCAATTTACAGAATTATTATCGCCAACAAGTACCACAAGCATCCAGTTACAGAAGTGTTAAAAAATGAAACCGACTGACATCGACCAGAAAAACGTGCACTACAGCATGGGTCATAAATGTCCAGAGGGCACTTGAGAAAAACCAAGTATGGCATTAAATACACAATAAGCATGGGAACAAAGAAAATGAAAAGCAACTTAAAAAAGAACAACAAAAAATGGAAACATAACATACTTGCATATCTTTGGATAGCCAAAGACGTGTCATATCAGTTAATGTGTTACATGACTTTTATTTAACACGCTGCTAAAACAAGTTCTTAATTTCTAAAAACGAAGGTTTTGGAAAATTGTTACAAAAATTGTTTGTGTTGGAAATTTGAGTTAGGTTTAATTATGCTCTGCTCTGCAGCACGAAATTGGATATCAACACTTGCAGCGTGTAGGGCATGGGTAACTTTATTTGGTGGTACAACGTTACAACTTCAACTCCACAAGTGGACAAATACAATAAAGTTGAGTTTCTTTAAGACTTGATTTTGTTGTCTTCACTTGTTTGTTTGTTGGCGACAAGCTGCTTATCACTGTTCAGCGGCAAAGCAGTCCTCAGCTTAATCTTGGTTTTCACTACTTGACAAGCTCAAGTTTTTCAATGAAACTGAACTTGTAGCGTTGATTAGCAGCAACAAAGTATATATTTTTATATGGCATGTATCAAGCCACAACAATGACAACGATGACCTAATCAGGAGTTCAGTTTAAATTCAGGGACACTTGAAGAATATTACAAATATTTGTCTGTCTGGGTGTAGGGCACATTTGTTGATAAGGCAGTCGGCAGTTATGAATGAGGTTGTTGGTCGGTTGTTTGTTGAATTAAGTTGTTGATTTTATGATAATTTGTTGGTTTTTTTTTCAAAGCAATTTTTATGGCGGTCAATGTTTGAGCGGCTTGTGAGAAAGTATAATATTGGTTAATTTAATAAAATTAACACGAGCTGTGCAAATGTTAATGTTTGTGAAGAAAATAAAAAAAATTATATATTAAAAACTTTCGTACTTCTAGTGAGTGTAAAATTTTCAGACTTCAACCAACTTCTTCTTAATTAATTGTTTGAAATTCCAAGCAGTTGACTGACTTCGGTCATGATAATTGCATATCATAATTAGCAACATCATCTTCATCAACACCAGCATCGTTATCATCCAAATCGTACAGCACATTATTAAACAGATAAACGGCTTAAAATTTATTTCAAAACAACCTTCACAACAAGTGTTTGCCGCAGTTTATTTGGAATAATTTAGTAAAACAGGGAAAACAGCAGAAAAAAAGAACCCATTCCACATAAAGACTTAAAAAATTAGTGCGGCTTTGCTTATCAATTCGTATTCATGATCAACTTGTATGCATCACAGAAAACGAAAAAATAAAGCAACATAAAAAAATAAGAATGCGCTGTCGTTTTTGTATCCCAATCACAGCTCAGACGCACAAATGGCCTTCCAGGAATTTATTGCATTGATGAACCAAAACTAAAAAAAAAACAAAAAAAAAAAAATAAAATAAAAAAGCAATAAAAACTAAAATTAAATTTTTTAGTTTTTAAATTCGAGAACAAAGACGGAATATTAATGATGAAATAAAGGGTACACATCAAGGAATAGCATTACCATGAATTGGAGCCTAAAACTGGTATCAGTAACCAGATATCAATGCGTTGCATATTAATGCCAGGCAAGCATTTCAAAAGCGACAAACATATCAACTCACACACACATGCACATGTACATTTTTGGATACCTTGGCGTGCTTGTCAATGGACCACAAAATTCAACAAATCTATTTCTCGTTAATCTTGCCACTTGTTGGAAGCTTGTACAATTTGTGGTACGTCATCAACGCTTTCTGACTAGCAAGATTTCTAGAAGAATTGATGGGCTGGTAGGGAATGATGAACGAATACAAAAAAAAAAAAATATATATATGAATATTCAGATAACCTCAGAAATTGGAGTTCTTTTGTTTGTCAACAGAACTGTGAGGACATCTGTTTGAATAACTCAACATGTCAAAAATTTATGATTGTAAAGAAAAAAAAAAGTATAACTTTGCTTTACTTACCTATCCGAAATATCTTCTTATTCGTTTTACGTTTCACTTCTTGTCCATTTCATTTGTATATAATGTTAGTTTTTTAGAACTTTGAGTTCATTGTAAAAATTTTCAGCATTTTTATCATTTTATTAGTTTTCATTTTCTCGAACTTTAATGATTTCATTACTTTTCACATCTCAGTGCTTTCAATTTCGGTTATTTCTATAGGAAATATTTTTAAATTACGATTGATATTTTCTGAAATTGAAATTTTTTTAGATAATTTTTTTTGAAGTTATGTTAGAAAATGCACTCTATGAATTTTTTAATTGGATTTTATAATACTAAAAATTCTTAAAAAAAAATATTTTTTAAACTAGATATGGACATTTCCGCAGAAAAGTCTACCGTGACCAAAAAAATTAAAAGTTAACTCACATTTTTTTTTTACTTGTATTATTAAAGAGAAATATTCAAAATTAAGTTAATGTTTTGGTCAATTTTGTTTATTTATATGAGCATTTTCTCTATCCAATTTCCATTTATAAGAGTAATTGTGCAATTATACTCTTATGCAAAACTATTGCTGCAACAACAACTAACCGCAAAATAAATGCAAAAGAGCAAACAAATATCAATTAACGGTAAAATTTTGATTTGCTTTTCATGATATTCTGAGGTAACGTCACGCCAGACAAAAAAGCATTTATTTTTATTTATTCTACTCTGACGTTCAAAAGTGCGTGAAATTTTGCATTTTAATAAATTTTAATAAAGTTAAGTAAATTTTATAAAAAAATCGTGAAGAAGAAAAACCGTTAATTTTATATAAAATTTGGAAAGTGAGTAACGCCACGCCACATTGCTCGAAGTTTGCCTGATTTCGTTACTGAATTTGGTTGCAGGTATTTAAGTGGAATTTTTTTTCCAACTTCTCATGGTCGATGGGGTAGTAGTTAAAAACATATAATATACTAGCGGATGTTACCCGGTGTTACTCGGGGTTGTGCCTTGAGCACAGGAAAAGTACGGTTTTTAAAACTGCTCTCATTTTAACATTTTTTAAATTATCAATTAAATTGTTAAATTATCGTTTTTTTGGGTTTTTTCCCTTCCCTCCGTCAAAAGTGTGTAGTCTAATTTCCGTAAAACAGTACCTGTCGGCAGAGCTGTAAAAGAATGCATTCAATTTGATTGCTTCTACAAAATTTTGAATCAGTGAATAACGAAATAAGAATACATTCAATGAATGCAAAATTGATCCATGAATAAAATTTTGAATTCACAATCAATTTTAAAAAATTGAATAATTATTCATTTCTATTATTCATTTGTCGTTATTCTGAATAATGCATTCATTTTGTTATTCAAATGAATGCTATTCATAAAGAATGCTATTCACAAAGAATGCAATTCACAAAGAATCGTTATTAATTTTGCATTCATGCATTCATTTTTTATTCATTATTCATTTTTTATTCATTATTCATTTTTTATTCATTATTCATTTTTTATTCATTATTCATTTTTTATTCATTATTCATTTTTTATTCATTATTCATTTTTTAATCATTATTCATTTTTTATTCATTATTCATTTTTTATTCATTATTCATTTTTTATTCATTATTCATTTTTTATTCATTATTCATTTTTTATTCATTATTAATTTTTTATTCATTATTCATTTTTTATTCATTATTCATTTTTTATTCATTATTCATTTTTTCTTCATGCCTGTTAATTGGTGTTAATTTTGCAACCAAAGTAGTATATTTTTAGTTTGGTGTAACAGCGCAATAACCGGGGCCTTGGGCTAATTGTTTTATATTTTTAATTGAAATAAATTTTCAGTTTTAAATTTGCAACTGGGTAGCTTCGCGTGAATTGAGTGAAAAAGGTGTTCTCTCAATAATGAATAAAAAATGAATAATGATTAAAAAATGAATAATGAATAAAAAATGAATAATGAATAAAAAATGAATAATGAATAAAAAATGAATAATGAATAAAAAATGAATAATGAATAAAAAATGAATAATGAATACAAAATGAATAATGAATAAAAAATTAATGCATGAATGCAAAATGAATAACGATTCTTTGTGAATTGCATTCTTTATGAATAGCATTCATTTGAATAAAAAAATGAATGCTTTATTCTGAATAAAGAAAAATGAATAATCGAAATGAATAATAAATCAATTTTCTGAAATTGAATGTGAATTGAAAATTTTATTCATGGATCAATTTTGTTTTCAATGAATAGCATTCTTTTGTCCTTATTCACTTGTACTTAGAATTCTGAATATGAATGCAAATTTTACAGCTCTGCCTGTCGGTCATATTAAAAAAAAATAAAATTACATCTTCAACGTCTAGATCTGACATCTGACTTCTGAGGACAATGGTCACGCAGTTTGAAAAAGTCATTTCGAAAACCATGAAAGAAGTTTTTTTTAGCATGTATTTCATATGGATTTTTATCGCAAAAACAAAATTCTAATTTTAAAAAATGCTTTTGGGATCGATTCGATTTTTGGATTGCCTTTGTTTAACATCGGTTTTGGTCGATACTGTTCAGTTCATTTTTGTTCATATTTATATAGCTTCTGCTCGTATTCGTTAAACTTCTTTTTATTCTAAGTGTTTGGTTCTTGACTTCTATGGCCTTGCAGGCCGTTGCAGGGTCAAGTTATTTCACGTAACAAATTTAAGTAAAATTGGTCAAGTCATTTGAGAGTTATTGAGTCTTAAAAATGCACTACTTAAATCGCCCTCTTGCGGAAATCTTTGGAATTTTTAAAGTCTATGTTATATCTTGGGCGCAGTGGAACCTTCATATCAAATTTCATTGAAATAGGTCCAGGAATTTAGAAGTTATAATAGAGTGCCATGCCCACATATTTCCGCCCACTTGTTTTCACGCCCTATGAGCTTCTTCTCTATGAAACGTACGTGGTGTCCAAATTTCAGCACAATCGGATATACGGTGCGCGAGTCTCTACGGAATAGACAGGCAGACAGACAGACAGACATACAGATAGACAGACAGACAGACAGACAGACAAAACAGACAAACATTTAATTTTTTTTATAATAAATAATAGCTAAACTTTATGTTTTATTTATTTCAAATATTTTTTTAAACAAATTTTAACTTAAAATGTTCGGATGGAAATTTAAGTAATGTAACGCCAGTAACGTCACGCCAGATGACTTAGCCTAATAAAAAAAAAAACCGAGAAAAGATTTTTTAATTTGATAACCTGCAAAATAATCTCATATTATTTTAAATTCTTACAAATAAAGGTTTTTTATAAAAAGTCTTGCCCTTTTTATAAAAAGTTTTGCAAATTTTGTAATCTAAGTCGAAAACCACTTCTGTTTTTTGTAACGTCATGACAGTGCATATTTTTGCTTATATCTTTTAATTCTTACAGTCGATTGTTATAATTTTTTTTTCCCAATATAGTGCTACTTTATTACTACGCAACTATTAAAAAAAGTTTTTAAAACTTAGACTTCTTCATTCTTGTTTTTAATTTTTTCGTACAAAACGTACATAACGCCAGTTTGGAAATGCCCATTTGTATTGTAAAAATCTAGCAATTATTATCTACCCAAAACAAAGTAAAACATAATAGGGGTATTCACACTGCCTTGAGTAGTTGGTAGATTTTGTTTTTGTAAAAATGTCATTGTACCCAAGTACCCATCTACCAATCTACTCTAGCTGACCAATGATTTGTTTTGGTAGATTGATTTCTTTTCAAATTGGGTACATTTTTCATGGATTACCACCTTTTCCAAAAGTAGGCAATAATTGAATTGGCAAAAAAATAAAACAAAGTATAATTGAATAAAATTGACAAATGTGTTAAAATGAGTTATTTTAAAATTTTTGAGATAAAAATTATTAAATGCCGCAAAGTTCACGTTAAAAATTACTTCTATATAAAATAAATTGTTTACGCCCGTACAATGGCCTACATTTTGCGCTCATAAAATAACATGAATAATATGGTGGCAACTCTTTTCTAGCTGTCACTCATCTCTCAACAGCTGTTATTCTACAAAGTACTAAATTGCAGTTAAGGATGCTCGCAGTAATCAAAAATACTCAATCTACCCGTACCCAACTACCCAAGTCAGTGTGAATACCCCTAATAATTAACTGAAGAAGGATATCAAGTAATTGCGTTTTTTTATTTTTTAAACCAATTCCTGTCTTTGAACCTCTTCAATTCTTAGCTTAGATAAAATATCAAAAGTTAGTTCTTCTCCAAGTTCATTGATAGAAAAATTAAACTTCATCTTGGCCATCAGACAAAATAACACGATGTAAAAATCTTAAGATTATTTCATTATTGTTAAGAAAACGACGTAAAATATATCGGCATAATATTTCAACCAACAGTTCTTAATATGTATTAGAACCTTATTATATATACATACATATATAGTGTCTAACCGCACTCTGAACCTCATCTAAAGAACTTAACTAGCTATCTAAAAGTTAAACTCCCAACCTATAGATCACCACTTTAGCTTTGTTTATATTTCAAAAATGAAATCATTTCTTGGTAACTCATTTAAAATCTCTGTCAACTTAAGATACTATCATGGTGTTCTTCTGGCGGCTTGGCTCAAAGCCACAATTTCCAAGAATGTCAACTGAGCACTAACAACATGTTCTGACATTCGTTGAACACGTGCATTTGCAACATTTTCAACACGACTCCGTTTTCAACAACATTTGCCAGAGAAGAAGAGCAAAGAACATTATCTAAGTTAGCCTAACAACTAGAAGAAGGCAGGTATTTTTTGTTGTTCTTGAAAAAAAAAAACACAAAAAAAAAAAAAAAAAAAACAAGAAAACAACTAATAGTTTCTCTCACACTTAATAGTTGGGTTAGGCAACAAAATAAAGATAACAAGTATTTTTCTATTCCACAATTAATTAATGGTACGGCATGGTAGCGACAAACAGATTTCGTAAAAAAGGTCCTGTGGGAAAAAAAATATCACAAGAAAAAGAAAGAACAAAAAAATCATATGTGAAAAATTGCTAAATCACCGAAATGTGTTAACGATCAATGAATGAATGAATGAGAATGAATGCTTGGCTGTGCCTTAGTTGCAAACGAGCCATAGAACTGACTGACTATGCACTGAAGTGTGTTATTGGAGTACCAATATAAATAACTGTCAAGATATACAAAATACACTGAAATAAATAAGAAAAAAACAAAAAAAAGTATACAAGAAAACAAACAAACTGACATAAATTTATATCGTTTATACGCAGAATAGTTTAATGACGTCGCTTATCTATACGAGCAACAAAAACAACACTCAGCTAATGGCTGACTGAGGTACACCATCAGTTAACCTGGCAGTGCTGTTGTGTACTGGTTCCAGAACCGAAATGCAGCCGAAATCCACTTGATGTGTGTTGTGATAAGCGTGCGCACTGGCACTGATGATAACCAAGAATGTCAGTGTAATAATTTCCAAGATTGTGAGACAAGTTGTTGCACTTGGAAGCCACCGCCACATGTACTGCGCTTAAGTGGCCACAACGGCGGCGATGGTGGTCGTCGTCATCGTCGTCGGTGTTATAGTCTTGAGCATGGCAAGCTTATGGCTTGGAAAATGACAAATGTTTATAAGATAAGCGTTGATAGAAGAAGTTCGCTTGCATGTGTGTGTGTTTTGGAATAAGATCGAGAGGAAAGGTTGAGGTTTTAGTTATGCGCATGTTAAGTTCACTTAATGTCGGTGCCTGATATAAGTTGATGTATGACGGTTGAAATTTTCAGAGATCGATCAAATTAATAGTTGGAGGTGAGCAGCTTGCCAGATGGTTCCGGCTTTAATTAGTCAATCGATCACTGATCGCTGATACTGCTGAGCTGGCGGGAAATTAAATAATGCTTCGCGCCTCTAAAGCTTTTGACAGAGAAGAAGATAGAAGAAGCGATAAATTAATGAGCTGGCAAAATAAGAAAATGACGGTAGTATAAATAGCTCTATATTAAAATGTATTTTTAGAGAATTTTAAAACTACATATTTGTATTTTAATAAATTAACTAAACATTAATTTATATTAACATATATCCCAAAAGAGCAGAATACGGCACAAATGGGTTGAAAATAAGCCACTTTCTGTGCAATAGCGTCGCAACATTTCTGGTCGTGCCATATTGGTTTCGGCGAGACCAGTGATGGCCTTTCACCTCTTCGGCAGATCTACGCATATGCGTCCACTGCGTGCCTAATATTTATCGCCTGGTCTTTCCAACGGATATGCGGTCTTTCTCGTCTGCGTTGACCACCGCTGGGTACTGAATCCAATAATTTTTTTGCTGGAGCTTCGTCGTTCATTTTATCGACTTGACCTAGCCAGCGAAGCCGCTCTATTTTAATATACTTAACTATATCAATATCGACATAAATCTCATACAGCTATTGGTATTATTGTATGTAGAACTCGCCATTGACGCAGATGGGACCATAGAACTTGCGAAGAATTTTTTTCTCGAACGCTCCCAAAGTCCTTTCATCGAAGCTGCTCAACGTCCAGGTTTGTGATGCGTAAAGGAGGACAGGCATGATTGTTGACTTATAGAGCGTCAGTTTTGTTCGTCGAGAGAGAGAGAGCTCTGCTTCTCAATTGCCTACTGAGCCCAAAGTAACACCTGTTGGCAAGAGTTATCCTTCGTTTAATCTCAATACTGATATCGTTGGAGGAGTTAATACTGGATCCCAGGTAAACAAGGTCCTTCACTACCTCAAAGGAGGTGTTGTCAACAGTGACGTGGTTTCCAAGACGCTGAGACTGTTTGTTTGTTGATACAAGATACTTCGTTTTATCTGCGTTCACTGCAAGACACGTTCGACTCGACTCTTTTTCTAGCCTGGAGAATGTGAATATCATCAACATACGCCAGCGGCATAACACTCTTATAGAAAATTGTGCCACTGCGCCTCAGGCCAGCAGCTTGGATGATCTTTTCCATGACTATACTAAAGAAGTCACATGATAAGGATGTATTCCTTATGAAACCTCCCTTGGTATCGAACAGAAGGGAGAAGTTCTTCCTGATTTTCACTGCGCTGATGGTGTTGCTCAGTGTCATCGTGCAAAGACGTATTAACTTTGCAGGAAAACCAAATTCAGACATGATGGAGTATAGGTCACCCCTTATTGGAATGTCGAAGACGGTTTTGAAATCGACAAAAAGATGATGTGTGTCGATTTGTTTTTCGAGGGTATTTTCCAGGATTTGTCAGTGTATAAAGATGTTGTCGATGGTGGACTTTCCAGTGTCTGAAGCCACACTGTTTAGGTCCAATCAGATGGTTGACGATGGGCTTCAATCTTTCACATAATAAGCTCGACAGGACCTTATATCGACATTTCCGCAGAAAAGTCTACCGTGACCAAAAAATTAAAAGTCAACCAATATTTTTTGTACTTGTTTTATTAAAGAGAAATATTCAAAATTAATTTAATTAAAGAGTTCAAATTTTTCCCATTTTGCGATGGCAAGATATCGGACTACCAAATTAAAGTTAATGTTTTGATCAGTTTTGTTTATTGCTATGAGCATTTTCGCTTACAATTTCCATTTCTAAGAGTAATTGTGCAACTGAACTCTTATGCAAAACTTTTGCTACAACAACCACTAACCGCAAAAAAAATGCTAAAGAGCAAACAAATATCAATTAACGGTCAAATTTTGATTTGCTGTTCATGAAATTCTGAGGTAACGTCACGCCAGACAAAAAAGCATTTAGTTCTATTTTTTCAACGCTGACGTTCCAAAGTGCGTGAAATTTTGCATTTTAATAAATTTTAATAAAGTTAAGTAAATTTTATAAAAAAATCGTGAAGAAGAAAAACCGTTCATTTTATATTAAATTTGAAAAGTGAGTAACGTCACGCCAAATTTCTCGAAGTTTGCCTGATTTCGTTACTGAATTTGGTTGCAGGTATTTAAGTGGAATTTTTTTTCCAATTTCTCATGGTCAACGGGGTAGGAGTTAAAAAAATATAATATACTAGCGAATGTTACCCGGTGTTACTCGGGGTTGTGTCTTGAGCACAGAAAAAATACGATTTTTAAAACTGCTCTCATTTTAACATTTTTTAAATTATCAATTAAATTTTAAGTTATCGTTTCTTGGGGTTTTTCTCCTTCCCTCCGTCAAAAGTGTGTAGTCTTAAAAAAAAATTACATCTTCAACTTCTGGATCTGAGATCTGGGTTCTGAGGACAATGGTCACACAGTTTGAAGAAATCATTTCGAGAACATTATCTCAAAAACATAATTCAAAATTTAAAAAATCCTTTTGGGATCGATTCGATTTTTGGATTGCCTTTGCTTAGCTTCGGTTTTGGTCTATACTGTTCGGTTGATTTTTGTTCATATTTATATAGCTTCTGCTCGTATTCGTTTAACTTATTTTTATTCATTAGTCTTTGGTTCTTGACTTCTAGGACATTGATTCCTTGATTTTTGTTGAAAGAACTTTTAGAATCATAGTATCTATTTCAGTAACAGATACGAATGTTTACCAAGTTTCATCAAAATCGGTTCATACGTTTTGACGTGAATGAGTCAGACATTAGTTGATTGAATAAGGCCCCCTCCTACGGAAGGTTTTGAAATTTGAGTAGCCTCAGTTCCGTTGCACGTCAAGTTATTTCACGTAATAAATTTAAGTAAAATCGGTCAAGTCATTTGAGAGTTATTGAGTCTTAAAAATGCACTACTTAAAGCGCCCTCTTGCGCAAGTCTTTGGACTTTATTATAGCCTATGTTTTATTTTGGAAGCAGTTGAACTTTCATACAAAATTTCATTGAAATCGATCTAGGCGTTTAGAAGCTATTATAGAGTGTCACGCCCACATACTTCCGCCCACTTTTTTACACCCCTATGTTCTTTCTCTTTATAAAACGAACTCGGTGTCCAAATTTCAGCTCAATCGGATATACGGAACAGACAGACAGACAGACAGACAGACAAACATTTGATTTTTTATATTAGATAAAAGCTAAACTTTATGTTTTATTTACGTCACATATTTTTTTTAAACAAATTTTAACTTAAAATGTTCGGAAGGAAATTTAAGTAATGTAACGCCAGTAACGTCACGCCAGATGACTTAGCCTTATAAAAGCAAAACCGAGAAAAGATTTTTTAATTTGATAACCAGCAAAATAAACTCATATTATTTTAAATTCTTCCAAATAAAGTTTACCTAGTTTTGTATAAAAAGCCTTGCACAATTCGCAGAGTTTTGCAAATTTTCTAATCTAAGTCGAAAACCACTTCTGTTTTTTGTAACGTCACGCCAGTGCATATTTTTGCTTATATCTTTTAATTCTTACAGTCGATTGTTATAATTTTTTTACTTAATATAGTGCTACTTTATTAGTACGCAAATATAAAAAAAGTTTTTAAAACTTAGACTTCTTCATTCTTTTTTTTAATTTTTTCGTACAAAACGTACATAACGCCAGTTTGGAAATGCCCATATGCGATATTGAGAAAGCTAATCCTACGGTAGTTGGCGCAAATGGTGGGATTGCCTTTCTTGTATATTGGGCAGAGCACACTGAGGTTCCAAATATTGCTTTTCAGAGATTTTTTATGATATTTTTTAGTGTCCGACCGATTATTCGGCTTCGGCTTCGGTAATCGGCATAATCGGCCTATATTTTGATCTTCGGCTTCGGCTTCTGCTTCGGCCGAAATAGCCGATTATTTTTGCCGAATATTATTGCTTTGCTAAACAATTTTTTTATAAGTTTTTTGAATTTTTTTGAATTATTCAGTAAACCTTTGAAACATTGTCATTGTTCACTTTGAGTTTCTCTACTTTTCTGTTCTCTCATGAGTTGGTGTTCATTCCTTGAAAATTTTATTCAAATGATAAATGCAGCGAGTCCGACTGTTACGTTTTTGCTTTTGTTATGGACTGAAATATAAACGCTAGAAATTTTCTGCCAGATTTCAGTTAGTATTACATTTCTGTAGCTTTTCTCGACTGGATCGAAAATATATTCAATTTTCTTCTACTTTATCCTGACGTCAATAATTCGATTACAGAAATATCCGAATTTTGCAGAAAAACTCTTACGTTTAACTCGAATTTAAGGGGACATTCAAAAAAGTTTATTTTAATGTTTTAAAATGCCTTTAAGTTGAATAAAAAACAAGATATCATTTTGAAAAATTATATATATATTTTGTAGTAAAAAAATCACAAAAAAAAAATTTGATTTAATTTTTTGATTTTTTTATCTACAAATATGGCTACTGGAATTATTTTAAAAAAGCATCAAAAAACCATAACGGGCATGATTACAACTCACTGGAACATCGGAAAAAAACAAAGAACGGGGTTTTTATCAGCATCAAAACCGCCATGGAATGAACTAGAAGAAACAAGTTTGGTCAAAAAATAACAAAATGGCGACGTTTTTTCAAAAATTGACAAGTTTTTTTGGACAATATTGGCCAAAAACTCAAAAACTATAGAACCGATTTTTCTGTCCGTAGTTCATGCCATGCATCAACAAGTGTAAAACAAAATATTTAAATTTCAATTTAAGTAAATGATTCTTTAAACAAATTCCTGTAGCAATACATCTGATTAAAATAATAAAAAAAATTTTTTTTGAGTAGTTTTTTTAAAAAAAAAATATATTTTTAATTTTTCAAAACGATATCTTATTTTCTATTCAACTTATACGCATTTTAAAACATTAAAATAAAAAAATGTTTGAAGGTGTTACGTCCCCTTAATGATTTCAGTAAGTTTTTTGTACTGAAATTAATATTAAAGGTGGTTAAATTTTAAGGGCCGATGCTGATTTTGACAAAACACAAATTATTCAGAAAATGACTGTCATTTCTTTTTATTATGATAATATTGGTATGGTTCAATTATGTATTAAACAAAATATCGGCCAAATGGCTGCCGTGACCTCGGCGGCACACCTCCATCCGATGGTACAAATTTTCGATGACGCTGAGGCATAATTGAGGTTCTATGCCGCTAATGTGCCGAATTATCTCATCCTTTAGCTCTTGAATTGTTGCTGGCTCATCAACGTACACCTTTTCTTTCAAATAACCTCAAAGAAAGAAATCCAACAGTGTCAAATCACATGATCTTGGCGGCCAATTGACATCTCCACCACGTGAGATAACACGGCCATTGAATTTGTCGCGCAAAAGAGTCATTGTTTCGTTAGCGGTGTGGCAAGTGGTACCATCCTGTTGAAACCACATATTGTCCACATTTATATCCACTAATTCGGGCCTTAAAAAGTTCGTTATCATCTCACGATAGCGAACAACATTCACAGTAACTGTCTGACCGGCCTCATTTTGGAATAAATACGGCCCGATGATGCCGCCAGCCCATAAACCGAACTAAACAGTCACCCTTTATGGGTGCAATGGTTTTTCGACAATCACTCTTGGATTATCATTCGCCCAAATGCGGCAATTCTGCTTATTGACGAATCCACTTAGGTGAAACTGTGCCTCATCACTGAAGATGATTTTCTTCGAAAATTATCATCCACTGTTGCCATTTCTTGAATAACTTTAACGCGTGGCTCGATTATGTATCTTTCCATGGTTCAAATTGAGTTAGTCTGAAATGGAGAAATGCTAAATGAAATGCAGAAAAAACTTGACGTTTAGGTGTGGTTCACATTCAACATCGGCCCTTAACAAAAGCAAAGAATAACTTTATAATTTTTTACTTGAAAACATTTGTTTCTTCTTCGGCTTCGGCTTCGGCCTTCGGCCGATTATTTCCATTTTGCCGAAGAATCGGCTTCGGCTTCGGCTTCGGCAAAAATTCACGTTCGGTCGGACACTAATATTTTTTAACACGTAGTTAAAATTTAAGTAAGTAGTGAGGTTTGAACAATCTGGAATGCATTCTTCCGACCATATTCTGCATAGAAGTCTGTGAATGCATTTAAACAGAGCTTCGCCAACGGTCTTAAACTGCTCAGCCGGTAGGCCATTGGCTCCTGCGGCTTTGTTGTTTTTAAGCCGAGCTATAGCTGTTAAGACCTCGTTATAGTCGGGCAGCGGAACTTCATTGTTGTCCAATCCATAATTGGGGTTTGCGGGATATCATCTCTATTGGCGGGATTGTTGTCAGCGTCGCCATTTAGGAGACTAGAGAAATGTTCCTTCAATAACATCAGTGCACTCTGGATATCTGTCACTAGATTCCCATTTTCATGCTTGCAGGAAGAGGTTTCGGTCTTGAAACCATTGGCCAGGTGTCTTATCTTTTCGAAAAACTTTCGAGTCTCATTCCTGTCACCATGCACCTCAGTTTTCTTGCACTCATGCATTTCTGCCTCTCGTTTTTTTTCACCTGAAAATGCGTCTCTCTCTTCCACCCTCTTCTCACGGTATCGCTCCGTTATAACCGACTGCAGGATTGCTCCTGCACTCCTGGTCGTGTCACTGGTATCAGCAAGGGCGGTGATAGTCTATCACCTCTTCGGCATCCATACGCAAAGGAGTGCTTTCTTGGAGCAGGAGTGAGAGTCGAGTAAGCGAAGGCATCGGCTGTCCGTTTTGACTGAAGCTTGTCGACGTCTAGCTTTCTCTGTATTGAAAATTGCGAGCATTCTTAGCAGCGCACAGCCATGTGTGGATCTTGGCTACGACATGATAATGATCCGACTCTGGATCACTGGAAGAGTACCTTCCGTCAATCAAAACGTGATTAATAGCCTAGACACATTGACTGCGGCTGCAGCATTGCGTCAAACGTCAAATTTTTTTTACATGCTTTGCTTATGGAGGTGAATGTGGTGAAAATGTTGCAACGACAATGCGTCATTGCAGCAATGTTGCTGTCGTCGATTTAGAACTTTTTCTATTTTGACTTGCGACAAGAGTAAGAACATCGGCATTTCTTAATGTTTTTGTTTGATTTCGTGCTTCTTTTGTGTTTTTATTGTTCGGTCTCATTGTATTTGTGTTAAGTGTTTGTTTTTTAATGATAATTTGATGTTTTATAATAAAAAGATATGAAAATACGGCTTGTCGTGCTGCATTCAAAAAAATCAAGTCGTAGACAACATGCCAACATTTTCGTTTTCACCTCATGTTGTTATGTTGCAGCCGCAGTCAATGTGTCTAGGCTATAACTTGGTTGCGTATTTTTGATCGGGGGACAATCAGGTGGCCTTATGAATGTTGAGATGCTGGAATCTAGTTCGAAAGACAAACGAACGTGTTTGATTTTCAATAAATTGTATCTTATCTTATTGGGAATACATTATAATATTATTGAGTAAAAAAATCTTTTCAATAACAATTGCAAGAAGTAATATTTTGTTAAGCATTTAACGATAACTTTTGTTACGATTTTTCTAATTTGGGCAACAGGTTTAATAGTTTGAAACCAATTTTGAAAACAGTTTTTATGCATTCAATAAAAGGGAAAGTCAAACAAAAATCCCGCATCATCCATCCAAAAAATATGTGTAATCAGTCTCCGCCAGCAACCTTCACCCAACGCAGAGTTGCATAAAAACAACTAATAACCAACTATAAAAAGCCGAACACCTGCATACAACAAAAAAAAATTTGCGCCATCAGACCGCAACTGCGGCATTAAAATAAAAATGTATATATTTCATAAACTAACAAAAAAGCACAACAAACTAAAACAAACCCCAACAACTTCCGCTACAGATCAGCAGAAAAATAAGCATAAAAAGAGAATTAGTTTTATTTGCAGCCAACTTCATTAACATTACGGCAAAAATGTTGGCGCAACAACCAGCCATTTGCATACAATCACAAAAATAACAAATAAACTATTTGGAACGCACGTGTGATGAATCTCCCAGCGGGAAAAAGAGCGCTTCAGTAGACATCACGCAGCGCTGCTGTGGTAGCAGCAAGTGCTTGCCTCCTCCTTGCTAAACGTGCTTCTTTTAACACTGCCATGTCCTAGGAAGGAAGCAGTTCGAAGTTGATATCGAAAAAGAGAGGGAGAGAGAGAGTTGACAAAATTATATTGAGAGGTGGAGTGAGGAGGGGAAGCAACCATTCTGTAAAGGAATGCATGTTAGCTGTGCATAAGGGGCAAGAGACAGCAATTTGAGTGAAATTTAACTGATGAATCCAAATATTTTTTGTTTCTAGTACAGTTGCGTGCTTACTCGTTTTTTTTTGTTAAACTATTAACGCTTAGCGTGCCATATGATAATGCAACTTTTTTCTGTATTTCTTTTGAATTGTATAAACAAAAGAAGAACTAAGTGCTTTATCATATGGTTACGCTGAGGGAACTGAATCGCAACTGAACAACAAGTAGGCATGCACCAAAGAACAAAAAGCTAAAAACTTTGTCTCTATGCTTGCTTGCTTCGAGAGAAACACAAAGAAAAATAAATATTCGAAGAGTGTGCTTCTTTCCTGCTGGATAAGCAACAGTGATGGAGCGCTTCGATCGTGATTCCTGATGAGCTGCTGCCATTTCGGACCGCTGGGCTGTTACAAACACACACAAACACACACACACACACACAAACTCATAGAGATACATTTGCCAAAACTATTATATTTTTATTAGCTGTTTATGGCGCAAGTTCTTTTAAATTTGTTTTTAAAATATTTTTTTTTACTGTTAAACTGAACGACATTATGAGCCATCAAAAAACGTTTAAACAGTAGAAGTAGCCAGTCGAAACGCCATTCATAGCTCATATTCATAACAATAAAGCAAGGCAAAACGGCGAGCGAACGAGCACCAAATGTAGTATTTCATTCCCATGAAACATGGCTACGCATATTTGTACGTTCGTTGTTGTTGTCATGCTCACCAAATCATCATCTGTTTCACCAGATGAATTTCTTTGATCTGTTGACTGTGACTTGATGTGAACCCAAGCTAGTGGCTTACGAGCTGACGCAGACTGACGAACTCACTGACTGACTGACTGAATGACTGAGTGTTAGTTGTAGCCAAGAGTTTTGTACGCTGATGTCACTGGTTTGACTCGCTTGGCCTAACCTGGCCTGGCCTAGTTGAGCGGTTTATACTCTTCCATGGTCATGGTGTCGTTGTCTTTGTGACGGCACGTTCAATCTTGCTGCGTTCATCTCTACAACGTACCATCATCATACAGTCATACAGACATTCAAGTTTCAAGTTGAAGTTCCTACATGAGCTATGAAAGACCTTTTCGGTCTTCATAGTCGTCATCATCATCATTCAAATTCGTGATTTCCAGTTTCATAAGCTGTCTGAACTTTGAAGTTATTTAATTTTCCGCATCATAAGAAAAACGTCTTTAGAGCCGATTTGTTCGTCTTATGGATTTTTATTTAATGCCCTTTATTTTTATTATTATTTTGTTTTGGTTTATTTTTTTAGAGGTTTAAAGTCAGAACCGCCGCTAACGCCCCGACTAACATTTCTTCAGCTTATTTTTGATGTTTCTGCTCATAAAATAAAAGTTGTAGCTTTATTTTTGAAGAATTTATATGCTTCATTGTCAGTGTGTATATGTGTGTATGTATGTGTGTGTGTGTGTTTGGCTTGAACACCTGCAACATATCTGAATACAAACTTTAAGAAAGATATAACAAAAAAAAAAACATTTTAACTTTCAAGTCATTTGTTTGCTAACCCACTCGGTAGACGGGTTTGTTTCTTTTTGATGAATACTATTTAAAGGTTGGTGGGCTGATGTTTGTTCGTTTGTTTTCATGTGGTCCGATTTGTAAGAGTTTTTGAATTTTTTTGTTTTTCTTTTTGTTTTTGATGGTCTGCACAGAAAAGACACTGTTGCGGTTGCTATGGAGATTCTTTCAAGCTTCAGTTCGAACTGTCTTTTACAAATCTTATGTACTCGTCCCAAATGGGAAGTCTGGGGGTTGGAATCTCGCAGACAAATAAAGAAATACTCTCACCGGCACACGAAAGTCTTCTTCACGAAAGACTATTTTAATATTAAATACTAGCGGATGTAACCCGGTGTTACTCGGGGTTGTGCCTCGAGCACAGAAAGAGGACGATTTTCAAAACTGCTCTCATTTTTACGTTTCTAAAATAATCAATTCAATTTTAAAATTATCGTTTTTAGCGGTTTTGCCCCCTCCTTCCGTCGAAAGTGTTTAGTCAAATTTCCGTGAAACTGTACCTGCCAGACATGATTAAAACAAAAAATGACATCTTCAACGTCTCGATCTGACGTCTGGTTTCTGAGGAAAATGGACACCCGCACTCAGAAAATAAACACATATCTTCCTCTGGTGAAAAATTTCTCTATTTTCGATATTAGCAATTTTCTCTTTTCAAATAAAATTTTCTTCAATTAGTATAAATTTTCACATTTTCGAAGAAATATTTCTTCACTTCTAGGAAATGGAAATATTTCAATGTCTCTTATAATGACAAATATTTTTCTCGCAAAAAAAAATTCTCATTTATACTGAAAAATTTTTTGAAAATGAATATTTTTTCATATATTTTGATAAAAAATTCACTATGAGAAGTTTTTTCTTCAGTAAAAACAAATGTTTTCTTTTTCTCTAAAATCGTTTATGACTCAAATGAGTCTTTTTCTCTAAAATCGAATTATTTTTGTGTATTTCTCTTTTTCATAGAAGGTTTTTATCATTTTTAGAGAATTTTAGGATCGCATTTAGAGAAAAGCATTCTCTGGAGCAAGGTCAATACCAATTTTCTCTAAATATGATGCCTTTTTTATCATATTCCGAGAAACTATTTTCTGAGTGCAGTTTGAAAAGTCATTTCGAGAAAAATGCGTTTAAAGTTTTTCTAAGCATGCATTAAATATGCAATTTTATCTCAAATAAATTCCATTCGATTTTTGGATTGTTTTCGTTCAACTTCGGTTTTGGTTCGGTTAATTTTTTTTCATCTTTATATAGCTTCTGCTGATATTCGTCAAAGTTCTTTTTTTTCGTTCGTCTTTGGTTCTTGACTTCGTTTGCCTTCGGCTCATTCCTTGTTTTTTGTCGAAAGAACTTTTAAAAGCATAGGATCTATTTCAATAACAGATACAAATGCTTGCCAACTTTCATCAAAATAGGTTCATCCGTTTTGACGTGAATGAGCCGAACATAGTTTATTGAATAAAGCGCCCTCTAACGGAAGTTTTCTGAAATTTAAATAGCCTCAATTTTGTTGCAGAGTCAAGTAATTTCATGTACCAAATTTTAGTAAAATAATCAAGTCATTTAGGAGTTATTGAGTCTTAACAATGCACTACTTAAAGCGCCCTCTTGCGGAAGTCTTTGTAATTTTTTATAGCTTATGTTTTATTTTGGAAGCAGTTGAACCTTCATACCAAATTTCATTGAAATCGGTCAAGGCGTTTAGAAGTTATTATATAGTGCCACGCCCACATACTTCCGCCCACTTTTTTACACGCGCTATGTTCTTTCTCACTATTAAATGTACTCGGTGTCCAAATTTCAGCGCAATCGGATAAACGGTGCGTGAGCCTATACGGAACAGACAGACAGACAGACAGACAAACATTTGATTTTATATATTAGATTGTTAAATAGCATTATCAAATAGGTGAAATCGTACTAAAATGACTCGTATATTACTGGCTAGTTCTCTAAAATGAATAATTTTTTCCAATTTTTTTTTTTAATATTCTTGATTTTCACTCAAAATACATTTTCCACAGGAAATTTTAATTTTAAGTGTTACCACTATTCAGTGTATTTAGCGCGTGCTCCTTTGCATAAGAATTTCTAGAATGCTTCCTTGGGGCATTCCATGCAAAGCGGTATATTTTAGCAAAAAAAAAACAAAACAACATTTTTGATTTTTAACAACGGGGCAGTGAACCTACATAAGTTAAGACCCTTAAGGCAAATAATCTTTTTTCTGGCTCATCACTGCAATGATAAAAATATATATATATATAGTTATGATATCGTCAAAGAGATCAATGCTTGAAATTTACTCAAACTTTTTTTAAATTTTTCCTTTTATCACAACATTTATTTCTCCAAGGAATAGTTACATATGTTTAAAATCGAATATATTATAATTGACAAATAGATGTCTTGTACGTCGCCATCTATGAAGGAGTGAATCTATGAAGGAGTGAAGAGTGAAGGTGGAATTTTTTCACATCACTACTAAACAGACAAAGTGTCAACGATTGTAAAACTTCTGAATCTCCAGACGTTTTCATTTTTAATATATTTAAAATTAACAGTTAAATGTTTGTCGCGTACGTTACACAGTTATTGGAAGTTTTTGTGTTAGGACAATATGGGGAAACAACAAAAGTTGCAGAATAAAGTGCTATCAATTCTTGATGAATTTTAAACGCAGATTTCAAAAATGGTATTCGTTTCTCATCATCAGTTCGAACTTAGGAGTTATAGGCGAAAATCTGAAAATTTGTCCTTTTTTCAATAATTGCACTATATCTTTTAAATACGGGGTTGGATTTCGATCGTGTTTAAATTTTTCATATTTAAAATATAAGTTATTTAAATTTGTGAACCCAAAGTTGAATTATCTTTTTTAGTTAGCGAAATATTTGCCTTCAAAGCTGAAAAATATTAAAATTTTAACATAGTTTGAGACTTTAAATTTTTATCCTCTCTTAAATTATCAAAATTGTTGTTTATATGGTGGCAAATTCTTTATAAAAAAACTTTACAGAAAACTTTTTATCAAAAATATATATTTTTTATCTCAATCTTGACAGTTTAGAGCTATCCTTGAAACAGTATAAACCAACTAGCAATAGCTATCCTTGAAACAATATAAACCAACTTACAGAGTTTTCCCAATAGTGACACGTCCCTTTGTTGAGTCCCAACAACTTTCTTTATCGTGATTTGTAATAATTCTACCCACACCTTCACCGAATTTCAGTATCCTAGTATGAATTTTAATCGAAGAAAAGTAATTTTGTTGAAGTGCCACGCCCTATGGATAATCCTTCCCATTTTTTCGTCCAACATTGTACTGAATCTTCTTACCCCTGTTTCATTTAAATTTCTGTACCCTAGTGTCAATATTAACGAGATACAGAGTTTTTGTAATAGTGACACGCCAATAAGAAATCCCCATGGATACCTATGAAACCCATCACGGACATATAAACTTTCACATTCTGCACTACATTAGAGACGACAATTCACACTCAAGAATACAGCATGGATGCCGAAACACCAATATTCAAAGTAAAAAACACCAATAAACAGTTTAAATTCTTACTTGTCGCATACGTCACACAGTATATCGTGTACGTCACGCTGGCTTTTCATAAATTTTCACATGTTCTTTAAGTTTAATTTCTTATAATTTGAATTTCAATTGAAGTATTCTGAATTTCGATCGATCTTTTCTGAATGTTAATTGATTTTTGAATTCCAAATGAAATTTCTGAATTTCAATTTATCTTTTCCGAATTTCAAATTGGGTTTCTGAATTTTAATTTATCTTTTATGATTTTAAATTGGAATAACTTAATTTCAATATTTTGTTTTATTAATTTTAAATGTTCTTCTCTGAACTTTAAATATAATTTCTTGATCTTGTCTGAATTTTAATTGATTGTTTTGGAATTTTAATTGATCTTTTCGGAATTTCAAATCGAATTTTTCAATTTTAATTTATTTTATTATACCCTAAACCTGAAAGTTCAGGGTATATTAACTTTGTGCAAACGTTTGTAACGCATAGAACGAAGCGAGTCCGGTATTAAAAAGTATATATATTCTTGATCAAGGTCATCACGTAAATCGAGGTATCCATGTCCGTCCGTCTGTCGGTTTTCGTGTTGTCCGTAAACACAGGATAAGAAGAAGAAGTTGAGATAATTGAATGAAACTCGATACATATAATATAAAAACAACATAGATCCAAGGATCTGCAATATTGAATATTTTTGGAATCCACCCACGGACACGCCTACCTCCCATACGTGTTTGTAGGCGGATGACGTCCATTTTTCAAAATCATCTTTGGTTTGTTATAAAAAACATATGTGCTAAATTTTAGCTCTGTAGGTTAAACAGAGGCTTATTTATTGCGTTTTCAATTTTTGGGTTGTATGGGAGGTGGGCGTGTCCATAAGCAGATGACGTCATTTTTCGAAAACATCTTTGTGTTTGAATAAAACACATACATATCAAATTTTATTGTTGTAGGCTTATTATGAGCTGAGTTATGCAGCTTTCAATTTTCGAGTTGTTTGGGAGGTAGGCGTGTCCGTGAGCGGATGATGTCCACTTTTCAAAACCATCTTTGTTTTGTTACAAAAAACATATGTGCCAAATTATAGCTCTGTAGGTTAAACAGAGACTTATTTATTGCGTTTTCAATTTTTGGGTTGTATGGGAGGTGGGCGTGTCTGTGAGCGGATGATACCAATTTTTCGAAGACATCTTTGTGTTGATATAAAACACATAAACATTAAATTTTATTGTTGCAGGCTTATTATGAGCTGAGTTATGCAGTTTTCAATTTTTGCATTGTATGGGAGGTAGGCGTGTCTGTGGACGGATTCCAAAAATATTCAATAGTGCAGATCCTTGAGTGCATGTGACCATGTGTACCAAGTTTCATCCAATTATCTCAACTCCTTCTTCTTATCCTGTGTTTACGGACAACACACAGACGGACGGACGGACGGACGGACATGAATAGCTCGACTCACGAGGTGACGTTGATCAAGAATATATATACTTTTCTATACCGGACTCACTTCGTTCTATGCGTTACAAACGTTTGCACAAAGTTAATATACCCTCACCTTTCAGTGTTAAGGTATAAAAATGGACGAGATTCAATGACAATAACGCCCACCTCCCATGCAACCCGCAATAATGAAAATATCATAAAAAGGTATTTATATGACCTACAGCAATTAAACATGGTATGGGAAGATTTTATATCAAAACTAAGGTGCGCACACAAAATGGGCGCCACCCGCCGACAAACACGCCTACCTCCCATACAACTGATAATATTGAAAATACCATAAAAAGGTTTGTATATGACCCTAAGGGATAAAACTTAGTATGGGAGGATTTCATATCAAAATTAAGGTATGCCTTCAAAATAGGCATCACCTGCTTACAATAACGCCCACCTCCATACAACCATACAATTTTTATAATGAAAATGCCATAAAAAGTTTTATATATTACCTACAGAGAGAAACTTGGTATGGGAGCATTTTATACTAAGGTGTGCACAGGGTATGAGCGTCATCTGCACTCGAACACGCCCAACTCCCATAAAACCTACATTAGTGAATCCTCTTAAAAGATGTAATGGAATGGAAGTTGTTTTTATTTTTTTAAGTATATCCAGATATATTTGAACATGATAAGAGGTTAAGGGTATTCCATAGTCGGGCTAGACCGCCTTTAGAGTTTCTTTGCTTGTTTAAAACCTATTTTTCATCTTTAGATTTTTAAGTTTCACCTGAAGCCAAAGTACTGGGAAAATATAAAATTTTTAAAAGCAAATAGCACGGAATGGTCGGAAAATGTTAAAAAATGGAATGCCACTTTCCGTAAGCAAGAGCGAAAAAATATATTCCTATACATTTAGAAGTAGAAAAAAGGAATTAAAATTATTTTAAATTGTTAATATTTTAATAAAAATTCATCGAAACATTCAATAATGTTCTTCATTAATAACAGACTCATTCAACTGTATTTGTTTGAAATATAAGTAAACTTTTTCAAGAGAGAGAGAGAGGAAGAAAAGTGTGCAAATTTCTGCAAAGAGAGGGCGAGAACGGGTAACTTTATTTAAAGAATATATAAAATTGGCGTTAAAATTTCATTTTCTTGCCGTTCAAAAGTTACACAACGCGAAGGTTTACAAAAATATTTAAAAACAAAAACATTGATTAAATGGAATTGGAAGGGTCCAAGGTCATGGGAATTTTTCAGACCAACTATGAACTTGGACACTTGAATTTTTCTAAATCAAAGTATTTCGTTAGAATTTATAAGAGAGTTAATATTTATTAGAAAAGTTGTTAAAATATTATGAGACATTTCGATTTCTATAAGATTTCTTTGATATTGTATTTTATGTACCAGATTGGATTGCGTATCTTTCACCATTCTGAGTTCAATCTTCATCTTACTTAATTCGATTTGAAGTAAAGCTAAGCATTACAAAATATTGTTGGTTGTTGTTAGTAACGGACAAGTAAACGATGAAACCAATTTTCAAATTACTTACGTCATTATCATAACAAAGTTTTTGCCGAAGGGTTTCTAACAACCGTTACTCGACTTAAACGACTTGCAACACTCTATCTTACAATATTTTTTTCACAGTTTTGTGCACTTGCCGATAATAGCCACTGTTGTCTGCTAACAAATTAAGCACCTCATCAATTTGCACCCCTCTAACGTTGTCATCTGTCATTAAATGTGCTCGCCTCATATTCAACGAAATTGTTTTGACACCTTAAAATTGGCACATTGGTTATTACCGAACAAAGTTTTGTTTTTACCATTACAACAATGTATAAAATTGCTGGTTTCAAAGTTTGGCCAAAACAGCCCCTATTACAGCATATTTGGCAACAAAGTAGCTCACAAACATTTTGGCCTCATTTCACACTCTTAGCCAAAATTATTTTCAAACTTTAAGTAGCATGAAAAAAAAAATTAACCACATCGTGCATTGTTTGTGACATTTTATGGCGTTGAACATTTTTCATTTACCACTTATTGCCTGGTCGTACAGTTGTCAGAGCCAATGCGCGAAAATTGCACTTAAAATACGACCTAAGGGCGTTCACAGAAACAACATAAAATAATCGTGTACCCCAAAAAGGGTTTAAATAAATCAAGCAGCTTCTTAGCGGCGCAATAAATTATGTGGTACATTGATAAACAACAGCAATAACAACAACAACTGCTACTATTACCAACATAATGCAAGACAAGATAAGAACAACAGTGAAAAAAGCGAAAAAAAAAACGGTGGCAACCTTAATTTCACTTAAGTTTTACGATCATTGTGCTGCGCATGCGCAACCGCATGCGTCGCTATAAATTAAACACCCAATTATTTGAATTCTTGCACCGCATTTTAAGGTAACCTCGAGTGCGCATCCGCTAAGCTTGGCTACTTCTTCCTGTCTCTCTTGTAGTCTGTACCCTGCTGGGCTGTCTTGTTGTTGCCAATCTTTAAGTTGTTGTCAAATGCAGCTAAAATGCAGCTGCTACTTCATTTATTTTGGGCTGCCCTTGATTGTGTTGTTGTTGTTGTTGTTGTACTGCTGCTGCCAAATTATATTTAAGCAGATTCTGCTTAAATGCAAAAAAAAAAAAAAAGCACCGACACTGATTTGCTGTATTTGAAGCGCAACTGCTTACGTCGCTACCACTTTTATCAATGCTTGTTTTAAAGTTGTTGCTAGTTGCATTGCTCAGCGCCTGTCTGTAATTTTCCGCCAGCAACAGCTACAGCAGCAGCAATAACAGCCGCAGCAATTTTAATGTTCTGTACAATTTCCTGTCAAGCACTTGTTTTTTTTTTTTTTGTTTTCTTCAACCTAGTGCAGTAGCTTAAATTTGAGTTAACTTCAGCCACGCCTCTTTGAACACCAAGACACAGAGAGTAAAGAACAATTCCAAATTATATCCATTCGAAATGCAACCCAAATCGTGCTTTAATGCATGCCGTGGGTACCGACGCGCATCTTATAATGCGCCAGTGTTGTCGGGGTGTAGCTTGGTCAGGAGTATCTTCCTGTTGTAGTGGAAGGGGGATGGCCGGGCGAGTAAATTCGTGCTGCAATCATATGTCGAAAATGTTGCTGCTGTCAATTGACTGCACGTGTAAGCCTGCGCCTGCTCGGCTCTGTCTATGTTTGTTTGATGTTACTTTGATGTTGGTTGTTGCTTGCTGTCCTCCGGTTGTTGGTCCAGAACCAAACTTTTGGGGTTGTCACAAAAAAAAAGTGCAGCGAACTAACATTTAATTTGGCTGTCGCTGTTTAAAGTCAACGTCTTCGTCGTCGTTCGTTATCGTCATCGTCATTTTGCTGCATACTTAAGTATAATTAAAGTCACGACCTCTTTTTGGCTGGTTTTTTCTGTCTTGTTCTTCTTGCTCACTATGTTGCTTTATTTGCTGTTAAGTTGAAGCGATGTTCTTAACACAATTGGGCAAGTGTTTTGGCCACATTGTTGATTGCCACTTGCAAACATGTTGCAACATGTTGTCGTTGCTCTAAATTGCAGTTGATTGCAAGTTAAATAAGGTTAAATTGATGCCGTTTTTTAGGTAAAGGGAAGGGACAAATGAGGTTTGATGGTGTCATTGTTTGATTGTTGTTGCTGCGACGCTGCAACATCAACCAACAATTACAGTTTTTTTATTGATTTACAGTTTTATAACCATAACTTTTTAAGCAAAACAAAGTAATCACTAAATAAAAATGTACAAATCGATAAAATTTTGGTGTGTTACATAAAGTAAAATAAGAAAATTTTGCTTGATAAATTTGTTTTGAAATAATGGCAATAATATAGCTTTAACTTTACAGAGCTTATTAACCCTCCTTAGTGGCATGATGTCAGAATTACAGCGAGATCGGTCAATTTTATTAAAAGATAATGTTTTATTGTCGACTCAAACTGATTTTAAAAGAAATTTAAAAAATGTTTTGGGTTTCATTTTATAAGAAAAGACGTCGTACAATGGTGGAACATGAAAACTCGGTGGCCAAAAATAATTGTTCACATTTTGCTGCATTTTAAATTTAATGATGCAGCTGCTTAAGCGATAAATATAGATAGTATCTACATTACGACCTGAATCCTTGATGACATATAGTCAACCAGTACTTCAGTAGTGATAGGCGGACAATATTCAAATATCCAATTGTCTCTATTCAGACGTTCTGATGCCAGTACCTGTTATTACCGAGCGTTCTAGTGTGTGGGGCAGAATGTACAATGCATGCTTTCACAGAGCCATTCAGTTCGGTTAAGAAATATGAGTATTTCGTTGAACGTTGTAGTTGAAAGTCCCTCTAAATTGACGAAGAAGAGTGTTTCCCGTATACTTAGACTTTATCTTGATAGCGCTGGGCAAGCAAATAGAAAGTGTAGCATTGTTTTCTTCGTGTTCAGGTCTTTCCAACCACGACAGTGGGAGTTGAAGGGAATTTCAAGACTCTCAGTTTGAACACCAATGCACCAATGACCCGTACTGATTCCCTGGTTTACTGTAGCTATATCAGCCTCTGATATCGATAACAGTTCCTCTATCTACGATTAGCTAAGTGCAGGAATACTTTTCCAAGAGAAACATGAATTTCTAAGATTGTGCTGCTATTTAACAGTTCCGATGACAGTCAATTTAGGAAAACTCCCTCTTGTTGTCAGACTCCTGATCGCACTCCTGTTCGATGCAGTTAGTTTATATTAATAGGAAAATAAATAGGAGTCAAGTGAATCTGAACTTTCAACGCATCTTTATTGCATGCATGAAAAGCTTCCGTTATGCATTTGCATGATTCGATAGACTCTGGAAAGTTTCTTTATATTGTACGCTTTGCTTAGTGCAGGTCATCACGCTAGTACACCATGTGATAAGATCGGACGAACAACCGCAGTGAAAAGCCATAGGAGGATTTTCAGCTTAAGACCCCATCTCTTGTTGGATGTTTTTCTATAGGAGTAGAAGGCTACACAAGTCTTTTTAACCCTTTGCTCAAGTTTTAATTTCTAGCTGAGTTTCGAATCAAGTGTTACCGCCAAGTATTTAGCACAGCTGAATAAAGAAAGTATTTGATCGTATTAACAAGGTTAATGGAAGTGCTGCACTTTGGTTTTTGTGATGTATAATATCGGTTCTGTTATGTTATGATTCACTCCTAGGCCGCAACCGGCAGCCCAGTGGCTGAGCTTATCCAAAGCTCCCTCCATAATCTCGCTGAATATACAGAAGGAAATAGTCCTTATACCGTAACGACCACGTCATCTGCATATGCCACTGTTTTGATACCACTATTGTTAAGTAGATTCAACATCCCGTTCATAGCTATGAGTCAAAGAAGTGGAGAAAATTCCTTGAGGTATACCTCGATTAACGTGTCCAGGCGGATCTTGGTAACAGCGAACTTACACCAAGATCCGCCTGGATAACTCTTGTAGTGAGCGTCGGGAAAATCTAGTTTTTTATAGTTGGTTTTACACCCACCTCGGTAAGTGAGGCATGGATGGCATGTTGGGCTTTGGATGTTGATGTTTTATCGAGTATATTTCAGAAATGAATGTCTAGAAATCTCTCCAGTATTCAAAGTGTGAATAGATTTTTAAACATACTACACCAAATCCTAGAAAAAGCCCACTAACATGAAATCAACACCCACCATCTCTTTGCCGATTATAAAGCTGCGTTCAATAGCCCGATTCGGGATTGCATGCACGCAACAATATCTGTGTTCGGTATACCTGAAAAGTCTTCAATTTCATCATTGAGGAGATCCTACGAAAGGCTGGTCTACATCAAAATGGCACCATCTTCTACAAAGGTTTGCAGCTCCTTGCGTGGGTTGAAGATATTGATATAGTTGATCGGACCAATAGAGATGTTACTGCTGCTTTCACCGCTATCAGAAAAAAATCAGCTAAAGTGGGTTTGAAGGTGAACGTGGGCGTTACAAAGTATATGCTGTCTACAAATAGGAAAGCGTGGCTTCTAGGCTCCTATGTCACAGCAGGCAAATATAACTTTGAAGTTGTCAAGGAGTTTACTTACCTTGGCACCGCCGTGAACAGAAGCAACAATATCAGCCTGAAGATTAAGCGAAGAATAACAACGGTCGTACAAGCACAAGTGACGCCGAACGTTCTGGACGCCCAAATTAGGTCACCACACCAGAGAAAGTTACTAAAATTCACGATATCATGTTGTCCGATCGCAGAGTTGAAGTGCACGAGATTGTTGAGGCCATAGGCATCTCAAATAAATGGGTATGAAACATTTTTCGAAATCATTTGGATATGAAAAAATTATCCGCAAGACGGGTGTCGTGTTTGCTCAGTTTCGACCATAAACGCGATCGTGTGACTGATTCAAAGGTGTGTTTGGCGGTATTGTACAAAGATAAGAAGGAATTTGTTCCGTCGATTAGTAACTGAATGTTCCGTCGAATTGTTGCGTCGATTAGTAAATGCGGTAAAATCTTAATTGATTACCTTCCACCAAAAGGAACGATCAATGGTAAATACTATGCAGCCGAATTGGAACGTTTAAACAGCGCTTTGAAAGAGAAACGTACCCATTTGGCGAGGAAAAAGTGCTCTTCCATCAATACAATGCCAGACGGGTAATTCTACAGAGTCAGCGCTGCATGACCCTTGTATGCGAAATTGAAAAATCCAGCGATTGAAAAAATTATGTATTGTTGATTTTATTGATATCGAAGATGCTCTCAATAATACGTCATATGACTCCACTAGAAGTGCTCTTAACAACTTCAGATACCACCAGTCATTAGTAGGTAGATTATGACGACACTGAGTACACTGTAATAAAAACTTTTTAACAAAAAAAAAAAACCTACTTCAAAATCACTACAAAGTAAAAAATAATTTTATATTACTTTTACTATTTATTTCTTGGTCAAACTTGATAATTTATTTATATTCATTATTATATTGGAAATTTTATGATATCAATTATTGTTAATTTTTTTTTATTTTTATCATAAATATATTAATTTTTTATGATAATAAAAGCTTCTAGTCAGCGCTAATCATTGACATAAAATCATGATATTTTTGCCATCCCTACTCTATTTAAGACTTTTTTATTTGTGAATATCCTGCTTAGGTGACGCTGTATTAATTTGTAATCTTAATTTTTCTTAAATCTTGATTAAAATGCTATATGTGTGTTGCAGCTGCACAAAAAATCTGATTATATTAGCGCCGACTTCGCAGCTTTTATTAACATAAAAAATTAATATATTTATGATAAAAATAAAAAAAATTCACAATAATTGATATCATAAGATCTCCAATATAATAATGAATATAAATAAATTATCAAATTTAACCAAGAAATAAATAGTAAAAGTAATATAAAATTATTTTTTACTTTGTAGTGATTTTGAAGTAGGTTTATTTTTTTGTTAAAAAGTTTTTATTTTCTTCTTTTTAGAGAAAATGATATATATTAAAAAAGTGTATAAATTAATCAAACACCAATTATTTATGCTCATAATATGGAAAATGCTTTTCTGTCTTATTCTGTTCTTTGTCAGTATCTTTATCAGTACCTACTCTTGTATTTTTATCAGTACCCCAATGTCAATATTGACTGAAATATAGTGTGTTTGTAATAGTGACACGCCTCTTTGTCAAGAATATCGCACTTTTTGTCATAGTGTTTTCAATAGTTCTACCCATTCTAACAATGAATTTTATCACTCTTAAGTCAATATTATACAGTTTTTTTACACACTGCTACACCCCTTAGTCGAATAACGCCCAATTCCTCGGTAGTATTTTGTAATAATTGTGCCTACGTCTGTACTTTTTCAGTTAGTAGTGTCAGTATTCGATTTAGTGTTTTCTAATATTGCCACTCCCCTTTGTCAAATGACGCCCACTTTATTAACAATAACTTGTTATAAGTGTGCCTACCTCTGTACTGAATATCAGTACTCTAGTGTCAACATTATTCGAGATACAGTGTGTTTTAAATATTGCCACACCCCTTTATCAAAGAACGCCCACTGTATTGATATCAATTTTTTATAATTGTACCTACCTCTGTAGTAAACTTTAGTACTCTAGTGTCAATATTCGAGATACAGTGTGTTTCATATATTGCCACACCCCTTTATTATACAACGCTCACTTTATTGAAATTAATTTTTTATAATTGTACCTTCCTCTGTAGTTAACTTTAGTACTCTAGTGTCAATATTATTCGAGATACAGAGTTTTTCTAATATTACCACACCTCTTTGACGACTAACGCCCACTTAATTGACCGTTGTTTTTTATAATTGTACCTACCTTTGCATTTTTGCTGTGAATTTTATTGACTCTAGTGTCAATATTTACTGAAATACAGTGTTTTTCTTACAGTGACACGCCCCTTTATCGAATACCGCCCACATTACTGACAGTTATTTTTTATATTTGTACCTACCTTTGTACTTAATTTTAGTATCGTAGTGGCAATAGTAATCAAGACACAGTGATTTTTTTTAATATTGCCACTCCCCTTCTCGATTAACGCCCATTTTTTTTTTTACAAAAATTTGTAGTAATTTTTCCTACCTTTGTAATAAATTTCTGTACCCTAGTATCAATATTATTCCAGACACAGTAATTCTCTTATATTGCCACACCCCTTTGTCGAATTACGCCCACTTTTGTTTTAGTAATTTCCAAGAATTGTACATACCTCTGTACTTAATTTCAGTACTCTAGTGTCAATTTTCTTCGAGATACAGAGTTTTTACAATATTGCCACACCCTTTTTTAGAATTACGCCCACTTAAGTGATCGTCATTTTGAATACTTGTGCTTGCCCTTGTAATTTTACTGTGAATTTTATTACCGTAGTGTCAATATTTACTGAGATACAGTGTTTTTCTTATAGAGACACGCCCCTTTTACGAATACCGCCCCTTTCATAAACGGGCACCTCCGCGTTGATAATCTCTATATGTTGACAAAAAATTACGGCAATCGGGGAAGTACTTTAGGAGTAATCGATGTACATACATTCACAAAAAAAAAAAAAAAAAAAAAAAAAAAAAGAGAAACCAACCAACTTGAGAACCTCCTCCTTTTTGAAGTCGGTTAAAAACAAGGCGTCACTCGAGGTTGCTAATAAGATAGTTATTTTCAATTAAAATTTTGCTCAAAAAACATTAATTCGTAAAAATGTATGAACCTCTAATAAAGCCATTACAAGAAAAATAACAAAAAAATTATTCATAAACCCTTAATATAAAAATTTAAATATTTTTACTCTCATCTGAGTCGAAAAAAACTTAAAAATTAATGTTTGATTTTACATACGGCTAAAATATACGTGATAAGAGCAAATATTTGAATATGTCGATAAATGATTGATATTGTGACCGAAAAACTACAATAACAAAAAACTTAATTTAAAGTTATCTTTGTCATAAAAATTATGAAATAAACCTCAATGACAAAAATGAAATCTGTAGGTCATCACTTCGTTCAAATGGACATGAAAACTTTGTATTCATGAACCATACATTAAAAAAAATGTGAAATTATCACTAGTTTCGGTCCTTGGTTCATTTCTTTCTTTAGCTGTTTTGTCAGTCATACCTTCCATTAGTAATAAAAAATTAATCCTTAGCCTAAACTACTAACCTTTAATGCCTTCATTAAAAACCCTTAGCTTGATACATGAAATATTTGTTGTATATCGTGTAAGATTGTCATATTTCACGATTTTAAATTTCAGAATTGAACATGAAGAAATGTTTCAACTATGTTTTCCAAAAAGAAATCCAAAATCTAAGTAAAAAAAACTACTACATTATTAATCATAATATAAATAACTTGTATGGCTTCAATTTTCATTAATTAGCCAAGATATGAACACAATAAAATTATCTTCTATGATAAGTCAAAAATTGTGTTGCAAAAATTTAGTATTTTAATTGAATTAATTGCGCTCAACACGACGCAACACGACACAAACTCATGTTAATGATATCATTAAAAAGCCTATCGAATTTAGCCAAAACAAAACTGTCACCAATTTGGCTAACAGCAATTTATGCAAATGGAACACAACCAGGAATTGAATTGAATCGAAGTTGCGCACGCGCAAGCAGACCTCCCGCTGCACCGCCAACCATACCACACGTCAGCTACCATATTCCCCCACTTCCCCACCAATAGTCACCAAATTAGTGTCTGTTTTGATTGCATTTAACATTATAAAAAAAAAATAAAATGGAAACACAATCGAAACGATATATAATGCAGAAAAGACTGCGCAGCCGTAAAGCACTGCAATGCATACTTTTAACAATTGCAGAGTTGACAATAAAAGCGCGGCAACAGCAGACAGCAGAAAAATTGCACGATACAACGACGAGCACACAAGAAAGCTAAGAAATGTTCAGACGGTGGGAGGTGGAAATGCAACCAACAGCAAGTTGGTAATACTGGTGCGCTCACAGCTGCCAAAAACATAAGTCACGATTTTCGCTTTTTGTTAATTCATCAACGAACAATTTGCATTATTATGGCAGCAATAGCAACAAAAACAGCAACAAAATGGAAACAACAGCAGCGCTCAAAATTCTAGGTATGTAGACACTGACGCCAGCGGAATGCCCAATGAACCTAAGCGGCCAAAAATTGTGTCGATTCCCGCTTTTCAACGAGAAACGTGAACTGGAGCAACAAAGTTTAATTAGCATTTTCCACAAAGTCATGTCATGCGGAAGAGTTGTGGCAGCAACATGCTGAAGCTAAGGAAGTTGGGGGCTGAGTACATGACAACAACTTTGCTGCCATACATGACAGAGGTCAGCGAGAGCAGGTTAAAGCGAATTGCAATAAAAATTAAAGTTGCAGTCGCAAGTCTCCTGGGTTGCCTGGTGAGAAAATCTATGTTTCTGGCTTAGAACCACTGCGTCGCTCTAAGGTCTGCTACCATTTTCAATTAACAAGCCAAAATGCCAAGTTAAGATAAAATCCCGTTGATTACGTAGCGCGAGGTGACAGAATGATTGTCTGGGAAGTAGCAACAGTTGTTCAGTAACAACATATGCTTGTAACAACTGCAAATATGTTGCCAACTACGTCTGGATAAACGAACCAATGATTGAGTGTACGAACCAACTTGTTAACCGGGCTGGCTTGCTGACTGGTTGGTTGGCCGGATGGCAATTTAAGCCATCATCGTTGAGCTAGCAGAAACTACTTCAGTAGCTTAATTACGCTGCGGCGCGTTGGGTAACACGGTTAATGAAGCTTGATGCTGCTAGCCTGTTGCTGATGGTTTGCTTTGGTGTTTTCTTCTTCTTGTGTGTAATTTAGCTGCCTTAACTTGATGGCATGACATTGTGGCAACCTTTTGGATGTTATTTTAAGAAGCATTTTGTGCATTTTACATGTACCTACTTATTTTGTTCTTTTTAGCATTTTTTTGTAAACTTAGTGCACATTTGTGGTGCATGACCATCTGGCATGATTTGAAGAGCTTATTTTTAGCCACCACTTAATTGTGGTCAATTGCTTGACCTGATAAATGATTGGCTATTAATTAGAGACTTACAATTAGAGCTAGAGCTGGATAAGAGTTTCAAACGAAAGTAATTTTTCAATGCAATTAGTTGAATGTGCTTAAAGAAGCTTTATACAAGCGTTGCAATAATATTTTGACTATCATAATGATGCATAACATAATAAGAACGGCTTAATGTGAAGTGTTTTAGTCAGGCTTAGCTATGCGAATATTTAAAATTTGGTGGCAACATAAAGAGGTATTTTTCATTTTAAAGGCCTAGACCTTAAACACATGCTTTGAAACTACATATTATTGTAGTTCTACAAACCATTACCACCCAATCCAAGTACCTCAGGGGTCGTCCATAAACTACGTTAGCAATTTTCAGTTCTTTTTTGACACCCGCATGGTTTTCAAAACTCCTCCACACCCCCCCTATGGAGTTTCTTCAAACAACTTGCTTTTATCGGCCCAGGGTTCAGAAAAATTTTGTCGAGCCGATTGGGCTAAAATTTTTATACGTTATTCTACACGACAATGGATCTAGCAGATAGCAGAATTGTTACTTTTAATCATTTTCTATTTTTTCTTAATGATTTCCTTTTTCCTAGAGATTCGTTTATTTTTATTTAAAAAACATTTAAATCTTCTTCCTAACAGAATGTCAAGTCTAAACGACAAAAATTTATCAAAATATTTTTTGAAATAATTTCAAGTGTAGAATCACACGAACCCATCACATAACTTTTTTGAAATGCCCTCTTTCGACGTATATAATACCGTTACATAAATTGTATTTTTTTTTTGCTGTTAAAGATCTAAGTAATAATTTATAAAAAAAATAAACATGAGCTTTTATTTTATTGAAATAAAGTATTCCCCGAAATAGTCTTTCAAATTAGCCCGGATCAACAGAGAACAATATCATCAATAAAAGTAATTTTATCTTTGATCCAAGAGTCAAAGATCTCAATTCATGTGATTCAAGAAGCTGGAAGATTTGTTTAGGACTTTTAAATCGATTTCTTCAACGAATTCCATATCGAGCTATTCAGCTGTATCCTTACTTCAAATGCAAGGAAATTATTCGTAATGGCGTGCATTTAAAAACCCATCCCTCCTCTTAAATTGATAATGTAATTTATGAACCATCATTTAGTTTCACAGAGTTGTTGATTTAATATTAAAAATTAACTGAAGGTATGATGCAATAAGTCGCATGTGGTATAAGGTATGCTTGTGTGTTGGCTACCCTGAATATTAAGCTGGCAAACGTAAAGGTAAAGGTAAAGGTAAAGGTAAAGGTAAAGGTAAAGGTAAAGGTAAAGGTAAAGGTAAAGGTAAAGGTAAAGGTAAAGGTAAAGGTAAAGGTAAAGGTAAAGGTAAAGGTAAAGGTAAAGGTAAAGGTAAAGGTAAAGGTAAAGGTAAAGGTAAAGGTAAAGGTAAAGGTAAAGGTAAAGGTAAAGGTAAAGGTAAAGGTAAAGGTAAAGGTAAAGGTAAAGGTAAAGGTAAAGGTAAAGGTAAAGGTAAAGGTAAAGGTAAAGGTAAAGGTAAAGGTAAAGGTAAAGGTAAAGGTAAAGGTAAAGGTAAAGGTAAAGGTAAAGGTAAAGGTAAAGGTAAAGGTAAAGGTAAAGGTAAAGGTAAAGGTAAAGGTAAAGGTAAAGGTAAAGGTAAAGGTAAAGGTAAAGGTAAAGGTAAAGGTAAAGGTAAAGGTAAAGGTAAAGGTAAAGGTAAAGGTAAAGGTAAAGGTAAAGGTAAAGGTAAAGGTAAAGGTAAAGGTAAAGGTAAAGGTAAAGGTAAAGGTAAAGGTAAAGGTAAAGGTAAAGGTAAAGGTAAAGGTAAAGGTAAAGGTAAAGGTAAAGGTAAAGGTAAAGGTAAAGGTAAAGGTAAAGGTAAAGGTAAAGGTAAAGGTAAAGGTAAAGGTAAAGGTAAAGGTAAAGGTAAAGGTAAAGGTAAAGGTAAAGGTAAAGGTAAAGGTAAAGGTAAAGGTAAAGGTAAAGGTAAAGGTAAAGGTAAAGGTAAAGGTAAAGGTAAAGGTAAAGGTAAAGGTAAAGGTAAAGGTAAAGGTAAAGGTAAAGGTAAAGGTAAAGGTAAAGGTAAAGGTAAAGGTAAAGGTAAAGGTAAAGGTAAAGGTAAAGGTAAAGGTAAAGGTAAAGGTAAAGGTAAAGGTAAAGGTAAAGGTAAAGGTAAAGGTAAAGGTAAAGGTAAAGGTAAAGGTAAAGGTAAAGGTAAAGGTAAAGGTAAAGGTAAAGGTAAAGGTAAAGGTAAAGGTAAAGGTAAAGGTAAAGGTAAAGGTAAAGGTAAAGGTAAAGGTAAAGGTAAAGGTAAAGGTAAAGGTAAAGGTAAAGGTAAAGGTAAAGGTAAAGGTAAAGGTAAAGGTAAAGGTAAAGGTAAAGGTAAAGGTAAAGGTAAAGGTAAAGGTAAAGGTAAAGGTAAAGGTAAAGGTATTTTTTAAAGCCAACTACATGCCTAATTTGAAATGTCCGGTTAGAGTTTTGATCCTTAAAATGGAGATTTTTTGATATAATTGCTAACTGCATGAAATTGGAGTAAATTTTTATTGGAGTAAATTAAGTGCAGAGTTGGCTCGCTCTACTAATGATAGTATCAATCTGAGACTTAAAGTTAAGTTCTTTGTCTTTTGCACTTTTTATAGCAATTATAAGTGTTTATATTTCTTTCCCTTTTAAACCAATTCTTAATCCATATTTTTCATCGCATATATTTCTGTTTAAATATAGTTTTAAAGTTATAAGAAATATTATTGTTAATATATTTTGTTTCTTTGTAAGGTTCATCTGTACTGCTTAAATGGTTAAGTCAACAACTGGTAGTAACCTTCAGATGTCTGTAGACAGAACTGGTACGTTAAAATGTACGACGACGAATGCACAGTACATATCTGGCTATATAGCGATCATGATCAGGGCTAAAAGTTCAGTTATTGTGCATTTGCTGGTTGTCTGCTTTTGTTGTTGTTGTTCGTGTTGGGGTTTTGTTGCTTTTGTTATTACCTAAACACCTGAGATATACTCAGCTTAACTGCTCACACAGATTATTTTATTTAAATGGTAACGATGAGGTGTGCATTCTTTGGAGCAGACAAGATCCAGCAGCACACATTGCAATGAACACCAGCATCACTGACAACAAAAAGAACAACAACTTTGGTCTCCAACAACGCACCTGAGTAAATCAATTGCTGCGATTCCACGAATTATAAGCGCTCAAAGATGGTGAGAAACAAACAAAACAACAACAGCAGCAATAATAAGAAAATCACACACACATGTGTTTGGATCTAAGTAAAAATTCCTACAATCGATCTTCAGCACACACATATGTAGCTAGATTCCAACAAAGATCAGGTCGCTGCCGTCGCCTCATGTTGCTGTCAGATCAACAACAAGTTCAGGGTTCAGTGACGACTTGAGCTTAAGCAAGAACAAGCAGCATTTGTTGTGCTCACCCGCTTAAATATTCATATCTAAAGAAAACTATTTGTCTGCAATGCTGCGACCGACTGAGTGATGGACTGATCCACTGTTTAACGTTGCTGAGTAAAGGTCGGTTTGTGTTTGTTGTTATCGTGGGTTTTGTTGTTGTTGTTTCTGCTACTTTGTTTGCATTTAAATTCTTTGGTGTTTATTTGAAAATTATTTTCCATTTGTCTGTTCAAACACCGTGTATTGCTTAAATACACGATCATGATGACGACTAGGCGCTGATCCACGCTGATTGATCCAGCCAGCAGATTTCTTTTCTCCAGGCTCGACTAAGGTGTGAGTCTTGATTACGTGGTCTCAAGCTGCGGTAATTCTCCATTGATGCTTGACTGCATCCGTGTCTTTAATATTTTAACAACTCACACTCACAGCACACAGTTACCATCGTTTATTGATTGCCTTGGAAATAAAGTTTTTTTCCTTTTGTTTTGAACTTTGTTTTTATTGTTTTTTGTTTTTGTTGTGGAATTTTGAAAATACTACATATTTCTACCTTCACGATTTCTTGAGGCTTCAATTGATGACACCTGCATTTCTATCTACTACTCTTATGACTCATCATTGGCCAGCCTACAAAGTAGAAGGATTTCGTCTCAACTCGTTTTGATCGATGATTCAATCGCCGTGATTCAACTTTCAGCTCAACCATACGGTCTACAACAGTTGAGTTGAGGCCTAGTAAAGGCTTATTTTGTTCCCTTTTGCTATGTAATGTTTCACTGCTTGTTGCATTGATTTCGTTTTTGATTCTTAAGGCCAACCGCATTGCAAGTTCATGACGTGTTCGGCCTTTTCATGCGTTTAGGTTGCACGCAATTAAATTACGTTTTCGCTTTGGTTGTTTTACTAGGATTACCTGTGGCAGAGAATTTTCGAATCATTAATTATGTCGATAAGTAAATGATAGGGATATTTTGTGTGCTCGTTTTTAAGTTGTTTTATTATGTTTGCATTTTAGTGTTTGTGTTGTTAACCGGTTTCGTAATTAGTTTGATTGGTTTCGGTGTAGGTTTTTATGTAAGGCATATATTTAAGTGGAAAATTTTTGAATGTTTTTTTTTAATTTTGAGTGCTTGCAGGATATTAAAGTGAATTCTAGTAATTGCTTCGCTTAATAACAGGTTCACTAACTTGACCTATGTTGATTTTTTTTGTTAGCAATTTATATGCGTTTAGATTTTAAGGATGATTAAGATGATGATTACTTAAAAGTGTTCATGAATATATTCGTCCATGACCTTTGTTTAAGAAAGTCAGAGATGTAACATATTCATTGGGGGGAGAGTATACAAATCATAAACGTTTTTATAACTAAATCATAGTTATAATTATCATTACCATAGCCATATTTCTCACCATTTCATACTCATCATATGATATCCATCATATTAAACGCGTTTTAACTTAGTCATCATACCACCCATTGGAAAACTCATTGATTTCCCAGCCCTTCATAGCTTACAGCTCTATTAATACCACCAATAGCTCAATTAAGCTGAAACCTTGGCGACATAAAATGTATGCCTCGCTGAAAATTAAATTTTGCAAAAGTTATTAAAGATATCGACAGACGGTCTTTTATATTGGCTAGGGAAAATATCAAACTACATTTTAAAATTAATATTGTTGTTGTTAATTTTGTATGTCATGCCAAAGTTGACCAACAAAACAAAAGGTACCCCGCTGGTTGTAATTAAAAAAATTGTTGTGCTTCATTTGAATATAAAAACTAAAACAGGAATATGTTAAGAATTAATGCCGTTATCGTCGGCACCAAAATGAAGAGGTTTGTTCAACAAATAACGGAACTATAGCATCCAAAAGTCAAAAATTACAAAATCAGGTATTTTTATTGCTTAAAATAGGTCAAATACCGTTGTTTATAAGCTATCTTCATAATTCTGATACCGACGAGAATGACTGCTGTTCTAATTTGTGGCACAATTAAGTGTGTAAAAAAACTACTTATTGCATTTGCTTGAAATTTTCAGAGTATGTTCCCAATATTATGTTAGTTCATATAAGCAAAAAAAACTTTTTTGAAAAAATAATTTTTCGAAGGTAAAGGTAGCCTTAAGGAAAGAAAAGCAAATAGTTTTGAAATTTAAACTTTTTAGAATAATAAACATAAAAAATAATTTTTATTATAATTTAAAAAGTAGGGGAGAGTGGGGTGTTGTGAGACAGGTTTAGTTTTTGGACGATAACTTCTTTAAAAGTTAATATTTTTCTTTCTGGAAACATTTTTTGTTTAGCTTATTCAATTACCTAACAACCTGCGATGGCACTTTTTTGAAATTCAAAACATTTAAGAATTTTCTTGAAGCCTGAAAAAAATTTTGGAATTTTGGATTTTAAAAAATTATGGGGTGTTGTGAGACACTACTATAAATATAACAAAATGGAATTTTTTGCTTAAAGTCCTTATTGAAATAGGAAAAAAATTAAAATACAGACAAGAAAATTGTTCGCGTTTATCTGATTCGGCTAACAGTTTAAATATCCGGTTTTCATTTTGGCACACTGCAGATGAACAGTTCGATCACATTTATAGCAACTAATGAAATTTTTCTCGTCCGGACTGATTTTAGAATTTAAGTCGTGCATGCGTATAGTACGGGCTATACGTATTCATGAGATTTCACACTCCCTTGGCAAATCCAAAAAAAAAAAAATCTTTGGCACGTTTGCCCTACAAAAGATGCAAAAGTATAAATCTTCATCATCTAATGACAAAACTCTTTCCGGAACGTATTTCGTATGATGACTACGCTTTGCTGGTTCCTTCAGCGATTTTTTTTGTTTTAGTTTGTTTTTCATTCTCTTGGTCGGATTTTTTCCTCAATAATGCCACATTCTTGGAAGTTGTAAATACTGTTGTATACATAGGCTTCCGGCCGCGTTTTGATTTTTGGAATAGGGGATCAAACTTCATAGGACTAACCTTCTCTAGTGCACTGCTCAGCACAGACGCCTTGAAAAACCAATTTAATTTGTAAAATTTTGGAAAAACTGGTTTCCTGCCAGTTTTGACACTTTGCTATGCAACAAAATCGACTAATTTATCATTTGAAGCCGATGCGGAAAAAATTGTGTCTTCAATTTTTCCATATAACGGATTCCATACACTCTAGATTTATCAAAATTATATGATTTGCAGACAACTCGAAAACAATTATTTTTTATGGCAATTTCTTTGATGGCTGCCACTAGGTGGATGGATGCCACATTTCCTTTTGGCTTTGGCGATACTTTTTATGCATTTAGTGGCATGATGGCCTTAAAAATAATGAAATAAAAACAAAAATGAACTGTCTCACAACACCCCATTTTTACTGTCTCACGACACCCCATATTCGACATTTTCAAATGGCCACTGCGCCATCATCACCCGCAATTTTTTTTGCAAAATCACTTCGGTGGGCTTGAAGGCAATGGAAGAGATATCTTTTTAATAAATATTTACCTTCACGTTTAATTGGCAATGTTTCTGGAAATTCCACAAGGCAAACTGTACAAAAAACTTTTAAGAGCGCGATCAAAACTCAACACTGTTACAGACACTAGGAACACGTGGCAATGCGATGAGTGCACATAATAAGTGAGATCCCATTAAGAAAATATCTTACAGTTGTTGTTAGCATTCATAACATTACCACTATGTCAGATATTGACGTGTCTCACAACACCCCATGTCTCACAACACCCCACTCTCCCCTACTCAATTTTTTGCTGTAGTTTTTGAAAAAGTTGGTTATTGATTTGATAATACTTGAAGCAGTACTTAGCAAATTTAAACAAATTTCTTAATTTTCAGTCTTTTTTCTAAACTAAAAATCTGATTTCTTGAAAACAGTGCGACATTTTTAGTTTTTCAGTTACTCTGAGTAGTAACCAGACGTATTTCTTTACTTTTATATTCTTTAAAAAAAAAAAACAATTTTCTATATATGTGTTGCTTTCTAGATGTATTTCACTCCCAAACCATCGAAGAAAATACTAGATGCGGGCCTGCATCAATCTATAATCGTCATATTATTTCCGTCATAGCAATACTACTGTAATCTACACTTTACACCATCGTGTTAACCTTTTAGCCAATTAATCAAACCTATTCAGTTTTGCCTGTGGTGGCCGTGGCATGCAGGTTAAGTGTGTGGCTTAGCATGCCCGGAGTCCGAGATCGATCCACAGTCGCGACAAAAGTTTTTTTCAATTAAAAAAATTTTTCTGATCTGTCACAGGCAATGGCAAACCTCGGAGAGTAAATAATGCCATGTAAAGCTTCTTGAGAACATGAACTTTAGCCGTTCGGAGTCGGCATAAAACATGTAGGTCCAGTTCTCGGTCAATTGTGTACAAACATTTAATAACACTCACGACACAAATGATCATAAGAAGCTCGGTCAAAGTCCTTTCAACGGCTGAAATGGCCAATTTGTGTGTGTATGTGTGTATTTATATCTGCTTTGGATCGGATATGGGAGATACATAGATAAGTAGATGAGAAAAGAAAATCAAGAGAAACAAGTGTAGAATGTTGTATGTGTAGCGGACCGCTATATCAACATGCTAATTTGAATCTGTGGCAAGTCCTCAGTCACTTCGTATTATAGAGAATGCCATTTCACAAACATCTCTACCACCAACTAAAATTTCCAAAGTCGTATATTTTGATGAATTTTTAATTTCAGTTTATTAGAAATCAGGAAATAATTAATTTGAAATAAAATGTAAAAGGCGTAGGACAATGGCTTGGCCGGGATTCAAACCCGGAACCTCTAGGCTGACACTTTGACTTTACCTTTACCTTTACCTTTACCTTTACCTTTACCTTTACCTTTACCTTTACCTTTACCTTTACCTTTACCTTTACCTTTACCTTTACCTTTACCTTTACCTTTATCTTTACCTTTACCTTTACCTTTACCTTTACCTTTACCTTTACCTTTACCTTTACCTTTACCTTTACCTTTACCTTTACCTTTACCTTTACCTTTACCTTTACCTTTACCTTTACCTTTACCTTTACCTTTACCTTTACCTTTACCTTTACCTTTACCTTTACCTTTACCTTTACCTTTACCTTTACCTTTACCTTTATCTTTACCTTTACCTTTACCTTTACCTTTACCTTTACCTTTACCTTTACCTTTACCTTTACCTTTACCTTTACCTTTACCTTTACCTTTACCTTTACCTTTACCTTTACCTTTACCTTTACCTTTACCTTTACCTTTACCTTTACCTTTACCTTTACCTTTACCTTTACCTTTACCTTTACCTTTACCTTTACCTTTACCTTTACCTTTACCTTTACCTTTACCTTTACCTTTACCTTTACCTTTACCTTTACCTTTACCTTTACCTTTACCTTTACCTTTACCTTTACCTTTACCTTTACCTTTACCTTTACCTTTACCTTTACCTTTACCTTTACCTTTACCTTTACCTTTACCTTTACCTTTACCTTTACCTTTACCTTTACCTTTACCTTTACCTTTACCTTTACCTTTACCTTTACCTTTACCTTTACCTTTACCTTTACCTTTACCTTTACCTTTACCTTTACCTTTACCTTTACCTTTACCTTTACCTTTACCTTTACCTTTACCTTTACCTTTACCTTTACCTTTACCTTTACCTTTACCTTTACCTTTACCTTTACCTTTACCCTTTACCTTTACCTGCTATTACCTTTATTGCTATTATCAAATATAGAGAAATTTTTTACCTGAGCAAGGTATGTGGTTTTTTCTCAGTGTACATGAAGCTTATCTTTATGGACACCACAGCTGGAGAAAGCCGCTCTTAAAAAAAATTTTAAAGGATCGCTTAGCTTTTGCAAATCCCAGTGTTAATCCAGATGACCAATTTTGGAAAAATGTTTTCTGTACTGACGAAACTAAATTAAATAGGGTTGGATCAGATGGAAAAACATTTGTTCGGCGCCTCAAATCCCAAGATTTAAATCTGAAGTATACAAACAAATCATTAAAGCATGAAGGAGGCAAACTAATGGCTTAGGTAGCTTTTTCCTGGCACAGCGTTGCGCCAATTTTTCATATACCAGGAATTATGGATAAAAATATGTATTTAGACATACTAAAGAACCAGATCGCATCCTATGTATTTGAGAACATGCCTATTAGGTGGACTTTTATGCACTATTATGACCCAAAACACTCAGCAAAGATTGTGAAGGATTGGCTTAAGAAGGAAGAAACAAATATTTTGGATTTGCCGGCTCAAAGTCCAGACCTCAATCCAATAGATAATTTCTGGAAGGATGTGAAGGTCAATATAAGCAAAGAATATTTAAGAAATTGATGAGTTGTTGAGTGGAATTGAGAAGGTACTCGGTACTCTATTTCAAAGGATACACAGTATCAAGTACTCACAGTGAGCTTCAACCATGTTTAGGTTTGACAAAAATGACGTCAAAAATGGGCTTTACAGATAAATTAGTATACGATTGCAAGTTACAAAACTTTTTGAAATGTAATCGTAGCTGCTTCTGTTCCCGAGAAATCGTAAAATTAGTTTTTGAAGTTTGTACCGGTTTTATATCGTATCATATCATAGGTGGCTTGTTGCTTTTTGCTTATATGTGTCTTTTTATTTTATGTGTCTTATATGAAGTATATTTAATTTTCCATAAACAATTAAATTATATGAATATTTTTACATTTAACAGTAGCCAGTCACCGGTTGCATTTCGCTCACTGCGAATCCACAAAATCATTTAGTTTTAAAATACTCCCACTTAGGTTTATCGTATAACAAGCGGTATTCTTCTTCTTGTTGGGGCATTTATTTTAGTAATATCTATATTGACAACTATCAAAATAAAAGTTGTCATTGCTGATCTAAAACTTTCTTATAACGCATTGTGAAAATGGACCATAAGTGCGACCATGAAGAGAACAGGATGAAAGTTTGCGCAGCGTGTGGTAAAAAAATTGTTTGTGGTAAGAGAAAATCTGAATCTTTCCTCATGTCTGTGAAACTTCAGAATCTTATAAAACAGTTTGTGAATAGCAATTTTTATGTTTCCGATCATAGATTTTCGATCGAGAAAAAAAAAACTTTAAACGACCTTTACAACAAATGCCAAATTATGATGATTTGCAGTTAAAAAAAGAAACCAGAGTCAAAAGTGGCTACTGTAATTGTTACGTATGTTTGACTGGAAGGTATTTGGGCCACACAAAAATTAATAAAGGAAGAGGTCACATTCGAGAGACGAGTAATGTAATAACTACAATGAATGGCCTTTACGGTGCTTCAAACATTTTTAAGCTAAAAAAAAAATACTCCACCGTCGGAAATTATGAAGCGTAAAAAATGTGTTAAGATTTGCTCTATTTGTTTACAAAAAATTGGCGAAGGTAAAAGGCATTCTTGTGTCACTAAAAACAGTAAAGGTTACAAAAATCTAAAACAAAAGGTGGAACAACTTCCTCAAAAGCAGCAGGAGCAAATTGTAACTTCCGTCTTAAAACGAAAAATAGGTGCACAGAGTGACATCAACGGTAAGTCTCGTAATAATATTGAACTTAAGTTATCTACCGAAGGATCTCAATCAACCGTTGTTGTAAATCCAACAAGGAAAGCACGTGTAGTATTTTCCGTTGTTAATTTAGATAACTTTCAAGTCAATATGGGTGCATCATCGAATCAGATGAAAAAGATGACAAATTTCTTGAGAGCTAGCGCTGGTAAACAGTCTGTGCCTTCATTTTATAACACAAAACATGTTGCCGAAAAATCAAGAAAGTTAGATCATGTTTATAAACATGGTATATTTGATTTCGATGTGATCGTGCAAAAAAGTAAAATGATTAAAGAAAAACGACCCGTTGTTTGGGCAGATGCTGAGGAATTATTAAATACTGTTCTAAAAAACAGTTATGAAACTGGTAACATTCTTATCAATGTTATGGCTGACGGCGGGCAAGGTTTCTTCAAGGTTTGCATGACAATACTTCCAGAAAAGTATTCACCGGAATTGGACTGTAGTATTGATGATTCAGATCTAGAAACCGACTTGAATCCACCGATAAAAAAAAGTCTTTACTCTGAAGGTGGAAGCACTGGTAAAAAAGGTAAGTTGACTAGTGTACACAAATTGATCATGATGTGCATAATACCTGAAGTAAAGGAAACTTACGACAATATTGCCTTTTTATTCAAATTAACGAACATCAACAATATTCCATTCAAGTTCGTTTCAGACTTTAAAGTTATCCTTATTGTTAATGGTCAGCAAACTGCAACATCGATGTATCCAAGTCCCTATTGCTTTGTGACATTAAAAGAATTAAGGGATTGCGAAGAAGGATATGCCCATCAAGATGAAGAAATCGATGTTAACAGCAATGCTCAATTCAGTTGCTTGGAGTCTTGCAAAAATGAATGCATGAGTCTAAAATCCTATGGAGATTTAAGAAAGGATTACGATACCTTCTGTTCTTTTGGTAAAAAAAAAGCATGCCATGCAATGTCACAGCACAATAAATCCGCCCCTTTTTGATGAAGCTGATGACGCGTATGTAATTCAGAAATGCATAATTCCTGAATTACATATATTACAAGGATTTGTCAATCATATTTTTTGGGATGGTTTAGTCCCTCTTCTTGGACGGGAGAGAGCTTTATTGTGGCCAAAGAAACTAAAACTTATTCCAAAAAAATTATCAAAGGGAAGTTTTTGAGGGAAATGCTTGTCGAAAACTTTTAAAAGAAGCCTATAAACTTTTGGATTCTGAAATTTCTGCACACGTCGAACCTCTTCGACTGGTTCCTTTTATCTCTGCACTTAAAGATATGAATAAAGTGGTGCAAGATTGCTTCTCTACAAAAAAAATTGGACCTGAATTTGACAAACATGTGCACGAGCTAAACAAATCTTTTAAAGGTACAGGGCTTTCAGAAACCTTAAAAATGCATGTGGTTTTAGAGCATTTAAAACATTGTCTACACTTTCTAGATAATAGATATAAGCCCAATTATGGTCAGAGCAGGCTGGTGAATCGATTCACAGAGACTTTCTTTAATTCTGGGAACGCTACAAAGTGAATTTACTTGCTGATCCTAGCTATTCAACGCAATTAAAAAGGGCTGTTGTTGAATTTTCTTCACGGCATATTTGATTAAAATAAAAAAATACACACAGAAAAATATTGCATAGTAAAATCATTATGATGCATAGTTGATTTCATTTTACATGATTTCATATTTCATGGTGTCAGCAACATGAAAATCATTATGATTTCATGTAGAATCATTATGAAATCCAGTAAAATCATTACTGCATATGTAAAAAGTTAGTTAACATGATTTCATGTAGAATCATTATGAAATCTAGTAAATATTGCATCATGTTAAAAAAACTTGGTGGCGTGCTGAAAAAGTTCCGTTATTTCTTGCGAATTTTCTGCAAATTTTAAGTAACATCGCGAAGAGTGGAGTGGTTTAACAATTCAAATATTTTTAAATGGCTGAAAAAATTAATTCGGGTGAAATATTAGTGGAATTAGATGAAGAAGGAAATGTAATATTCTATGAGAATATTGATAATGAATTCCTTGATGAAAAGAATGGTGAAGCTAAGCTGGACGAACTGTTAAAAAAATTTAATTTGTCGGAAGTGAAGCAGTACTTGAAAGGTAAGTACCCCCTAAATATAAATAGCTTATTACAACTACCACTTGAAATTATGTACTGCGAATGAGTTTCAAAATGCATTTTTACAATGCATCAGTGCGTTTAATTTTGAATTGGTTCGAAAATTATTAACCAAAACTGCGCAACTATACTATTTTTAAAAATATCAACAGCGTTGCGCAGTTTTCGTATTTAGACTTAGCACCAATCAAAATAAAACACACTGATGTATTGTTAAAATGCATTCTGGAACTCAGCCTACTTGTCTTTATGTACATATTTCAAGAAATAAATGAATTATTATTGAAATACTGTAATTTAGGCAGTGAAAATTGAATTTTTAACGTCTTTTTCCTCGTTCGTTTTGTCGCTCGTGCCGCTTTTGGTCTTGTTTTCGTCGGTTTTCTAAGTCAGTTTTTGTTATTGTTGTTTTTTGAACGTGTCGCATTTAGTCTTAAATAATTTTTGCTGCAGTCGTTATACACTGGCATGTTTTCACGTAGAAACAAAGTAAAATTACATTTTCAGTACATAATTTAGAACAATTCAATAATACTTTATTTATTGCTTCAAATATGTACATAATTGTCTCATTTAAACAATGAAAATGTAGCTTTAAATTTGTTTCTATGTGAAAACATGCAAATGTTTCAATTTTCTTTTGCAACAATAAAAAAATGCTTCTTTTCAAGGTTTTTTCCCTCGTTCGTTTTGTCGCTTGCGTCGGTTTTGGTATTGTTTTCGTCGGTTTTTTAAGTCAGCGTTTGTTCTTGTCGTTTTTTAACGTGTCGTATTTAGTCTAAAATAATTCTTGCTGCAGTCGGTGGTGCATAGGAAAAATCTGCGAAAAGTGAATAAAAAATAAATTAAAAAATTATATATTCATTGCTCTAATTATTTGAATAATGCTTTATTTTTTGCTTCAAATGTGTACATGATTATCTTATTTAGGCAATGAATATGTAATTTCTTAATTTATTGTGAAGACATGAAAGTGTTTGTGATCGTTTTAGCAACAACAAAACTGTTGCTTTCCGTCGTTAGTTTTCTTGCACGTGTTGTTCTTGTCTTTTTTTTAACGTGTTGCTTGAAGTCAAAATTAATTCTTGCTGCAGTCGTTGGACACTGGCATGTTTTCACGTAGAAACAAAGTAAAATTATATTTTCAGTACCAAATTTTAACAATTCAATAATGCTTTATTTATTGCTTCAAATATGTACATAATTGTCTCATTTAAATAATAATAATTTAACTTTCACTTTGTTTCTACGTGAAAACATGTAAATGTCCATCGACTGCAGCAAGTATTCATTTTGACTTAAAGCACAAAAACGACAAGAACAAAAACCAAAATTAAAAAATGACGATATCTACAGCAAAAGTGGTACGCATAACATCACATTTTTCTACAATTTTAGAAGCTTCAATTGATTACGAAAGTTTGAGGTACCTTTCTAAGGAAGATATACAGGAAGCTATACCACCCATTGGACTTCGTGCACGTTTTCGAGAAAAATTGTTTAGTTGGAGAAAAATTGAGGTATGTACCTGTCACATTCTTCAAGCAATGCATTTAATTTTATTTCATTTACAAAAAGATAAATCAGTGAATAACAAAATAAGAATCCATTCAGTGTATTGAAATTTGGTTAAGAAAAATAAATTTTTATTCACATTCAATTTTTAAAATTTATCAATTATTCATTTAAATTTTGCATTTTCGTTATTCAGAATAATTAATCAAATTTTTTTATTTATATGAATGCTATTCACAAAGAAAGCAATTAACGAAGTATTTCAGAATTTTCAATTATTCTTTTTTATTCATTATTCATTCGTTATCCATTATTAACTTTTTATTAATTATTCATTTTTTATTAATTATTGATTTCTTATTCATTTACACCTAAGCCATGAATAAAAAGTGAATAACGAATTTCAATTTATACACATTTAATTACAATTTGACAATGTTAATTAATAAATGTTAACTACGTTAATTAATTACAATGTTATTTAAAAACAACTTTTCAAAAAAATTTACTTTTGTACAATGTTGCAGTTCGGAATCGATGATGAAACTTTGCCTGTTTCAGTCGCCAATAAAGTAATTTCTTGGTTGCAAAGCCAATCTAGTTTGACCTCGATATCAGCCCCATCGTCGCCAACTCTTTCTTTTTCAACAGCAGGTTCTCGTGGAGGATCTCAGCTTTCTAAGGTAAAGTGGAATTAATGATCTAGCTCTGCATATTATATATTTTATTTTTCAATTCTTATTAGAAGCTGAATGTTATTTTACAAGAAAGCAGCAAGGGAAAAGCCATAATTGATTTTTATGAGAATAACGGGCACCTTATCGATTCATTTCGATCCGATTTAATAAGTATCATTTTGGAAGATATTTTTTCGCACGGAGCAATACTGTCGCCAAAAGACTTCCCATTTTTATTAGCAGAAATTATTGCGCAATTTCCGAACGAAATAAAAGTAAATATCTCCTTTTTACCCCACTTTTTCCCTCCACTTCGCCAAAATTTAGATTTGTTTATTTTCAGGAATATTATTTCACTCCACGTGGTGTTAAGAAAAACCCTGGTGGTAAGCTTTGGGACAGGTATATCAACCAGAAAGCAAAACGTAAACGAGAAACGATTAAAGGCAACTGTAAGCTATCTGATCCGATTGCTGAGCATGAGATGTTTAAAAACGACGAAACAATTTTGATTGCCTTGAAAGCTTCTCTCTCCAGGGATTTTTCGAATTGGGATGAAGTAAAAGAAAAGTGGCAACGCACTTTTTTATTAAGGCAGAAGGAAATAAAAACCTTCAGAACAAACTACGAGTTCCTGGCCAGTTGGCCACTTTATTCGAATTCAAGAGCACACGAACTTGTAAGTTAACTGGTTTTTTTAATGTACCGAAATTAATTTTATGTTTTTCACAGATTAACATAGATTTTGAATTACTTTATCCCAACAAAAGTCATTTGCTTCTTAGTAAGTGGGATGATTTCAAACAAAAAATTGGAATTTATTACGCACTACATACATATAAACGATAAAAAATCGAAGGAAATATTTGCACATTCAAAGGAATTCACAGACACAAGTACGATTTTCAATTAAAATTATTTTTACTTTGTAATGATTTTGAAGTCGGTTTTTTTTTGTAAAAAAGTTTTTAAAAGGCGATTCAAATTTTAGTGCTTTTTCCATTTGCACTCGTTAGACTTTTAAAATCGACTTCAAAATTCTAAACGTTTGGTTTAAATTGAAATTAAACATTTCTTATTTGTTAAAGTAAACCATATAGACTTTATTCATAATCTGTAGAGCCACTCCGATACTAACTCAACATTTTACTTTCTTCGCCAGGTTCTTTAGATTACATACATACGATTCTTTTGAATGCAGTCATCTTACCGACGGCACGGTTTTCGGATAAATCATCTAAGATTTCAAATAAAATCTCTATTCCAGATGCAAACGAAAGCTTCATCGTTTATCTGGCAATAATAAGCGATTATGAAAAAGCAATATCGGAGCTTAGAGGGAAATATTATAGCAAAGGTTTGACAGTGCAACCATTTATAATAGTTGTAGGCTTAAGTATCTATAACCTAAAAGAATTCTATGTTTATTTCGATAAGAGACTTTTAAAATTTGACTCCTTCTTAACAAGTCTTGATGTTTGCTTTAAAATATTCCAAGTATTGTCCTTGGAATATCCAAAAGGCTGTCGCGGTCCTTGGCTCTTAATACAAGAATATTTCTATGAAATCACCCTTGCTGCCGAAAGTAAATTACCAAGTATTTGTACTTTGATAAATTTTTTGAAAACTTGATCAACTCCTTCTGAATAATTTTCCCTGAAAGTCGAAAAAAGGAGTTTCCGTTTTTAAGATAAAGCTCAAAAAATTATTCAAAACAGGCCTGAAAAAAACTAAATAAAACAGGGACCGCAAATAACTGTTGTTTCCAAAAATTAAAACCAAAAAAAATCAACATGTTCCAAACGGAGAATATTTTGGATTACTAGGATAAGCTGCTTAATGCATGTTCTTTTTTTTATTATCGCTTATAACAGTTACGGTCCCTGAAATAAAATGCTATCTTGCTTTATGTGCAGCCAAAAAATGCCAGATTTGGGCAGTTTAATACATCATTTTCAAATTGTTCACTTTCTGAATTCATCTAGTACAATACAATGCAAAGAGGAAAATTGTACTCAAAAATTTTCAAGTTTAAAATCTTTTAAGGCTCATATTAAACGGAAGCATCTTAACTGTGCGAATTCAACTTCAAATGAAATAATAACACAACCCTTCATAGCATTGCGCCATGCTAACATTAATAATGAAATAAATGAAACTATTCCAACAACTTGTACGAATGTCAATGAAACTGAATTAAATATAAGAATTGCTAAATTAAAAGAGCAAGCATTTAATTTTTCTTTATATTTGTTCTCAGAAGCAATGATGCCACGGAATGAAGTTCAGGTTATACAAAGTTTAATGTTAAATATTTTTTTCCAGTCTTGAAGAATGTATTCGAACAGCTACAAACAGCCAAAATATGAGTCCATCATTGAATAATATACTAGAATTTTGTGAAAACCCGTTCAAAGAAATTTCTACAGAACACAAGTTTTTTAAAACGTTAATAGAAAAAGATCTTCTTGAACGGCCTGTATGTTACACTTTTGCCAATCAAATAACTGAACGTGTTAGGCATGGAAATCCTGGTTTTTATAGTAAAAAATTTAGTTGTTATTACATGCCAATTAAATTCCAATTAAAAAAACTTTTTGAAATACCAGGAGTTCTAGATCTAATTTTAAAAAATATGGATGAATTGCAATCACGAAACACACTAAACAACTTTATTAATGGCGATATTTTCAAGTCACAGAAAGTTTTTTTTACTAAAAAGCTGATAATACCATTGTTTATTTATTTTGATGATTTTGGAATAAATAATCCCTTAGGTTCTCATTCAAAATCAATTTCAGCAGGATATTATAGTCTTCCTTCTTTGCCTCAAGAAATATTATCAAAGCTAGATTTTGTTTTTCATTTAGGATATATAAATAGTAGCGATATAAAAAGTTTTGGAAACGCATCTGCATTTTATCATTTGTTACAAGAATTGAAATCCTTAGAGGATGAAGGATTAGAAATTAACACACCTGACAAGTCCCTACGACTATATTTTACGATTGGAGCATTTCTAGGTGACAACTTAGGTTTAAATTCGTTTCTGGGATTTATTCAATCCTTCAATTCGAAAAGATTTTGTAGAATTTGCCGTCGTGAGCGTTGTGAAATGCAGAAAGATAAAGCTGAAATCAATATTGCTTTAAGAAATGAAGAAAATTATGCTGCTGACCTTTCTATGGAAGATTTCAAAGAAACCGGTGTCAAAGAAAACTGTGTTTTCAACACACTCCAAGGTTTTCATGTTACGCAAAATATATCGCTAGATCTAATGCATGACTTTTTTGAAGGGGTTTGCATTTATGACATATGCAATACGTTAATGTCTCTTATTAACCAAGATATATTTTCTTTACAAACATTTAATAGTCGCAGAAGATTGTTTCCATATGGCGAAAACGAAGTAGGTAATATTGGGCCTGATATATCAAAAGAAAGACTTCCGAAATTTAATCTTAAAATGACTGCTCGGAAGCTCTGGACTTTAACAGATTTTATTCTCCTTATTATTGGTGACTTAGTTCCAAAATCGAATCAGCACTGGAAATTATTAATTTTCCTTGTAAAAATATTAGACAATCTTTTAAAAAATGAATATACTGACAATGGCTTGGAAATATTAAAGTTATTAATTAGCGAACATAATGAACTTTATATACAGCTATATGGGTCGCTAAAACCTAAAGCCCATTTTTTAGTACACTATCCAAATTTTATAAAAAAATGTGGTCCACCTAAATACCTATGGAGTTTAAGATTTGAAGCAAAGCATAAGGACACAAAGAAATATTGTAGTAATATTAACTCCAGAGTAAATGTGCCATTAACGCTATGTACTAAAGCAGGTCTAAGTTTTGCAAAATTTTTAGTAGATCATGAAAATGGATTTTCTGATTATCTTGACATAAATACTAAAGATATCATTAAACTAAATAATGACTTTAATAATATTTGTGTTCACGTAAATGAAAATTATGATAACATTGTATTTTGTGAAAAAATAATTTTTTGTGGAAAAACTTATAATAAAAATTCGTACTTAACGATAGATGATAATAAATGTACACAACTATATAAAATTGCTTATTTTGCTAAAACTTCCACTAAAATGCATGTTTTATGTTATGAAGTTGAACTTATTAATTTTGATAATCATTTTCAATCACATGAAGTGGGCAAATTAAAAGAACAAATGTTTTTAAAAGAACTGAATGAATTTACAAGTCCACCCTTACATCTTTTTCCAAGCAACAATGGAAAAATATATTTAAGAAACAAAGTTTTGTAACCACAACCCTGCTTTTTTTATATAAATAATTATTTAATTATTTTATTATATTATTTTTATATAATTAAAAATATTTTAATAAAAAAGAAGTAAATAAAATCAACTTTAAGTTTTCTTATTTCAAAATGAGGAGCCTAGGATTCAGCTGGATTTCATAATGATTCAACACGACCATCATAATGATTTTACATGATTTCATAATGATTCAACATGATCATCATAATGATTTTACATGATTTCACAGTGATTCAACATGACCATCATAATGATTTTACATGATTTCATAACGAATCAACATGACCATCATAATGATTTTACATGATTTCATAATGATTCAACATGATCATCATAATGATTTTACATGATTTCATAATGATTCAACATGACCATCATAATCATTTTACATGATTTCATAATGATTCAACATGACCATCATAATGATTTTACATGATTCTATAATGATTCAACATGACCATCATAATGATTTAACATGATTTCATAATGATTCAACATGAAAATTGTTTGCAATTTTTACATGAAAATCATAATGATTTTACTATATATCTCTATGAAGCAAAATCATAGCTGAATCATGTAAAATCATTATTGTTCTAGTTGATTTTACAATGTTTTTTTTCTGTGTGTAATGATAATAATAAAAAAATGGAAAACAAAAATATAAAAAAAACCAAAAAAATATATAAAAACACAAAAACAAAATATATAAAAAACAAAAAGAAAAATATATAAAAAAAATAAAAAAAAATTAAAAAAAAATAAACTGAAAATAAAAAATAAACTGAACATAAAAAAACACCAAAAAAAAAAGGAACCATAATACCACCACGTCCACGTCGTTGGTTCCGGGGAAAGCTGAGAGTGGTTTACCCCTGTACAAAATTTAGATCCGAAGATACATACGTGCGTTATTAAAAGCCATAAAAAATAAAAAAATCATTTCTTGATTCCTCGGAAACAGGAGCAGATACAAATTCATTTCAAACAGTTTTGTTATTTCCAATAAAAAGTTTTGTTATCTCCTTAAAAATAAATAGATAGATACGTATAGAAAGATATGACACATAAGAAACATAAAATAAAAAGACACATAAGCAAAAAGCAACAAGCCACCTATGATATGATACAATTTAAAACCGGTACAAACTTCAAAAACTAATTTTACGAATTCTCGGAAACAGAAGCAGCTACGATTTCATTTCTAACAGTTTTGTAACCTGCAATCGTATACTAATTTATCTGTAAAGCCCGTTTTTGACGTCATTTTTGTCAAACCTAAACATGGTTGAAGCTCACTGTGTACTAGTAATAACAATTTGTAAGCACGTTCTTAAATAAAAAACTCACAATTTTTTTCCTCTTTTTTTATTCAGAATCCAAAATGTGCTATTTATACGTCCACCAAAGTAAAGGAGCAATTTCAAATTTTTGGATTAATTGACTAACGTTTTTTTAGTATTCACAAAACAACAACTGATTTTAAGTTTTTAATGTTTAAATAATGAACAAAAAGTTTATGTATATTTTTAAAGCATTCATATAAAAAAAAATCACTTTTGTGACTTACTTTCTTTATCATAATTAAATCCTGTAGCACCTAAGGAAAATGTTCCTTTTGGCTGGTAGGATTTTCTTTCTCTAAAAGTAGGTACACATTTAAGAATAAGTCATTTTTTTAAACTTTTATTTCTAACACTACAACGCAAAACAAATATTGTTTAAGACATTTGGAGCAAAACTTTTTGGGCTATAGACAATTGACCTTCCCGTGTCTATCTGTATTTGATTCATGCTTGTATTAATGTTTATCTGGATTTTTTCTCAAAACTTTTTTAAGTCGATGGTTAAATTTCTCAAAAACCATTGAACTTATTTTGCCTACACTTTCCATACTTCTTTTAAAAACTTTAATAACGAAAAAAACTTTAAAAACTTTAAGAAGTTTTTTTAAATAATAACTAATTTTTTAATTCCGCAAAATATTTTCGGCAAAACTCAGAGTTTTTTGATTGCACCTTTACCAAAAAATTAAAAAAATAATATTTTGTGAACATCCAACTTTCAAAAGCAATATATACTTATGTACTTCAGAAATATTTTTGGGTTTTTAATTTCAAAATTTAGCAATCTTGCCACTGCCACTGACTAAATTAATATTTTTTTATGAAAATTTATCAAAATATTCTTAGAATAATGCTTTATTATGCCCAAAAATTATAAAAATGTTAATAAATTTGGTACTTACTCTAAAAACAAAAAAATCACAAAAATATGTTTTTTTATCTTAGACGCTTTTCCTCCCTTAACGGGCGACATGACATTGCCCATTTTTGGAAATCGACCAAAATTTTATAATTTTGTATTTAAGTAAATATGCTTGAGATTCTAAGAAAAAAATGGAAAATTTATCATGGAAAAATTCCTACGGTTTCAAAAGTTACAGCCGGACTAGTGAGAGCGCATTTTCATTTTTCCTTGCATGTTTCTTTGTTCACAAACTTTGAACGCGTTTTTCTCGAAACCATATTTGTCGCACGGGTTGCGGCACTAGCGGGTTCATTTTTTGACGAATTTTTTTTTTTTATTTTTTTAAACTTGATTCGCTATCGTATGACACGAGCTTTTTTTATATTTTTTTCGATTTTTTATGAGTTTTTAAAGTCAATATTTTTTTCAAAAAAACACACTTTTAAATTTGGAACATCACCAAAAATTTAAAAAACTATGAAAAAACGCTCCCGTCATACGATAGCCAATTTTGTTCAGATTTGAAAAAGTCATTTTTTTCCAGATAGGACAATTTTTGCGACTCTGAGCGTTGCAACCACGAGGCCCCTTTTTTTCTCTGCCGCTAGTTTGGAGCTCTATAAAATATATTTTTTTGGATTTTTTTTTTCTTTTAATATGTTCAATTCTCTACAATAATAAAAATGTAATAATTTTGCAAAAATGTTTCTTTTTGACTGAGTTATGAATTTTTAAAAAAAGGTCTGTTTTCTCTGCTGCGAATATTATGTTCCTCCTTAAGGAATAATTTTGGTTTTTTTAATTTTCAAATGAAGTTATCATGAGTTATCCTGACTACCGTATGGAAACGTATGTTTAAGGTGACTAATTTTTCACCACTACAACTGGCTGAATTGTCAATATTTTTTATGACGGCTTTTGCTACTGGGATGCATATAATCTCAGTGTTCTTAGCATGTTATATCAGAGATTTATGTCGAATAAGGTTTAAATTAAATAATTCTTTTAAAAAATACAACAATTTGTAACTCAATATCTACATAAAATTAGTATAAAAAAACTTCAATTTGTCACATAAAATGGATTTAAGACTCTTAAGAATCCTCATGGATGCTTCTAGAAATAATTAATTTGTATAGATTTTCCAAGACCATTGAATTTAAAATTTCTGGCAAAGACATTTTCATATTTCTTAAAACGAACCCAGTTCCGTGTTCAGAGAAAATTCCGCAATTACCATGCTGGTCAGGTGTTGCTGGTGAGCAGTGAGAAACGTTATGTTTATAACTTCTTAACATGTGTTTTTCCAAATAATTTGAATGGAAAGATTTTAATAATTATTGTTATTATAGGTTTCATTATCAACGCTATCATCAGCATGTGTTGACCATCCATCAATCGGCAACATATGGAATGCACATGCATGAATAGAATTTCGGAAAACCCGGTAAGAATGCCGCCACACTGCATACAGCGAGCCATTAACAAAAACATGTGAATTTTAACACCTGAATCAATGATGTATGCACATGTGCAGACAAGATGGAAGAACTAAGAAACAAGTTGTGAAAAAAATTGGAAAATATTTTACTGTCAAATATTTAGACAAATTGAAGATAGAAAGGCTAGGTATGAGAAATTAGCATTTCTTGCCAAGGAAGTAAGCAGCAGCAGCAGCGGCAGCATAGCAACAGGTAAGCGACGTAATGCAGCATGAAATCGCAAACAACATTAGCACCTTAACACCGCTCAATGGTGTGTTCTAGTCGAGCTGCAACAAAGATGTTTTGCCAGCTGAAGTCTTTTAAGCTGCCGCACAACGACTATGCAAAGAATTACCATAAAAGTGCGAAAATCCTGCCGATTACCTGTTGTTAAGTTGCGGCGTTGTTGCTGACAACAGGATGCAATAAAATATTGGAAACATGTTCTTTTTTTCTGCTCTTAGGTTTTTCTATGTTGCTGCACGTGCAGAACGAAATCAATTAAAATTTTTATTTACTCTGCAGTAACCATATGTTGTAGGCACATTTGCAGCATGTTGTGGACGGACAGGGTAAGAGCAACAATTTTTGTTGCTGTCAACAAACAATAAATGCTGGCATAAAATTTCAAATATACCAAATAGTCACGTCTGCTGCTTTGATCAAGTAGAGAAAAAGGTTTAAGAATTCAAACCTTGTTGCTGACAAGAACAAACAACAAATAGCAACAGCAACAGCAACAGCAACAACAATGCACAGAAATAACTAACAACAACAATAATAAAAATAATCAATTCCATAACAAAATGTTTGCTCGGCATGTAAATCGACAGGCAGCAGCAGTAACAGCAACATTAGGGCGAGTGTTGGAGCCACCAGGTGTTTTGTTGTTGTTGTTTCTGATGTTGTGCTCCAAACACGGCCAATTCTGGCGCAGCGCGCAGCAGGCAAAAGTGTGTTTGTCCGTGTGGGTGCAACAACTCTCTGACATGCTGTTCATGTCACACGCTGTTGCTGATTGTTGTTCTTTTTTTTTTTTTTTTTGGTGTTGCTCGTGTTGTTCTTGTTGGTGTTTTTGATGTTATTGTTGTTCTTGCCAACATTTTTCATTCCATTGAAACGCAGTCAAGCTCAAGAACACACCTTAAACTTTTCAAGAAACTGCTGTTAAAAAGCCAGTCAGTCAACTGACAAGTTCTGAAAAAAAAATATTTAACCAGATGCACCGATATATGACATTAACACACTCACACACACGCACTGGTTGGCCTTCAGAGCAGTGCAGAGTTTGATGCGTCAGCAACAAACTGTCATAAATAGTTTTTATTTTTATTCATATGAATTTTAATTATTTTTTTAAGCACGCTTTAGACTTGAAAATAAATAAGTTTTTTGTAAATATTTTGCTTAAATAAAATTTAAAGCTTTTGCACGATTTTTCGAAAGTTGAAAACAGCACGTTGTGAAACAAAAAAAAAAATGTTCTTTAATTTTGAACCCCGGAAAATATATATTAACCCTTTCATAGAACTTTTGGACATTAAAACTCCGTGTTAAACTAATCGTCTTTTCTTAACTAGGACGTACTAGCCGGGATGTGTGTTTGCAAAAAATAGTCCAATAGTTACAGAGGCAAACCATTCAGTACCTGGCAGCATAGAGGTCTTCTTGGCGAACTGTTTCCTGCCGAAAGAGTAGGATGGGCTGTATTTTTATTCAGTTCAACAAATCACCTGGACTCGATGGAATCTACAGCGAGGCATTGGCTCCTGCGACCTTCCACTCCTTCGGATGTTTAAGACTAGCCTAAATCCGGATTAAAATTAAAATAGTAAGTTATATCTTCGACTTGGCCGAAGTTAAAATACCCCACGGCTGATTCTTAAGGGTAAAAGAATCTTAAATTTGATAGCTTTTTGTATGAGATTTTAAAAGATTTTGTTATTTTTATGTGTCTAAAATACATAAACAACAAATTGTCTTCCTGCAGCTTAAAAATAAGCCTTTTTATAAAGTTTTAAATTTTGGGGTTCTATGGGAGGTGGGCGAGTAAGTATGTGTATGACGCCCATTTTCCCAACACACCTCAGTTTCGATATAGAATACACAAATACCGAGTTTCAGTTTTGTAACTTTAATATTAGCCTCTTTATGGAGTTTTCAATTTTGGGGGTGTATAGTAGGTGGGCGTGTAAGTGGGTGAATGACGCTCATTTTTCAGACACACCTCAGTTTTGATATAGAATACTCAAATACCGAGTTTCAGTTTTGCAACTTTAATATAAGCCTCTTTATAGAGATTTCAATTTTGGGGTTGTATTGGAGGTGGGCGTGTTAGTGGGTGGATGAAAGCATTTCTATGAATGGGTTAAATTTTCTTATCAGACAGGTAAATCCACAGGTTTTTCGGAAAGGCTTTTGAGTAAAAACAAACAGCGTATATATGACAATACATCATATGAAGTCATCATAATTATCATAAAAATAAAAAACAACCAATAATCATAATAATCTAAGAAGAGATGCTAATAAATCAAGTAAAATTTTTTTCTGACCAATCAAAATAAATATTCCAGTCAAAATCTACTTAAATCAAGTGGATATTTTCTGAGTTATTTAAAAATTTCAAATTATGTGTATCGCATGTCAACGCATTATCAACGAAGTTAGTTAATTTAAATTTTTGTGTTCTTACTATTTGGCCGGTTGGGCATTGGCTCTTGAGCTTGAGCTAGCCAATGCAGCCTTGAATAATTTTTTAATGTCTCGAAATGGAGACGCGTCAGCTTTTATAAAATGAATAGTTCATGTGATTTGTGAAAGTGGCTACTGTACCAAAATTCCGGCTAAAACTGGTAGTAGCTTGCTACGAGGTCTGACCAAGGACTTTAAAACTGGTACCATGGGTAGTCAGCGGCCCCTGGCTTTCGAGAGGCTGACTTACTGGGCTGGCCCTTCGGGGAGCTTCGTGGTGGTTGTGGTTTACTACCCATTTCGCGGGAAGAGCTACCTAGCTCGGTGTGTGAGTTGCATTCTCAACTCGGGCGCCGTACTCCGCAGTACGGAAGAGGTGTTAGATAGGCCTCCACCCAAACCAAGGGTTGCGATATGTCATCATAACATTAAGCTAATTTGGTACCTTTGAACCCTCGAAGGGGCATTGGCCGATGCAATGTTTCGGTCCCATGCTATGGAGCAACGTAGACTTAAGCCTACACGGCAGGTGTCTACGTAAAACACTTTGGATTCAAGTACCAAAATTCCAGTCCAGAGCAGTGTTGGGTTTTTCAGTACAATTGTACTTTTTCAGTACAATTTTATAATAAAAAGTACGTAAGTACCACGAATACATTTTTAGTACATTTTCATACACTTGGTCTTCGTCATATCGACTTTCTTAGATTTTTTTTTGTATTTCTTAAGGTTCCAGTGCCTTATTTTTGAATTTGTACAACCATATTTACAACAGTGATAATATTTGATAATTTTGGAGGGGAGTTTTTTTACTCTTATGAAAGTACTTTTTCGGACGTGAGAGTACCTTTTGTTAATCTACACTGAGAAAAAAAACACATACCTTGCTCCGGTAAAAAATTTCTCTATTTTCGATAATAGTAATTTTCTCTTTTTCAAATAAAATTTAGTTTCACATTTTCGAAGAAATATTTCTTTACTTTTAGGAAATGGAAATATTTCAATGTCTCTAATAATGAGAAGTATTTTTCTCGCACAAAAAATTTCTCAACTATAGAGAAAAATATATTGAAAATAGAAAACTTTTCTTATATTTTGATAAAAAATTCAGTATGAGAAGTATTTTCTTCACTAAAAATAAATGTTTTCTCAAAAATAAAAAGTATTTTTCTCTAAAAACGATATATTTTCATATATTTTTCTTTTTCATATAAGCTTTTTATCATTGTTAGAGAATTGTTTGTATCGCAATTAGATAAAAGCATTCTCTGGAGCGAAGTCTATACCATTTTTCTCTAAATATGATGCCATTTTTATCATATTCCGAGAAACATTTTTCTGAGTGTATATATAAAAAGGCGTTAAGAACAATTTTCTTTCGTGTTTCTCAACCGATATTGATAATTGTTTTTTAAATGAATCAGAGTGCAGAGTAGAAGTGCACCAAATATTTTGTATCTGTAATTATAAAAAGGCAAACAAAAAATTGGTCAAATTTCGACCCCAGGCGATACTAGTATTGTTAAATAAGCTTTTGTTTTGTTGCTGAGGCACTAGGGGTGGGACAGTAAAACTTGGAGTTCTTTTGATACCCAGAAACCTTCAATTTTGTGAGGTTCGACAAAAAATTGGTTTTGAAAAAAAAAAAAACAAATTCGGGGTGGCGTGGGGTTAAGTTGTGCCGCATTGGTGTTAAAGGTGGTGGGAAGTGGACAAATTAGCCGAAAACCTTCATAACTAGCCAAGTGTCCCTAGATGGGTGAAATGTTTGACCGACCCCAAGTAATTTTTCAGGAACAAACCTGTCCCAATCTCCTTATTTTTTCTTTTCACATTTTATCGCAACATATCTACCCTTTATTTCCAACCTTTAAAGGGGCACCTACATGCTTTTTTTTAAAAAAACTTTTGTTCTAAAATTGGCTTCCATCGCTCCCAGGGTGCACTCCAATAGGCTGAAATGAGAGACCGACCCAAATTAACTTTTCTTCTCCAAATTTGTACCGAGCATACAGCATACCTATCGTAAATAAGAAATAAAAAATTTTTTAATTATAATTGTAAGACAATTTGAATCAAATAAATTTCTTTTTTTCATGGGATAGATATGTATTTCTTTCGATTTTCGACGACGACTTGATGCAAAAAGATTCTTTCCTAATATTACGCTTCTTTTTGTGGCGTCGTTGGCAACGTGTAGATTACGCAATATTTCTTGCGCTTCTTGGTAATCTTCACGCTCAGTCCAGGTTTCTGGATCGGTAGCAATCAAATCAGTTGAAAATCCGAAGACTGCAAAAATTCTTGCTTTCTCAGAAATGACGTAATGGCTCAAATATTTTTGTAATTCCTGATTCACTTTCTTCGATGCCATTTGAATCTTTTTTACACCTCTTTTAAGCCAAAAATGTTAACTGAACGAGCACGAACTTGATTTCCGTTGCTGCCGATATCCTAGCTATCATCTTCCTCGTCTTCTTCGTTGACATCAACGACATTATCTGACTCTATAACTTCTATCATCTCGTTCTGTTCATCGTCAGACTATTCGTCTTTTTATGCGATCAAAAAATTTTCAAATGGATTTTCAGATCGGATAACAGATCGTTTCAATATTGAGAACAAAATCTTAATTATGCGTGACGTTTACTTTTTTTGATGATTAGTGTATCATAAAGTAATTTTTTTGGGCTAAAAGGAGTTGGGGACTTTCGAAAATCGAAAGGTGGTAAAAAAGTAGAAATCCACTACAAATATCATCTCTGATTTACAACACACTCAAACGATCTGCCACCATGATCAGCTCTACTATTTTATTTTTCTATTACATGATCGTCTCTTTCTAGCACGAAGGCATTAATGTCAAATAAATTGAATTGCTTGAAAACTTAATTTTTGGGCTGGCTCGGGTAACCGCAACTTGATCAAAATTAAAAAAACTGAATGTAGAGTATTATATTTATTTAACTATGTATGTATATTGAACTGTTTGTCCATTTCTATTAATTTTATTTTACTTTAAATAATATATTAAATACATCAAAAAAGTTTCTTTTTCATGGAGAAAAAAAAAAAAATAGTACAATTTGATGTCAAAAAGTACAGTTTTTATTTCGATTTGGTACAATTTCGGAAAAGCCATATCCCATCCCTGGTCCAGAGGCTGTGATGGGCTAAAACTGGTAGTAGCTTTGGTACGAGGTCCGACCAAGGAGTTAAAAACTGGTATCATGATAAGTCAGCGGCCCCTAGCTGTCTGCCAGGCTGACTTGATTGGCTTGCTCTTCGGGAAGCTTCGTGGTGGCTGTGGTTTACTAACCATATCGCAGGCAGAGCAACGTTACTCGGTGTGTGTAGTTGCATTCTTAACTCGGGCGCTCGGTGAGGATTCATCCAAACCAAGGGTTGCGACATGTCATCACATTTGGTACCTTTGAACTCTCAAAGGAGCGCCGGCCGACGCAATGTGTCGGCCCAATGTTAAGAGCACCGTAGAATTGAGCCTTCTCGGCAGGTGTCTACGTTAAACACATTTGGATTTTCTGTACCAAAATTCATGAATGCGATTCATGGAGATTCATTCATAATTATTGTCCCCTTTTTTGTTTCAGTATACAACCAGAGGATGTTCGCAAGTATATAACCTCTTTTGTGCACATTTGTCGTTGATCAATTACTCAAATAGATGACTAAGCAGAGTTTTGCTTCTAGAGGATATGTGGATGAATTGGTTATCGTAATTACTGTGGTGTCATAGATCAACGATATCGGACAGAATCCAAAATGTCCTGCACATAATACATATATGCTGTTAGGACAATGGCTTAACTATAAATATTTTCTAATAAAAAGACTTCCAAAGCACATACAAGACGTAAATGTGATTGATTTTTTAAATGAGGGCAAGTACTTAGAAGTAACTTTAACTTCTAACTTTAACAAGCACGCGGTCTCGGTAGTCGAGTAGTAAGCGTACTTGAGTGTGAATCACAGTGAGTCCATGATCCTACGCAGGGTTAGGACTTAAAAATTTGTTAATTGCAGTAACTTTCATTTAGTAGAATTTTTTATTTGTTCTTTTATTCACAAGCGCGTTCGTATATTTATACTAACTAGTATCGCCTGGGGTCGAAATTCGACCAATTCGACCTATTTATAATTATATGCGAGATGGTTCAAATAAGTTCCAGGCTATAACTGTTAATTGATTGGAGGTATAAAGCTTTATTCTAAAAAAAAAAAATTTTTTTATATTATTTTTTTTTTCAAAAACAGAAAAACAACATTTTCAAAAAATTTAATTTTGTCAAAGAAATCATAGGGGGTAGCCTTGATTTGTTGATGTAAAAAATTTAACAAACTTTCAGAAAAAATTAGAAATATTGACATAAAAACAAAAAAAACAAATTGGCCATTTCAGCCCTTGAAAGGACTTTGACCGAGCATCTTAGGATCGATTGTGTTGTGTGTGTTATTAAATTTTGCACACAATTGACCGAGAACTGGACCCACATGTTTTATGCCGACTCCGAACGGCTCATGTTCTCAAGAAGCTTTATATGGCATTATTTTACTCTCTGAGGTTTGCCATTGTCTGCAAAGAGGTGGTGACCGATCAGAAAAATTTTTTATTGAAAAAAATTTTCGCCACGGCTGGGGATCGAACCCGAGCTCCGAGCATGCTAAGCCACACACTTAACCTGCATGCCACGGTCACCACATGATATTGACATGGAAAGTCAAATTTTTGAATACAAAACACATATTTTTACAAATTTGGCAATTGACGAATGAATAAAACTAAATTTTTTTAAGAAATTGTTACTTTTAAAAAAAATTCAAATTCGATCAACTCAAAAACTCTACTGCAACCAAATTTCGTATTAATTAAAGAGCGGGTTTTTTCTCAAAAATTTAATTTCTCTCTTTTAGAAGGTTGGGAACTCCCTCTATCAGATATATCGTTTATATAAACATTCTGCACATCTGGACAACATAACCTTTCGAATGATATAAGTTTAATTTGTTTTGAGTTTTTATTAATACCAAAAAAGCGTACGACAAACTTTAATGTTCACGTATTAATATATAAGATTACAGAATAAATATACAAACCTTTACATTACTGTTCTAGCAGAAAACACATTTTTTCTTATTCCAACGATTTTATAATATTGCGATGCCCTTTGAATGGTTAGATTTCTGAAGATCTCCAAAATGAGCTTCAGTTTCCAATTCGACCTGTTCATTCAAATCTTCTTTGCTGGAGCCACCTTTTTAAGTTTGCGAACAGATAGTAGTCACTGGGGGCTTAAGCTGGGAAATATGAGGGATGAAGAAACAGATTCGAAGCGTAATTCGTGCAATTAGCCATGAATTCGATCGATTTGTGAGTTGGAACATTGTCTTGCAAAAATATGATTTTTTTATCTTCGATAAGTGGAGCTTACCTGTTGATTGACGATTTCGTTCTTTAATCGTAGAAAAGTTGATTACTTTTCCATTACAAAATGCCACTGAATCCCAAAAAAGAGACGCCAACACCTTTCCGTTCGTTTGTTGAGTCTTCGCTCGCTTTGGTGCACTTCTATTGGGACCTACCCACTCTTTTGCTAATTCCTCCTATTCAGGTGTATAGCGGTGGATCAGTGTTTCATCCATCATCACTATATTCGCAAAAAATCAGTTGAATTGTGTTTAAACATGTCCAAAGATTGTTGGGAGGTGCGAACACTTTCATGTTTTCTATTGATTGTTAACGTACGTGGCACCCATCTTGCAGTCAGCTTTCTCATGCCCAAAATTGCATGTAAGATCGAACTGACATTTATGGTGTGTTCATGTTAAGATTTCCACCCGTCAAAAATGTCATGCATGCAGAGTGTGGTACCGTAACTTGGAAGCCGGTAGAAATAAAAGAAAAATCATCAATTCTAATTTTGTCGCGAATATTTCGTGAATGAATTGAATTGAAAAAACCGCAGTGACACAGTAAGAAATTAAATTTTGCTAATGAGTGCAGTAGATCTACTGCAATTGCAGTAAAGTCCGAACACGTCCTACGATTTTATCTGGTTTTCCTCATTTTTAATCAACTGATTTTCTTTGTTTTTGTTTTTTTTGTTTTGAGGCTTGAACCAAGTATTTCAGGTTTCAAACATATTCAGTCAAGTCTGCCTAGGTTCGTAAATGGGGAGATAGATTCCGAATTTGAATCTGACCCAAGTGTTATGCCTTTAACTCCATCAATTCAAGTTATTAATCAGCAATCAAATTCCACAAACGTCTCTACCACCAACTACAACTTCCAAAGTCGTATATATTGGTGCATTTTTAATTTCAATTGATTAAAAATGAGGAAAGAATTAAAAGAAAGGTAAAAACGTAAGACAAGAATTCGAACCCGAAACCTCTGGGTTGGCAGACAAGCACGCTAGCTACTCGACTATCGAGGCCTAGACTGCTTGAAAGCATGGGCCAGGGAGATTCCAAAAGGAGAACTCATAAAATACATAAAAGAATAAAAAATGTATGTGTTACCATAACATTCTCATAGCCAGACCCTATTCCCAGCGAGAGTCTCTGTCATCACCTAAAACTAGAAATTTGCAACCTAGATCCATCAAACAGGTAGGATTTTTGGACCAGCGTCCACTTATGGAATGCCGTTTCTGATGAAAAAAAATAGAACTAATGCACTTCTACTCAATGAAGGTTTTTCAACGCGATAATGAAGTAATAATTTAAAATTTTTTGCACTTTATAAAAATTTTTAGGGATTAGCACTAAAATAAGGATTATTTTAATAGTTTAAGTGGTTAATACTAAAACGTGAGAAGGAATATTTCTTATAAATATAAGAAAATATTTTCTTTAATATTTATTACATATTTATTACATAAAAAACTAAAACATGTTTCCTTTAGTAACGGTATAATTATAATCAAACAACCAACACAGTCCCAAAAAAGCTGTGCAAAACATAAGCAAATTTTACTAAGACTTTAAACAACATTAGGGGTATTCTCGTAGTATAGCAAAGATGCAAAATTTGTGAAAATGCAACCTTGCAATACTAAAATATGCAACACTGCGCGATCGCACAAAAGCACAAATATTGTTAATATTAAAAGAAATGCCGCAAACAGGCGAAAACAAAAAAATGAAATACTAACGCCAATGCACACGAACTAAAATGAACAAATTTAGCCCTAACCAAAATAGACGATTTGCTCCGTAACGAGCGAAGACGAAAATGTTCGCTTGAATGCAATTCAATGTTGTTGCCCAAAATAAGCAAACGTAAACACATCGAAACTGAACGAAACGGTTCGACGAGACGTTTTGTTCCGTAAGAACCGAACTTTTAGCGTCTCAACTCGTCAGCAACAACAGTGCAGAGAATTTTTACATCAAGTTTTGTTGCATTTTTATCAATTAGTGCAAGAAACAATATTTTAATGAATTAATAGCCATTGTAAGGGATGAACAAGGCATTTATATGCATTTGAAACAGTTGGCAGCTGACCAGCCAAGACGAGTTCAAAAACGTTTCATTTTGGGTTAAATGTCAAAACAGACGTAACGAGTGTACACGCTCGTCGAGTTGCTATCGTCTCGTTTCGTCTATTTTGGTTAGGGCTTTTGTCTCAATCAGAGTGCATGGTTGCACGTCCACCCAAAACATGGGTGCCAATGTTGCACAAATTGCACGAATTGCAAAACTTTTGCTTATATTTTGTTGTTGTGTCGTTGCACGGGTTGCAAGATTCTTCAACTTTTGCAATTCTTACACCTTGCAAGGGTTTTGCAAGACAGCAAGAATACCCCTATTATTTTTTGTTAATGGATCCAGCGAAACTTTGAGGATTTCATTTTGTCTGGTGTCAAATTATGTCTTTAATCTTTAGTCTGTCAGACTTTCTTTTAATGCAGTTATCTTTATCGCAGTTTTTTTTTTAAGAACAAGCGCAATTTGATTATCTTGGCGAAATTTCAGATGATATTGAAGTTTTGTCAATCAAGGACTACTTTTTTTTCACTATTAATCATGTTTTATTAATTTTAATGTTTATTATGGAACTTGTGAATGAAACTTTCCTTTAAACATATTTTTTATGGCTCAAGCCAGGATCAAATCATGATAATACAAATTCAGTCAATACCTTTACCTCTGTGCTCTTTACAGACCCTTTCAAAACTCGACTTAAGGGAACGTGACACCTTCAAAAATTTTGTTTTTATTTTAATGTTTTAAAATGCGTACAAGTTGAATAAAATATAAGATATTATGTAGAAAATTACAAATATATTTTTCGGAAAAAAAATTACGCAAAAAAAATTTTTTTACTGGAATTTTTTTAAAAAATCATTAAAAAAATCATGGCGGGCGTGATAAAACAAAAACTACTGGACTGATCGTATTGAAATTTTAATATGTTGTTTTACACTTGACGATGAATGTAATGAGCTACGGCCAGAAAAATCGGTTCAATAGTTTTTGAGTTTTTGTCTGATTTTGACCAAAAATCTTGAGAATTTTCGAAAAAACGCCGCCATTTTGTTATTTTTCAACCAAAATTGTTCATTCCGTGGCGGTTTTGATGCTGATAAAAATCCCGTTTTCTGTTATTTTCCGATGTCCCAGGGAATCGTAATTAAGCCCGCCATGGTTTTTGATGTTCTTTTAAAATAATTCCAGAAGCCATACATGTAAATAAAAAAATCAAAAACATTTAATAAATATTAAAATATTTAATATTTATAAAATATTTATTAAATATTTAAAAAATATTTAATTTTTCAAAATGATATCTTATCTTTTATTTAACTTATAAGCAGTTTCAAACATTAAAAGTAAATTTTTTTGAAGGTGTCACGTCTCCTTAAACAAACTAAATATAGCTTTTAAAAGAAAACTCAAAGGGAAAAACATGTTTTGTGTTATTTTTGATTTTTGCAAATGATACTTGGGTTACTTAAAAGAGTGGGGGCCTCGGGAGTCGAGTGGTTAGCGTGCTTGACTACCAACCCAGAGGTTCCGTGTTCGAATCCCGGTCTAGCCATGGTCCTACGCTTCTACCTTTCTTTAGTTCTTTCCTCATTTCTAATCAATGAGATGAAATTAAAACTTCATCAATATAAACGACTTTGGAAGTTGTAGTTGGTGGTAGAGAGGTTTGTGGAATGAGATTGCTTGATACCTCGGATTGACTGAGGTAAAGGCATAACACTTGCCTCAGATTCAAATTCGACTGTTGATATAGCACTCCACCACACTAGAACATTCTACACTTGTTTCTCTGGATTTCCCATTCTCTCCTACTTATCTATCTCCCCATTTCCGAACCAAGGCAGACTTGACTGAATAGGTTTGACACCTGAAATCCTTGGTTCAAAGCTAAAAAAAAATCTTTTATATTTTCTTGATAATGCTCTATTCAAACGTTACGGTTTTGGCAAATAAAAATTCTTTGACCATTTCTCGCAATTTAATAACTATAACGTTCACTTTAAAATTCAACAAAATAAATGTTATATTTTCGAAAAAGTTTTTTTTTATTTTTCTTAAAACTGTAATTAAATTTGGTTTTTATATATTTTATTCAAAAAAGTTATGTTGGTACAAAAAAGTTCTATAAACTACTAATATTGAGAGTATAAAAAGAAATTCGAAATCGAATTATGGATTAATTCCAAGTAGCAGCACTTGCAGCTATTACTGTAGCCGGAGATGATGTGCTGCTCATGTCTGCGTCCTGCATCATTTGTTCCTGCGGCATGCTGTCGGTTGATTCTTCTTCCACAGTCGTTGATGCCTCGGTTGGCATTAACTCTATACAAGGCAGTGCTGGAGCACGTTGCAATTGTGGCAGCCGTGGTTGCTGTTGTTGTTGTAGTTGTTGCAGCTGCATCGGTTGGCACTGCAAGTTACTCTGCACCACTGCCTGACAACATGGATTGTAACCGCTACTTGCTGTTGGCGGCACACAAACTCTCGATGTTTCCATCGTATTCAACAGCAACTCGCTCATTTTGGCACGAAACTGCAAATTCTGCAATTCGGACATTTTCTTCATTTGCGGCAAGAAGCTGACGAGAAAATTATAGTCGGCATCTCCCACATGACCAACGCTATTAGCACGTGTGATTTCTTTGCGCGTCGATTGCATAAGCTTCTGCTCTTCACGCTCGAGATCCTCTAAAAAGTGTACCTGATCGTCGGTGCGCTTGTCGCATTTACAACGCGATGGACCGCTTCTTTCACTATTTGCAACATCCTCTGGCATCGTCTCGGTAAACTCAGCAGCTGCAGCAGCATTTGCAAAACCTTCGGATAGGCGACGAGCAGCTTGTGGTGTTGCCACAGCATTAAATTGCTGGAATAGCTTGTCATCTTCCTCGTCATCTTCATCGGTTGTCGTATGTTGTGCCTCCATTTTAATGTCGCAGAATGAATGAAAGCCCGGTTCATAGTAGTGTTGGGGTTCCTCCTCCGGAGAGCCGTTGGTTGTGTCAACATCTGTTAATAAAGCGTTGCTGTTGTTGCTGCGTGTGGAGTAGTTGGTGCGTTTGCTTTCATTGATGAAATTCATTGGCTCAAAATACACCCATTTGCTGGTAAAACGACGATTTGGATCATACTGGCCCGTAGCCTTCAGACGTTCAACGCGTCGTTCAGTGCGACGCACTTCGGCGCGATAGGCATCGCGTAGATTTTTCCATTTGCGTTTGCAGTGTTCGACTGAAATTGAATTTGAAGAAAGATTAAAAATATTTATGTAAAAATACACAAAATTAAAACGAACAATTTTCTTTCAGAACAATTGGAACAGTGAGGAAAAAAGTATTGAGTTAAGAAGACTATGTGGTTTAGTAACATATGAATAATCAATTTCTAGCTAACAGCAGAGGACGTTCAAACTATTTCAGAGAGATAGAATTTACAGAGAGAATAAATTACTCGTTTCCCATGTTATAATAATTTTACCAGGTAGTATTGACAAGAGTTGATTCTCTCAACTACAAGTAAACGAATTCTTGTCAAAAACAGCTGTTTCTTGTTATATGCGTTGGCCGCATTCAGCTGTGTCAATTGTTGTGACAGCAACACATCGGCGAACGCAGTTATCGGTATTGAAGTTTCAGAAATGTCAAGCATTGTATCAAATACGAATGGAAATTTTACTGACAAATAAAAATTTTCTATTTTTAAATGAATTTTAATGCGCAACTTCATATTTATGTGCATCAAGTTTTGACTTAACAGTTGCCAACTGTTGAGTTCGCTGAATGTGACCAGTGAAAATTAATTGTATGCAATGACGGATTGTGAGCGCTCTCTTTCTTGTTATATTTATTGACAGAAGTCCGTTTCCATACGGAAACGTCAATACAATCTTGGAGTTATTATATCATGCTCGTTTCCAGAATAATTTTATTCGGATATAAAAAGTAAGACAAATAATAAAGACATTTTTTAGGTGTAGGATTTCTATCTATATTGTGTTTTTTAATATAAGGTAGAATTTTAGAAAAACATATGTAGCGTTTTCTTTTTCAACGAAAAAGTCTGCCCTCTGAAGATGAGAATAGAGAATAGATCACAAAAAAAGCAAAATTTTGTTCAATGTTTTCGAGTTGGCTGCCTTTTTGAAAAACTTCAAAAAAATTGAAGATTAAAAAAAATTGAAACTTGAAATGCAAACATTTTTTTCCCGCTAGAAATTTTTTTTTCATAGAAGAATCTTTTCTGAACTGTCAATGGTTGCATTAACTATTTTCCACATATGCCATTTTGTTTGTTTATTCAGTTGGTAGCACTTGAGATCAGAATTTTTCCAACCGTCGAAGTAGAGAGAGCTGAAATTTTGAATTTTTTTTACTTTTAAGGTCAAAATTTTCGAGAAATGAACATGATTCAATTTCAGAGGTCAGAATTTTATTTGAGAAAAGAACGAAAAAAATCAAAAAGCGTAGAAAAGATGGCCAAATTTTTTTTGAGAAAAGAAAACGCCATAAGTTTCAACATTTCTATCCCGATGGTTGTTGTTAAAACTTAAAAATCATAAAGTTTATGCAATTTTATTTTTATTTTAATTCAAATTTATTATTTTGAAAAGTTCTAATTGAGAACTTCAACTTAAATATACCTCATAAATTAATAAAATCCTGAAAATTTAAATTTCAACGAAAAATTCTTTTGACCCATGATCAGACTATACTTAAAATTGTTTAAAAATTTTTCTAAAATAGTTATTAGTTAAAGACCTAATTTTCCAAAAAAAAAAATATTTTCCTTTGAATGACTAGATAAAATGATAAAATGCAAAGATTTGGAGAATAATCAACTAGTAGGAACTAAAAGAAAATATACTTACAAAATAACTTTGAGATGCAAGATAAAAATGTCATCTGATTTTGAGGCGTGACATGCTCCATACCTTTTATGTGAACATTAAACTTTGACGTACGCTTTTTTGTTATAATTAGAATTCGAGAAGAATGAAACTTATATAATTCGAAAGTAACTATTACACAGATGCCCAGAATAAATATTTAAATATATGATAGATGAAATATCTGACGGACGGTTCCCAACCCAGTGTAAAAAACCCACTTTTTGATCAAATTTGGTTAGCAGAGAGTCAAAAAGTAAAAGTAAAGAATTTTTGCAAAAGTAAAAAGTTCTTAAAAAAAAATTTTTATTCATTCATCAATTGTGAAAATTGTAAAACAATGTGTTTTGATTTTAAAAATTTAACTTTCTTCCAGGTTTATTCAAATAAAAATTAAATATCTTGGTCAAATTTCAAGGATTTTTCTAATTTTTTTCTTAAAGTTTGTTAAATTATCTTTCAAATGTGATAAAAATCACTGTTAATCTAAAACCAAAAGTATTTTTAGTAAATTTTCTTAATATTGTCGTTAGTTATTTTGCATGTATTTTAACCAAATGCCAAGTGGGAGAAAAAAAACTGTCTGAAATAAACTGAATCCGAAATCTCGGATATTTATTTCGAAAACGAAGTTCGAAAATGGAAACGAGATTTTTTATCATAATCGAATCACTACGGAAACGAGAATTTCAACATTAGCAAATCTTTTCGAATAATTTAAGCAATTTGTTTCCGCAATGAAATTTTTTTAATATATTCATATCTTACGCAAAACGCATAATCTTACGATAAAAGATTATTATTATTACAACAAAAAAAAAAAAAAAAAAAAAAAACACAGTAGGATTCATACCCACCCACCTCGAATTTCAGGCAAATTCGTTTGGTTTTTGTTTTCATTAATTTATTTTTTGTATTTAAGTCTTATCAAATTGACTTAAAAAAATGTATAAAAATTTTACCGTTACTTTTTTGTTTATATTTTAATTATGGCTTTTAAAAAGAGACGACAAAATTTTATATTTTCTCACAATATAGGCTAAAAATGATTTTTTTTGCAAAAAGAGAAAAACTCAACTTTGCATTTTTGGTTTTCTTTCAAAGTTTAAACCACATTTTTGGTAAATTTATTTTGACTTGACACTAAATTAATAAACTGTTCGCGCGTCGAAAAAATTAAAAAAATCCCAATGATTTTTTTTTTAAAATTAAATTTTTTAAATGTTGGTTTTCTATTTTTTTAAAATGTTAACAAAATTCAAAAATAATTTCTTTGAAGAAAATAGCTTCATATCTCCAATCAATAAAAACTTATAGCCTCGTACTTCTTTAACCATGTCGATTATTCTACATGAGGGACCGTACCGGTTATGGTTTTTATCGAAAAAGTCACATATTAACTGTTATTTTTTAACTTTTATTTTTTCCGACAAAAATAAAAGTTATTGTGTGCCTTATATTTTGTCGGGCAATTATAACAGTTACCTTTTACTTTTATTTTATCGGTCAAAAATAACAGTTATTTTCTGCCATTTATTTTTTCGGTCAAAAATATCAGGCAATTTGTGTTTTTTCAAAGTCTGTTTTACCGACTAAAAAACTATTGATACCATTATTTTCGTCTCGTCGATGCGCACAACTTACATATGGTATCAATAGTTTTTTAATTGGTCAAGCGGCCTTTAAAAAATTACAAAGGCCTGATATTTTTGACCGAAAAAATAAAAGTAAAAAATAACTGTTATATTTGACCGATAAAATAAAAGTCAATAGTAACCGTTATTTTTGTCCGAAAAAATAAAAGGCAAAAAATAACAGTTAATTTTTAACTTTTATAGAATCAGTCGAAAATTTAAAAGGCACTTAATATTCGTGAAGCTGAGGCCATTTGTATCATAATGGTATATTTGAAAAAGTCCTGCGACAATATTTTCATTGTGTCTTTTTCATTTAAAAATTGTATAATAACAGTTATTTTCTGTCCCTGTTCTACATATCTATATACAGAGGTGGACAAAACTCTACGTACTATTCTTTTATCTTAAATATACCATGTCCTAATGCATTTGAAAATAAAGTTATGATGCAGGTTTGTTTTAAATTTTAAAATTGTATAAAAAATACAAAAATTATATGCATTTTCAATATTAACTTTTAAAATTATTCACAAAAAACTCAAAAAAGACACTGACAAAGTGTACGTACGAATGTAAAAAATGAGATATAATATGAAAAAAGAATAAAAATAACAAAATTTAATATATTGTTGGGCCACCACCAGCATCGATGTCCGCTTGGAACCGTCTGCGCATTAGAGCTACTAAATTTTCGAGCTCTCCTGATGTAATATTCTGCCACTCGTCTTGCAGCTTCTCTTTTAGAGTTGGAGAACTACTCACTAATAGTGTGCATTGTGATCTCTCACTCTTAAATTTCTTACACGTGTTCTATTATGTTCAAGTCCTGGCTTTGTCAAGGTGAATACAGCTGTCGTGGAGCATAATAGAGCAGCGAGTCCTTCTCTACCTGCAACATATGCTTAGGATCATTTTCCTATTGAAAGATCCAGCTTGTTCCTAGGCATAACTTTTCCAAGGATGGCTTCAGAATGTGTTCCAATTTGAACTTGTATTGAAAGCGATCCATAATGCCTCCAACAAATACCAGATTTCTAACTCCTGAGGCTGCAACTGCTCTCCAGACCAAAACACTGTCACCATCAAGCTTCATAGTCGGCATTAGGTGCTTGGATTCATAGCAGCTTTCGGTTTTCTCCCAACTTTGGCTTTACCGTCGTATTCAAATATGTTGTATTTGGACTCATCCATAAATAGAAAACCATTCCAGAAGTCAATGTCGTTATTTATATGCTTTTCTGCGAACTCCAAGTGAAGTTTCCAGTTTTTGTCGCTTATAAAGAGCTACTTGCGAGGAGTTCTGCAGTGAAGCTCTTCATTATTGAAGGTCCTCGTTACTTTTGTCAGTGCCTTTTTTCAGTTTTAAGTGAATAACTTCCAAAGTTTGTATTGGAGTACCATACTTTTTTATTATTTGTTATACAATAATAAGATTCAAAACAAACTTGCATCATTCTTTTTTTTTCTAATCCTTCAGAACTTGTTAAATTTAAGAAACAGGGGTCGTACGTAGAGTTTCATCGGTGAATGTATATCCATACATAAATAGGAATAGGGAAAACAGAGAACAATTTTCTCATGGGTTTCTCGACCGATTAAGATATATTTGTTTTTATTAATGAATCAGAGTGCACCGCATATTTTTAAAATTTTGTTTTGCCAAATTTTTATGAAGAAAATTTATTTTTCACATTCATTTTGTATCGTATCAACAGAGAATGTATGTGAAAAGGTCGAATATCGGTTGGCTTTCGGTCGAAATCTGGTAATTTTAAATAGGCAATTAAAAAATTGGTCGAATTTCAGCTCGAGGCAATACTAGTCTTCTTAAATCTTGGCATCTTGATAAATATTTTATTACAAAATTTTATTTTTTATTCTTTTATCTTGTTTTAGTTATGTTTAGTTATATACATATGTAAATGTTTTAAGATTTTTTTTTTTTTTGCAAAAACTCTGCATTTATTCCGTATTACTGCAAAAAAAATCTGGCAACACTTATTTACTCGCTGACAAGAGGTAAGTAACAGAGATGCATTCAAAGCATGAGAAATTTTATGATAACAACATCAAGCAGAAGATTTCTATGAACCAGACAGACAACAACAAGACTTTTCATAACAATCAAATCAATTTATTTTGCAACTACGCTACGCTATGCCACCAACAACAACAACAATTATATATATAAAGTAATAACTTTTACTCACCATCCACATTCAGCACCTCGGCTATCTCGTTCCACAAAATCGGCGTATTCGTACGGTCTTTATATTCGGCCATGCGCACGTCCCACAACGGCGGCCTTTTGTGCACTTCGGCGATTAAACGCCGTACGTCCAACTCATTCGACATTTCTCGCGCGACTAAACTGAACGATTTCGTTTCGTACCAACGAAATGAGACGAAAAAAACAATAACAACAACAACAAAAACAAAAAGAACAAGAATAACTATAACAACAACAACAGGAACACGAACACAAACATGCACGGACAGCTGAATTCAAGGCCAGACATGTTTTGTTTGTTTGTTTGTTTGTTTGTTTCTTGAATGTGCTTCGTTATATTCCACAGTACTCTTCGTTAAGTTTTGCAGACTGTACCAACTTCAGCTGATACGAGATGTCAGTCGACAAACGTGAAATACACACGATAAGAACTTTTCGCTCAGAAAGCGAAAGCAAGCAAAACACATGCAAAAAAGGAACAAAACAGCAGCACTATAAAAACGAAACAAACTAACAGGAACGAAACAAACAAGGCCTAACAGTGTTGGCAACCTTTGTAAAAAGGACTAGATTAAGCAAATTTAATGTAATTTTGTACTAGATTGAGCTTTCAAGAAGTGTGTTTTTAAAGTTTTGTATATTTTTTTCAATATGCTTTTAGCTGCACAAGCAATCTGGTTAATGTTGTAAAAAACTGCCACCATAGAGAGCTTTGACTGTATTTTCTCTTTGTTATAAATTCTCTAATTAATTAATTAATTTCCAGAGTTGAGCCTTAACTAAGTTATGTAACCGTTATAAAGGCAGCAGATCTACTCCATTTGATGCATTCATTTGAGTTGAGTACTTAGCTGCACAGTGTTTACATTGCTTCATCTGTTGTAAAAACTTCACTTGTTGTTGTTTGTTCTGTTGTTGTAGATGAGTGCACTTATTTTTTTTTCGTTTTAATTTTTACTTTGCTGCTCTTATTGTTATTGAGGTTAATTTATTTTTATCACTCCATAAACAGTTTTAGCAGTTTCAGTTTTTTGTCGTTGCTGTAATTGTGCCGGTCGTTGCTTTTTGCATATGCTAAAAATAAAAAAACACAAATGCTAAAAATAAACGCCAATTTAAAAGACTGTTTAAATAACATGTTTACCATAAAACACTTTTTAGTTTTTTTTTTTTTTTTTTGTAATATTTATTATTATAAAAATGTTGTACATCAAACTACATATATTTTATGTCTTCAATTATTGGGTCAATAACTTAATTCATGCCGTTTTTGTTGTAAATTTGAACGTTTATTTGAGGAAAACATGTACAATAGTACTATTAAAATTATTTTCCATCTTTAGCCACTACTTTTTTCCATCTTTCTGGTAAAATATGAATTCCGCGCCAAAAGAACTGCTCCGGTTTTGGGGACAAAAACTAGCCAATTTCTGATACCCTGTTCTGAAGTGAAGCGTATCCCAGTTAGTGGGTTTCGCATAGACCGAAATCATGGATAGTCGGACAGGGCAAGGTTCGGGCTATAAGACGGGTGAACCAAAACTTCCTATTCAATATTTTCCAAATAGTTTTTAAGGAGGGACATAATATTCGCGGCAGAGAAAACAGACCTTTTTTTACAAAATTTATAACTCAGTCAAAAACAAAAATGTTTCCAAAATATTGTAGAGAATTGAACAAATTACAAGCAAAAAAAAATTCAAAAAAATATATTTTTCACTCCAACATGGTTTTATAGAGCTCCAAACTGGCGGCAGAGAAAAAACGGAGCCTCGTTGTTGCAGCGCTGGGTCGCAAAAATTGTCCGATCTGGAAAAAAAATGACTTTTTTAAATCTTAACAAAATTGGTTATCGTATGACAGGAGCTTTTTTTAATTTTTTTTTCAATTTTTTGTGATGTTCCAAATTTGAAAGTGTGTTTTTTCGAAAAAAATACTTACTTAGATGGCGCTTACAACCGTTGGTCGGTTTTGGCCTGGTCCAAGAATTTTCGCCAGCCTCTTTTGTCGTGCGCTTGCTGGCGCCAGTTGGAAACTCCAAGCGTTGTCAGGTTATCCAATGCCTGGTCTTTCCAACGGAGATGCGGTCTTCCTCGTCTGCGTTGGCCACCGCTGGGTACCGAATCCAATATATTTTTCGCTGGAGCTTCGTCGTTCATTCTCTCGACATGACCTAGCCAGCAAAGCCGCTCTATTTTAATACGCTTGACTATATCGATGTCGGCATATAGCTCATACAGCTCATGGTTCCATCGTATTCGGTACTCGCCATTGACGCAGATTGGACCATAGATCTTGCGAAGGATTTTTCTCTCGAACGCTCCCAAAGTCCTTTCATCAGAGCTGCTAAGCGTCCAGGTTTGTGATGCGTATAGTAGGACGGGCATGATTATTGACTTATAGAGCGTCAGTTTTGTTCGTCGAGAGAGAGCTCTGCTTCTCAATTGCCTACTGAGCCCAAAGTAACACCTGTTGGCAAGAGTTATCCTTCGTTTAATCTCAATACTGATATCGTTGGAGGAGTTTATACTGGATCCCAGGTAAACAAAGTCCTGTCAACAGTGACGTGGTTTCCAAGACGCTGGGACTGTTTGTTTGTTGACACAAGATACTTCGTTTTATCTGCGTTCACTGCAAGACCCATTCGACTCGACTCTTTTTCTAGCCTGGAGAATGCTGCACTGACTTCGCGCGTATTTTGACCAATGATGTCAATATCATCAGCATACGCCAGTAGCATAACACTCTTATAGAAAATTGTGCCGCTGCGTCTCAGGTCAGCAGCTCGGATGATCTTCTCCATGGCTATATTAAAAAAGTCGCACGATAAGGAATCACCTGGTCTGAAACCTCGCTTGGTATCGAAAGGAAGGGAGAGGTCCTTCCCGATTTTCACTGCACTGCTGGTGTTGTTGAGTGTCATCCTGCAAAGACGTATTAGCTTCGCAGGAATACCAAATTCAGACATGATGGCATATAGGTGACTCCTTATTGGACTGTCGAAGGCGGCTTTGAAATTGACAAAAATATGGTGTGTATCGATTTGTTTTTTGAGGGTCTTTTCCAAGATTTGTCGGAGCGTGAAGATCTGGTCGATGGTGGACTTTCCAGGTCTGAAGCCACACTGATAAGGTCCAATCAGTTGGTTAACGATGGGCTTCAGTCTTTCACACAATACGCTCGACAGGACCTTATATGCGATATTGAGAAGGCTAATCCCACGGTAGTTGGCGCAAATGGTGGGATCGCCTTTTTTGTGGATTGGGCAGAGCACACTGAGGTTCCAATCATCTGGAATGCATTCTTCCGACCATATTCTGCATAGAAGTCTGTGAATGCATTTAAACAGAGCTTCGCCACCGGTCTTAAACAGCTCAGCCGGTAGGCCATCGGCTCCTGCGGCTTTGTTGTTTTTAAGCCGAGCTATAGCTGTTAAGACCTCATTATAGTCGGGCAGCGGAACTTCAACGCTGTCTGCCATAATTGGGGTTTCCGGGATATCATCTCCACTGGCGGGATTGTTGACAGCGTCGCCATTTAAAAGTCTAGAGAAGTGCTCCCTCCATAACATCAGTGTACTCTGGATATCTGTCACTAGATTAGATTTCGAAAAAAAAAATTGACTTTAAAAATTCATAAAAAATCAAAAAAAAACCAATATGTACGAAAAACATGGCTTCGAGATAAACGCGTTCAAAGTTTGTGAACAAAGAAACATAAGAGCGAAAATTAAAAATGCTCTCACTTATTCGGCGGTAACTTTTGAACCCGTAAGAATTTTTCTTAGAATCTTAAGAACATTTACTTAAATACAAAATTATTATTAAAAAATCAATTTAAAAAACGGCCAATGTCATGTTCCCCGTTAACCGGTCTTGCAACATGTGACAGACAGTGCTGTCACTTTACCACAATTGTGGTAGATCTACCACTGTTCTTTGTCTTTTATGACATCTACCACTTTTACCACCCACTATTTACCATTTTCCAAAATCTACCACTATTTCATATTGGCCATAATTTTTATGATAAACCAAAAAAACCACAAATTGGCCATTTCAGCCTTTGAAAGAACTTTGACTTAGCTTCTTATGATCAACTAGTTCTTTCCCGTCAAAAATGACGGGCTCGGTTTCAATACAGAAAAAACATGAAGTATTGATTTTCTTTAAGCTGAAGTAGAAATCAGCGATGGTCACAGAAATCAGCGATGGTCACATATTCGATTTTAAATTTTGCAAAGAACAATTTTGAGCTCCAAATATTTATAAGATACCTTGAAGTTAAAACGGAATTTCTTGTCAAACAGAATATTTCAAAATGAAAAAATTATAAAAAGTTTTTGAAGTTTCAATAAATCACAAACAAAAATGCCTGAAAATATGCTATAAAATTTTTCAAAAAATCAAGCGATCCGCACTCACATTTTACGGAATTATGTTAAAATGTTAAATGTTAATAAACCTATTTAATGATAATGATAAACCTATTTTCACATACATAATAACTTCAAATTTTTGTTTCAATATATTTTTCAATAAAAATTTTTGGAACAGAGACAGGAAATTTTAATTTTTTAAATGTGTAATTAAATTTAAAAAGTTATATGCATCTACATGGTATAAACGTCATTTAATCCGTGAACAACTAAAAAAAAGTAAATTTGTTTTCCGTTCTTGTCCAATTATTCCAAAATAGCTAAGCTAGCTAAGTCACAGCTCTTGTTCCCCAGGGAATACATGCCATTTTAATAATATCTGTATCTCCCATTCACAAGTCGAAGTCAGAAGTTTTTTAAAACGCTTGTTTTTACCACCTGAGCCAAAATAAATTTCATCCTATCGCGTTTGCGATTGGAAAAGTCAGAATTTTTCCAATATGCAGGAGAGAAATAATTTTTCAGCATTTTAAGGGATTCCCAGCTGACTGCAGTTTGTTGAAATATATGTTTAAAAATATCTCAACGTTTATTTCTTACATTTTGTAAGTGTGCCTAAAAGTAAAGGTTCTGAATTCAATATAAGAACTTGTCTAACAATATTTTGGTGCACATAAAAACTTTGCTTGAAAATTGGTTAATTGCTGATCCCAGTCCACTCTTGGCTTGTTCGAGGTATGTATTGTACTTTGAAGCTCATGATTGGCAGTGGATTTTATGAAAATAAACAAAGCGTAGATATAACAAAAGGATTTGAAGTTTGCAAGCGAGAGTATCTAAAAATTTATACAAATAAGCTTCCCAGTCGGAAGATAAGCCAGCACTTCATAAAGGATTTATCTTTTCTTACTGATAGGAAAAGATGAAAAGATGAAAGAATACTTTAGATGATGTGCAGAAAGCCGAAAAGCGATGTGTATAAAACAAAAAAGGATGCCTTTCCTATGGATCATAATCACTGCATGAGAAAGTAAATGAGAGACGATTACTCCCGTAGTGGCAGTTTCATACATAAACGTATATGAGGTTTGAAGATGAAGATCATGACTAAACGAAGTCATGATCTCCGAATTTAAAAGTATATGCCAAGAAGCTATCTGGTGATGATCGCTTTTCCTGGTGGGTTAAGCTCGTGAGGTAGCCCATGTTCTTGGAGCTAATGATGAGTCTTTATGTCTTTATGATCGGGTTTTACTATTATTAATGGATGTAATGCTTTTCTTGGAAAAGTATTTGAAAAAAATTTGTTCTTTTCTTTTCAATAGTATTTAATAAACGTCAAAGTACAGGTATACCATAATTTTTATGAGATTAACGCAAATAAATACATTTTTTTGTAAGGGAAAAAATCTAACACTAATTGTTTTAATCTACCACTCTTTTTGAGCACATTTTACTGCTATTTAAAATTTTCAAGTGACACCAGTGCTGGCAGAGCGTTGTCATGTTGAAAAATTATGGCTTCGAGTCTGGTCGCATATTTCGGTCGTTTCTCGTCTATGGCTCTCTTCAAGCCGATCAATTGTGTTCGATTGAGGTCACCTGTGATTGTCTGGCCCGATTGTAACAGCTCATAGTAGAGCTGACCTTCTGATCTTCGCCCTTAAACTTTTTTGGCTGACCAGGACTTTCGACAGCAGTTTTCATCAAATTAAGTAATGAAAAAGAACTTCCCGCAAAAACACTTTCTCAGGCACAAAGTTCGACATATTTGAGTGAAAAATAAATATAGTTGCTGACGCTTCAAAGAATAGGTATCATAAACATAATGAAAAAGACGCACAATGCCAGTAGATTTCCAAAGCATGTTCAGAATATTGGAACGATGGATTAATAATCAAGTTGCGCCATCTCTTAGCAAACCGCACGAATTAAGTTATAGACCCAATATTTGCCCCAGCTCTTCACTTCTGTCTTCCGTTTTAAGCCGGTCAAAGTTTGATCGTAATATATCTTTTACGATCCTACCAAACAAAATTTTCCTATCAAACAAAAACAAACAAATTAGCCATTTCAGCTCTTGAAAGCACTTTGACCGAACTTCTTATGATCAAACTGTGTTGTGTGTGTTATTAAATGTTTGCATACAATTGACCGAGAACTGGACCTACATGTTTTATGCTGACTCCAAACGGCAAAAGATCATGTTCTCAAGATGCCTTACATGTCATTATTTACTCTCTGAGGTTTGTAGGTTTGTCATTGTCTGCAGAGAGGTGGTGACCGGTCAGAAAATTTTGTTCATTGAAAAACTTTGCCGCGAGTGGGATTCGATCTCGGGCTCCGGGCATGCAAAGTCACACACTTAACCTGCATGCCACGGTTACTACTTTTATATTACAGCAATTTTTTTATAATTAATTCATTAGTAATTTCGAGTTAAAATTTACCTTTTAAGGTCTCTGCCCACTTACGACACGTAACGCAACGACTGTCGAACGGTGACGGTAAGGCAAAGAACTGTTTCATGCACACTTAGCGTAACGGCGCTTATAACAAATCAAAACAAATCAATCTAAAATATGAGCAAAACACTCTGCATTTGATTTTTTAAAACTTTGTTGCTATAATGTTTGCAACTCATGTCATATAAAGCAACATTTTCGCTCAAAAATTAAATTTTTTTTCAGAATACATGTTTTCAGCTAAGTTTTTGTCAACAAAGCGAACGACAAGTCGGTCAGAATTCTTTGCAACGATTCCCACCGTCTTTTTCGTCGGCGTCAACAGTCGTCGCCGTTTCGTTTACGGTTAGTGGGCATGTATACATAAGAACAGGGATGCCCAGCGCCTAACTCTTTCCACTCTTTGCACTCTTTACAACAACTTCGATGTTTTCATGATTGTTGTAATTCGACGAATTCAGTTTGAAGTCAAATCATTGCTTCTTAATGTTTTGTTGTTTTTTTAAGCATTTGCATGTTGTTGTTTTTGTGTATTCAACAATTTAACTTGTGCGCTTGGGCACTGTCAGCATGCATGTTGTTGTTGTTCTTGGGTGCTGCCAGCATTCGTGTTGTTGTTTTTAACATGTTCCACTCTTTCCACTCTACAACAACTTCAATATTGCAATGATTGTTGTAATTCGCCGAATTAAGTTTTCAGGTTCACCCTTACTTCTTATTACTTTATTGTTGTATTTGCGAACATTGAAGGATTCGTGTTGTTGTTTTGTGTGTTCAATTTATATGAACTTTTGCGCTGGCGCGGATGTTGGTTGTATGCGCGCTGTTGTTTATATGTGTTTTTGTTGTTGGAAAAATTAGTGTGGCACGAATCCAATGATTTGTTATTATTGTTGGCTTTTTGTTGTAATTGTTGTGGCACTCTTCAAATAATTTTTCTGGGCATCACTGCATAAGAACACAGGCTAGTTATATTTTGAAGTTTCGTGTCGTTTCGTTACGTGCCGTAAGTGGGCATAGACCTTTAATCGTCGAGTATAAACAGCAATCATCCCCAAGGATCCTAAGTAGCAATTTGACTATGAAAAATAAAGGCAGGACACCAGTGACCCCAATTTATAGAGAATGTAACAAAAAACCACACTACAACGTGAAGGTTAAAGACATTTAGAAGTTAATTTGCTTAAAGAAATTAACCCTGTGCTGTTCTATAACAAAAATATGATCTTTTAAAATCTATTTCATAAAAATCCGCCCAATAGTTTTGAGGTTTACCTACAACAAAAAATTCACTAAAATTGTATATAATAGAATAGAAGAAGATACTCATTGAAAAATATATGTTAATATAGATGACATAAAGATATCGATTTTAAATATTAAATACGTATTTTTCACACGGTTTTTCATGTATTTCATGTAGCAACAGTTTTATGAAAAACAAAATCAAACAAAAATATATTTTTAAATGCAAAAGACCCCTTAAGACACACCCGGATTTTTTATGTTATTCAATATATATTTTTTTGTTTTTTTTTATAATTTTCGTGCATTTGTATGCTTAAACTGTCAACGTTATGAACGTTCTTATTGAGGCTTAAATGTTGCTATTAATAATTATGTTAACAAGACCAAAAGATTACCGGTTTCACAATTCTTACTTGTACGTAAGGTTAGCGACTAGCGTGAAATTTCTAGAAAATTCCATTCTAGATATTAGAATTTAATAAAGTTCTAGAAGAAAATAAATCTATTTTTTTTGTGCATTATTTTAAAGTTCATAAATTAAATACCAAAATTTCAAGGTCGGGGCTCTAATAGTTTTTGTGCTACAGCCTTTCAAAGAGCAGCTGCTCATTAAGAGTGCAATACTTTTAACTTTAAAAGCATTTTTCTCAAACGACATTTTACCAATTTAATTCAGCTCTAAGGCAAGCACCTCAACGTTGAACGACGCTTCTAACCTAACCTAATTGCTCGTACGAAGACAATTTGGTTTTTGAAAAACACCGCCGACTTTCAACGATTAAATAGTGAGATTCGCGGAAAATTTACATTTTAACCGGATGATTTGTTCGTATTTTAAAACAAACTGAACTGAACAAGTGAAGTATGTTTATTGAACCAGCAATTCGAAAGCGATCTGATCTCAAAGGTGCAGCAACATTTTTTAATGTGTTACTTTCAAAACTCACTTTATAAAATAAATATTAACCTTTCCAAAAATTATCAAAATTTTATGTTTTTTCTAAGACATTGTCTTCAAAAAATGGTCTTCAATGGTGCAAAAAAATGGTCTTCAATGGTGCATAAAAAAGTTTTGAAAAAATCATGAGGATCACAAAAAGGGGTAAGCATGAAAACAAAATAGTATGAACAAAATTTTAAATTTCAGCTTCGAACTCGGGCTCCGAGCATGCTAAGCCACACACTTAACCTGCATGCCACGGTCACCACAAATGCATAATTTTTTTATTCAAAAATGTCTTATAAAAAATCGCCAAAAAACGGTTTTTTGCCGGGCCGGTTTTGACAATTCTTGAACTTTTTATAGCTTCAATTATTTCATTTGCAACCATAGTTTGCACGCATAGTTTGCACCCATAGGGGGCACACAGAATCCCAAATACTTTAACATTTTTCATACAAATACACTCAGGGAAAAAATGCTATTTATATCAAACAAATCATGGGTTGAAATAATAGATTTCACTGTTAAACAATCACAATCAACAATCGGTCAACAATCGGTTGACTGTTGGTCTATAGAACACGAAACCCGTATAAAAACTTATTTATTAAAATTTTATCACTGTTTTGAAAGTTCATGTATGGCCGAGTGTGCTGACGTGTGCGTCTAGTACTCAAGTGTCCACGGTTCAAATCCGGCAAGGCCAGCAAAAAATTTGTTTTTGTTTAAAATATTTTTTTTTTGTTAAATAAAAAATGAAATTTGCAATTTTTTTTTTTTTTGCAAGATTGTAAGCAACTTATTTTGAAGGTTATTTTTGATCAAACTATTAATGAAACAGAATTATTATTACTTCAATTATTAAATTACAATTTTTGATACTTACACAGCTAGAGTTCGAACCCACGTCCCCCGCATGACAGTCTAGTACACTTTCACTGAGCTATTGGCAACGATAATATAAACGTAGCAAAACACATTTAAAAACTATTGCTTAGAAAAAATAGACAATTCAACATAAGCACAAAAATATTTCAACAGATGATTTTAACAGCACAAAAATAGTTTGAAACGTTCATTCAACAAAGAAAATTTTTTACTTAAACGCAAATCATTTAATCGAACTGTGTTTTGAAATAACAGTGGCCGACTGTTAATATTACAGTTGATATTTTTCTGAGTGTACAAACAAAGTCTACTCTACAGTTGAATGAAAACTGTAATTTTCATCCAAAATTTTATTTTTTTTGTAATAAATCCTCCATTTTTTATATAAAATGTTTGCATTTCAATTGTATTTCACAATCGTGGGTGGGTCATGCACGGGCAATACCTTCTAGTTAAATAGTATTTTTGGTTTTTTTTTTTATTTTAGGCTCAGTGAAGGAAGGCTGCAATCACCAACGTTGAGAGATTTGGATGAAAAATATATAGTATATTAAATAGGTGTTTACAAAAATCAATTTTTCAAAAATAACAAAATATCGATTTTTGGGGTCTCAAAAGAGTTTGTAAGGACAACAAATTGTGAAATTTTATTTAGCCAATATTAGTGTACCATCAAAATCTTCACTTTTTGGCTTATCTTAGGTAAGCATTCTGAACAAAAAAAGTAGTATGCAAAAACTTGTTTTTTGATCAAAAAAGGGGTTCAGAAGAATGGGGATTTCTCTAAAACTCCTTTTCATGAAAAGTAGAATTACTTTTTCATTTACTGACCGATTTTGAAAAAATAAATTGCATTCAAATTGAAAATAAATATGTTTTATGAATACTAGTGTGATCTCTTTATAGTTTAGTCTATAGGAAAATCATAAAATTTGGAAAAAATCTAAAAAAATTGGAAATAAGTTGTATTTGCATAGGGCTCATTCCACAGAAATGATGAACGGAAACATGAATTCTAAAATGCATGTATTTGAAGTATTTTTTGGTTTTCGAATTGAAGTGGAATCTTAAGTTAGTCCTGCTGCAAAAATATTTTTAAATTAAATGCTTTTTTATATTATTTTGACAATGTAACTTAACAAACTTCGAGTTGAAAAAAATTTTTAAATATTTTAATTTTATTTAAACCTTGAAATCAGTCATCTTTTGATACAACTTTAAAAAAAATAAGGTAAGTAATATTAAAAAAGAGATTAATGTTGTGTTAGAGTAGTTTGTAATAATGATTGGTTACTGCGTTTTCAAAGTACAAAATATTTAAACTGAGTGTTTTTTCTGTGTCACACCCGTCCCAAAAAAAGCTATAGTTTTCCTAAGAAGCAACATGGGCTTATGATAAGAATGAAACTTTCCTAAAGTAAGGATGTTGATGTTTTACATAAATTTGTTAACTTTTTTCATTCAATAAATTATTTTTATTCTTCATTTCCGTTACAAGACGTTGGTCACACCCGGAACGGTTTTCAAAATTTTTTTCTAATAATGAAATTTTTTGAAAAAAAAATTTGAAAATAAAAAAGAATTTTTTGCAAAAAAATATTTTTTTTTTAAATACATATATTAAAAACTTGAAATTATTTGTATAGGTATTAATTTGATAAAAAATTCATGCAAAAAAATTTTTTGCAAAATAAAATTTTTTTTTTTTTTTTATATTAATACATTAATTAAAAGCATATTTTTTTTTGATTTAAGTGTCAAAAATATGTGAATGTTATTATACCCATTAAGTTCTTATATATAATTCTCACATCATTCGCACTCGTCACACCCGGGACAATCTTATGTCACACCCGTCCCATTTAAAAGTTTAAAAAATAATGGTTATCGCCATTTTTTCAAAATATTTTTCACTGGTATTCAACAGAAAATATATTAAATTTGAATATATGCAAGTCAAAAATGCTCTCATAGTGGCAGATGGACTGAATTTCAATGTTAAACTCAGATTTTTTAGTTTTTAAACTTGTGCTCATCACACCTGTCCCAGGTGTTTAAGCGAATGTAACTATTAAACTAGTATAAATAATTGCATTATGTTTTAGCATTTTGAAACCTTGGGGCATTTTCTAAAATACCCTTTAGTAAATTTCTAAAATTTTAACCGGTTAATACCATTTTCAGCACGATAAAGTAGTCAAAACGTCACACTCGTCTGTATGGAATGAGCCATAGTATATAAAGGGTGATTTTTTAAGAGCTTGATAACTTTTTTTTTAAAAAAAACGCATAAAATTTGCAAAATCTCATCGGTTCTTTATTTGAAACGTTAGATTGGTCCATGACATTTACTTTTTGAAGATAATTTCATTTAAATGTTGACCGCGGCTGCGTCTTAGGTGGTCCATTCGGAAAGTCAAATTTTGGGCAACTTTTTCGAGCATTTCGGCCGGAATAGCCCGAATTTCTTCGGAAATGTTGTCTTCCAAAGCTGGAATAGCTGCTGGCTTATTTCTATAGACTTTAGATTTGACGTAGCCTCACAAAAAATAGTCTAAAGGCGTCAAATCGCATGATCTTGGTGGCCAACTTACCGGTCCATTTCTTGAGATTAATTGTTCTCCGAAGTTTTCCCTCAAAATGGCCATAGAATCGCGAGCTGTGTGGCATGTAGCGCCATCTTGTTGAAACCACATGTCAACCAAGTTCAGTTCTTCCATTTTTGACAACAAAAAGTTTGTTAGCATCGAACGATAGCGATCGCCATTCACCGTAACGTTGCGTCCAACAGCATCTTTGAAAAAATACGGTCCAATGATTCCACCAGCGTACAAACCACACCAAACAGTGCATTTTTCGGAATGCATGGCCAGTTCTTGAACGGCTTCTGGTTGCTCTTCACTCCAAATGCGGCAATTTTGCTTATTTACGTAGCCATTCAACCAGAAATGAGCCTCATCGCTGAACAAAATTTGTCGATAAAAAAGCGGATTTTCTGCCAACTTTTCTAGGGCCCATTCACTGAAAATTCGACGTTGTGGCAGATCGTTCGGCTTCAGTTCTTGCACGAGCTGTATTTTATACGGTTTTACACCAAGATCTTTGCGTAAAACCTTCCATGTGGTCGAATAACACAAACCCAATTGCTGCGAACGGCGACGAATCGACATTTCACGGTCTTCAGCAACACTCTCAGAAACAGACGCAATATTCTCTTCTGTACGCACTGTACGCATTCGTGTGGTTGGTTTAATGTCCAATAAAGTAAACTGAGTGCGAAACTTGGTCACAATCGCATTAATTGTTTGCTCACTTGGTCGATTATGTAGACCATAAATCGGACGTAAAGCGCGAAACACATTTCGAACCGAACACTGATTTTGGTAATAAAATTCAATGATTTGCAAGCGTTGCTCGTTAGTAAGTCTATTCATGATGAAATGTCAAAGCATACTGAGCATCTTTCTCTTTGACACCATGTCTGAAATCCCACGTGATCTGTCAAATACTAATGCATGAAAATCATAACCTCAAAAAAATCACCCTTTATACTAGAGTGTATCGAAAATCTGACCCCCAATTCCGGTATCAAAATAAAATAGTACTTGAAAAATCCTTTCGATTGGTATACTTTTTTTTATTTGAACCAATTTTGGCGTCCCCCGAATTGCATTTTTGTGCATTTTTTATCAACTTTTATACTGGGGACCCATAAATGGTTGATTTAAAATGAAAATTAAGCTTATCAATCAATTCCTTTCATATAAAAACACAGAACTGCAAATTTTCATCCTTGTTGACAAATGCTCTGACGTGATAAAATAGTTTTTTTCAAAGTGAATCTACTTGTTATTTTATATTTTATATGTTTTCATATTTTTTAAACTTTTAGCAAGTTTAAGCATATTAATCTTGTCACAGAGCCGTCAGTGGCTGCTGCTTCTGCAGAACGAAGAAAAGGAACAATGTTTTCTTTGTTGGAGGGCCGTTCAAAAAGACCGAAATTAGAAACAAAAAGGAATTTTTAGTCCTTTGCAGGATCTAAAAAACATTGTTGTTCTCATTTGGTAAACTGTAGTAGTTTCAAAAAATACGTTACTTTTGCATTAAGCAAAAAAAAAAAAACAAAAGTTTAAAAATACTTTCATACCAAAATAAAAACATATAAAAACAAGTAAAGAAAGTCTAAAGTCGGTCTAGGCCGACTATGAAATACCCTAAACCCACTTTTCAAAAACAAAAAATTTTTATTGTAAATGGGCGTCTCCAAGGATGGATGAAACCTATATTTTATATGCATTTAAATATTGATGAAAAATTTACACATACCAAGTTTTATTCCTGTAGCTCACAGTTAATGCCTTTATTGTGCTTTCGCTATGGGAGGTGGGTGTGTTCATGGACGGATTACTTTCAATTTTTGAACACACCTTAGTTTTGGTATAAAATACATGCATACCAAATTTAATTTCTCTATGACAAACATAACCTTATTTATTGAGTTTAAAACTTTTTGGGTTGTATGGGAAAAAGGCGTGTCCGTAGGCGAATGGCGTCCATTTTTCAAAACCATCTTTGTCTTGTCATAAAAAACATACGTGCCAAATTTTAGCTCTGTAGGTTAAACAGAGGCTTATTTATTGCGTTTTCAATTTTTGGGTTGTATGGGAGGTGGGCGTGTCCGTGAGCGGATGACGTCCATTTTTCGAAGACATCTTTGTGTTTGTATAAAACACATACATATCAAATTTTATTTATGTAGGCTTATTATGAGCTGAGTTATGCAGTTTTCAATTTTCGCGTTGTATGGGAGGTAGGCGTGTCCGTGAGCGGATGATGTCCCCTTTTCAAAACCATCTTTGTTTTGTTACAAAAAACATATGTGCCAAATTATAGCTCTGTAGGTTAAACAGAGGCTTATTTATTGCGTTTTCAAGTTTTGGGTTGTATGGGAGGTAATATTAGCTTATTTATGTAGTTTTCAATTTTTGCGGTATATGGGAGGTAGGCGTGTCCGTGAGCGGATTCCAAAAATATTCAATAGTGCAGATCCTTGGGTCCATGTGACCATGTGTACCAAGTTGCATCCAATTATCTCCTTCTTCTTATCCTGTGTATACGGACAACACACAGACGGACAGACGGACGGACGGACGGACATGGATAGCTCGATTCACGTGGTGACGCTGATCAAGAATATATATACTTTTCTATACCGGACTCGCTTCGTTCTATGCGTTACAAACGTTTGCACAAAGTTAATATACCCTGACCTTTCAGGTTTAGGGTATAATAAGTAGATTCACTTTGAAAAAACTGTTTTATCTCGTCAGATCATTTGTCAAAAGAGATAAAAATTTGCAGTTCTGTGTTTTTATATGAAAGGAATTGATTGGTAAGCTTGATTTTCTTTTTAAATCAACCATTAATGGGTCCCCAGTACAAAAGTTGATTAAAAATGCACAAAAATGCAATACGGGGGACGCCAAAATTAGTTCAAATAAAAAAAAATACACCGATGCAAAGGACTTTTTATGTACTATTTAGTTTCGGTACCGGAATTGGGGGTAAAATTTTTCCCATACATGTCGATATACTTTAATATATACACAGTTTCTCAAGTTGTCCCAAACAAGTTATATATCATAAGAATAGTTCATGTTTCGTTTTTCAGTATAACGTTAAATTTTTAAAATCGGTTAACAATTAGGTAAGTTATAGGCCAATAAGTGAGTAAAGGTAGGCAAAATCGATTTTTTACCGTAAGTCCAGATTTGCCGGGGGAGTTCGGTAAATTTCAAGTATAGAAGATTCTTTAACTCAAGGCCTACCAAAAAAATAACATTGTCTCCCAAGTATTTTGGAATAAGTATGATAAATTTTATAAATTGATTCGAATGAGAAAAATTATTACGTTTCCACAAAAATATAGATTAAAATGAAAACGAGTTATTTTTAAAAATTCCTTATTTTAATAATTTTTTATTATTTTTTTGAATGTAAGTGATAGTACAAACAAACATCAGAAACTTTTCAAATTTTAAAACAATAAACTATTTCCAAAAATTTTGTTTTTATTTAAGTTTATTAAAGTTTATTGATTTAGTTTTATTTGAACCAAAATTACAGTTTTTTTTTTAACCTAAAAATAAATTGTAATAAATATATTTTGATTAAAATCTTAAGCTTTTGAAATAAATTTTTTCGACATAAAATATCTTTTCCTGTTACAATAATTTTCACTTCCCATTCCCTCACTTTTTTCCAGTTTTCGATACTCACAGCCTACAACTGCATATTCAAATTCCGCAACATGCCAGCATTGGCAAAGCTGTCAACAGTTCTCTATTTGGTAGCAAATCAATGTAACATTTTTTAAAACCTTAAATTGTTGGCGTACTGCGTACAACAAACGGCCAACTAAGAACGTTACTAAACGAGCTAGTGATCGATCGATCGAACGTTCGTTCGATCAATACACAACGTTGGTAATTTTCAACAAATCAACTGTCGATCATGTCGATATGCTGCTGCTAGTGCGTTCGTTTGTGTTGAGAGGTATCTTGTTTAAATATAGATGTCACTCGGCTGTCATGTCAACAATATAGCAACAACAACAACAACAATAATAACGACGGCAGCCAACAATTTTGCCCATATTTACATTGCATTTAAGATTGACATACAAAATGCAATATCAACAGTTTGACAGTCAGACACAAGCAGACAAGATCAGACATTAATGCGATTATCATACAAACAACATATGTTGTTGGTAGGTTGTGAAAAAAAAAAAAAACAATCACAAAGCGTAGTATATGCGGCATATTGCATTTATTAGTCAGTTGTTTTTGTTTTTTTTTTTTGCATTTTGCAAATTTGTGAATCCTGCTTTGTGTGCTCCACGCTCCAACAACTAACGCAGCAATTATTTTGGTCATCTCTGGTTTGGCTTAAAAATAAAAATTCAGCATTTCTATACAATGCCAACAACAAGTTTTTGTTGTTGATGGCATCGTATTTAAATGCTGCACAGCTAATTGAATTTGCCGCACGTTCCATTGCAATTGCAGCTGCAACAGTTGCTGGCTGCTGCACTTGTTTGTCGCTGACGCTGCTGCTGCTGCTGATCTTGCTGCCTGATAAAGCTGCAGCAATGCAGTGCCTGTATTTGTTTGTATGCTAATATTTTGATCCGTGATCAGCGTCAATTTTATCTTCTAGCTAAAAATTATGAAGACTCTTTCAACTTTCAAATACGATGCTGCTGCTTTTTATGATATGCCTAGTACTTACGAGTGTAAGTATGTATTTGTAGTTGGCAACGGCAATATTGTTGCTGCTAAGTATGCTTGATGTTATCGTGCGTACTTTACCGTAATTATAGTTATATAGTTATAACAACGACAATATAATCGGCAGCAGCAACATATGTATGCACTGCATGCACTTGAGGCTGGCGTTATGCTACAAGTAACGGTGTTGTTGTTGCTGCAGAAGATACTCCATTGACCGTCGACGCGTGTCTTCTAATCTTCATGCATTTTATAAGCTACTTTATTGAATGCTAGTCATCTTCGAAATGAAGTTGTCAACATGTGGCTGAGCGTCAATTAACTTAAATAAACTTTTTAATGCTGGTGAATGTTTTGTTGTTGTTACAAAGTAAATGTTGCTGTTGTGTTAAGTGTTGGCGATAAACACAATAAAAGGCTCTTATAGAGATGATGGTTATTGCTATTGTGAGAATTTGTCACACGATTATTTTGATAAAATATGTATGCAATGAAACTTATGAAATATGCAGTCGATATTACAGAATCATGAAATCTCAATGGTCAATTTTTTGTGTGAAATTTTGTTTTTTTTATTCCGCTCTATATAAATTATATATATTCCATTAATTTATAAACCATATCATCGGACAATAACAAAATATCATACGTTCATTGCTTCATTGCATACGTTCATAACGCCTGATTCAAGCGAGGAAAATAATTCAAATCGGAACAAAAAGGTATGAGCGTGTAACGTTAAAGACCTTTAATTTTGGGGCTCCTAGAAATGCAAGACAACATTTTGTTTACATTATTTCAATATTAGTCAATAATTTAGACTCTTTAATGCAGACCCAAGGCATATTTATAAGGTAAGCTAAGTATTTGACACTTCCCTTTATATTGTATTTCTTGCATGCTTATTTGTGAAGGGATGATATTTTCAGTATAGAAAAAGTTTTTAGTATTGAAAATGGGATGCTATATTTAGTATTGAAAAAGAAGTAGATATTAACAAAACTTATTTTTAATGTGAAACTTCTTTAGCCACGTATGCAACATACGGAGAAATAAACGCGGAGTCAAATTGATGTAACACTTTAATGAAACATACCGAATTCATGTTATTAAATAGCTCACCAAAAACCATGGTAAAATGCTTTGAGTCCAAACTAACGAAACAGACCAAACGAAGAAAAATACCTAACGAACTAATCATCAAAGTTTGGGTCCGTATTTTTTTGAAGTGGAACTGTTTTAGCCGCGTATAGATCAATACGGCGAAATGAAATCAATTTTACATCGTGTCATAACAAGAAAGCTAAACTTGTCGAACACCTCTAAAAAAGCAAGCTGCCATTTGTCTTTTCTTTACAAAAAATTGGCAGTAGCAAAATATGTGAGTCTTTCACACCTTTCAAATTGATTTTTCTTTTATAAATAGTAAAGTTATAGGTCTGTTTTCCTATTCACTTCAATTAACTTGAAGTTACTCGAACGCGTTTCTTGACACATTTTTCCAGCACGAGAAAGAAGAAAAACAAGCAAAATGTCACTGTTTGCTACTCTCTATTTTCCAATTTTACTTGAAAAATTTCTCCGAGCACCAATCTTGAGCTTTAAACACCTGATTGTCAGAGTGATAAAATTAAATTGTTGTGTTGTCTTCTGAAGAAAATGTATGCAATTGTTTCGCAAAGTTAATAAAATTAGGAAAAGTTACCAAAATTAACGGAAACGGAAATGTTTTAAGTAAAGCACTTAAATTTTATTCTTTTCTAAAAATAACTGTTGTGCTGGAAATTCATTTAAAACCGTTTCTGTACTTTTTGACAAATTTGCTCATTTTGTCATAAAATCAAATTAATCTTTAATCCTCGATCCTTACTTAAAGCTAGTATGGAAACAGACCCAGTATAAATCGAAAATATGCTCAATTCAGGTTTTGAAGTATTATTATTTTGTCTTCTCTCTGAAATTTTAATACCGTCTTATGAAAAGTTTGTAAACGTACGCAATCATCCGCATTTGTACCTTTTGTTTCAAAAACAAACTTTTTTTAAAAAAACAAAAAAAAGTACTAAACTTGCAACCAAAATTTTCTCGCATCAGCAATACTGGCATGCTTATTTTAAGTTGTCATAATACGTAGCCTTCCTTATAAATATACCTTGATGCAGACCTACCTCGAAACTCACTTCCGAAAAATGTAACGTTAAAGACCATATAAAACTCATTATATGTATCTTCAAAACCACAAAACTAAGAAAAAGAGTTTGTTTTCATAATATTTACAAACATTCAGAGTGAAGTTAGATTTAACAATCTTTACACCCGCCACAGGTACTTTAATAAAAATTATGCAAACATTGACCATGATTTTCAAAGTTTTTACACATACGGATAGACAATCATACACGTCATAAATGATGACTGCAAAAAGTGTGAAACTGTTACGCCCGTCACAATGAATCTTCCATATATAAATGGTATATCTACTGGTTGGGGCTCTTCCCAACCTTCTTAGGGCCAGTTTTTCAGTGTGGGTTTAAACTCTAGTCAAATTAAACCGAAGTTAAAATTGGACTTTTAAGCTCGATTTAAGCAAAAAAAACACATCATATGATAATTTAAGTCAATTCAACTTAAACGAATGCTACAATATCTAGTTAAACATAGTTTTACTGTCCCTTTTTGGTGAGTTAAGCTTGGTTTAGTTTGACTCGAGTTTAAACCCGCACTGAAAAACTGGCCCTTAGAGAGAAATAAAATGTTTAAGAAAAACCTCGCTCTTTGAACATTATGAAATTGTTGGCAGAGAGCTTTTAAGTTAATCGAATTTGAGTATTTCTCAAAAATAAAACTTTGTTAAAAAAATGTCGGTTCATTCATTCATAAATTGCGAAATTTGTAAAATAATATTTTATAAATTAAAAAGTTCGAAGTATTTCCATGACAATATCTTGGTCGAATTTAAACGGTTTTCCAATTTTTCTAATTATTTCTAAACATTTGTTAAATGTTCTTTCAAATGTGGTAACAATCATTGTGGAGCTCTATCAAAAGTATATTTAATGAATTTTTTTAACATATTCGTTAGTTATTTAGCGTGCATTTGAACCAAATGCCAAGAGAGAGGAAAAAAACTACCTCAAATTGAATGCCCCTGAATTGGGAAGCCAATATCTCTACCATCTTTGAATATATTTTATTTATTTCTTTTTAGTCTTAAAGTCTCATCAGTTAACTTAAAAAAATTTATAAAAACTTTACAGTTACTTTTTTGTTTGTATTTGAATTATGCTTTTTAAAAAGAGACCATAACATTTTATCTTTTCTCAAAATAGGGGTAAACATGATTTTTGTTGCAAAAAAAGAAAAACTCAAATTTGCATTTTTGATTTTCTTTCAAAGTTTATAGCGCATTTTTGCTGAATTTATTTTGACTTGACAGTAAATGAATAAACTATTCGTGCCATCAAAAAATCTGGGCTACTCTCTATAATTTTTTTAAAAATGTTGTTATTCTATAATTAAAAAAAATTAATAAAATTCAAAAATAATTTCTATATTGGTTACTGGTTACCAATATTTTTAGTTTCAGGTGTGTCTTGTCCTCTTAAGTATATTTAAACAGTTCTTTAGTAGTCATAGGGATTTAAACTAATCTTATATTCAGATTTTTAAGCTACACTTGAATAAAGAAATTGTCTTGCAATTTCTTTTTCGATATTAAGTCCATTTGTCGGAACTGAAACAACTTAAAAAAGATTAATTCTTAAATGAAACCAGAACCAGGAATGAACCAGTAACAGATAAGGTTAATACGTAATTCGAAAATGTGGTTATTCGAAACCTTTAATACCGAACGAGGTTACAAACAAGACGAACCGCTATCATGCGATCTCTTCAATTTTATCATGGAGGGGATTCTACGAAAGGCAGGTGTACATCGGAATGGAACCATATTCTACAAAGATGTCCAGCTCCTTGAGTCCGCTGATGATAACGACATTATCGCCCGAACTCTGCTTTCAGTGCTATCGTGAAGAAATCAGCCAAAGTGGGTTTGACGGCGAACAAGGGCAAAACAAAGTTTGTGCTGTCTGCAAATAGGAAAGCGCAGCGTCTAGGCTCCCGGGTTACAACAGGCAAATAAAACTTTGAAGTTTTCAAGTCGTTCACATACCTTGGCATCGCCGTAAACAGCAACAACAATATCAGCCTGAAGATTAAGCGAAGCCTGACAATTGATAATAGGTGCTAATATGGCATAAGTTAACAATTAGGTTCCGAGGCTCTCTCTCCATTGACAAAACTGACACTCAACAAGACGTCCAGACCTGCCATCTGTAGAATGGTACTCTGAAATAAGAGAGAGAGAGCCAATATTTACTTCAGGTACGCGGTAATTTATTGCAAGTTAATACACTCAAAAAAATATCAACTGTAATATTGACAGTCGGTCGCTGTTATTTAAAACACTATTAGATTGAACCTAGGACAGTCGAGTACTAGCCGCACACGTCAGCCAAACATTGACTTTCAAAACAGTGATAAAATTTCAATAAGTATGTTTTTATTTGGGTTTCGTGTTTTATAAACCAACAGTCAACTAACAGTGAAATATGTTATTTCAACCCATTTGAAATGCTATTTGATATAAATAGCATTTTTTCCCTGAGTGTAATCATTTTTTCCGTATGAATATTCACTGTAGGTAAGGTAAGGTTAGAAGGGTCGTGCACCTATAAGGTGGGGCCCTATTGGACCACTATGAATCCCTTATTTTGTTCATTTTTTGTTCAACCAAGTTCGTTTTTATTCCTGTTCACCTAAACCATCCTGTGCTTTTTGTGAATCTTCATATGTCTAGCAGTGGTATGTTCACGAGCTGCTCCAAATCTTCCTTCTTGTAAGGGTTCTGGGAAGGGTCTGTGACGATTCTGTATCATTTCCGGGTTGCTGGTAGCTCCGTTTTGATCCGGATCTTTAAAGCCTGAAAAGTGATTTTTCATGAGTATCGATGGCGTTTCTTGACTGGATTCTGTCCATAAACCGTCAGGTCTTTTAAGGTATCCCGGGACCGGCGGGTCTTTGGACCGCGTCTTACAAAGTCTGGCCACTTCACTTGTGTCCTCAATGGACTTGCAGAAATTCGTTCAAAATGCTCGCTTTGTTATTCTAACATCTGTTGTCTAGGCATTCAACTTGGATCTATAGTTTATAGGTCTAGCTTGCTTAGAAGAGTTTTGCAGTTACAGTTTTTTTCTTACGGGGTTCATAAATTGTTTCCTTGTATGAGAGTCACAATTAATAGTGAAGAGAATCTTTAAGTGGTTGGAAAATGACTTCTTTTGTGGCACCTACCAACCGTCAGCTATGACATGTTCCCTATAGCTCACTAAAGTTAAGTCGATTAAGTCTTGCCTGATTCTATTCTGGAAGTTGGCCTCTTGCCCCTTTTACATAAAATAAGATCTATGGAAAGCATAAATTCAAAAATAGACTCACCGCTTTTATTGATGTCGGCCCTGCCCCATAGTGAGTGATGGGCGTTGGCGTCGCAGCCAATAACCAGGAATGTCCTGCTACACGCAAAGAAATTTTTCGTTTATCGTAACTGAAAAATTCACCAACTATACTTCGTTTGCGAACTGTATTTGCTGCAAACGCGTATTCAGTTGTCATCAACTTAAAAATATTCTTGCTTGAAACGAAAAAACATCGAACTTAATGAAATTTTATCATTGTTTTGGAAGTTCAAGTTTAGCCGAGCGTGCTGGCGGTCGAGTCTAGAAACTTGAGTGACCTGGGTTCAATTCCCAACAGGAACACCAAATTTTTTTTTTTTAATTAATGTTTTTTATTATTATTTTTATTATTCTTATTTTAACGGTTCCTTTTGACCAAGCAGTTAATGATACATAATTACAATTTCAATAATTAAATTAAAATTTTTGATACTTACACAGCCAAGAATCGAACCCACGTCTCCCGCGTGCCAGTCTAGCATGCATCCATTGAGCTATTGTGAGATATTGTCTAGAATGAATTTTTTATTTACTTAAGCTGTAACACATTCTAGTTTCTTCGTTTATGGCAAATATTTTACATTTGTCATCAACGAAAGCGAGCTGTGTAGCAATTGTGTGACTGCGCTTGTTATTCACAGTTGTGAGTCTGTTTGTTCACACTCTTAAAATACTTCCTTTTCGTTGATGGCAAATATTAAACGCTTTTTATCACGGAAATCAAGCAACTTTTTTTGTCAGTTGTCGCTTATAACAAATTAATTTCTTTTCCTGCAAACGAAGTTTTCAGTTGGAAAAAATAAACTTTTCGGTTGCTGCAATTTAAAAATCACTGCCGTTTATGACAAACAAAATTAATTTCTTGCAACTTAATAACGTGTTTCCCGCAACTAACCATTATTATGCCAACTGTTCAAACGTTTACAAACAATGATTTGAAGCATGACAAACGAAGTTCGTTTGCAGCAAACTGGCGATAAACGTTTTTTTTCTCTGCGTGTAGTTTCAGCGTGGTTTGCTAACTCGCCGAATGTTTGCGCTGATGGGTTCGCCTCTTCATATTCACTTTAGCTTTGCGATCAATTTTCCTTTAGAAGTCAAAGTAATACATTTTTTTAAATCATTATTTTAAGATGCGATAATTGCGCAGTGCGAGGTTGATGGAGCAGATGATTGGGCATCACATGGACATGTTGGTTCTAGTAGTCACTCTTGGGACCCCTTGACTGAATAAAAATGAATATTTTTTTACCAATCTTGGATGTTCTCATTTAAGTTATTTATTGTTCGATTTTTTCATTGTGAGTTTAGTCAAAGATCTCAGTATTCTTAAATACTAGTCTCAACTAGTCCCAAATCAAAATTATTAAATAGAATCCGTTTTGTTTATTTTTCAATAAATTTAATAGAATGAAGCATAGATTAACATATTTACTCTGAAAACACGATTTTTGAACAATCTGACGTGAGATCTCACGATATCTCAACGTAACTAATAAATGCATCCTCAAAAACTGTTTTTATGGAAAAACAAGTAAAGAAAGTCTAAAGTCGGTCTAGGCCGACTATGAAATACCCTAAACCCACTTTACAAAAAAAAAAGAAAAAATTAATTGTAAATGGGCGTGTCCGTGGGCGGATGAAGTCCATTTTTCCAAACCATCTTTGTCTTGTCATAAAAAACATACGTGCCAAATTTAAGCTCTGTAGGTTAAACACATGCTTATTTATTGCGTTTTCAATTTTTGGGTTGTATGGGAGGTAGGCGTGTCCGTGATCGGATGACGTCCATTTTCCGAAGACATATTTGTGTTGGTATGAAACACATACATATCAAATTTTATTGTTGTAGGCTAATTATGAGCTGAGCTATGCAGTTTTTAATTTTCGCGTTGTATGGGAAGTAGGCGTGTCCATGGGCGGACGATGTCCATTTTTCAAAACCATCTTTGTCTTGTCATAAAAAACATACGTGCCAAATTAAGCTCTGTAGGTTAAACACATGCTTATTTATTGCGTTTTCAATTTTTGGGTTGTATGGGAGGTAGGCGTGTCCGTGATCGGATGACGTCCATTTTCCGAAAACATATTTGTGTTGGTATGAAACACATACATATCAAATTTTATTGTTGTAGGCTAATTATGAGCTGAGCTATGCAGTTTTTAATTTTCGCGTTGTATGGGAAGTAGGCGTGTCCGTGGGCGGACGATGTCCATTTTTCAAAACCATCTTTTTTTTGTTATAAAAAACATACGTGCCAAATTTTAGCTCTGTAGGTTAAACAGAGGCTTATTTATTGCGTTTTCAATTTTTGGGTTGTATGGGAGGTGGGCGTGTCCGTGAGCTGATGATGTCCATTTTTCAAAGACATCTTTGTGTTGATATAAAACACACACATACCAAATTTTGTTATTGTAGGCCTATTATGAGCTGAGTTATGCAGTTTTAAATTTTTGCGTTGTATGGGAGGTAGGCGTGTCCGTGGGCGGATTCCAAAAATATTCAATAGTGCAGATCCTTGGGTACATGTGACCATGTGTACCAAGTTTCATTCAATTATCTCAACTCCTTCTTCTTATCCTGTGTATACGGACAACACACAGACGGACGGACGGACGGACGGACGGACGGACATAGATAGCTCGACTCACGTGGTGACGCTGATCAAGAATATATATACTTTTCTATACCGGACTCGCTTCGTTCTATGCGTTACAAACGTTTGCACAAAGTTAATATACCCTGACCTTTCAGGTTTAGGGTATAAAAAGTCAGCCGTACACCGACCCAAAAGTAAGAAGGACTCAAAAAAACTATTTCTGCTAAATTTTTTTTTTTTATTTTGGATCGGAGAATTCCCCATGGAGTGGTTTTTGTTCTCCTAAACTCCTTCTTTGGCCAAAAAAATAAAGTGTTTTCATATAATTTTTTTTTCTTCATAATGCACACCCAAGATAAGCAAAAAAGTTTAGATTTTGATGAAGCACAAATATTGCCTAAAATAAATTTTGAAATTTTTGGTGTTTACAAACTCTTTGAGATTTCAAAAATCAACATTTCGAAAGATATTTTCGAAAAGAAAAAAAAATTAAAAACGTCCACGTTTCCAGGACACCCAATTTTTCCCCAGTGCAACCTTGATGTCACTGTAACAACATTCAACTGTTTCTCCTTAACATTTTTTAAAACTCCCATAAATTATGTGCAATAAAAAAAGATTTAATTTATTACTTCTTTCCTCGCTTTTCGATAAACTACTAGCCTCTTTTATGACATTCAATCCATTGACAGCTGACAGCGGTAATATTTTATATTGCTACGATGCAAAACTAAAATGTCATTGACGTCGTAAATGATCATTTCAGCGGACCGATCTAGTCCGATCTGCGTATGATTTTTTTTCCAATATTTTCTTCTCAGCATAATTTGCATATTTCTGCAAACTGTAGACAATAAAGAGGCTGTTGCAGTGCAATAATCGCTGCACTACAATATCTTGACGATCACTTGTTGACTTTTATAAAGTGTTGTTGTTGTTGTTGTCTGTGTATTTGTAATTGTTGTTTAAGTTGCGGTAGCAGCAGCGTAAAGTAACTTAGTCAGCAGCACAGCAACAATTCAAGCACAACTTGAAGCTAAACCTGATGAGTGCCCGTTAGACAGCGAGTCGGTGACACATCAGATGCACATCAGCAGCAGCAACAACAGATAATATTATGTCATTAAAAACACCAAGTGTCAGCAGCTGTTGCTGCTACTAGTGGGTTAGTGGGTGTCAAAGACGGCAACAAGCTCTGAGCTGCAAAAATAAAAAAAAAAAACAAAGACTTATAGCCAAGATAAGCTGCATAATTATGCATATTAGTAATAATTAAATGCGCGCCGTTGGAAACATTGAAACGGTGCTTAACAGTGTTGCCAATGCAGTGACTAACGGCAATATCTAGATGCTGCTACTTTTGTTGTTGTTGTTCTTGTTGTTGTTGCTGTTGGCTGTTCTTGTTGTGATGGCGCAATTTTTCAATTGTTTGTTTATTTTTTTATGTTGTACTAATTGAGTTGCTTTTAATGAGATTTTCTATGATGCGATCTTGTTTGGCACACGATCAACAGGAATTGCGAACAGCATGAAATCTTATAAACTTATCTGAAGTAAGATTTGTACATAAATTGACGTATGGACGTCGAGTTGACATTTGAATGGTGTTTTAGGCATTTCAATAAAACACGTCATACAAAAGAAATCGTTTTTAGAATTTTTTAAGAAAACATGTTGATCTTCTTACAGATTGAAAGTCATATAGTTTTTAAGCAGGTGCGAATAGTTTATAACTTTTATAAAGATTAAGTTCTTGTTTTGAGGTTTTATCTTTGTGGAAAAATAAATTTTAACAAATATTTCTTTTCAACAATTATGTTTGTTTTTCTCAAAAAATTTTAATGTATCAGCGATCTTGTCCAACGAAAATTAAAAGTTTGTGTTGAATTGGGAGAGACATTGAATTGGTTTTCCCAACAATATTGTGTTAAATATAGTAAATCTATGGGAAGAAAACCATTCGCCAATGTGATTAGAATATAATCGATACTGCTTATATAGGCAATAGTTCTAATCTGTTAACTGAACTGATGTTTTATGGTAATTTCTTCACACTGATCATGAAGTTGCGCTTTTATATAAGAAATTTAAAAAAAAAAAATAATTATACCCACATATAAGAAATTGTTAAAGATATTTTTGTAACATCTGAAAAAGTGTAATTTTTTTGTGACATGAAGAACTCGTCACTTTCATTTGTAATCTTTATAATTTTTTTATTACTTGGTAATTTAAAAGCCCAATTCTTCTACAAAATTTTATTGTGATATATTTAAAAAAAATGTTATCTAACATATCCTTTTGTCACCTACATATTTTATTTTTCACGCTCCACAATGCATCGCAGGGTTACAAAAATATAAAATTGTTAAAAAAAAGCAATCAATATACTAATTACTTACTTACTTACTTAGCTGGCGTTGGTGGGTTTTGGCCTCGTCTATGAATTTTCGCCAGCTTTTTCGTCGTGCTGGCGCCACTTAGAAACTCCAAGCATCGCCAGGTTATCCAATGCCTGATCTTTCCAACGGCAATGCGGTTTTTCTCGTCTGGGTACCGCTGGGTACCGAATCAAATAATTTTTTCGCTGGAGCATCGTCGTTCATTCTCTCGACATGACCTAGCCAGCGAAGCCGCTCAATTTTAATACGCTTGACTATATAAATGTCGGCATAGGCTCATACAGCTCAATATTCCATCGTATTCGGTACTCGCGAATGATTTTTCTCTCGAACGCTCCCCAAGTCTTTCATCAGTGCTGCTCAACGTCCAGGTTTGTGATGTGTATAGTAGGACGGGCATGGTTATTGACTTATAGGGCGACAGTTTTCTTCGTCGAGAGAGAACTCTGCTTCTCAATTGCCTACTGAGCCCAAAGTAACACCTGTTGGCAAGAGTTATCCTTCGTTTAATCGCCATACTGATATCGTTGGAGGAATTAATGCTGGATCCCAGGTAAACAAAGTCCTTCACTACCTCAAAGGAGGTGTTGTCAACAGTGACATGGTTTCCAAGACGCTGGGAGTGTTTGTTTGTTGACACAAGATACTTATTTTTATTTGCGTTCACTGCAAAACCGATTCGATTCGATTCGAATCTTTGTCTAGCCTGTAGAATGCCTGGAGAATTATAAGGTCAATATCATCAGCTAACGCCAGCAGCATAACACTCTTATAGAAAACTGTGCCGCTGCGTCTCAGGTCAGCAGCTCGGATGATCTTCTCCATGACTATGTTAAAGAAGTCGCACGATAAGGAATCACCTTGTCAGAAACCTCGCATGGTATCGAACAGAAGGGAGAGGTCCTTCCTTTGCAGGAATACCAAATTCAGCCATGAAGGAGTATAGGGGAGTCTTTATTGGACTGTCGAAAGCGACTTTAAAATCGACAAAAAGATGGTGTGCGTCGATTTGTTTTTCAAGGGTCTTTTAAAATATTTTTCGGAGCGTAAAGATCTGGTCTATGGTGGACTTTCCAGGTCTGAAGCCACACTGATAAGGTCCAATTAGACTGACGATGGGCTTCAGTCTTTCACATAATACGCTCGACAGGACCTTATATGCGATATTAAGAAGACTTATTACACGGTAGTTGGCGCAAATGGTGGAGCTTTTCTTATGGATTGGACAGAGCACATTGAGGTTCCTATTATCTGGACTGCATTCCTCCAACCATATTCTGCATAGAAGCTTGTAAATGCATTTCAACAGAGTTTCGCCACCGGTCTTAAACTGCTGAACCTGTAGACCATCGGCTCCTGCGGTTTTGTTGTTTTTAAGCCGAGCTATAGCTGTTATGGCCTCGTTATAGTCGGGCAGCGGAACTTCAACGGTGTCATTCATAATTGGGGTTTCCGGGATATCATCTCCACTGGTGGGATTGTTGTCAGCGTTGCCATTTAGAAGACTAGAGAAGTGTTCCCTCCATAACATCAGTGCACTCTGGATATCTGTCACTAGATTCCCGTTTTCATCCTTGTAGGAAGAGGCTCCGGTCTTGAAACCATCGGCTAGGCGTCTTATTTATTCCAAAAAATGTTCGAGTCTCATTCCTGTCGCCATACATCTCAATTTTCTCGCGCTCACGCAATTCTTCGTCTCTTTTTTTTCCTGAAAAGGAGACTCTCTTCCCTTCTCTTCTCTTGGTATCGCTCCATAACAGCACGCGTTACAGCCGACAGTAGCTTGGCTTTGTAGGCGGTGTTCTACTCTGCAGTGGCATCGCAACCCCTGGCCGTTCCACTGGTTTTGGCGAGGGTGGCGGTAACCTATCACCTCTTCGGCAGCCGTACGCATAGAGTGCGATATGTGCGTTCACTGTGCGCATATATCTTCGATCGCAGGAGTGATTTCTTGAATTAGGAGTGAGAGTCGAGTAGCGAAGGCTTCGGTTGTCCATTTTGACTGCAGCTTGTCGACGTCTAGCTTTCTTTGTGTAGAATTTCGAGCATTTTTAACTGTGCATAGACGTGTGCAGATCTTGGCTGCAACCACAAATAAATTTACTTTTCTTGTAAAATAGAGCATAGTTCCCGGTGGGGGGTTATGACTCTTGGACACATGAATATAAGCCCAAAAATTGTTTTGTGTGTTATGACTATAAATTTATCGCATATAATGCCCAACTCTATTTTGGGGATAACGTTCTTAGGGGTATTGTCGGGCACCCATAGCTGGCAGAGTAATGTTCTCAGAAATCGCTATAAATACTCAAAAAACTAGTTTGGAAATTAGAAAAACTAAAATTATGTTTAAGCCTCACTTAAGGGCTTAACATAAGAAAAAAATCCGTATATAAATATATATATAATATAATATAATTATATTATTGTTTCTTGTTCTAAACAATTTTGAAAGAATTCAAACCAATCAAAGGATACGTCTTCTATATGCAAAATTAACCACGATCAGCATGATCTGCTTTGATAAAAATATTTAATTTCTGATTAAAGTTTTATATTCTCTTTAGAAAAATCATCAAGTCTCTTCAAGCGAATATCTATTAGAGTGTATTGATCAGTTATATCAATAGAAGATCATTTTCACGTCTTCTGCAAAAAGCATTTTTTAAGAATCAGAAGTTTTCCAGAAGTTTTAAATTTAATATCTACTTTTTGATCAGCAAGTTTAATCTATAGATGAAAGAATATATAAAATATAGAGCAGCAAGCTTATATTCTTAATGCCTTAATTTTACTCAAAAAATTCAAATTCGTTCATCGCAATGCTATCTAAAATATCTTAAAAATCAGCATTAACAGCTTGCGATCATCTGTATGATCATTGTTAAAAGCTGAAAAATTAGCTGCTGCCATTCTAGCATTTGTTCAGACGAAATGTAGTAAATTTGTTATTTCATTAACTGAAAATTAAATGAAAGCTTTCATTTATTTAATCACGATCAGTGCGATGATCAGTTGCTTCAATGCATGTGTTTGGCGATCTTATCGGCAACATTCTTCTCTCACTCACCTCATAGAGTGTGTCGATGTGTGTGTGTGTGTGTTTGTGTCTTTGCGCTAATTTGCACAAATGCTGCCCAGCTGTGACCTCGATTCAGTCAATATGGCCGCCAACTGAGTGATCGTCGTCATCGTCGTCGCGCTTTTTGATTGCCCGCATGTAGCGGCGGCTGTGATATGCTAAGCTGCTGCTGTTGGGTGGTGTTTGTTTTTTTTTAACAACAATTCTTCTGTTGCAAAATTTAAAATCCATAGATATTGCGCACATGTGCGAAAATCAATAAAAATAATTTTTAATATTAAACTTTTTTTTCCTTCTGTTGTTTTGTTTTTGTCTAAATATTAATTTTAATAGCATGAATGTTTGTTATTTTTATGAAAAAAAATTCGAATAATATTGCAAAAATATGCAATAATTTGCACGTTTCAACGCTGCATTCCAACATGTGTGCGATACGATGCGATGCGATGCGCTGCGATCATAATTTGTGGCGTCTATTTGACGAACAGCAGAAAAAACAAGTAGCAGTCAATCAATCCAACTAGATCATTCAGTCAATTTAAAAATTGCCAACAATTTTTGCTAGGAATTCCTTTAAAACAGCTGGCAGCCTTTGTGGGTGGTTGTTATTCAAATACTTTTAAAATTAAGCTATTAGCTGCTGATCCTCGCTCACCTCTGCTAAAAACTAGCACAGCATAGCTTTTGTTGCTTGTTGCAACAATAAGTTTACTTAAAAATGTCTCAATTTGCAACAATTTCAAATGCGAAAAGTTCGCTGCACTCTATCGTTTCATCTCTGTCGTCCCAAACGTCGACTCAATCCAACACACTCACATACGAGCGTTTTGTTGTCGCCTGTGCTAATTATTGCAGCTGCACTGTTTGTTGTGAATAATATTAATAAAATGCTTAGTATAATTTTTACATTGTTGTTGTTGTTGTTGTTGTTGTTGTTGTTGTTGTTGTTGTTGTTGTTGTTGTTGTTGTTGTTGTTGTTGTTGTTGTTGTTGTTGTTGTTGTTGTTGTTGTTGTTGTTGTGGTGGTCTTTTGTTGTTTTATTGCTACTTTTGTTGTTGGCTTTCTATCAAAATTTGATATTTTAATTACGATCAGCTGCACTTTACAGTGATCGCGGCGCCCTCATTGTTGTTGTTGTTGTTGCTAAAATTACAATATGCTGCTTTTCTCTCTCTCAACGTTTTCGTTGCTGTTTTTGTTGCTAGCTTGTTGTTTGTAAGTTACCTACTATTAGTAAGCTTTTTTTTTTTGTTTTTAGCTTGTTTTTTGCTTGTTTTGTTTTTTTGTCAGTGAATTGCATTTTATGCACCTGCAGCACAGTGGCGGCCACTTGTGCAAGCCAACAATTACAACAACAACAACAACATCAACATCGACAACAGCAGCAAGTGCAAACTTTCGAACTCTTAGACTCATTTATGTGGGGCGTTTGACTGCCCGCCAAGCGCCGGGGCCAAACCAAGCAAGAACTGCAACAACTGCCTCAACAAGTGTAACAAATTCCGCTCTTCAGCTGTTAGTCGCATTGCCAACTAGTTCTTATTGCCAACTAGTCGTTGACTAAATGATCATAGGTACCACCTCTTGTGGTAACTATCAAGGCGTTTTCTTAGAGCAGCTTTTAATTACTGCACCGATCTCACGGTGCACAATGTTTCTGATCATTGCACACATTTTGTTGGAAGAAAACTTGGACGTTAAGTTTTTCTTCTTCACTTTATAACATTTTAAATCCAAGACATCATAGCATATAAAATGGTTTAAAAGTCAGTGATAAATTAATGTTTTATTGTGGTTTTCCTCGAAAAAACTGATTTATTGACAAATAAAAGAATTTGTGAGGATCGTGCAGGAGTTTAAGACTTGCATACGTTAGTTATTTGTTGCAACTTAAAGTTGGTGGTCTTATACAAGAACAGACAAAAAGTGGTATTCATAGAGCAGATATAAGCTTCATAATTCTATGAAGAATATTTTTTCATACATGTATTCATGTTAAATTGAAAATTTTAATTTAAAAAGAAACAGATCACGGAGCTTATAATTCCAGGTAGCAAAAAAAAAATTATTACGATAACTTTCCATTCGTTTACTTGTCAGTGTGTTTAATACACAGATTTCGTTCGAATTTGTCAAGAAGTCAAAAGTAACAAAAGATTAACTTGCTATTATATTCTTCTTATTTTCTTATTATTTATATGACGCCTGCCAATTTTGTAATAAAAAAGATTTTGTTCTTATATACATTTTTTTTTAAGGACAGTTCACTCGTTAACGTTAACTATTAAAAATCAAAAGAGTTCACTTTTTCGAATGCCAACATTTGGAGAAAAAGTATCCTTTATGTAATCATTTCGAATGTGCTTCTCTATGGCGCTGAGGTATCGCTAACAGATGCAGCCGCTCTTGGGGTTTTTCGAGAGGAAAGTTCTTCGCAAAATCTTTGGTCCTGTTCGATTTGGCGACGAACCACGAACTGTACGAGCTCTATTACGACCAGTGTTGCCAGTCTAGCCTTTTTGAGGCTAGATCTAGCCTTTTTTTTTGTTGTCTAGCCTCGAAAATTACCATCTAGCCTCTAGCCTTTTTTTTAGCCTTTTTTTGTTTTTTTCTAGCCTTTTCTAGCCTTTTTTAATATATTGCTTAAAGATGCATTACTACATCCAATTTTTCTGACGTTGCAATTTTGCAAGTGTAAGTCTTCTATTGCTCTTTTTATTCTTTTAAAGTGGTTAAACCCAAATATTTTCTGTTATAGAGAAAAAAAACTCCAGTTACTCTACAGAAGAAATAACTATAATTGAAATATAATGGCAAAAAATTGTAAATCACAAGTAGAATAGAAATCTAGCTGGGCAGAAGCTAGAGATTCATTGAATGAAGATCCGTTCCAAGAGCTATCAGATTTGATTTTTAGTTTTATTATTTTAGCATTAAGCAACGCTGAGGTAGAAAGAATTCTTAGTACAACGAAATTTCAAAAAAAAAAAACTAGAAAAGAAACCGTATTCAACTGTTCTTAAAAGAAAACGAGTAAAGAAAGTCTAGTCCGACTATGAAATACCCTAGACCTCCTATTATATTTAAATAAACTATATATTAAAATACTAAAACAAATAGAAGTAACTTCCTATTTTTGTTTAAAATCCCTGTATTTATAGAACTATATAGGTTTTACTAATGAAGGTTGTATGGGAGGAAAGCGCGTTCGTAGGTGGATTACGCCTTTTTTCGTGAGCACACCTTAGTTTAATATACTATGATCTCATACCAAGTTTTATCTCTGTAGGCCAAATATAAACGTTTCTATTGTGTTTTACATATTGTGGGTTTCATGGGAGATGAGCATGTTTATGGGCGGATGTCGCTCAGTTTGTGAACACATCTTAGTTTTGATACAACAATCTCAATACCAAGTTTTATATTTTTGGCTCATATAAACCTCTTTATAGCGTTTTTACTATAGTGGGTTGTATGGGAGGTGGGCGTGTTTAAGGGCGAATGACGACTATTTTACATCTAAGTACACATCTAAGTTTTAATATAAAATACATATCTGATAAGTTTAATCCCTGTAGTTCAAATAAAAGGGTCTTTATAATAGTGTTTTCAATGTTGGAGTTGTATGGGAGGTGGGCATGTTCATGGGTAGAGCACGCCAATTTTTTGTGTACGTCTACGTTTTGATACAAAATAAATACATTTAAATTTTATTTCGGTAGCTTAATTACAACCATCTATACAGCGATTTTTATTTGTTAGTTGTATGGGAAGTAAGCGTGTCCGTGGGCGGATTCTAAAAATATTCAATAGTGCAGATGCTTGGGTGCATGTGAACATGTGTACCAATCTCATCTCCTTCTTAACCTATATTAACAGATAACACATAGACAGACGGACGGACGGACATGGTTAGCTCGACTCAAGAGGTGACACTGATCAGGAATATATACTTTTCTATACCGGACTCGCTTATTTCTATGCGTTACAAACGTTTGCAAAAAGTCAATATACCCTGACCTTACGTGTTTAGGGTATAATAGCGTTAACAAATCTAGCCTTTTTTTAGCTTTTTTTTTAAAGCCATCTAGCCTTTTCTAGCCATTTTTTAAAGGCCATCTAGCTTCTTTTCTCAAAACTTTCTGGCAACACTGATTACGACATTGACTTAGTTCAGCGCATAACAATTCCAGCTCCAGCGAAAAAAGGTGTTTGAGGCGAAAGTCGAGGGCCGACGACCAAGAGAGAGACCATGCCTCCGATGGATTGACCATGCCGAGGAAGTCCTAAAAGTGCTTGGTGAAAGAGATTGGAGACGGCGCGCGCGAAGCAGAGACGCCTGGCGAAAGCTGATGAAGTCGGCCGTTACCTGACCCCAGGTTGTCTTGGCCACCTAAGCAATAAAGTGTTTGACGTTCATAAAATGCGTGTACAAGATAAGTTAACTGCAAAAAATTCCTTAATTTCATGTTAAATACTAGGGGAACATGAATTATTCATAACTTTTGTGAATAAAATTCATAAAATCTATGAAAAATATACATGAAGGAGCTCAATTACAGTTCATTATATAAGCAACAAAAATACATAAATTTCATGTATATTTTCAAGGTGAACGTGACACATCACATGAGATCACATTACATCACATCACATCACATCACATCACATCACATCACATTACATCACATCACATCACATCACATCACATCACATCACATCACATCACATCACATCACATCACATCACATCACATCACATCACATCACATCACATCACATCACATCACATCACATCACATCACATCACATCACATCACATCACATCACATCACATCACATCACATCACATCACATCACATCACATCACATCACATCACATCACATCACATCACATCACATCACATCACATCACATCACATCACATCACATCACATCACATCACATCACATCACATCACATCACATCACATCACATCACATCACATCACATCACATCACATCACATCACATCACATCACATCACATCACATCACATCACATCACATCACGTCACATCACATCACATCACATCACATCACATCACATCACAGTCAAAATCGCTATCATATCACAATTATACCGTATCACAGTTACATCATAACCACAACACAATCACATCACAATCACAGTCGAAATTAAAATCTAATCACAATCTTTTCAATGTGCTATCACAATCATATCAAAATTCCATAACTATCCCGTCACTATCATATCACAATGGCGCCAAATCTCATCCCAATCACATCGCAATAACAACACAACCAAATCTCAATCATATCACAATCACTTAACAACCACATTACAAAACATCATAATCACATCACATCACAATCACAATCACAATCACAATCACAATCACAATCACAATCACAATCACAATCACAATCACAATCACAATCACAATCACAATCACAATCACAATCACAATCACAATCACAATCACAATCACTATCACAATCACAATCACAATCACAATCACAATCACAATCACAATCACAATCACAATCACAATCACATCACATCACATCACATCACATCACATCACATCACATCAAATCACATCACATCACATCACATCACATCACATCACATCACATCACATCACATCACATCACATCACATCAAATCACAGTCAAAATCGCTATCATATCACAATTATACCTTATCACAATTACATCATAACCACAACACAATCACATCACAATCACAGTCGAAATTAAAATCTCATCACAATCTTTTCGATGTGCTATCACAATCATATCAAAATTCCATAACTATCCCGTCACTATCATATTACAATGGCGCCAAATCTCATCCCAATCACATCGCAATAACAACACAACCGCATCTCAATCATATCACAATCACTTAACAACCACATTACAAAACATCATAATCACATCACAATCACAATCACAATCTCAATCACAATCACAATCACAATCACAATCACAATCACAATCACAATCACAATCACAATCACAATCACAATCACAATCACAATCACAATCACAATCACAATCACAATCACAATCACAATCACATCACAATCACAATCACAATCACAATCACATCACATCACATCACATCACATCACATCAAATCACAGTCAAAATCGCTATCATATCACAATTATACCCTAACACAATTACATCATAACCACAACACAATCACATCACAATCACAGTCGAAATTAAAATCTCATCACAATCTTTTCAATGTGCTATCACAATCATATCAAAATTCCATAACTATCCCGTCACTATCATATCACAATGGCGCCAAATCTCATCCCAATCACATCGCAATAACAACACAACCACATCATAATCACATCACAATCACAATCACAATCACAATCACAATCACAATCACAATCACAATCACAATCACAATCACAATCACAATCACAATCACAATCACAATCACAATCACAATCACAATCACAATCACAATCACAATCACAATCACAATCACAATCACAATCACAATCACAATCACAATCACAATCACAATCACAATCACAATCACAATCACAATCACAATCACAATCACAATCACAATCACAATCACAATCACAATCACAATCACAATTACAATCACAATCACAATCACAATCACAATCACATCACAATCACAATCACAATCACAATCACAATCACATCACAATCACATCACAATCACAATCACATCACAATCACAATCACAATCACAATCACAATCACAATCACAATCACAATCACATCACAATCACATCACAATCACAACACAATCACATCACAATCACATCACAATCATATCACAATCACATCACAATCACAACAAAGTTACGTAGAAATCACATCATAGGATGAAAGTCTCAATTAAATCCCACAATAAAAACATCACACCACATCATAATCAGTTCACAATCACATCAAAACCACTCCATAATCACAATCAAATTCATATCACAATCACATAACATACCAATCACATCATAATCACATCAAAAACATATTACATTCATATCACACCGAATTGCATTTCATCTCAGCATAATTATGTTATAATCTTATAACGTATGTTTAAAGTTTAAAGCTTTGAACGAAGGATTTCAGGTGTCAACAATTTTCAGGGCAAATAATATTTTTTGATAAAAATCATAAATAGTGTTTTTTACTGAAGTACCAAAATTTGGAATTTTTATTTGTGTCATTAATTTTATGACCCTAATGCCTTTATGCATCAAAAAAATCAATCCGGTGAGCGTAAACAGTTGTGATATGTACAAAAAAAGAACTTTTGCACAAAATTAATCTTACTTCATGGGTAATCAACTCAAAATCAGCCAAAGAATGCCGTGCTTAATTGAAGCAAAGGTCTAATTATTTAAGCATCAACCTAATGTGACTCTGTCCATTAAGGCGTCAAGGTGGCATCAATAGTTCAGAACCCACCAAAAATGCCGCTAGCTACTCTCAAGCTGATGCTAAATGAAAATACTAAATCGATTTTCAAAATTTCTAGGCTTATTTGGCCGTCGTGGGATCTCAGGCACGCTAGAGCGCTCCTCTCGCTGGATAGGATAGATCTATCCATTATGGGGGACCATCATAACAGGGCAATGCTTGATAGGCAGACATGTTGTCCCACTAAAGCTTTTTGGAAATGACAACTGTAGAAGCTTCAAAGACGAAGAGTCTGCGCTCGACAAAAGGCACCAAAGTAATCTGGATGTTTACTTCTGTGATGAGCTTGATGACCTATCAATGACAAGTTTGGGCATCTGGCTAGCTTGGGCAATAAAAATAATTTGACCAATAGGGATTAAAAACCAAGAGTGCTACGGTATCACAATGAGTCAAAATTTTCTAAGTGAGCTGGTGTATGTATTCCACAACCTGCTGCCCCTACCTACCTAACCTAATTTCGTAGCGAAAACTCTATATTTACTTAAGAAGATATCACAAATCTCTCGAAAAAACGCATGAAAGGAAACACAACAATATTCATGCGATACCTAATAACGATTCCCAAGAAAAAAAAAGTGGATGGCAAAGTCGTAAGTTCCATCCCTTCTACTTTCATACCCAGAAGGCATTCTTTCAGCACATGCATGTCATGGGAAGGAATGCTTTCGTTAGTCTTCTTAAGAAGTGCTTCTAGTATTTTTCAATGGAAGATTTCTTTGATGCCTTCAATGAAACCATTCTAGTAAGTATTTTCTAGGAAAACTTTAAGAAGACATTCCGTGATCCAGAAGACATAAGACAAAATGGTTCTAAGAAAATATTTATTCATTGCTTTGCCATGGAAGCATTCTTGAAAACTATTCAAATAGCCTCTTAGAAATTTATGAGAATGCCTCCTGAAAGCACTTTTCGATAAGGCTGAGGAGAAACACAATTGGATTTTTAGAATGTCTGCTGGAAGCAGTATATCTAAGAATGCATGTCAAGCTTGTGTCAAAAATTTTTGGGAAGTAAGTGAATTTTTAAGTTACTACGAAAAAATTAATAACTTTAAATGCAACATTGATCCTGTCAACTGCAATCTATCAATAGACCACTATCAAATAATGCTGGTATCATCAGACGATTTTGATAATTTTGGCGAAAATGGAAAAAAGTGAATATTGTGTGTTCATCAAGCATTATTTTTTGCGCAAAAAAACCATCCGCCAAACCAAGAAAAGTCTTGATAAATACTAATGGGGACTGCAACAACGATTGGAATGATTCACAAGTGATTTATCATGTTGGCCGATCGCAGAGTTAAAGTGCGCGAGAATGATGAGGCCGTAGGCAGCTCAAATGAATGGCTTTAGAAGTTTTGCGAAATAATCTGGTTATGAAAAAATTATCTGCAATATATATTCCACGTTTTCTCACTCTTGACCATATGTATATGCGATCGTGTGTCTGATTCAAAGGCGTGTTTGGCGTTGTTGAACAAAGTATCTGTTTCTGTTTCAAATCGGAAGATATGGCTCGACGGAAAGATATTTACTACCTGAGATTAGCTCATCACCGAAACAGAGGCCTATGTTGAGGACTTTCCAAAAACGTATTTTTCGGATGGGATTAAAAAAATTGTAGAAACGTTGGACGATGTGTATGAAGTTAAAAGAATATTGGACTACATTGAGAAATAAAACGTTTTTTTTGCAAAATTATCAAACGGCCCTCTATTTTACTCTTATAAAAAAGCAATCCGTACCGAGCATATGACAGGAATGTTTTCTTTGACATATTGATAAAAGTCTGTTTAGCATTTCTTACTCAATTTCAAAATCATAACTTCGTAGTTTCCAGATATATTGTTAACTTTTAATGGTACAAGGTGTTATAAGCCGTAAGAGCGATGAAACAATTTTTTTGTTCATGTTTCATTTAATTGTTAATCGTTTATGACGTTTGTTAAAGGTAAAGTAACGTAATAAATTTGTTATTGCAAAAATTTTACTTTGAATGTAGCTGCTGAAGTAACTCAAAATATATCTCATTTTTTGTTTGAAAATTCTAAGAAATCAATTTTTTTATATTAAAGTATTTTCAGAAGTTTCCAACTTTTGAGTATTTTAATTTGAAATTTGTGTTTATATAGAGATAATTTAAATGCTTAATAAAAATAACTCCTGAAGATGTCAAAATATAATTCACCAAACGTCAGTAGAAAATAAAACTTTGATTTAAGAATTAAAAACATATGCAAATATTTCAATATTAAAAAAATTTTAATTGTTCCAAACCAACATTAAAATTTTTTTAAAACAACTTTAACAAACTTTTCAAAGATCAATAATATCGCCAGCAACATATCATTGACTTCTTTCAACAGCTCAACAACTTTTAACACACCTTTTTATGTAGGAGATAAGAACAAAAAATAAGACCACTTAAAGTTATTTCATCAAGTTTGCTACTTAAATATCCAACAATATTTTTAATGTTTTTTCCCCCTAACTGCTAGCAACTTTTGGCACATTAATTTGATCAAATTCTTACGGTGTTGCCATATCGACAGACACATTTATTAATGAATTAAAATTCATTCGATGCAGATATTAAAGCAATTTACGGTGACACACAAACGGGCGCTAGTTGGTTGCAACAACGCTTGTTGTTGTTTTTGTTGTTGTTGTTTGTGATTTAGTTGTAGCAACCTGTGCTGTTATGTTTGTTGTGCATGAAGTAGTGGTTCGCGCACCTACAAGCTGGCGCTGCGCAAGCGCCTTGTGTGCGTTAATATTTTTTTGTTGGCTGTCGCTTGATTTAAATGTTTTATGTGTTTATTTTGTGCAAAATGCGTGCAAAAAAGCGACAATCATGCTGCAATTTATGTGTTGCTGCTTGTTGCTAGCGGAGCAGGTTACTAACAGCAGCAGCAGCAGCAACACAGTTATTAATAAGTTATGCACTAAATATTTGAAACATGTTGATTTGTTGGCCGTTGCACTGCGTAAAGTTTGGAAAATTTTAGTTAAAACAAGTTGTTGCTGTTTCAATTTTTTTTTTTCTTTTTTGTTAAGAAAAGCTTGCTTGCTTAAATATTATGTTGCTTTGCTTTTTGTTGCTGTCATTGTTTTTGTTGCTGCTGTTGCTTTTATAAATAATTGCATACGCATTTTTGATTTATAGCCTTTTTAATTTATTCTAGCAACTTTAATTGCAATAATTTATATTGCTGACTATATTTTTTCTTCTTGGAAGCAATGAAGTAATGAAGGTAGTTGTTATATTTCAGCCAACTGTCGATTGCATTGCAGATAATGTTGGATTTTTATCTCAAATTCGTAGTTTATTGTGAATTCAGAAATTCAGCAAAATTGCTGGAGTTTTGTTTTAAAGAAAATCTAAGAAACTTTAGGCGAATAACTGTAATAATGACATCGAAAAGGTAGTAAAAACGCAGCAGCCATAAATGTTGCCGTGACAAAAATGTTAAACCATAGCAACATCATAATAAATTAGCAATTACTGTTAGTTGCAGCAGCAGCAGCTACAGCAACACCTGTTATTGTCATGTGTTGCAAGATGTGGTGTAAAGTTCAGCTGTACAAGAACAACAACAGAAACATTAAAATCAGAGACACTTCTTTTGCAACACAAACAACAGAAAAATGGCATAATTACTGTTAAACAACAACAACAATAAAGCAATAATTATAATTATTAATATTATGCAAGGTCTTGACATCAAGTTTTTTGTTGCCGTTATTCCATTGTTTTGTTTTGTTTTTGTTGCTGTAATTTTTATTATTGTCATTTTTTTGCTGTTGTACATTTTTTTTTTATTTATTGCCAAAGCATTTGTTGCTGTTGTCTTTGCAGTAACATTGCAATATCGTATGCTTTGAGCATTCAAGCGCAACAATTGTTAAAACAATTGGTTGGTTTTTGTTGTTGTTTTTAGGAACTTCTGAGCAAGTGTTTTTATGAATTAGAGTTACCTAAAAAGTTTTAAATCTTAATCTAAAGTCTCAGAATTAAAACTTTAAATAAGAGTTTCAATATGTTAGAGACCCTACAGAAGAATTTGAAGAACATCATGAAATTATAATTTAAGCTTAATTAAGTAAATAATCATTACTATAACATAATTCTGTAAAATGTGAGTGCGGATCACTTGATTTTTTTGAAAAATTTCAGAGCATATTTTTAGGCATTTTATGTTTTGTGATTTATTGAAACTTCAAAAATTTTAATTTTGAAAGTTTCAGTTTTACAAAAAAATTTTTAACATATTTTGTCGTACCTACTATGGTTTCCGTTTTAACTTTGAGATATTTTATAAGTATTTGGAACTAAAAATTATTATTTGAATAATTAAAAATCGAAACGGGCCCGTCATTTAAGTGGAAACGGGCCCGTCATTTTTGACGGGAAAGAACTAGTTTTTTATAATTCCAAATGAAACTATAAGTTAAATTATAATTATTTTTGATTTCTCAGAAAAATATCAATTGTAATATAAACAGTACACTCAGAAAAAAGTGTCTCGGAATATGATAAAAAAGGCATCATATTTAGAGAAAAATGGTACAGACTTTGCTCCAGAGAATGCTATTCTCTAATTGCGATACTAAAAATTCTCTAAAAATGATAAAAAGCTATCATGAAATAGAAAAATATATCATTTTTAGAGAAAAATACCTTTTTTTTTAAGAAAATATTTGTTTTTATTGAAGAAAATACTTCTCATAGTGAATTTTTTATCAAAATATAAGAAAAGTTTTTCATTATCAATAAAATTTCTCTAAAAATGAGAAATTTTTTGTGCGAGAAAAATACTTATCATTATTAGAGACATTGAAATGTTTCCATTTCCTAGAAGTAAAGAAATATTTCTACGAAAATGTGAAAATTTATTCTAATTGAAGAAAATTTTATTTGAAAAAGAGAAAATTGCTATTATCAAAAATAGAAAAATTTTTTACCGGAGCAAGGTATGTTTTTTTTTCTCAGTGTATGACACTGTTATTTCAAAACACTGTTAGGTTGAATATTTTGCGTTTAAGTTAACAGTTTTATTTGTTCAATGAACGTTTAAAAATACTTTTATGCTGTTAAAATCATCTGTTGAAATATTTTTGTATTTTTGTTAAAATGTCTGTCTTCTTTAAGCAATTGTTGTTAATGCGTTTTGCTAAATTTATCTTATCGTTATCAATATCTCAGTGGAAGTGTGCTAGATTGTCGGACGGTGGACTTAGGTTCGTATCCTAGCTGTATTGGTATCAAAAATTTTAATTTAATATTTGAAATTTAAATTTTGTTTCATTAACTGTTAGGTTAAAAATAAAAAAAATAAAAATTTAAAATAAAAAAATTATTCTTTGTACGCCTTGCCGGTATTTGAACCTAGAATAGTCGCATACTAGACGCACACGTCATCACTCTCAGCTGAACGTGAACTTCTAAAACAGTGATACAATTTCAATAAGTACCAAGAGACAAACGACTGTTTATTTGGAAGTTTCATTTGTTGGATGATTTTTAACAGTTCAATCTGTTATTTCAACCCATGATTTATTTGATATAACAGCATTTTTATGCCTGAGTGCATGCATATATGTGTAACAGGCGAGTCTAGAAATGATGCTACATCTGTTGCCCATACTAGAGTTCCTTAACCCTTTCAATGGCTTGGCTAATATTCCCATCATTTAGGCCATAAAAGATTAAAAAAACAGCTTTTGCCAGGTTGTCTAATATACAGGACAAAACTATTCAAAGGATGTGTTATAATATTTAGGTTCAACTAAAACAACCGGATACCAATGCAAATACTATATTTATAATGTCATTATAAAAAAATTATTCTTTGCACACCAAGCACAAAAACCACTTTTTATTGCAACATTTATTAACACGCGAAATATAAAATGTTAGGCTTCTATTTAGCACAAAATCGAAAATCCAACTATATCTCTCTCAATTTATGTTTGTCATGTTGAAACAACTTCATTTCAAAGTAACAACCTATTTATTTTTCAGAAAGAAGTTTGAAAATAAAAACAAAAATTATTTTCTGATACGTCCAATATAATGGACAAATCCATTGAAAGGCTTAAGTGTCCGGAAACAAAAAGTGTGATTCGTCTAAGTAAGTCACAAGCCTGGAAAAACAAAGCTTTTGGTTATGCATCTATTCTGAATCCCTATGAAACTGAGCAATCAAAAGAAACAACCGACTACATCGTACCAAGTGTGAAATTCGCTTCAAAATACACCACGTCCATTCCTAGCAAACAAGAATGAGAAGATACGAGTATAGAACACAATGGTAATCTCCAATTCTACCCTGTTGGCTGCAAAGTGGAGAAAGGAACAGGATCAGATGTGTACTGCGAAAAGCTATAAATCAAAGAGCCTTACAAACTTCCTGATCACTGCAGGCTCAAATCTATGTGATTGAAAAAGCATTGCAGGTTATTTACAGCAAAAATAAAAACCTTCTCAAGGGTAGTAATTTTTTGCAGATAGCCAAGCAGCCATCAAAGACCTCGAAAGCAAAACGACAACAGCCCGAACGGTACTAAATTGTAAACAAGTCCTGAACAGTATCTGTAATACCTACAATGTACCTCTCTGCTGGGTCCCCGAACACAGCAATATAGAAGGAAATGACAAAGCTGGCATGAGCTGGCAAGAAGTGGAGTAATGATAGATACAAACAGAACCATTACGTGTACATTCTTATAGTCGTCGTTAAAAGAAGTATCGACCTCTTAGAAAGAAAGAATTAAGAATTAGAATTAGAAAGAATTAAGAGCCTTTTGTTCTTGTCTAAACGGGAAATCCGGATGGTTGCTTGCTTAGATGGCGCTTACAACCGTTGGTCGGTTTTGGCCTTGTCTAAGAATTTGCGCCAGCCTCTCTGTCGTGCCCTTTTATAGAAAATTGTTCCGCTGCGTCTCAGGGCAGCAGCTCAGATGATCTTCTCCATAACTATATTAAAGAAGCCGCACGATAAGGAATCACCTTGTCTGAAACCTCGCTTGGTATCGATCGGAAAGGAGAAGTTCTTCCCGATTTTCAAAGCGCTGTTGGTGTTGTTGAGTGTCATCCTGCAAAGACGTATTAGCTTCGCAGGAATACCAAATTCAGACATGGTGAAGTATAGGAGTCTATATAGTATAGTATAGACTCCTTGTCAGACTGTCAAAGGCGGCTTCATAATCAACAAATAAATGGTGTGTGTCGATTTGTTTCTCTAGGTCTTTTCCAAGATTTGTCGGAGCGTAAATATCTGGTCGATGGTGGATTTTCCAAGTCCACACTGATAAGGTCCAATCAGTTGGTTGACGATGGACTTCTGTCTTTCACATAATACGCTCGACAGGACCTTGTATGCGATATTCAGATGGCTAATCCCACGGTGGTTGGCGCAAATGATGGAATTGCCTTTCTTGTCTATTTGGCAGAGCACACTGAGGTTCCAATCATCTGGTCTTCCGACTATATTCTGCAAAGAAGTCTGTGAATGCATTTAAACAGAGCTTTGCCACCGGTCTTAAACAGCTCAGCCTGTAGGCCATCGGCTCCTGCGGCTTTGTTGTTTTAAGCAGAGCTATAGCTGTTAAGACCTCATTATAGTCGGGCTGTGGAACTTCAACGCTGTCATCCATTGAGGTTTACGGGATCTGTCATCCATAATTGAGGTTTACTTGACGCTGACAACAATCCCGCCCATCTCTATTGGCGGGATTGTTGTCAGTGTCAAGACTAGAGTAGTGTTCCCTCCATAACATCAGTGTACTTTGGATATCTGTCACTAGATTCCCGTTTTCATCCTTACAGGAAGAGGCTCCGGTCTTGAAACCATCGGTCAGGCATCTTATTTTTTCCTAAAATTTTCGAGTCTCATTCCTGTTGCCATGCATTTCAATTTTCTCGCACTCACGCATTTCTGTCTCTTTGGTTTTTTTCGCCTGAAAAGGCGTTTCTCTTCCCTCCTCTACTTCCAGTATCGCTCTATCACAGTACACGTTACAATAGACTGCAGGGTGGCTTTGTAGGCGGTGTCCTTCCTTGCAGTGGCATCGCGACACTCCTGGTCGTGCCACTGGTTTCGGTGAGGGCGGTGCACAGTGCTTTGACCCCATATAGTGAATCGGCAAAATTAGAGAAGTTATCGCAGAAAAATAAAACTTGGTGTGCTGGTTAAAAATATGTTAATTAAGAAAAATTTGAAGTTTCGGAAAAATCGGTGCAAGGACATGACTACCTCCCATACACCTTTAAATTTAAAAGTTTAATTTTAGCTATAATTGTATATAGAATTAATCGAAAGTTGGTAACTATCTGTTAAAATATGTCTTTTAGCTTAGTGGTTAATTTTGTTTCATTCGGTGCAAGGACATGACTACCTCCCATATATAATTTTTCTCAAAAACTAAATTGTAACTACATTAGTGATCAGAATGCACTGAAAACTTATAAAAACTTATAAAACTATATTTTTTGGGCTCTCTGGGAAATTTCGCTTCATTCGATACAAGGACATGACCATCTCCCATATATCATTTTTATCAAAAACTAAATTTTAGCTACATTTGTGATCAGAATGCACTGATAACTTATAACAACTTATAAAACTATATTTTTGGGCTCTCTGGGAAATTTCGCTTCATTCGATACAAGGACATGACCATCTCCCATATATCCTTTTTACCAAAATCTAAATTTTAGCAACATTTGTGATCAGAATGCAAATAATTTAATATTCTCTTTAAAAAGGGTCATAAATATATTTGTTTCTAAATTAGCTCAACAAATAAGATAATTAATTTTAATTGTAATTTATGATGTTTTCTTTCAAAATGTATTTCTCAATTTCTTTGAATTCATAATTTTTTTTATGTGTTTTGTAGACCTAAGTGACGATAGTTCCGGATCCGACATTAATAACAAATGATCCATTAAATCTCTATTTGTATTTTCTCTCGTCGTTTTTCTTGCATGGGATAATCGCACATTCCTTATATTTTTATGACTAGCTTCTAAGTCTTCTTCGGACAAACACCCTAGAATAAACATAGTTTAAACAAATGTGTAGAACGTTTTTTTAATATTTTATTACCTATTGGCAAGTTGAAGTATTTCAGAACCCATGCACTAAAACCTTATGAACAGTATTTGGCATGTAATACCAGCCATACTGTATTATATATGAGCTTCTAGTAATATTTAGCAGCTCCTTAAACGTTGTCACATTAACCGGGATTCCGCAAGATAAAACTCTTAATATTATGCCAAAATTATCAATCAGACTTCGCTGGAGCCCTTTACTTGGAAAAAATTATATAATCATATTTTTGGTCTTTGTAAAACTAAAAAATATAGATGTTTTCAAAAAATACAAAATTTCAAATTTCCGGTTAAAAATCTTAAATTTTTTTTTTACTAGTGGATAGATTTGTTAACAAAGTATATATATAAAAAATAAAAAATCGCCTAATTTTTATTTATATAATTTTTTAATTTTTTCAAAGTTTGCAAAAATTTAGGGTTTCCGCCAAAAAAAATAAATATATTCTTTAAATTTTTGGTAAGTTTTTGTCACTATTCAATAAAAATTATACACCACATCAAAATTTGATTTATTTTTAACAGTAATAAAATCAAAAAAAATTGTATAAACTTATTTTTTTAAATTTTGGCAATACCATAAACTTAGGTCTTTACAACTTTTTCTGAAACTTACGAAATATGTCTCAAAAAATTCATATCATTTTTACATTTCCGGGTGAAAAATCTGAAACTTGTTTACAGATTCCATTAAAGCCCTTTCAAGTGTACTAAAATCAAAAATAAAAAATTACCTACTCTTCCAAAAAAAAAATTTTCACTCTTTCAAACTTTTGCATTTTGGGAATTCCAAACAAAAAATCGCAAAAGTTTTCGATGGCACAAACAACTTTTCTATATAAAATATTTACAAACAATTATTTTTGGTTTTTTGTACCTATAGTTATAAACAAAACTGTTAAGTTTCAAAACAATACAATAAAAAATGAAATTAAAAAAAAAACAAGTAAAGAAAGTCTAAAGTCGGTCTAGGCCGACTATGAAATACCCTAAACCCACTTTAAAAAAAAAAAAAAAAATTAATTGTAAATGGGCGTGTCCGTGGGCGGATGAAGTCCATTTTTCCAAACCATCTTTGTCTTGTCATAAAAAACATACGTGCCAAATTTTAGCTCTGTAGGTTAAACACATGCTTATTTATTGCGTTTTCAATTTTTGGGTTGTATGGGAGGTAGGCGTGTCCGTGATCGGATGACGTCCATTTTCCGAAGAAATATTTGTGTTGGTATAAAACACATACATATCAAATTTTATTGTTGTAGGCTAATAATGAGCTGAGCTATGCAGTTTTCAATTTTCGCGTTGTATGGGAAGTAGGCGTGTCCGTGGGCGGACGATGTCCATTTTTCAAAACCATCTTTTTTTTGTTATAAAAAACATACGTGCCAAATTTTAGCTCTGTAGGTTAAGCAGAGGCTTATTTATTGCGTTTTCAATTTTTGGGTTGTATGGGAGGTGGGCGTGTCCGTGAGCGGATGACGTCCATTTTTCAAAGACATCTTTGTGTTGGTATAAAACACACACATACCAAATTTTGTTGTTGTAGACTTATTATGAGCTGAGTTATGCAGTTTTAAATTTTTGCGTTGTATGGGAGGTAGGCGTGTCCGTGGGCGGATTCCAAAAATATTCAATAGTGCAGATCCTTGGGTACATGTGACCATGTGTACCAAGTTTCATCCAATTATCTCAACTCCTTCTTCTTATCCTGTGTATACGGACAACACACAGACGGACGGACGGACGGACGGACGGACGGACGGACGGACATAGATAGCTCGACTCACGTGGTGACGCTGATCAAGAATATATATACTTTTCTATACCGGACTCGCTTCGTTCTATGCGTTACAAACGTTTGCACAAAGTTAATATACCCTGACCTTTCAGGTTTAGGGTATAAAAATTTGAAACACAGTAAAAACAGTTTTTCCGTTCAACAGTTTTACCTCAAACGTTTTCTGACTTTAGAGCCCTCTACTGTTAACAAAAAGACGAGATGATAAATTCTATTAACGAATTTATTTAAGGTACTTTGTTAGCTTTACAAAAATGTATATTACTTAAATATTCTAAGCACTTTATTTTATTTGAATTTTGCCTATGGAACAAAGCACTGTGCGGTGGTAGCCTATCACCTCTTCGGCAGCCGTATGCATAGAGTGGGATATGTGAGTCCACGGTGCGCATATATCGTCGATCGGAGGAGTGCTTTCTTGAAGCAGGAGTGAGAGTCGAGCAGCGAAGGCTTCGGCCGTCCATTTTGACTGCAGCTTGTCGACGTCTAGCTTTCTTAAGGCCCAACCAAAATAGACGAAACGAGACGATTGCAATCTGACGAGCGTTTGCATTCGTTACGGCTGTTTTGGCATTTAACCCAAAATAAAACGTTGAGAACACGTCTGACCTGATCAACTGACAACCGAAATAAATACATGTAAATTACTTTTTCATCGCCAACAACGACAATAAAATAACAAATATATGTTAACTTGCACTAATTGTTAAATATGCAACAAAACTTGATGTAAACATACTCTACACAGTTGTTGCTGACGAGTTGAGACGGTAAAAGTTCGGTTCTTACGGAACAAAGCGTCTAGTCAAACGTTTCGTTCAGTTTCGATCAAATACGTTAGACCATTTTGGTTAATAACATTGTTTTACGTATGCTTGAATTTACTCGTTACGTCTCGTTTCGTCTATTTTGGTTGGCCCTTTAGTGTGGGATTGCGAGCATTCTTAGCTGCGTACAGACGTGTGCGTATCTTGGCTGCGAAAAGATAATGATCCGAGTCTATGTTAGCACCACGAATCGTGCGTACGTCTAGTACACTGGAGGAGTGCCTTCCCTCAATCAAAACGTGATCAATTTGGTTGCATGTTTTTTTATCAGGGGACAGCCAGGTGGCCTTATGAATATTGAGATGCTTGAATCTAGTGCTACTTACGACCATGTTTCGTGCTGCGGCGAAGTCAATCAACCTCATTCCGCTATTGGATGTGTTTTCGTGTGGCTGAACTTTCCGACTGTTGGACCAAATATGTTTTCCTTACCCATCTTGGCGTTGAAGTCACCAAACACCATTTTTAAGTCTTGTCAGGGGCAGCGCTTGTATACATCTTCAAGGCTCTCATTAAAACTTTCTTTGGTCTCAAGCTCAAATTTAACCTTCAAGCGGATTATGGCAAGTCGTTCGTTCACAGGAGTGAATTACACGACATGATACCGTATTCTCTTGCCAACTACAAATCCGCATCCAAACTCGTGCTATTCCGCATGGCCGCTGTAATAGATATCACAGAATGCTTGCCCTAAGCAACCCTGTCCCTCCATCGATTTTCTTGGATTGGAGTAATACCAGCTTTATAACTTTCCAAGATATCAATCAGTTGAATAGAGGCGCCATTCCAATTTAGGGTTCGAACATTCCAGGTGCACATCCGTAAATCATTATCAGTTTTTCGTTTGCGGTGGTCGTCATCAGATTTGGGAAACATTCTTTTATTTATTTTTATGTGTTTCATTGAAATATTTTATTACGTGGTGGGATTTAAACTCGTGATGACCGTGGCGTGCAGGTTAAGTGTGTGGCTTAGCTCGCTCGGAGCCCGAGTTCGATCCCCAGTCGCGGCGAAAAGTTTTTTCAATAAAAAAATTTTTCAGATCGGTCAGTAAATAATGCCATGTAAAGCTTCTTGAGAACATGAACTTTAGCCGTTCGGATTCGGCATAAAACGTGTAGGTCCAGTTCTCGGTTAATTGTGTGCAAACATTTAATAACACACTCAACAGAATTGGTCATAAGAAGCTCGGTCAAAGTCCTTTCAAGGACTGAAATGGCCAATTTGTTTTTGTTTTTTTTTGCTTCAAGCTCAACGCACAACCTTTGCTAAATGGCCAAAGTAAGCTCGCCGCTCAAACTAGCCGCCAAGACTAGCGGGCGCTAGTTTTGCCGTTTTCAGGAGACACCACGTGGAGGTTTTGAGTCGACATGAGACGATTTCGACATGGATAATGCTGACCTCGCCAAGTTGAGACAGTCAGACACGTTGCCAAGTGAAGATCGCCCCCCTTGTTTCCCTTTGTCACTAATTTTAGGTGATTAGATGTTAAATATACACATTCCAAATTTTATCCCTGTCTCTTAAGTATCTAGAGCCTCTGTATAGAGTTTTAAATTTGGATGTGGTATGGGAGATGGACGTGTCCGTGGGCGAATTCTAAAAATATTCAAAAGCGGATATATTTGGATTTATGTGAATATTTCTACTTTTATAAGATTATCTTAAGTCCTTCTTCTGCTTATATAAATTGACCTATTCATGTTTATGTAGCAAAAAGGACACCAAAAGAAAGCTTATATTTTCCAACAAAGTACCTAAAAAAGGCAGACGAAACTTATAACATCTTGAGTAAGTCATTAAAAATTAAATTGATTGGTTTCTGCTGTTGCAGGGTGTAGTGCCTCTGCAGGGTCTAACCAAATTTGAAATTAATTATTTTTTCAAAGATTTGTTTTGCTCGTTTTTTACCTAATTTAAAAAAATCTCGGAGTATTTTAAATTGTTGGTGGCTCTTTATTTTGTATTTACATTAAGCCGTATCGCTATGTGTGGAAAAAATTATATTTGAATAATACCGCTTTCTTTAAATAGCTTTGTCGAGAAAATTTCGTATTTTTTTTTGTGGGTGTGGCAAAAACAGCGGATTCAGTTTGTTTTCCATAATAACTTCTAAACGCAGATATCTTAACACGGCTCCAACGATCTTATATAATTTTGGCTCCAGAGTGGCTACATATTATATATAAAAGAAAATATTTAAGAATTTTTGAACTGTGTATGGCTGAAATCCACGCTTGTTGCTGAATCCTGCAGCCATGCCCAGCATTATTTCCGCTTTCCTGCAACAACCAACATGAAACAAGCATGCGAACAACACATTTTTTTTTATAAACGACTTGAATTGTGTCGAAGCGAATTGACTTCTTGACTTAAATAGAACAACAAATAAATTTCATCTGCCGCAAAAGTTTGCTACAACAGCAACAACTTGCGATCATATGCGGCAGATTGCCAGATTGTGGGGAAAAAAACCAAAAAAAAGTATGAAACAGATGATGATGATGATGATGATGAGCAAGAAAACCAGAAACCAACAAACCAAAAAAAATACAAAACCAAAAAATTAAGAATAAAAATATGGAAAATGAAGTAGCTGCGGCGCATATGCAGAACAGTTGCAGGCAAGAAAGATAGCAGCAACAACAACAACAACAACAATAACAGCAGCATCCGATAACAATGACGAAATATTGCCGCGTACTTTTTCAGTTGACGCTGTTGCGGCTGTTGGGCATGTGTGCGCAAACAACCCAACGGATGCGAATGAGGCGCTAAGGACGCACACGTAAAACATATGCAGACGTCCTTGTGACGCGCCGACGATCGCAGCCAATGACAACAGCAACAACAACAACGCAGACGTAGGCAAACCGGGCTGGCGTTGTGCACACGTGTGCTTTAGCTAAAGTTGGCTTCTTGCTGTATTGTTGTTGTTGCTTATGTTTTTTTTCCCCCATTGCAGCATTGCTGGAAAATGTTGCAAATGCGCCTCATATGCTCTGCAGCAGGGCAATAAAAGAGATCAGGAAAAAAAACACACATAGCTATGTATCTCAATATATGTGGAAAGCAGCTAGAACGGCTGCGCAGATTTTGTCAAGCACCGGAATGAGTTACGACGTCATAAAAGCAGACGTTTGCAATACACACACACACACGTGAACGCAGTCTAGGTAGCTGCATGAAAATTGCTATGCATTTGTAGCTGGGATTTACAGCCTGTTCGCAGTTATTGCTGCCTTGCTTTTGGTTATTTTTTCTTCTACTTTTTAATGATGCCAATAATTATTAAATGCTGCAAACTTTCTAGGCGTAATTAAAAATTGCAAACGCAGCAACAACAACAACAACAACAGGCACGCCAATACCAAATCAGCTACAACAGCTGGCCAGACGTTGTTGCTGTTGCTGCTGCTGCGCATCTGCAGCATGATTTGCACAGATTTACATGCTTGCATGCTTGAGTGAATGCTGCTGCAGCAGCAGCAGCAATTGTCGCCGCACAGCTGCAATTAATTTGTTGCCAATTTTTTTGTGCGCATATTTTGCTTTTTTGCTTAATCATCTAGCATGTTTTTTTTTTGTTTTTACTTGTTCAACTTAAACTAGATCACATTAGCGCAAAGATGGGGAGTTGGACGAGTTCCATACAGCAATAGCTACAACAACAGCAATAACAACTGCAACCAGTTGTTCACTTGTTTACTTGAGTGAAATTGTTGTCTGCTGTTAGCAGCAATATGCAAGTGTTGTCACTAGAAATATGCATTTTTTAATTGACTGTGGAATGTTTTTATTTTTGGTTCGTTTACAACTGCTTGCTGCACAGTTGTTGGAATTAAAATTTTACCAAATTGTTTTTAGATTTAAGTGTTACTGAAAAAAATGATCAAATTTATTGCTTATGCTTAAAAAGATTAACCAAAATAATAATCTGGTTTTGCTAAGCACATGCAATCTATCAGCAACATGTTGTTCTGCAGTTTTTTGTGTGGGTTATAGTTGACGCTTGTCTAACCGCTTGGTTAATTTAACCGTTAAGTGCGACAGTTGCTCATCCGGTTGACGCCACTTAAGCTGCTGCTGCTGCTGTTTCTGTTGCTGTTTAGCAGCTACAATGGCAACAAATGTTGCCAAATGACAATAACTAGTTGTAGCAACAACTAGAGCAACATTTATGAAAAAGAAATAGAACTAATCGAAGTTGGTGCAATTCAGCCATCCATCATGTGTTGCTCTATTTTATGGTGAGTTACCAAAGTCACACAAGTGGTTTACAGACAACTCTCATATTTAGTTAAGTTAATGCTTAAGTTCTTCAATAAAATTTTATTCTTATGACTTTAGTCTTTATATGATGTTGAATATAAATTTTAAACATAGCTAAAAGCCCTTTTTTTTAATAAGTTACAAGTTTTTGGAATTTAATTCAAATATATTATATATATATATAATATATTATAACTGCTGCTTAAAACTTGAATTTATTTCAATTATTTACATAAATTATTACTCGTTAAATTTTAAAACAAAAAAAAAGAAACAAATTAAACCATCATACAGCAGCTTAATTTGTGGGCTCACCAATAAAACAATAAAAAAGTGAATTGGTGGTTTCAACCTTTTCACACCTTCTACAACAAATTAATATTCATAAACAATATTCAAGGTCAAAAAATAATCAATTAATTCAGACAAAATTTTTTGTATTCAGGTTTCGTATTCAAAGAAAAACTGTAATTTTAATTTTTGTTTGGTTAAATTTTTAATTTGTAACTCTTTAAGACTTAGATTTATTTTTTTATTAATTTATTTTGCTTCGTCTACATAAAAATAAAGAAATTATTAATAACTGAACCTTTACATTTTATACCGATTCCGAATGAATCATTTTATTTTACTCCAGGAGCTTTACATGGCACTTTTAGCTCTTTGAGTTCGGTCTGCGTAGCGATAATGTCCGATCAGTAATTATATTGCAAAAGCTTTCCTTTTAAGACGGTATTTGAACTCGGATCTCCCGCATTACATTGGCGCGTACATCACTCACTCTTCCGCACTTGGCCACGTTAAAAATTACAAAAAATTAAGTAGATGTATGTATTTAAATAGGTCTATCTCCTTAACTGTAGTTCGTACAAAAAATAAACTCAGGTATAGTTTGAGTACCTTAAATAAATCTTGCTGGTGGTGGCATTTTTTGGTAGTCCCTTAATGGAAAACATTTTTTTTCTTATCCCGAAATTTAAAAACACAAAAACTAACAAAAATCAAATTGGCCATTTCAGCCCTTGAAAGTACTTTTACCGAGCTTTTTATTATCAATTGTGTTGTGTGTGCTATTATATAATTGCACACAATTGACCGATAACTGGACCTACATGTTTATGTAGACTCCAAACGGCTAATTTTTATGTTCTCAAAAAGTTTTACATGGCATTATTAACTTTCCGAGGTTTGCCATTGTCTGCAAAGAGGTGGTGACAGATCAGAAAAACTTGTTTTTTGAAAAAGACTTTCGCCTCGAGTGAGTGTCAATCTCGGGCTCCGAGCATACTAAGCCACTTAACCTGCATGCCACGGTCACAACAAAAAGTGAGTACACCTTAGGTAATAAAAAGTTTAAGTTATAAAAACAAAATAAATGTGCTCCATGTACCCTAGATCTAGAAAGTGGTCCTGTGTTTGTTGATCTGCATAAAATTGCATAAAATTTGCAATGTGTTGATTTGCTTAAAATTGGTAGGAAGTGCTCCTTAAATCCATTTTTTCGATTTCACTTGTTCCCATGGTTATAATTTTTGTGATTTTTTGGAGCAGGATAAAATGGTAGGAACGGAGATCCATTGTGTAATCAGTTGAAAAAAAAACATTTGAGGTAAAAAAAGAAAATATTTGCATAACATCAACAAACACACACATATATAATTTTTCCGGATCGAACAAAAAACACCGAACATATAACGAAAAAACCAAAATAGCGAAAAAAATAAATAAAAAATATTTTTTTCGAAAATGTCTTTCAAATATCTAACGTTCAGAGTTCAGGCGGAGTCAAAAATAGGTTAGTTTTAGTGATACACTCTAATGTGCCCCACTAAAGCAGAATTAGAGTTCAGAAGGTTAAATGATTTAATAAAGGTCATTTGAGAACATTTACTTATTTTTAGCGGCAGGCCATTACGATCACTCCAATCAAAAATATTATTCAGGTCCGATTGAGGTGAATAATGTCAATCATCTCAACTTGAAATTTTTCATAATTAATAATTTAAAATAAGTAAAGAAATTCTAAAGACGGCCTAGCTCGACTATAATATATCCTAAAGCTCCTTTTTCAGAATACAACAATAGTATTGGAAATAGGCGAGTCTGTGGGCGGATGAAGCCCATATTTTATATATATTACAATTTTGAGGAAAAATTTACACATACTAAGTTTTATTCCTGGGACTGACATATTAATGCTTTTTTAGTGTTTTCAGTATTGTGGGCTGTGTGGAAGGTGGCCGTGTCCGTGGGTGGATAACGTCCATTTTTAAGAATATGTTCGCTTTATTATAAAATACATACGTACAAAATTGTATCTCTGTAAGACAAACACATGCTTATATATGCAGTTTTCAATTTTTGCGTTGTATGGGAGGTAGATGTGTCCGTGAGCGGATAACGTTCATTTTTCAAAAATAGTTTTGTTTTGTTATTAAAAGCAACTAACCAAATTATTACCAAATTATTACTAAATTATTACCAAATTATTGGACGTTATTAATACATACTACAAAACACTTTTTAGAAACTAAATTAGACTCAAACCAACATACAGTGCCTCACAAAAGTATTCGGAATTGCTTCATTTGTAGTTTAAACCCACAAATAACTTACCATTTAAAATCAATAATATAATAAATAAATCAAATTGTTTAATTTAATGCATAAACTTTTATTTAAGCACACAAAATAAAGTTTTATTTAAATAAATTTTAGGAATATTCACATCAAAGGCAAAATTATTTATTCATTAGTTCACAAAAGTATTCGGATTCAACTTTAAATAATAGTTAAATAAAATAAAGTGGCAATCGGGTGCTGTATGCCTTTAGCCTAATTATTTCCTTAATGCGATTTGGCATCGACAGAGCAAGCTTCTGAGTTCTTTCTGATGAAATGTTTTTCCATTCTTCTGTTATGACTCGTTTTAACTGCTCCTTTGATGTTATTGGATGTTTTCAAATAGATCGCTCCAAATCTGCCCATAAATGTTCGATTGGGTTAAGATCGGGTGATTGAGGCGGTGTTTTCAAAATATTAGGCGTATTGTATAGGATCCAAAGTTGAGTATTGTTAGCTGTATGCTTCGGGTCGTTATCTTGTTGAAATATATAACGACCTAAAAGTTCAAGTTTTTCGGCGCTTGGCTCCTAATTGTCTTTTAAAATTTGAATGTACTGTTGATGGTTCATTCTGTCAGTTATAAACTGGATGTTACCAACTCCATTAGCACTCATACACCCCCATAACATGATTTTACCACCTCCATATTTTACAGAAGGACAAGTATTTATTGGGTCCAATTCCGTATTTTTCTTTCTCCACACTTTATTTCCACAGTCCGGTCCGAAAATATTAAATTTTGTTTCGTCGCTGAATATTAATCGTGTTCAAAATTCATTGTCGTAATTTTTATATTTTTTGCGAATTCTAAGCGTTTTTTACGATTTTTTTCGCTTATTAATGTTTTTTTTTTTTTTTGGGAGTTCTTCCATTGTAATCCGCTGCTCTTAGCGTCCTCCGAACAGTTTCATCACTGACATGTATGCCATGATATTCTAAGAGGTCCTTATTTACCTCTACGGCAGAAGTTATAGGCTGTTCCTTAATTTTTCTTATTATAATGGACTCATCACGAATGCTGAGTTTTTTTGGCCTGCCAGATCGTTTTCCAACACTAAGCGTATTCCTTTCTAAAATGCTATGAATAGTCGAAATGCTTCTATTTGTAGAACTGGAAATATGTTTAAGAGTTTTTCCTTCATCACGAATTCTAAAAATTATTTCTTTTTCTTCTATAGTAGTTTCAGCGGATTTTCTACCCATTTCTTTATAATTAATAAAAACGTGTCGCAACACAAACGCAGCTACTGAGCATTTTCCGAATACTTTTGTGTGTTAGATTTAGACTTAAAGTTGATTTAACGCCATTTCTGTAGGTTTTCAAAATTAATTTATATTTCAAAAGTATAAATTAAAGTTTTTTTTTAAGTTTTAAGAAAGCACTTAAGCGATTTTTGATTGATAGCTTTTGTTTATATTTAAACAAATTGTGGCTGAATCTGAATGAATATAAATTCCGAATATTTTTGTGAGACACTGTAGAAAAGTGAAATTCCATTTTGGTTAGTTTTGCATCACGAATTTTGAGAGACACTTTGTCAAATGCCTTTAAAAAATCAGTAAAAACTACGTCCACTTGGATGCCCAATTCAAAAGAAAATATGCAATAATTATAAAACAGAGCTAGGTTAGTTAATGTTGATATTCCTGTTACAAACCTATGCTGTTTACTACACATTTGGCACTTCACTTAAAAATACAAATTTTTGATTTCATTTTGGGTTTTAAAACTTTACACTGAGAAAAAAACACATACCTAGCACCGGCAAAAAATTTCTCTTTTTTTTGATAATAGCAATTTTCTCTTTTTCAAATAAAATTTTCTTCAATTAGAATAAATTTTCACATTTTCGAAGAAATATTTCTTAACTTTTAGGAAATGGAAATATTTCAATGTCTCTAATAATGATAAGTATTTTTCTCGCATAAAAAATTTCTCATTTATAGAGAAATTTTATTGAAAATGAAAAACTTTTCTTATATTTTCTTTTTTTTGTATTTTCTTCAATAAAAACAAATATTTTCCCAAAAAAAAAGTATTTTTCTCTAAAAACGATATATTTTTCTATTTCATGAAACCTTTTTAACATTTTTAGAGAATTTTAAGTATCGCAATTAGAGAATAGCATTCTCTGGAGCAAAGTCTATACCATTTTTCTCTAAATATGATGCCTTTTTTATCATATTCCGAGACAGTTTTTTCTGAGTGTAGAGAGACATTAGATAACTTTCATATAGGACGATAGTTGGAAATATAATTTTAGGCTTCACTTTTAAACTAAAGCGATTAAGGCGATTTTTCAGCAATTGATAAAATTGCCTTAAAATAATTATTTATTAAAAATCAAAGCAAGAGCCTTAGCAAGGCATCAATATCAGACTTGACAGAAAATTTCATATCAGATAATGCAGTTAAAACATCAGTCTCAGTTAGAGAAAGTTCCTCGAAACTACTCACAACTGACGTAATGAAATCCATGATATTATCGACAAAGTTTGATTTAAAGTAACTAGCAAATAGGTTGACTGATTCTGATAAAGAAACCAATTTTTTATCACTAAAAAGCAAAGATGTTGCAAAATAGATCATAAGAATTAGTACACAAGCAGAGTAATAATTCAAAAAATAACTCTAAAAATAAGAGGAAAAACAATAAGCGCAAACGTGCCAATCATAGTGTATCGTCTAGTCTCCAGGCTAAGCGAGTTTTAGTTCCCACCTCCTCGTCACATGGATCTAATATAATCTCGATTAATAGTTATAATAATAATAACAATAATAATAATAATAATAACAAAAATGATTACAATAAAAAGAATAATATTAATAAAATTAACATTGTTAACAATAATAATGATAATAATAATAACAATAATAATGATAATAATAATAATATTAATGATGATAAAGATAAAGAAAATGATAATGAAAATAATAATGTTAATAATAATATTATAAGTGCAGTACCTCAGTTGACTGCCCCATTACCTAAAGTGTTAGCTATTTCTGCACCTAGTGATAGTGTTGTGTCTGAAATTTCAGAACATTCTATCGCTAATACCTTGGTTGGTACGCCATCCGTTCAATCTTCAACTGAGCTAACCACTCTAAGAGCAGTTTCGAGGACAAAGAACATTTTTATTTCAAGGTTACAACCCGACACATCAACTAATAATATTCTGACGTTTGTCGAACAGTGTAATTTATTACCCCAAAATGCTTTTCGTTCATGTAAAAAACTTGGCAATAAGCCCACCCAAGCCTCCTTTATTCTCACAGTTGCAGCTGAAGATTTTGCAACTATTCTTAATTCTAATAAGTGGGCCGATAATATTCTCGTTTCTGAGTTCAAACCTAAAAATAAGTCTAGGAGGTCGAATAACATCGCCCGTCAGACCCAAAAAAACTAAATAGGTTATCCCTTTACTATCAAAATGTAAGGTGATTGCGTTCTAAAACTCGGGACATATTTCTGTCGACTCAGAATTGTTCTGAAGATATTATCGCTTTTACTGAAACGTGGTTGAATAAAAGCATTACTGATTTGGAATTGTTTGACAATAGTTTCCAAGTATTTAGAAAGGACAGATACTCCAGCAATATTTCTTCTGTTGGTGGTGGTGTTCTTATTGCTGTAAGGAACTGACAAAGTAGTTCCTTTGTTGATATACCCTGCGCTTCTAATATTGAACTAATATGCGTTAAGGTTATACATTGTAGCTCAAATGTATACATAATTAATGCATATGTTCCTCCAAACAGTAGTGCAGAGTTATATACAAGTCTGGCAGATTGTCTAGACTATATTCTTAATATTCTTGACGTTAATGACGACATTTTATTGTTAGGCGATTTTAATCTGCCCAACTTAAAATGGCATTCTTCTGACAATGATACATTTTTTTGTGCATCTAATGCGAAGACTCTTGGAGAGCATATATTCGTTGACAGTATATGTTCTGACTTACAACAAGTGAGTTGTATTTATAATAGTCTGGAAAGACTTCTTGACCTGGTCTTAACTACGGACAGTAACAATATCATTGTTAAGAGGGCCTTCCATGCTCTAACTACTATTGATGTATATCATCCACCATTGAGTATTTGGTATAAATCGGATAGAGAGAATATAGTTAATTCTAGTTCAATGGATAAAGTTTATGAATTCAATTTCAAAAAAGCTGACTTTTTGAGGTTGAATCATTTACTTAACAATAAACTTAACGTAATTTTAGAATATATTAATGAACATAATCTTGATGATTCCATTAATTTTTTTTTTATTTAGAACTCTATGCTGTAATTTCTCAGTCCGTACCTTATAGCCTCAAATTTGCGAAAAAATCTGCATACCTTTGGTACACAAAGGAGTTGAAAATACTTCGCAATAACAGGAATAGGGCTTGGAAGAGATACGTCTGTAGTTTGGACTCAAATGACCTAGAAATCTACAAAAGTTTGTTTCTGGAATTTCAAAACCTTTCAGCTCTTTTTTATAATGAATATTTAGACAATATTAAGTTGAGAATATTGTCAGATCCAAAGAAATTTTGGGGGTTCATAAATACTAAGAAAAAATCTGATGGATTTCCTTCATTCTTCAAAACTCTTGACGGATTTACGGATGATCCTTCTATAATTTGTGGCCTTTTTGCCAATCTTTTCAAGGAATCTTTTTGTTCAGATTCGTTTTATCTTGATGAAGGTTACTTTGACTACATGAACTCTTCACCCAGGGTCTCTTTGGAGTCTATATCCTTTACCTCCGAGGATATTTTAAAGTATATTGGGACAATTGATGAGGACTTTGGCGCTAGACCCGATGGAATTCCTGACGCATTGTTAACTCAATGCGGTTCCGTTTTGTGTCAACCACTTGCTTTATTATTTAATAAATCAATTACAGAAAGTTATTTTCCAGTTTTTTGGAAAAAATCATTTATAAGTCCTATATATAAAAAAGATTACAGGAATGATGTTAATAATTATAGGCCCATCGCTAAGCTTTCGTCGATTCCCAAACTTTTTGAGCGAATTGTGTACGATCGTGTTAAAATTCATTTTGGAGAAGTCATAACAACTCGTCAGCATGGTTTTGTTAATGGAAGATCCACAGTGTCTCAGCCTCTTGATTTAACAACATTCTGCTTAAATTCAATGGAATCTGGTAACCAGGTCGACTGTATTTATACTGACTTTAGTAAAGTATTTGATAAATTACCTCATGACTTAATTTTATTCAAACTTAAATTAATGGGATTTCCACAATATTTTGTATGCTGGATAAAATCGTATTTGACTGAGCGATCTTATCAAATACGATTCCGAGGGGTGTTGTCTGCAGAATTTATTGCTGAATCAGGTGTACCTCAGGGTGGCCACCTTGGTCCACTTCTGTTTATTTTAGCAATTAATGACGTCACACACGTCATTGAACACTCTCGTCTGCTGATTTATGCAGACGATATGAAAATATACAGAAAAATAAATACTAAAGATGATTCCAAACTACTCCAGGCTGATCTGAAATCCTTTGAAGTTTGATGTTCTAAAAATAATATGTTTCTCAATCCTAGTAAATGCCAAACTATGACCTTTTTGCGAAAAAGGAATAATTTATTATTTAATGACAATATAAAAGATACTGCTTTAAGTCGTGTAGATGCAGTCAAAGACCTTGGTATATGCATGGATCCTAAGTTATCGTTCAACATTCATATTGATAATATTTGTAAAAAAGCGTCTTCAATGCTTGGATTTATAAAACGCTGGGCCAAAAAATTCAATAGCATGATCACAACTACAACGTTGTATTATGCAATAGTGCGTCCTCACTTGGAGTACGCAGGTCAAGTCTGGTCCCCAAGTTATAATATGCATGTTGAACGAATAGAGAGGATCCAAAAACGTTTTGTTCGGTTTGCTCTGGGGGGCTTAAGTGGAACTGACATTTTAAACCGTCCTTCTTATGAGAATCGTTTAAAACTATTAAGATTGCAGTCACTAAGTGAGCCAACCAACTTATAACCGGTGTATTTGATTCTCCAGAACTCAAGAACTTTCTCTTATTAATTTTAACACTAACCGTAGAAGCAGTAGAAACGCAAACAACTTAATTTATGTACCTTTTAGTAGAACGAACTATATGGTAACTGCTCCTTTAAACCGCATGAGTACCTTTGTTAACAACTGTAGCGTTTTTGATGTTAACTTGTCAAAAGGTCAACTCAAAAGTAGACTAAAAGAGATTATGTAATTATAGATCTTTGTATGCATGGTTAGTAGTTATGTCCTGTGTTGTCCCTGAGCCCAATCCAAACTTTGGATGGTAAATTTTTTTCCACATTAACTTGTTTTCAGCCACTGGAATCCTTAACATAAAATTTCTTTGTGGTTTTAAATGGGTTAATGCTGAGAAAGTGCGAAAAAGCTGTAGTAGCTGAACTCTATTGTTATTGCAAAAAAAACAAAAAAAAACAAAAAAAAAAAAAGAAGCTCGGTCAAAGTCCTTTCAAGGGCTGAAATGGCCAATTTGTTTTTTTTTTTTTTTTGTTGGAAAATGTGATCCATCCTTTTTTGATTTTATAAAACTACAAATTGTATGTATTGCATAAAAATTTAAGTTTAAATTTATTAGAGGCAAACTCTCTCGCATAATGCCCATGTTGAAGTTTAAAAATAAAATTATAAGTTTCTTAGCCATAAATCAAGAATTTCGGATTGAATAAGTTTGAAAGTAAAGACCAATGCCAAAGAACAATATCAAAACATTACGGTTGGTGCAATTGATTTTTGCAATTGGCTTTTATTATAAGCTTACTTTACCATGATTATCTTATGATTGAAATATTATATGAGATAAATCTGATCTCGCAGACCTTTTTTACCAACTTTTAATTTAATATCTTACAGCCTTATTCTGGCGACTGACAATTGTTAATTTGCTGACAAAGTAATCGATTATGTGTATTTTTACATTAAGTTTAATAGTCAATAATATTTTATATATATTTTTTTTTTTTTCTTGTAATCATTGTCTTTTATGGTGTTAACAGCTTTTGTCAAATTTCAAAAACTTTCAACTTCATTTTATAGAATAAGAAATTTCTATGCTTGTCAAAAAAACAATTTAAAATTATTAATCATCAGCAAGTATATTTTCGGGCTTGCATTTAAAATCTCAAAACCATCTTGGAATGAATATTTTTAGTCAGTTACTATAGCTATGTCTCTATTTTTATATTTATTTTTATACTTAAGTGCAGAAAAATGTAAAGAGAAATGTACATAAACTAAAAATCAATTAAGCTGGCGACAAATTGGCCGGGCATTTGTATTTTGTTGTTTTTGTTTTTCTACAGCAATACCGACCACCTGCCAGGAGCGCCTACTCAGTGTTGTCACTGTCTGTGGGCACAATATTTGCGTTACCTGTGACCACTTCAGGCTATACAGATAGATGTCTTCATTAAGGCAAGCAATTCAAGGATACATATGCAAAAGAATGTTGAGATTCAAGATTTTTTTTTTTGTTCGTCTTCTTTTAAGACAAAAGACTTGTTGCTCTAGTGGCAACGTTGAATGAATGACCTTGTTTCGATCACTTTAAAGAATGCATGCAGAGTTTGGCAAAGTTTTTCTCATTAGAAATGCATTAAGCACGTCTAGACAATTCATAAATTTTACAAAATTTATGCACAAAACTACGCTGAAAAGACTGTTGCTAGAATTCTTTTGAAATTGTTAACAAGAAAGCCAAAAGTTGTCAGATGTTTTGGCTAATGTGGCGCCAGCATTAGTAAGACATAATAATAAAAACAGTTACAACAGCTTGTAATGTCGGTTAAAGTGATATTGAAAATAATTATAAGCTTGTTGAAAATATGTGAACAAAAAATAATTGATCTTAACATAGGAGTAAAATATGGATAAGAGTACAGCCAGCAACAACAGCCGCTATTATGTTGCTGTTGTTGATGATGGTGATGGTGATGTATGTGATGGTGACGGCTGCTGTTGAGTGCTATTCAAATTTCATTGGCCGATCTGAGCTGCTGTTGTTATTTTAAGCAGCCAAATGTCGCGTTTTCACTGCTATTTAGCACTCAATGACACGCCAGCAACAACAGCAGCAGGCGTTAGTTTCAAAAGAGGACAGAAACAAAAAAAAAAAACAAAAAAATAAACAATAAGCCGACAAATATACAAATAAATGCAAGCCAAAAAAAGCCCGGTGTCCTTCAGCGGGTTGTAGTCAACGTCGTCGTCGTCGTCGTCGTCATTATTGAGTGCTGCAACTGCTGCTCAATGAGTTCGCACTCATTTCAGATGCAGTTAGTCAGTCAGTCAGTCCAACACAACAACTGTGAGAAATGCAGCGGTACTTTGACGGCCGTGCTACTTGGTGGGTCAGGATCCTGCGACAGAACGCACAATTAAAATTTGTCGAGGGGTAACAAATACAGAGCAAGTCAAAAATGAGCACAAATGTGCGCATTCAAACATTTGTTCGTATGTGAACTTTAAATAATGTAGCATATGCAGCGGCGCACTGGCGCATGCAATGCCCATTGTTGTTGTTGCTGATAATCGTATCTTGCGTAATAGCATAATAATCCCTAATCGCAGCTGATCACCTGGATTTCGATCACCTTTTGAGCAGCAGCAGCAGTACAGCGGCTGGTAGTGCGGCTGTTTTATTGCTGTTGTTGCTGATTACAATGTGTGTTTTGTATTCCGTGTTTTCCCCTTCAGCCCTAAATGTTCGTTCAAGCAGCTTCATCTGTTTGCTGCAATGTCCTTGTTACTTCTAAGGGTGTTTCTTCTATTTTGACAGCCTTACATTTGTTATTCGAGTCATTTTTTTGATTATTTTTTTTTGCCTTAATTTTTGAGCTCTTAATGAAATTCTGTTTGTTTTCTTATGTGGTTTTGTTCAAATTGTTGTCAAAAATCATGAACAATTAGCTGTTCATATATTTAAGTTGTTAGTTTTTATACATATCGCCAAGATAACGTTCAGAAACATTAAACTGTAACGTGTCCTGAGGGTGTTTTCAACTTACACCGAAGGTTAAAAAAGGGAATATATGACAGTCGAAGCTCTGATTTGGCTTGTATCAAACTTCCGATCGGAAGATTACTCTCTGACGATGCCATATTGATATTAAATCAGTTATTAAATTGAGATCAAATTCCCAAACTTAAAGTTTTACTAAAGATTTTAAATAGATTTTTTGGTTGTTAGAACTACTAAAGATCTTAAAAAAAGAGAGTTAATCTTCGGCAGATTTTTACTAAAATTTTATTAAGCTTTTCTAAAACTTGACTTTCTTAAAGTCAAGTGACCAGAGCTGCATTCTCAGACATTGTTCTGAAAGCGCAGCACACTCTTAGGGCCAGTTTTTCAGTGCGAGTTTAAACTCTAGTCAAATTAAACCGAGGTTAACTCACCAAAATTTGACGTTTAAGCAAAAAAAAACACATCATATGATAATTTAAGTCAATTCAACTTAAACGAATGCTACAATATCTAGTTAAACATAGTTTTAACGTCCGTTTTTGGTGAGTTAAGCTTGGTTTGCTTGACTCGAGTTTAAATCCGCACTGAAAACTGGCCCTTAGAGTGCCTAGTCTAAACACCAACTCAACTCCTCGGCAGTAGGACTTTACCTTAATCGTCCTACCTTAATTTACCCAGACCGTTGATGCGTACATCAAAATCAAACGCACGACGTTAAGAAGAAGTGTCCTGCGAGCTTGCTTTGGTACTCGTGTATTTGGCAACATTCTTGCTAGCGACAAGTGGTTGAAGTGGTTGCTTTCCTGTAGGCATACTCAAGGTGCTGTTTGAAACAGAGTCCAGAGTCGATCAGCAAGCCGAGATACTTAATAAATGATTTTGAGTGTATCTCCAGCCCGCGCACATTTATAACTGCGATTTCGGGTTTTTAACTTCTACTTTTAGCTACTGATCACATAGCCTTCGTCTTGTGTTCAGCTAAACTAAGCCCAGTTAACTTAAGCCACTCGAAGATAGTCCTAATAGCAACACTTCAAGGGCCTCCACTTCTTCTAGATGTTAAGCTGTTACCAAAAGCGCTTAATCATCCGCGAATCCAACGATCTTCACACCTGTAGGTACCTCGAGCCTTAGAACACCATCATACATGACGTTCTACAGAAAGGGGGCACTAGAACTGACTCCTGCGGAACGCCGCCAGTGACTTTGTACGTCATTGCTTTGCTTTCGGTCGAATATTGCAGCACTCTCTTATCGAAATAATTTGCAATAACTTTCTGTCGATTGAATAAGTGTTGTAATATTTCCAAGATAGCTTTTTCGAGTCTCGAATAGCCTTCTTGTAAGTATTCAGATTTCTTTGTACGGTTGCCATCTGTTTTCTCTATGGCATCTGTTAAATTTTATTCAGATCTATGGCATCTGTTAAATTTTATTCAGATCTGATGCATTCCTACTCCACTTGGGATATAAAGATTTCTTCCTTCCGCTTTTATGAGGATATGCGAACTTAAAGGCTACCTGCATGGTTTTCTTAAAGGCCTTAACGAGGAATTAAGTTTCTCCACTGTCGAAATATGATTGTGCGTTATTTTAAGTAGTTTTGGTTGAGCCACGCTGGCAATTTCAACTCAGTCAGTGCGTTTGGGATTAGGTAAGGGTACAGGAACTTATATTTATAGGTTTAAATCAGGCATGCGCAAAATGGGCGGATAGCTTTCACATGCATACGACAGCTTTCAGTCAAAAAAGCTTTGCAGTCGAGACTCGCACTGTTACACTGAATATTTATTCACAATCGTCCTATCACAGCACACGATCAGTCGCTGTTTGAAGTTCATGCTGTAAGGTTGCGGTCGCTTGCTCCTGCGTTGCCTTATTAAAAACGACAAACTACTATTCATACACATGAATATGCTTTTGTTTATTGTATTTGTTTGTCTGTAATAATTTTTTATTTTTAAATAATAAGGATTTAATTAATTCGTAGAATTTTACTTAATTTTTAAACGAAGCTTGTAGTATTGAATATGTCAACGCAGTAGCAAGCGACCGCAACCTTTCAGCATGAAGTTCAAACAGCGACTGAACATATGTTGTGATTGTAACAATGAACTAAGTCGTGCTTTTCGTTCAGTGTAAACTTGAAAAACAAAAGCTTTGCAATACAACTTCAACACTTTGTATGTATTAGTTTGCGCACCCCTGGTTTAAATGGAAGAGAATCAAGAGCTATGGTCTGAGAAGGATTCACTCTACAGTTAACTACAGTTAAAAGACTCTTTGTTAGAAAGGAGCATTATGTCTAACATCTCTTTCGAATCACTTAAATTATCGGTACTAGGAAAGGTAAATGTTGGTGTAATTCACAGGTTACATACGTTTAAGTAAGAGTTAATAATGCAGACAAATTAAAACTTACTTACCTCTTGTGTTGATTTCAGAACTGCCCCATAGTGTATGTTCCGCATTTGCGTAGCACCCAATGAGCATGTACAGTGGGGAGCATAATTGAGTACATGTTTATACTTTGTGCAGTTGTTAATAAATAAGAAAAGAAATAACAAAGCAAACAAAAAAAATTTGCTTGGCTTTTTATATTCTGGTCAATCGTCAACAAAACGGTTAATAATACAAAACGAAAAACAATAATCCTAAGAAAAAAAAACAAACAAAACGAAAACAACTCGCATGTACTCAATTTTGCACCCGGGAGTTCTTATATAATTTTTTTTGCAGAACATCATCAAAGTTTACCGTTAGATTGGAAAGAGTTGTCATTGATTTATGATTTGCTTTAACAATTTTGGGAGATAAGGGGGCGATCTTCACATGGCAACGTCTCTGACTGCCTCAACTTGGAGAGGCCAGCATTATCCATGTCGAAATCGTCTCAAGTCGACTCAAACCTCCGCGTGGTGTCTCCTGGTAACGTCAAAGTACTATCGCCCGATAAACTTTGGCGGCGAATCTGAGCGGCGGGCTTCCTTTGGCCATCAAGCAAAGGTTGTGCGTTGGGTTTGAAGCCCACCATGTAATAAAACCATTTCAATGAAAAGTTTAAGAATAAATAAAAGTATGATCCCCAAATCTGATGACGACTACCGCAAACGAAAAACTGATAATGATTTACGGATATGCACCTGGAATGTTCGAACCCTAAATTGGGATGGTGCCTCTATCCAACTGATTGATATCTTGGAAAGATATAATTCTGATATCACTGCAATCCAAGAAATGCGATGGAAGGGACAGGGTTGCTTACGGCAAGCATCCTGTGATATCTACTACAGCGGCCATGCGGAGAAGCACGAGTTTGGATGCGGATTTGTAGTTGGCAAGAGAATACGGCATCATGTCCTGCGATTCACTCCTGTGAACGAACGACTTGCCATAATCCGCTTCAAGGCAAAATTTTTTAACATAAGCCTAATATGTGCGCACGCTCCGACAGAAGAAAAAGATGACGAGACCAAAGAAACTTTTTACGAGTGCCTTGAAGACGCATACGAGCGCTGCCCCCGTCATGACTTAAAAATCGTGCTTGGTGACTTCAACGCCAAGGTGGGTAAAGAAAACATATTTGGTCCAACAGTCGGAAAGTTCAGCCTCCACGACAACACATCCGATAACGGAATGAGGTTGATTGACTTCGCCGCAGCACGAAACATGGTCGTTAGTAGCACTAGATTCAAGCATCTCAATATTCATAAGGCCACTTGGCTGTCCCCTGATCAAAAAACATGCAACCAAATTGATCACGTTTTGATTGACGGAAGGCACTCTTCCAGTGTACTAGACGTACGCACGATCCGTGGTGCTAACATAGACTCGGATCATTATCTTGTCGCAGCCAAGATCCGCACACGTCTGTGCGCAGCTAAGAATGCTCGCAATCCTACACAAAGAAAGCTAGACGTCGATAAGCTGCAGTCAAAACGGACGGCCGAAGCCTTCGCTAATCGACTCTCACTCCTGCTTCAAGAAAGCACTCCTCCGATCGACGATATATGCGGACAGTGGACGCACATATCCCACTCTATGCGTACGGCTGCCGAAGAGGTGATAGGCTACCACCGCCCTCGCCGAAACCAGTGGCACGACCAGGAGTGTCGCGACGCCACTGCAGAGAAGGACATCGCCTACAAAGCCACCCTGCAGTCGGTTGTAACGCGTGCTGTTATGGAGCGATACCGAGAGAAGAGGAGGGAAGAGAGACGCATTTTCAGGCGAAAAAAACGACAGGAATGAGACTCGAAAATTTTTCGAAAAAATAAGACGCCTGGCCGATGGTTTTAAGACCGGAGCCTCTTCCTGCAAGGATGAGAATGGGAATCTAGTGACAGATATCCAGAGTACACTGATGCTATGGAGGGAACACTTCTCTAGTCTTTTAAATGGCGACGCTGACAACAATCCCGCCAGTGGAGATGATATCCCGGAAACCCCAATCATGGATGACAGCGTTGAAGTTCCGCTGCCCGACTATAACGAGGTCTTAACAGCTATAGCTCGGCTTAAAAACAACAAAGCCGCAGGAGCCGATGGTCTACCGGCTGAGCTGTTTAAGACCGGTGGCGAAGCTCTGTTTAAATGCATTCACAGACTTCTATGCAGAATATGGTCGGAAGAATGCATTCCAGATGATTGGAACCTCAGTGTGCTCTGCCCAATCCACAAGAAAGGCGATCCCACCATTTGCGCCAACTACCGTGGGATTAGCCTTCTAAATATCGCATATAAGGTCCTGTCGAGCGTATTGTGTGAAAGACTGAAGCCCATCGTCAACCAACTGATTGGACCTTATCAGTGTGGCTTCAGACCTGGAAAGTCCACCATTGACCAGATCTTCACGCTCCGACAAATCTTGGAAAAGACCCTCGAAAAACAAATCGACACGCACCATCTCTTTGTCGATTTCAAAGCCGCCTTCGACAGTCCAATAAGGAGTCACCTATACTCCATCATGTCTGAATTTGGTATTCCTGCCAAGCTAATACGTCTTTGCAGGATGACACTGTACAACACCAGCAGCGCAGTGAAAATCGGGAAGGACCTCTCCCTTCCGTTCGATACCAAGCGAGGTTTCAGACAAGGTGATTCCTTATCGTGCGACTTCTTTAATATAGTAATGGAGAAGATCATCCGAGCTGCTGACCTGAGACGCAGCGGCACAATTTTCTATAAGAGCGTTATGCTGCTGGCGTATGCTGATGATATTGACATCATTGGCCAAAATACGCGCGAAGTCAGTGCAGCATTCTCCAGGCTAGAAAAAGAGTCGAGTCGAATGGGTCTTGCAGTGAACGCAGATAAAACGAAGTATCTCGTGTCAACAAACAAACAGTCCCAGCGTCTTGGAAACCACGTCACTGTTGACAACACCTCCTTTGAGGTAGTGAAGGACTTTGTTTACCTGGGATCCAGTATTAACTCCTCCAACGATATCAGTATTGAGATTAAACGAAGGATAACTCTTGCCAACAGGTGTTACTTTGGGCTCAGTAGGCAATTGAGAAGCAGAGCTCTCTCTCGACGAACAAAACTGACGCTCTGTAAGTCAATAATCATGCCCGTCCTACTATACGCATCACAAACCTGGACGTTGAGCAGCTCTGATGAAAGGACTTTGGGAGCGTTCGAGAGAAAAATCCTTCGCAAGATCTATGGTCCAATCTGCGTCAATGGCGAGTACCGAATACGATGGAACCACGAGTTGTATGAGCTATATGCCGACATCGATATAGTCAAGCGTATTAAAATAGAGCGGCTTCGCTGGCTAGGTCATGTCGAGAGAATGAACGACGAAGCTCCAGCGAAAAAAATATTGGATTCGGTACCCAGCGGTGGCCAACGCAGACGAGGAAGACCGCATCTCCGTTGGAAAGACCAGGCATTGGATAACCTGACGACGCTTGGAATTTCCAACTGGCGCCAGCAAGCGCACGACAAAAGAGGCCGGCGCAAATTCTTAGACCAGGCCAAAACCGACCAACGCATGTAAGCGCCATCTAAGTAAGTAAGTTAACAATTTTAGTTTGAGATTGCGTTTAATTGTCGATGGTAACAATGTTCTCCGGAAAGTTTACATTTTTATAATTTATAACTTTAATAGTTCCATACCTCAATAAAAAATGAAAAAGCTATCACAAGACACTGAGAATAGTATTGTATCCATGACAAAAAGTGGCTCTACGTCGCGAATGATAGCTAAACAACTTTAATTAAGCAAGTTAGCGATAATTAGAGTCCAGAAGTGGCTTAATATTATTCCTAAGCCACAAATAAGAGGAAGTAAAAATATTTAATGCTCGTCTCATAGTAAAAGAGATGAGAGAAAAAAGGTGTTTAACACCAAAAGCTGCTTGTATAGCAATAAACAATCCAGTCAGCCAAAGGACTGCTAGAAAAGCCCTTCAAAAAATTGCCAACATCGCAGCGGTAAAAAATCAAAAGCCGCTTTATCGGTGAAGAATAATAAGACACGGTTGAAGTTCGCCAGAGAACACCGAAATTGGTCAGCAGAAGACTTGAAACGTGTCATCTGATCAGATGAGTCGAATTTCAATCGGTTTCAGTCTGACGGTAAACAATATTGCTGGAGTCGCGCTGGAGGCTTTATCCAAAGACATTAATTTACAGAAACAGTGAAACTCGGTGGAGGAAACGTCATGGTATGGGGCTGATTCACATTTTAGCACGTTGGGCCACTACAAAAAATCGATGGGAAAATGAGAAAAAACACTATCTGCTCATTTTGCAGACTCATCTTCCCGCTTTTGTAGAAAGGAGTGCCTATCCTGAAGAAGAAGTGATATTTCAAAAGGATGGCGATCCTAAATACACCTTAAAAATCGAGCAGGAATGGCTGATCGGACAAAGCTTTATATTGATGCAGTAGCCAGCCCAAAGTCCTGACCTCAATCCGATTGATAATTTCTGATAAATTGTGAAAAGATGATTGTGACAATACCTAACAGTCACATCGAACCTGGACGATTTGTGGCGGCGGGTACAGCAGAAATGACAGAATATTCCAAATGAAATAATTGAGAAATTGGTGGAAAGTATGCCAAAACGCGTAAAAAGTGCAATACGAAATAGAGGACTGTGGACTAAATACTAAAAATTGCTCCATCCTTAAAAGTGCAAAATTGAGTAGGTACATGCGAGTTGTTATCATTTTCGGTAATTTTTTTTCTTTTAATTCGTTATTTTTACTTTTGTGTTTTTTACCCATCTTGTTGAGGATTGAGCACAGGGTTGAGCACATTGATTGCTTATAGTAAAAACATGGCACGCAATATAAAAAATTTTTCGAAGTTATCGACCTTAAAGTTTTAAAACAATGTATTTTTGCAAGAAATCGTGATTGTGCTTAAAATTTCTTTTAGGTATAGGGCCAGAATTGATCTGGTAATGATGGCAATATTTTAAGTTGATGTTGATAATGCGTCAAGAGACGTAATGAACATAAAATATGAATATCAAAACCAAAAATCCGAAACTCGGCATGAAGCTTCTGCGCTGTTGAATAAATTAATAAAACTTCAAAACGCTTTCATCATAGTTTTCTGGAACTGAATTTTGAATCGCTTCAATACAACCAACCAATATTTGCAAAAAGTAAATATTAATTTGATACCTGATAACGATATGTTGTCTTCTCTTATCGAATACGTAACACATTTGCGAAGTGAATATTCAGGGTTTAAGAATAGTGCTAAGAACCTGAGGCGATTTGTTTGCCAAGACTATGAGAGAAGAATAACCAGAAAAAACAGCTGAAGCTGAATGTTAATTTTTAGTATTAAAAATAATAAAAAATGTACACCGATCAAACCGACATGAATGTTTGTCGCCAATAACGTAACTTTGTATTGAAAATGATTTGTTGTAAATGATTAATGTTGACAAATTGATAGGAAGTATTGCTTCAGTTAAATCGAGAAAAAAATGTTTAAATAAAAATTCAAGAGTTATTTTGTTTCACTTTAAGACATATGTAAAAATACGTAAAAATTAATGTTCTTATTATTAAAAGATCCGAGCTAAATGCTCTGTCCTTAAATAGGCCCCGTGTCGATTTAAGCCCCAGGCCCCGCTATGTGTTAATCCAGCACTGATTGAGCATGCAATAAAAAGCCAACAAAAGTTTTCCGATTTTCTTGATATTAATTTTTTTAGTTGTACCAAGAGCACGAAGTATAAAATGGGAGCATTTGTGCTCCCCATTGTACATTTTTTTACGTCTCCACGAACCGCTTCACTTTACCTGGTGAAGCATCCCTATCAATTTTCCCTTTCCTATTTCGGAAGACTTGAGGTTTATGTATTTTTGTGCTACGAACTTTTAACCTAAAAGTCTCTGATACAGGGTTCGTGGATAATTCTCACGTCAATGCCATTCTTTATTGTGAAAATGGCCAAATTGTCTGACGAAAGTTCTTGGCTTATCCGCATTTTCTTTTAGAAGTTGTTATAGTGGATGTTTTCGAACCCATTTTACCTGAGAGTCTCTGAGCCAGGATTTCTGGATGATGTTCAAGTCAATGCAATCCTCCATCATGAGATTGTCTGTCGAATATTTTAGGTAATTGAGATTAACCTGGATGATCTTTAGCAACAGATTTCTTTGATTGTTGTTGGTCATCTGAAGATAGCGCCAGCGCCTTGATACTCATATCGTCAAGGATTTTATTAACGTCCACGACCTCGTCCGGTGAAGGTTTTTTGAATACTTAAAGTTGGGACATGGCGTATGGCAAAATTAAGACAATTTCCGACGTGTTTTCAAAAGCACCCAGGCACTCGTTGAAGACAAGCAAAAGGCAGGATATGCTGGTGCTCTACGGGTCTTTACACTTGATGACCGACTAGTCATACAAGGGTATATTCGGGTTGTGAAGTTGGAGGATTTTCATGAGCTTGGAACTCTGCAACTTTATCTTGGATAACCAAATGCGAGCACGAGGCTTCCTTGAAATATCCTATGCAAGGATAAACTTAAGGCTTAAGTCTTCCTAAGTGTTACTAATCTTAGAGACACATGCGCTTAGCAATTCTTTAGAGAACTGGTACTCGCCTTTGATGATCCGAAACTCCTTCACCGTGGAATAAAAGCGTTAAGAGTTCCGAAGTTGTAGTCGAGCACGTGTTCAATAATCATCTTCGACAATTGGGCTTCTATATTTATTAACAGTCCCTAACCACCTCACTGTAGACACGCTGGCTGGTTGTGGGTTGCTCAGAAGCGGTTGAACTACTGCCAACTTGCAAGCGTTTTGGTCTGAGCAGTCTGAGTATCAGCCATATCCGGATAGCTAGTGTGGTTTCCTTATCGCGGTGTTGATTGGTATCAACCGCAATATTCTTAGCAATATTGCCAAGAAAGAATAAAGCCTTGCTTTCAGTACCATTAACCAACTTTTAACTCTGTATCTTTAACTGAGAACTGTTAATCGGTTAACGAATTTTGTATGGTTTTTTGAGTATTTAAAAGCAAGCAAAAATTCTTATTTTTTTCTTATATAATCTAGATGTGTGGGTAATAATTTACAGTCATATCACAAGCCTAGGATATGTTTTTGGATATGTCGTGGGTATTTGCCTGGACTATGTCATATTTTACAAATTTTTATTTAACCCATTAACCGCCAAATGAAAATTTATTACTTTCAAAACTAATGGTTTAAAACACAAATAATCTGTTTCAGCATAAGAGCTTCTACAATTGTATTGCCGTACTCAATTTAGTACAGTGGCACCAAATGGGTTAATATTGATGTTCTATTAAAGCTTTCATTATAAATTGTCAAACAGTCTGCCATAAATTGTTTTTGGAACTTTAATAGAAGTATAAATAGTTTCTATAGAATAATAAACAAAATTTGCTTTGCCACTCTTATAGAAGTCGTTAAGTGCTCTTATAGAAGTAATACAGTTTTTAAAGCTATGAGTTATAACTTCCTCATAGCTCATCAACGTTCGCAGAAAAGCAGCAAACATTGACGATCTGCTCTAAAAAAAAACACCAAAAAATAACAGTTTGTTTCAAGATTTCAAATGTACTCACAAAACAAAAATTGATGATACTGCTTTAAATAAAAAAATAATAAAAAGCAACAACAATTAAATTTATATAGAAATCAACGAAATATAAGATTGCATAACACTAAGCCAGGTTCATAATTCACCTGAAATAATGTTGAAAATATGCCTGGTTTTATATTTTTTATTATTCTACTCGTTGCTGTTGTTGTTGTTATACTTTACGCTGAACTTGGTTGACAAGCTTTTGATTACGAAATTCTTTTAAAAAAAAAAATAAATAAACTGATAAAAAAGCGATAAAAAAATGCCAAAAATGTTGAAACATGCAAATAACTAAGGATTCACATGACAGTCAACAGCAACGAAACAACAACAACAATAGCAACATAGGCAGCAACATTATCACACAAATAAAAAATCTGACCAAACCGCAAGCAAGCATTCATTAATGAAAGTTGGCAACATAAAAACCAGCAACAAAAAATAAAAACCAACAACACCTTAAAACTATGTGCACGCAGTTCAAGTTACGTTTACAACAACAAAAACAATGCCAACATCGCCAGCAAATATTCAAGCAAAAGTTTATGATTTCAACAAGTTTAAATTGTAGAAAACAAAAAAAAAAAATAAATATATTAATAAAATATATGAAATACAAACAGAGCAAGCAACAGGTTAAAAGCAGGCAAGTTTTTGTTAAGAAAAAACAACAAGCATGCGAGATCCACAAGTTGACGACACAAAAAACACAACAACAACAACAGCAACATTGACTATTTTGACAACGTCTCGCATGTCAATCATTGGGGGTGTCACAAGAGTGCAGCGGCAAGAAGTTAGTCTTTGGGGGCGGGGGAAGTGTACATTGAAAATATGTAAACACTGTAATTTCACTGGCTTTAAACCTTATTTGAAGGAAATCAAGCTCAAGTTAAATTGCAACAACAACAACAACAAGTTCATAAATCGAGCAGCAAGCAAACAAGCAACACGAATATGTTGCTGCTGTTCACGTGCATTCATGCGATACGCGATTCACAGCATATCCGCAATACTGCGAATGTTGTTGCGCTCGCATATCTGTGAGATAGACTTGGTTTTCTTTTTTTTTCCCATTTTTTTATGTTTTTATTGTTTATGTGAAATTGTAGCTTTTCAAGCCTATGTTGTTGTTGCCACAGCCAGCCAGGCGTTTCATTAAGAGCAGCAACAAAACAAGTGAGATTCTTAACTGAAACGTGAAGCTTTTTTTAATGAATAGTTTTTAGTTGAAAAAATATAAAAATAAACTGTTTATTTTTGTTGTTTTCTAATGATTTTAAATGTGCTCTTATCAATTGTTGTTGCTGTGATTGTTGTTTGTGCTTTTTAAATTGCTCTCGCCTTTATATCGCTTTTCTGCGGATGTTTATTATTAACTGAATGTTTGTTTCACTTGATATTTGTTGTTGTTTTCGTTTTTTTGTTTTTTATTTGAAATCTGTTGTGAAAAAAATACTCATTCATGCTTCCAGCTGCCTAGCTCATTCATACTTGAAGCAATTTGATGCTGATTAAGGCCAATGGCGACTCTAGCAACTATTTGTTTATTATTTTATAGCTCGCATAGCTTTAAAGCTTAAAGAGCTTAAAATTAACGAGTAATACAACTGATATTCTTATATTGATCGTTGACAGCAGCTGGACAGTTATTCGAAATATTAATTATTTTAATCAATAGACTCATATTAAGGTTACTTATAGAACTCGATCTCTCAAGATTTGTTTAAAATTGTCATTCTCTCTATAATTTCAAAACATAGCTCAAAAGGCTATGTCAAAATACTTACGAGAGGTGATTTTACAAAAACAAAAAAAAAAATTACACCTTCAGATGGAACTTTTTCTTAAATAAAAAAAAAAACTATAAATCGAATTGTATCGAGTAATCTTTAAAAATACTATGAGGGAAATTTTTCGCTAGCGATGGATGGTGGTCAAGTACATGAAGAGTTATGAAGTAAGATTACTGAAATATTCAATATTCTGTTGAAAACTGCAGTCATCGAAAGATCTTGTAACTCCAGCCATTAATGATGGCTTTACTTCTTTACTGACTTAAATGCTGAAGTAACTAAGAAATAAAAACCGTGTCATTGAAAAATCCGAGGGCGTTTCAAATTAAGATCTTTCTATTTAGTATGCGAGGTCTAAGTTGGATTGAATGAATGCAACGATTTTCAAGAAGTGCTTTTTCGTTTTTTTTCCTAGGCTTGTCGAAAAATTGAGTTCAAACATATGAACATGAACCGTGATGTTATACCAAATGTGGAATAGTTTATAGAGTCATCCAACTGCCGAGGAGTTGATTTAAGAGACAGAAGTTGTGAACATTTGGATGATGTATTCACCTACCATCTTACTTCACTTACTCAACCTATGGTTCAAAATACGACTAGACAGTTGAAGTTGTATTATTAGAGCAATTTTTCGCCCTGGTGGGGAATATCTACATAAAGTTTGACAATTTGCCTGAAACAGATTACTTTATTCTAAGCTGCTACATTGATTGGCCTACAAAAAGGAAAAAGGAAGGCTCATGGATAAAATGTTGGGAAAAGATTTTTAATGTAGATGGGGTCAATGAAGAGGACGATGGTGTTATACTTTCCGTCTTTAGACAAAGTAAATATGTTGTATAGCACTTCTTCAAATGTCGTTTATGGAATTAAATGGAGGGGGTTTAATGAAATGGAATGATGGAGGAGACTATTCCAAATGGCTGAAAATATTGGTTAAGTTTTTCAACTTTTAAGATTGACGTATTTATCCTTAATTTTTTAGCTGAAAAAATTTATCATTCAGGTGTGAAAGCAGGGGAAGTTTGGAGACTAAAAGCCCCAAATGAACGAAAATAAAATTCATAAGACAAAACGATCAAAAATTAAAATTTTAATCGTTAAATTAAATTGAGTAAAAAAAACTTTGAACTTTTTATGAAAACTATTAATAAAAGTAAAAGGATCTTTAAACGCAAGATCATAAGAATCTTCATAAAGCATTTCAGTCTAAAATCAAATGGAAGACAATTAAAATTTGTAAAGCAGAACGATAAAAATTATAAAGAACTAGTAAATAAACAAAATGTTGGAACTTAGATGGACACGTGATAAAGAAGTAAACAAAAAGCGCAACAATAAAATCTTTGCAGAATAAATGTAGTCAATTTTTGAAATTTTGCAACTAGCAAAAGAGTAGAAAAACACTTCTTGACAAGTGAAAAGCTTTTTGGGTAATTCCGTTTTGGTTTTACTGCAGTTAAGCTTATTAATTGGACTGCATAAACCACAGAGACTACTGATGAGTCGGAGTAGCGTCCGACGAAACCATGGTCTAGTCTGCTAGGTTTGTTCTGCAAAGAACATTGTTGTTGTAGCAACCTGTTTGGCTTCAATAATTTATTTGGCATCAAGCTCTAAAAATAATTCTTAAAAAATATGTTTTCTAAGAATTATAAAACTAATACAAACAATTAAAATGCCACAATTTTTTAAGTCAAAGTACTAGTAAACCTGTTGCCCGAATTCGAGCAATTCAATAATAATTAAATGTTAGCAACATTATAGACGCTTAATTTATGATATTCTATTCAAGCAGCTTTTTCCTCAATAACGATATATTCAGTCTCAATAATGATATAAAAGATCATTATCTGAATGCTTAAAACTTATGATCTGACACTAAAATTTCAAATGTAACTGTCAAAATACGAAGACGGACTTACACTAATAAAACTACCGAGATAAATATTATTACTATTCAACAACATCGCTGCTTAACTTTTAAAGCTATAAAACATTACTAATTTAAATAAAAACGAATTATAAAATAGATTTTAAAAAAAAAATTACTACTAAGATATAATTAAAAAATTAATTAAAAATACTAACAGAACACCTACAACATCAATTTATAGCATATTCCGATGAAAAAACGCCAAAAAACCCAAAAAAATCAATTTATAAGCTCTTCTTAAACTAAATTTCAAATCGATTAAATAGCGGATTTTTGCACAAAAATTTTATTTCTGTTTTAAAAGGTTGGGAACCCCCTGAAGTAAAATCACAATTTTTAAAAGTGGTTTGCACAATTTCAGCCAAAACCTGATTAAATGACATCTGAATTGATAAAATCGGTCTATTGGTCTGGGAGGAGTTGAAGTCACCAAAAAGACCTTAGCCTATTAATTATATAGATTTTATATCAGTTATATTATTTTAAGATATTTTTTGTTGTGTTATAAATTCTTGTGTTATAAGCATCAATAAATAAATAAATAAATAAATATATTGTTTTGATAATCATCGCTAAATATTTGCAGAAAGCACTATTTAGAAAAGTATTACCTCACAATCAAAAAGCACTAAATCAATATCATTAAACGACCTCTGAAGTCGATTGGAAAGCGTGTTTGACCACCATCCCAGATACCACGTTCGAATCCCGGCCAAGACATGGTCTCACGCTGTAACCTTTCTTTAATGCTTTTCTCATATCTAATCTACTAAATTTCAAAATTGATCAATGTATACTACTTTGAAAGTTGTAATAATGGTCGAAGTTCCAGGATGGCATAACTAATGCATAACTAAAGCATTCATCGCCTTTACCACTAAAAACATGAAAAATCGACAATATTATTAGATTTTCCAGGCATGTATAAGGCTTGAGACTCAAAAGATATACAATTAACCCATTTTCACTTAATGTGTAGAAAAATACCCATGAAAATACTTTTTTTAAAAAATCACTAAAAAGAGATATCGCAATAATTTTGATGAGAATGGTTAGGTAAATGATCAAAATTTCTTAGACTACACTCAGAAAAAAAAGTACATTAAACAACCGTAAAATTGACATTTTTAGTTGACAAAAGTCGTCCGACATTAAAAAATGTTAAAATTGATATTATCGTGATGTACTTTTTACATTACGAAACATACATTTAAAATGTATAACTGTCACATAATAATGTTATTTTAACATTTAAAATATCAAAAAGTATCATTAAATTAATGCAGATAAAAAAAAATATATTGAAAAATAATTTGTCACGAGTGGGAATCGAACCTGGGCTCCGGGCATCCTAAGCCACACTCTTAACTTGTGTGCCACGGTCACCTGTATGTCTCAACGGCTCAGCGCTTAAATAAACATTACATCTGCTTGTTGTTGACATCTACATTTATAATGTTAAATGGATATGAAATACTATCAATTGTACAGTAAAAAATAATGAACTAAAAACATTTAAAATGTTATTTTAACATTAATAATTGATATTGCAACGTAAAACATTGCATTATCAATTTGATATTTTTCTTATCAATTCAACACAATACATGTTAACTTAACATTTTCTTACGTAAAATCCACATTTTCTGATTTACATTGGAAATAACATTAAAAAATGTTAATCTTACATGGCAGCTTTTATCTGAGTGTACTAACCTTAACATTCTGCCATTTGATTAGAGTAAAACGAAAATCAAGAATTTTCTGGTCTTGGAAAAGCGGCAATGAAAAGCAAAAAATATAGAAAATGGATCAAACAATGGTGCAACAAAAATATTTTTTTTTTTTATCTTACCTTTTCATCGATACCAACTTTTGTGCGATCGCATTATTTATAGGAAAATAATCAGCCCAATCATGAAACACTTTCTCCCGGGAGTTGTAAAAGGGAGTTTCCGGTTTTAAGATAAAGTTAAAATACTTTTTGAAAATTTTGAATGCAATTTTGTTCATCAACCGCCAATATTCATGAGTAAGAAATAAAAAAATTAGATATCTTTATCTGCTATCTTAAAACTGGAAACTCCCTTTTACAACTCCCGGGAGAAATTGTTTCATGATTGGGCTGAATAGGTTATTAACTAATTCGAGTATTTTTCTTAAAAATCAGCTGTTCAGCTGTTAATTTTGCTCTCCGCCCTCGTAAAGTTTTTTTGTAAAAAACATATTGCAATTATTTTAAAAAAGTTCGGAGAAAAGTTATCACGATGATATAATTGGTTGAAAAATACCCGATGAATGTCTCAGCAACGCATTGAGATATGGAGCTGAATATTTATTTTTGATCATTTTGGATCAATTGATCATGCAGTCGTTATGAAATTTTATCAAAATCGTATGAGCGGATCTGGTACCAGACAGAAATGTGTTATTAGAACTGGGGGGATAGTAACTGGGATAAGGACATTTCCAGTGCAATGGCCCAAAGTAAAAGAAAGTAAAAGACTCATAACATTATTAAGAGAACAACAAATTTAAATAAGTCGGAAGATAAAAACATAAAACCCCAACCAAAATTTTTTACTGTGTGCACGCCTGTCATTGTTTAAAGTTAAAGTATATACATATGGGCATTTCCGCAGAAAAGTATACCGTGACCAAAAAATTAAAAGTGAACAAACATTTTTTTTTTATTTATATTATTAAAGAGAAATATTCAAAATGAATTTAATTAAAAAGTTTAAATTTTTCGCATGTTGTTTTGGCAAGATATCGGGCTACCAAGTTAAAGTTAATGTTTTGGTCAGTTTTGTTTATTTCTATGAGCATTTTCTCTTTACAATATTAATATCTAAGAGTAATTGTGCAATTGAACTCTTATGCAAAACTTTTGCTACAACAAAAACTAACCGCAAAATAAATGCAAAAAGAGCAAACAATTATCAATTAACGGTAAAATTTTGATTTTCTTTTAATGATATTCTAAGGTAACGTCACGCCAGACAAAAAATCATTTAGTTTTATTTTTTCTACTCTGGCGTTCAAAAGTGCGTGAAATTTTGCATTTTAATAAAGTTAAGTTTATTTTATAAAAAAATCGTGAAGAAGAAAAACCGTTAATTTTATATTAAATTTGAAAAGTGAGTAACGTCACGCCAAATTGCTCGAAGTTTGCATGATTTCGTTACTGAATTCGGTTGCAGGTATTTTAGTAGAATTTTTTCCAACTTCTCATGGTCGATGGGGGTGCAGTTAAAAAATATAATATACTAGCGGATGTTAGCCAGTGTTACTCGGGGTTGTGCCTTGAGCACAGGAAAAGTACGATTTTTAAAACTGCTCTCATTTTAACATTTTTTAAATTATCAATTAAATTTTTTAATTTTTGAAATTATTATTTTTTTTGGTTTTTTTCCCCTTCCCTCCGTCAAAAGTGTGTGTAGTGCCGGCCATATTAAAAAAAATAAAATTACATCTTCAACGTCTAGATCTGACATTTGGGTTCTGAGGACAATGGTCACGCAGTTTGAAAAAGTCATTTCGAGCACAATGCGAGAAGTTTTTCTTAGCATGCATTATGGATTTTTATCTCAAAAACAAAATTCTAATTTTAAAAAATGCTTTTGGGATCGATTCGATTTTTGGATTGCCTTTGTTCAAGTTTGGGTTTGGTCGATACTGTTCGGTTGATTTTTGTTCATATTTATATAGCTTCTGCTCGTATTCGTTAAAGTTATTTTTATTCATTAGTCTTTGGTTCTTGACTTCGTTTGCCTTGATTCCTTGGTTTTTGTCGAAAGAACTTTTAGAATCATAGGATCTATTTCAGTAACAGATACAAATGTTTACCAAGTTTCATCAAAATAGGTTCATCCGACATTAGTTGATTAGTTGACATTAGTTGATTGAATAAAGACCCCTCCTACGGAAGTTTTTGAAATTTAAGAAGCCTCAATTCCGTTGCAGGGTTAAGTTATTTCACGTAATAAAGTTAAGTAATATCGTTAAGTCATTTGAGAGTTATTGAGTCTTAAAAATGCACTACTTAAAGCGCCCTCTTGCGCAAGTCTTTGGACTTTTTTATAGCCTATGTTTTATTTTGGAAGCAGTTGAACCTTCATATCAAATTTCATTGAAATAGGTCCAGGTATTTAGGAGTTATTATAGAGTGCCACGCCTACATATTTCCGTCCACTTGTTTACTCGCTTATGAGCTTCTTCTCTATGAAACGTACGTGGTGTCCAAATTTCAGCACAATCGAACAGACAGGCAGACAGACAGACAGACAAACATTTGATTTTTGATATTAGATAATAGCTAAACTTTATGATTTATTTACGTCAAATATTTTTTTTTAAACAAATTTTAACTTTAAATGTTCGGATGGAAATTTAAGTAACGTTACGTCACGCCAGATGACTTAGCCTAATAAAAAAACTTAGCTAATGACTTAGCCTAATAAAAGAAAAGATTTTTTAATTTGATAGCCAGCAAAAAATGTCATATTATTTTAAATTCTTACAAATAAAGTTTTGTATAAATAGTCTTGCCCAATTCGCAGAGTTTTGCAAATTTTGTAATCTAAGTCGAAAACCACTTCTGCTTTTTGTAACGTCACGCCAGTGCATATATTTACTTATATCTTTTAATTCTTAGATTCGATTGTTATAATTTTTTTACTAAATATAGTGCTACTTTATAACTACGCAAATAAAAAAAAAAATTTTTAAAACTTAAACTTCTTCATTCTATTTTTTTTTTTTAATTTTTTCGTACAAAACGTACATAACGCCAGTTTGGAAATGCCCATATGTATATAACGTATATCACGCATTCCCTAACAAAGTTAAACCCAGTCTCATTATCTGCTGAATGGATAGTCAATCGTAAAAAATCCCCAACTTTCACTCAAGCTCCAAAAAAACTCAAGAAATAAAATTGGTTAAAAAATTAAAAGTCAATTTGGGTTTTACAAGTAGGTATCCGAGAATGTTATGAAATATTTGAGTTATTGTTTGAGTACACTTTTCATGAATTTTCAACAAAAAATATTTTGCCGATAATTCACTTAATTTCGCAGGTTTAACTATTTATTTTCATTTTAATATTTATTTATTTTCATTTACATCTTTGTTTTTCTAAACTGACAATATGTGATATTCAATCAAAAAAAGGTTGAAGAAATCATCTCAATAGTTTGAAAGTTTAACCGAAAAGTATGAAAAGTGAACTCAAAACAAAATTCTACCCAAACTTTTAAAATTAAGTTAAAAATTATACCTTAACCCTTTCAATGGCCAGGCTAGAATAATCGTGGAAAATTTTTGTTGAGGTATTATTCCCATCATTTAGCTATTAAAATATTAAAACCATTAAAATATTCTGGTTTTTTTTCTGGTTCAATATAATGGGAAATATAATGGGAAAACCATTCAAAGGTTGTATTATAATATTTAGGTTCAACTAAAACAACCGGAGACCACTGCAAATGCATCATTCATAATGTTATTATAAAAAAAAAAATACACTTTGCACACCAAACACAATGACCTTAATTTTTTTTGTAAAATTTCTAAACACGCGAAATAAATAGATTTTGGCTGCTGTTGGGCACAAAATCGAAAATCCAACTAAGTTAAACCTTACATATCTCTCTAAATGTATGTTTGTCATGTTGGTACAATTTGATTTTATAGTACCAACCTATTGATTTTAAAAAAGTCGATGGAAAATAAAAATAAAAAACATTTTCTGATATGTCCAATATAGTGGACAAATACATTAAAAGGGTTTATATAAGACCATGCAGTTAACGATGAAATAATTCATCTGAGTACCTCTCCAAACATAAAGCTTGTGAATGCTATAAACTGCACTAAATGCATTTTCAGTCCAAAATAAGAATCCGTAACCGAAATTTCCAGTAAGAAACCGTAATGAAAAAAACAAAAAATGCTTCAAAACTAAGCCGTATGTTCAAGGAAACCCTCTAAGATCGTTAAATGTGAAAATAAGAAAATGCCATCGTTTAAAAAAAATGTTTCAAAAAATTAACTTTTTCGGTCCAACAAAGAAAATGCTTACAAGGATTTGATTACGAGCAAGATACAAAAATATCGTTTGAGTCAATTGAATTAGCTCATATGCCAGTTTCAAAAACAACATTTCGAGAAAACGCAAACATAAATATTAAAACGAAAAATAAATTTAACCTATTTTTCTGTAACAAATTGTTATATAACGTACACAATTTTCTAGTTAATTTTATATAAGACTAACTGCTGTCTTTTATATAAGAATAAACTAAAGTCTCTTTTAGTTCATTTAATACAAAAAACAACGGCGAATTATAAAAACGACAGTTAAAGAACAAGCACAACTGCTACGCACACCCTTCGAACACCTTAAATCACTCAACAAAATGTTAACAAAACATCGTTTATAAAAAAAACAACAACAAATACACGCTGCAATTATTCAAAGATTCATTCATTAGATTCAATCATAATGCCAGCCGCCCAATAAACTCTACTCTACACAAATCGAAGCCGAAGTAATGCAAGAGCAGATCTCCAGAAACAACAAAACGACAACAGCTACTTTCAAGCCTAAACAACACAAACTAGCAGAACAATAAAAAAGGCATTCGTTAACAATAGCTCGGAAACCTTATGAGTGTGTGACTGAATGACTGACAAACCAACCTTAATTGACATTAAAATAGCAAAAGACAAGAGAGTGTAAGAGGGGTAAGTTTTCAAAGAGTATAATATAAGAATATTTATTTTGGGAGAGCAAACAAATGATAGGAAAATTTTAAAAAAACAGCTGCAAGCAAATTAGCAGAAGAAACTGTAATCTTCAGAAGAAGAACTAAGCATAAATTGACAAAAATTTCATTCAGTAGAAATTCTATTCATTATTAAGCACTAATTTGAGAGCGAAGAATTCAAGCTGTAGCTAAATTGTCTAAGAAGCAGCTAGATTTTAGAGATAAAACGCTGAGACTGACTTCTTGGAGATTATTTGTAGAGTTGAGGCATAAATTGAGCCATAGAGCGATGCAGGTAAATGTGAAGAATTTTAAGCGGTGTAGAGTAGACAACCGGTTTTAGTAAACTCTCCGCAAAGTAAAGGAGAAATTTGCTGAGGTCTCATAAAACCGACCAATCACTGGCAGTTAAAAAAGCGAAGAGCAATACGAGCGCACGAGCAGAACCTCCAATTGAGGCTGCTGCCAACTGCTGGAGATCTCAAGTTGTAGAGAAACATTTGAACATGCACTAAGTTTTGGAGAGCACATTTTTTTTTGTAAGAGCTAAAACAGCTGCGCAAAGCAAAATATTCGATTGCTCAGAGAGATGTAGAAAAAATGTACAAGTCGGTGTAGATGGCAAACAAAAAAGTCGGCACTATTTTGTAGACATTTCAGCAGAAACGGCTGTGAGTACAAGGGAGTGTGAGTGTTTGTGGAGAATGGGGAAAATATGTGCCGAATAAACATGCAAGCAGGAAATTGTGTCAAAAGCACAATTTTTTAAAAGGGCTTAAGCATATTTTTCACTTTAGCTCAGGTGACAAAAGTTCAAAAAATTATTTGAAAAAATTTTATAAGCACATAAAATTCTTCTCGTCAAAATTTGTAGCAAGAAACTTTAGTTTCTGCTCTGCTCTATCAACTACCCAACTCTCCAGTGCAACGTTTTTGGTACTCGACTGCTCAGCGAGTTGTAGAAAAACTATACACAAAAATCTACACGGCCATACGAGTCGGCACAGTTTTGTAGAATTTTAAGTTCACACGAACTGCTGTGCAAACAATGAACTGAGCATAATTGTGGAGAGTGGGAAAATATAAGCCGCTTGAATAGGCACACAAAGTGCTAAAAATTCAAGCAAAATATTGTTCGAATGAGAATGTTTTCAAAAGATAGTCAAGAACTTTGCTTAATTGAGATATAAAAAATTATTTTTTAAAATGTATTTCATCGAAACATTAGCTCTTAAAAAAATTTCCCAAAAACACTATAGTTTTGTCATTTAATTGTCTAAAGCTCTGACACCTAAAAATATATGTCATTTCAGGACCTTGTTTTGTTGCCTATCAAAACTTATGAGTCTCCGCTGCAGACTAGGTTGGCTTGTTACACACATCAAAGACTATCAGTTCTACAACACTGTCCTGAACTTCCTTTAAAACCAAAACTTGTCATCCTCTACTCTCCATTCTACTTCAGTTCAGGGCCTTGTTTTGATGCCCATAAAAACTTATGAGTCTCCGCTGCAGACTTCACTGACTTATAACAAACATAAATAAGCATCAGTTCTACAAAACTGCCCTACACTGCCTTTTAAATCAAAACTCGCCATTCTACACTCTCCACTCTACCTAAAACTACCAACAAGCTAGCTCTACAGACAAAAAGCCGAAGTCATCGCTTAGTTAAATAGAGTTAATCGTTTATTTCATGTGACGAAAATTTCTCCTTCTGGCATCTCCAATCGAATTACTTACAAACTCTCCAATGTATCTCAAAACCCAAGCAAGCAAACTTGCAATTTGCATAGCTTGCAGCTGCACTGTTGATTTGCTAGTTCTTTTTGCCCTCTTTGCTGCTCAGAGCAAACTCTCCAATTTGCACATAAATTTTGAAAAAATTACGCTCGCATGCTCTCAACCCTAACGTTCGTTTCGTTTTATTTGCTCAGCGAAAGGCGGAGTTTGCTCGCGCCGCTATAAATAAGCGTGCTCTGAGCGAAAATAGCTTATTTCGAGTTCGCTCCTCAACGTGTTAAGTTAGTCAAAGAAATTAAAAAAAATTAAAACAACCAGCTCTTGTTTGCGTTTATTTCAAAAATATATTTTGAAATAAAATTTCCTAAAAAAAACAAAAATTTTTTTTTTGCAAAATATCAAAACGTACACTAACGGATTACGGTCGCAATTTGAAAACTATCTCAAAGATACAACAAACATTAAACTGGATAAAAGTGATTTTCAACAAAAAAAAAACAAAATATTTTTGTAACTAAGAAAAATTTTAAATTCTGCCAAAGTGTTTGAATTTGAATTTGAAAAATAAAAAATTTCAAAAAGTGCAAAATTGTGTCTGTGGCAACGTAGCGGCACAATTTTCATTGAACTAACGACCAACAAGCTTAAAAAAAACTTAAACAAAAACACCTCATTTAAACCTCGCATCACGGTCTAAACCGCCAAAAAGCCGCCAAAATTCTACTCAACGAGCGCAAGGCCATCATTAAAAAAATGAAATCGCTGACTGCCGTCTGTCAAACCGGTGCCACGATGCCCACCATCAATCCTAACGGTCGCGCCATCTCGCGTCATCAGCATCCGCAGCGCGAAAATGCCGAAATGAAAATGTATCTGTCCAAGCTAAAGGATCTGGTGCCCTTCATGCCCAAAAATCGCAAACTTTCAAAGCTCGAAATCATTCAGCATGTCATCGACTATATCTGCGATCTGCAAAGCGAGCTAGAGGCACATCCTGAAATGAGCAACTTTGATGCAGCCAGTGCGCTTAACTTTGTCACAGCCTCACAAAATGTTGCATCCATGGCTGAAGGCGATGATGAAGATTTGGACGAAACAGAAGTGCATGCAGATGAAGATGATGATGATTTGAATATCGCCGATGAGGATGCATTGACGCAGCGTTTAAGCGCTGAAGCTGCATATCAGCCACAACAGCGTCTTCACCAGCAACATCAGCAGCAACAACAACAATCTAGTCCCGCTATTGTGCGTCAACCTTTGGCCGATCGTCAAGCTCCCAACACAATACTGCCGGCTATCGCCCCCGCATCGCATGTCGCAGCCGTGTCTCAACAACAGCAACATCAACATCAACAGCAGCAGCAGCAGCAACCACAATTGGCTCAAAGCGCACAACAAACGGTAGGTTGACCAAATTTGTCTGGGGCAACATAGATACCACATACACACCCATACCTACACACACACACACACACACACGTATTTTTTAATGTAATATTTTTTATGCTTAGTACAAAAAACTTAGCGCTTAAGTTTGTGATCAAAATAAATGCTTTACCTTCATGTTGTGGAAAAGCGGCAACTTTAAAATTGCCTCATTTTAAGTTTTCTTAAAAAACATTCAAAACCTCATTTGAAAAACAAAACAACCAACCTATAAGTTATGTACCATACTATATTAAATATAAAATTCAACTATTTAACTATAAATGTTTTGTCTAACTTTAAAGCTTAAAAGCTGTCTTAATAATTTTCTTCATTTTTTTTTTTCTTTTTTATAACTTTTGTCTATAAAAATAAATATGCAGCAGATTAACTTGCGTCAAAATATTTCTTCGCTAAGCTTTAATCGATTTAATTTTTGATTTAATTTCTTATTTTTTTTTTAATAATGTATTTAGTTGGTAGGAAAAATTTATGTTTGTAAATTAAAAAATATTTTTGCATTTGTTGACAAAATTTCAAATTTTAAATGATTAATAATAATTATAATAATAAAAAAAAACTTTGAAAATTTCAAAGCTCTATTTTAAAGAAACAAACAATTGGCTTTTTTTGTGTTATGGAATATTTTTTATTTTCAGACTTTTTCAGAAAAAATCGAGGGGGGTGGGGGTGATTTTTCAAAGTGACTCGGATGATAGTTTTAGCACTGAAATTCATGACTTGTTTGTGGGCTGTAGCAAGTTTTAGTTGGCAGATTCACTTTTTGTGCTAACAATTAAAATACACAAAGGTTGATTAAGCTTACAATTTGTGTTAAGTGTGAATTTTTGCCTGAAATGTATTAAGATACACTTAGCAAAAAAAAGTAAATAAATGTTTTACTTTACATTAAAAATGACTTAAGTTCATTTCGCACTACCATCAAATTAATTCTCAATTTATCAATACCTACCATATATCGATGGTTAAGCGCATTAAAGTGATAAGTGAAAAATTTTATATATTCAAAAACGTCGATTTTCTTTTTAAATTTCAAAACATTTCAAAACACTTATTTCAACTATGTACTGAGCAGCATTCATTCATTATACATTTTAACAAATCTATACAAGGCAGATATTATAATGATGTCTTGGATGCAGTAAACCTATTTTTGTCAAAAGGTCACTTAACACTTTAGTCAGCTGACCATCGATATATATCTTTGAATATAAGAAAAATAACAAACTCTTAAAAACAATTTATGAATACCATTAAAACAGTTTCATGCAAAAATAAAAAAATTCAAAATTAAAGTTTTTATACAAAATGTTGAAAATTTTTGAAATTTTTTGACCGGCGACAAAGTTTGTTATAGAAATAATTTAAAGACTTTCTATTTGGTTCATGTATGTTACGTTGAAAAACTCAGAAATTGTCAATGAGTCCACTTTAGGGTATTCACAATATAGTGTATTAAAATATTTTTGAAATTTGAAAGATTCTTCATGAAAGTGTGAATTAATTACAGATTGTGAGCATAAAAAGCACATAGATTTCTATATGTTTTTTAGGTAAAACACAATGTATAGAATTAACAGAAAAGTTAATAAAATTTTATATGTAATAAATATTCAATTTAACATAGTATTCAGTACTAGGCTGAAAATATTGGGTAATTTTTTCAACGTTTACTTTTTTAGTGGATAAATTTTTAATTTATAATTGAAATCTATCTTTACCTTTAACGGTTGCAAAATGAGACTGAAATGGTTGGATTCCTTAACTAGAAAGTTAAAAAAAAAATTCTTAAATAGTTAAATAATTCAAACAGAAACCATTAAGTTGTAACTCATAAGAAAAAAGTTCTGCAAGAAGTTAAAATTTTCAACTAGTGGAGTTGGAAAGGTATACCATAATGTTAGGGGAAGAGTGGCATGAAAGAGCCAGTTTTAAAAAAGCTACAAAATATTTAAAAATAATTAATAAAATTATAATTCTTGTATCAAAAGTATTTTCTTATTCATTTATGAACGTAATACCATGAAATATTTTCCAAAATCAACAATATTCTTGGACCTGTAGCCATTTATAAAAAACATGAAATTCGGCTCTTTCATAACACATGGGCATTGAAAGAGCCAACCAAAGTTTTGAAAGAGCCATCTTCTTATTACAAGACTTAGCACGAAAAATAACGAATATTTTATTAAAAATATTAATTGTTATTATAAAAAGTATTGTTTTTAAAAAAACAAATTAAATAAATAAAAAAATTCAAAACTAAAAACAAAAAATAGTTAAAAAACTTAAAAATATTTTTAGCAAAAAAATTAAATCGCTTTAAAGAAAATCTATAATAATTAGACCTATTTCAAAAACAAAATAAGAGGTTTAAAACACTTAAAAACATTTTTGATAAAAATAATTTAAACTTCCTTTACGCTTCTTAATACCACCGCAACGCAGCTCTTTCAAAACATATTGTCCAAAGAAACATAATCTCAAAAATTAGTATGAAATCAAGATTTTTCCGGCAAAATAAATATGTTATTGGTAGGCCTAATATATCCATAAAATTATGGTATAATAATATTACTGTTAATTTTAAAGGTGAAGACGTCACAAAACAAATAAAATGTTCTGAAAACCTTACTTTATGATGAAGAAATCCAAAATACGATACACCATCGTCGTTTATTATCAGTGAACTGTCAAATGTTCGAGGGTGACATATGGCGAGTATTGCTTCTTAAAAATTATAATTTAAGAAGCATTCGTATGAAAACTACCGCGTAAATCAAGATGGGTCTTTCAAAACTTGGCTCTTTCATGCCACTCTTCCCCTACATATTATTAGTTAAAAACAGGGACCGAAAATAACTGTTATTTAACAATTTTTAAATGAAAAAGACACAATGAAAATATTGTCGCAGGACTTTTTCAAATATACCATTATGATACAAATGGTCTCAGCTTCACGAATATTAAGTGCCTTTTAAATTTTCAACTAATTCTATAAAAGTTAAAAATTAACTGTTATTTTTTGCCTTGTATTTTTTCGGACAAAAATAACGGTTACTTTTGGCTTTTATTTTATCGGTCAAACATAACAGTTATTTCGTGACTTTTATTTTTTCGGTCAAAAATATCAGGCACTATGTAGGTTTTTAAAGGCCGCTTGACCAATTAAAAAACTATTGATACCATATGTAAATTGTGCGCATTGACGAGACGAAAATAATCGTATCAATAGTTTTTTAGTCGGTAAAACAGCAACTTTCAAAAAACACAAATTGCCTGATATTTTTGACCGAAAAAATAAAAGGCAGAAAATAACTGTTATTTTGCCGGTAATGATTCTATTACTTTCTGCATAACCATTCACTAGCTGTTTCATAAGGTCCACTCATCATTCCTTTTGTTATACAGTTTATGTGGAAGAAAAAACAAATGAAATAAATGTATTTGCATTACCTGCTACATTACCTCGGGTACTAGAATTCACTAGCTACTATTCATGCATGATATCATGACCGTTAAAAGACTAATTGTAATTGCGAGTACTGAAGGGATGTGACTTTTTCGATAAAAACCATAACCAGTACGGTCCCTGGTTAAAAAGTCAAATTTAAAATAGAAAATGTCAACTTTGAAGATGAATTCCTAACTTTAATGAATTCCTCACATTAAGCTAAGTAGAAAACCTCAACTTGTATGAAGAATAACTTAGCTTAAACGTATAAAATTTCATAAGTGTCGTTTGAAATTTTATTTTTATTTATTTTGCTTTTTCTCTTCTTTAACTCTCGGTGTACGCAAACTCACTTTTAAGGATGAGCATTAGGCTGGGTCGATTTTTAAACCGATGTTGCCTGGGCGATTTTCAATTCGTGCATGAAAAGTTATTAAACAAAACACAAAAAAAGAGGACTGTGGGTTACTCTTTACGCCATCGCACCCTCAATTTTGTGAATTTTTTCTATAGGATTTTTTTTTCAAAAATTTTTTTTTTAAAAACGTGCACAGCTAGGGCAAAACTAACGCCAGATATGAAATCCCTAAGTATTATTTTAACATACTTGTACAATGAACATACGACCTGACCTGTTCATTTTACAAATATGTCAAAATAATACGGTGTGCATTCATTTTATGAAAGTTTGCGTCTTAAAGAGTACACAAATTTGTCCTCTAGATATTGCGCAAATCGTTTAAAGTTAATTTTGAAAAAAAAAATATATGGAACTAAAAGCGTTTTGAATAATGAGATGTGTAAAGCGAAACACACATGGAACATATCGTCTCTTAAACGCTCAATCATCGCAAGTGCCAATTTTTCGAAAAATGTTTTTTGTTCCATTTATTAATTAAGCACCAGATATAGCACACGGCATGCCTATATGATTGAAATAGTGAATAAAAGCAAAAAAAAAACAATCATTAAAAAAAACACAAAAAACCATTTCAAGTAAAATTTCCATATTGGCTGGTGCTTTCGATAATTGGGTGCATAGGCGACGATATTTTTATGGGAAATCATTTATGATAATTATTTTTTGTTTTTATTTTCACTACTTCTAATTTTTGTCTACACTTTAAGTCTATCCGGAAGCTATTTTCATCTGAACGAACGATGTTCGCGCAGGGATAAAAAATATTCAGCTAGGTTCCAGAAAACGTACAAATTAAGTTCGAAACAGACTCATACTATATCCAACATACCATACCACTAACTGTTATTTCTAGTAAAAACTTTTATCCAAAAAGTTTAAATATGTAAAATGAAAACTGCAAATTTTTTGTAAAGAATGGCAGTCAGCTGTTTTAGAGGTGTTCGGCAGGTTCAGCTTCTTTGTTAGGAAATGATGTAAAATTGATGTCATTTAGACGAGACCATTTTGGGCATGATAATATTTTAATTTAATTTATAATTTTTGCATTACTTGCACTTTTTGCTCAATTAGCTAAAACTAAAAACGGAATAACTCAGAGTAGTTATATTGATCGCAACACAACTCTTACTTATTTGTAGTTATTTATTCTTAGGACTGACTGCAATTATTCATATCGATGTCTTCTTTGATGAGTAAGTTCCATTTATAACAAAAAAAAATGGTTCTAAAAGCCCGAAGTTGCTTGTGAGCAGCATTGGTGTCCAAAGGGTTAAAAGTAGATTCAATGCATTGAGCTGCAATGCATTACAATCACCATTCTACAGTGCTTTAAACGTGGCAATTAAAGTAAAAAAGGCTGAGGTTTTAAACCTTTTACTTAAATTTTCCTCCCTGTTTCAATTCGCCATATTGCTTCATACTACAGACGTATCACTTCAAAAAATAACGGATTCAAACTTTGTTGATTAGTTCATTAGGTCTTTTTCTTCGTAAGATATGTTAGTTTGTACTCAAACCATTGTTTTTGGTTTAGGGTAAGTTATTTAATAAATTGTAAATTCACTACGTATTATTAAAGTGTCACATCGGTTTTACTACCCGTTTAGTTCGCCGTATGTTGTATATGCGGCTAAAGAAGTTTGACTCAAAAAATTTTTTTCTTATCCGAATTGGATTAAACATATTTGAAATCGAAATGCATTATTATTAATTTCATCTGATTTGAAATATGAACACATAATTTTTTTAATTTTTTCATTCTAAAAGAGTTCATTTAAGCAACAACAAAACAAGGCTTCTTTTCTATGTTTTTTTTTATGTTTAATTGGTTTCTTTGTTGCTTGACTCTTGTACATTTGGTCATCTCTATCCTCGTATGTTATTCGTGCCGCTTGTTCTTGTGCTCGTCTTGTTGTTTGTGTACTAAAATGTCAAAATTGTGCGTATTCATATTTTGATAAACAATTCCAATATTTCTTAGAATGAACATGTGTTAATATTAAATATTAATTTTTTTATTAGCAATCCATAAATGACATGCTTTGGGCACAAATTAGCATGCTTTTTTGTTTTATCAATACCAAAATAATATAAATTGGGCACAAGTGAGCATATTATTTGTTGATAAACTATCCAAAAATCACATACTAAACGTAAAAAGTAAAATAATTAACATTTAATTTCGTTTTTCAATGAGTTGCATGTGGAATTTAAAATAAAGTTCTTTTAAAGTTCTTTTTTATATTAAAAAGTATGTATCAAAAGTAATACAAACCGATAACTGACATTTCTATGATGAATTTGAAAATTTCGGTGAGGAGACAAACTATGCAAAGAAACATTTCCCTACTGGGCAATGTTAAGAACTATGTATCATGAATGATCTTAAACAAGCTTTTTAAGCTGGCCAATCCATGAAATATGTTAATCCTACACATTCAGTGACTGTGAAAAAATGTAGTTTCAATAATAAAAACAAGTTTAACTATATTAAAGGCAGTTTGTTCGTCCAAATAATTTAGAAAATTTAGTCTAATGAACGTGCTGACTCGGTTTTTAATTTATTTTAATATTAACAGACTTGCTTTGACAATTTTGATAATTTGATTTCATTCGAAAAAAGAACTTGAACCAACTCATTTACATGTGACATGAAGCTTAAAAAACCGACAAGCCATTCCAAAAAGTGTTAAATTAAGAAAAAGTTTTTCAATGTTTACTTCACACGGTTCAGCGTTCTTGGCATTAATGGATCTCTTTAAATTCTTAAAGTTTTTCATCGCCCGAACTATTTTTTTACAACAAACCATTTTCAATTGTTGGCTTTGACAACAGCATTTAATTTTTACAGCACACTAGATTTGCTTATTAAAATATCTTAGTACTTTCACTTCATTCAAAGTTAAACGAACAAACAAAAATATTGGCTGGGGGAAACTTTGTTTCGTGCTCAATAAAACTCCGTTGTCGCTTTAAAATAAAAAAAAAATAATCTTTGCAGATAATTGCAACAATTTGTAGCAGTGTTGAAATTCCGAGCAAAAATTTAAATTTTTAAACAAGTATTAAAAAAAAGCAAAACAGTGGCTTTACAATGGGCATTTGCAGAGCATTCTGGGTGTGCAGATGCTGTACAGCGGCAGTAGCAGCACAAGAAAATTCATTTAAAAACGCCCTCTACATTTTTTTAAAATTAAAAGTTTGAAAATGAGTTGTTTTAAGCACAAGTTTTAAATTATCAAAAAAATATTGGTACAATTAATTTTAAGTTTTACTCTTGCAAAACGTATTTAACTTTCAAAAACTCTTTTAACTCAAGAAAAAATTTGGATTAACTCAACAGTTTTTTTCTGTGTAAGATCTTGATGTCATTTGAGCTAAATAAATATTTTTTTCTAAAGATGTTGAAGACTCCATTTTACCAACTTCATGACCAGATATTATTATTAATACATTTTTGTAGAAAAATATTTTTTGTGGTGCAAGAAAGTATCATGAAACGATTAACAATGATTTTAAACACTTTGAATACATTTTTTTAAATGCAGATAGTAGAGAATTGTGCTTTTCTTAATAAGTTTGTACAGAAATGATTGATTTTTGTTCTCATTAAGCTTAAAATGGCATGTTTTACTGAGTGAGACAGTCAGTTTCGAACGCTATTGAAAAGCTTTCAGGTGACATTTCAACCCGGCTACTACAGCAATTTCTTTGCACAGCGCAAACCACGCACGTTAAAGCTTTTGGCCACGTTCGCCACAAACTCTCATATGCGTAATGAAAACAAGCCGTTCTTCTCAACAAGCTCTACTTGAGATTCTCAATTAGACAATTCTTCACAGCTTAAAATTTCGGAGCACTTCCAAAAAAACTAAAGAAATAATAAGCTTTTTCTGCTATTCAACTTACATCAACGTTCTTTAAGTAAGAAAGCAAACTTATGAAGAAAAAAAAATATGTGTGTTAACTTGAAATTTTATAACCGTAAAGTCATGCCCAAATGTGTTAACTTTCTTATATAACACACTTTCACCAATACTAAGAAAGCTTTAATCATTAAAAAAAAAAAACTCCTAAACACAAAAAACCTACCAAAAGAGGTTTTTTGTGATGATGAATTATCATCATGACCGAATTGATGCTGTCATCAAAAAATTCAAGTTTTCAAATTGGGATTTTTTTTTGCTTTTTTTTTTTGTTACTGTTTCCATAAACAACAAACAAAGCTTTGCAAGTTTTGAATCAAAGTTTATTTGGCATGACTTAATTTAAGTTGTATTTTTTTTTAATTAAAATGAATTCAATGTTGTTGTTGTTGTGATTGCCATTTTACTGTTGCGTTATTAGTAGTGTCCGACCGATTATTCGGCTTCGGCTTCGGTAATCGGCATAATCGGCCAGTTATTGGACCTTCGGCTTCTGGTTCGGCCGAAATAGCCGATTATTTTTGCCGAATATTTTTGCTTTTTTTGAACAATTTTTTTTAAAAGTTTTTAGAATTTTTGGAATTATTCAGTGAATTTTGAATTTTATTCAACTCCATTAAAAATTCCGCATTTGAAACATTTTCATTGCTCGTTTTGTGTTTCTCTCCTTTTCTGTTAATTCATTTATAGGTGTTCACTAGTTGAAAATTTTATTCAGCGAGTACGACTGTTACATGTTTCCTTTTTTTATGGACTGAAATAGTGTTTAGTACATTTCTGTAGCTTTTCTCGACTGGATCGGAAATATATTAAAATTTGTTCTACTTTCTTCTGACGTCAATAAATCAATTACAGAAAAATCCGAATTTTGCAGAAAAATTCTTGCGTTTAACTCAAATTTAATGACTTCAATTCCTTTTTTTTTGTACTGAAATAAATATAAACGGTTTTAAGGACAGATGTTGAATGTGGATCTCACCTAAACGTCAAGTTGTTTTTGCATTTCATTGGACATTTCTCAATTTCAGACTAACTCAATTTGAACCATGGAGAAACCAATCGAGCAACGCTTTACAGTTATTCAGGCTTATGATTAAAATGGGCGTTCAAATCAAAATGCAAATCGTACAAATCGTGTACTTCGTGATTTTTCGGTCAATAGTCCAAATAGTCCAAATGTGCGTGCAATCGGAAAAATCATGCAAAAATTTGAGCAAAGCAGTAGGCAGATTCCAGGATTTGCTATCGCTAAATCTCGATCGCTAAAAAATGCTTACGTCAGTTTTAGCAAATTTTAGCGACAATCCTAAAGATGATATGTGAGTCAGAATCGCGATTGTCGCTAAAATTTGCTAAAACTGACGTAAGCATTTTTTAGCGATCGAGATTTAGCGATAGCAAATCCTGGAATCTGCCTACAGGTCTGTAGGAGATGTGAAAACACCAGTGCATGCTCGTACAGCTCGAAATTTAGAAAGTATTGCTGGCGGCATCATCGGGCCGTATTTTTCGGCCGGTCAGGCAGTTACTGTGAATGATGTTCGCTATCGTGAGATGATAACGAACTTTTTATGGCCCAAATTGGGAGATATAGATGTGGACCAAATGTGGTTTCAACAAGACGGTGCCGCTTGTAAAACAGATAACGAAACAATGGCTCTTTTGAGCGACAAATTCAATGGCCGTGTTATCTCACGTAGCGGCGATGTCAATTGGTCGCCAAGATTTGACACCGTTGGACTTCTTTCTTTGGAGTTATTTGAAAGAAAAGGTTTACGTCGATAATCTAGCAGAATTCAAGAGCTAAAGGATGAGATAATTCGGCACATTAACGGCATAGAAACTCAATTATGCCTCAGCGTCATCGTAAATTTGGACCATTTGATGGAGGTGAGCCGCCGAGGTTGCGGCGCCCATTTGGCCAATATTTTGTTCCCTATATAATTGAACTATATCAATATTGTCATAATAAAATGACAATAATTTCCTTAATAATTTGTGTTTTACTCCAAATCAACATCGGCCCTTTAAATTTAACCATCCCTTTTAACAATAGCAAAGAATAAATTTTATCATTTTTGTTACTTGAAAACATTTGTTTGTTATTCGGCTTCCGCTTCGGCCTTGGGCCGATTATATTTTTTTTGCCGATGAATCGGCTTCGGCTTCGGCTTCGGCAAAAATTCACATTCGGTCGGACACTAGTTATTAGTAATTGGCGAGGCATAAACAGCAACAACAACAACTACAAAAAAGCCGCCAGTCATTGAGTAATATACATACATATATGTAGTACGTTTAATTATATGGAGACGTCTCCAAAACAACAACAGAAAAAAAGTTTAGTTATATTTTAAATATAGGCTTATGTATAGTTATTTACATATAAACATACATACATACCACCACCATATGTAGGTGAGTGAGTGAAAAAAGCTGTGTATAGCTGTGAATACGTATGCGAGTGAGTGTGTGTATGTGTGAAACAAATTTAAGTATCTGCAGGTGTTCATTTAACATCACAACACAGCGTTGAGCAACAAAAACAGCAACAACAACAACAAAAAACAATAATGAAAAACAGCCAAACAAACATACCGTACAACAAAACAAAAAAAAAACATGAAATAAATTAACAAAATAAAATAATTTCACAGATGAAAACAAAAACAACCAAAAAATTTAAAGATTTGACTAAAACAAAACGAATTATAAAAAAATCCAACAACAAAAACAACGGCGACATATTCACATTTTCCTTTGCAGCTTCTTCGAGACTACAATCTTCTTCCGCTTTGAACTTTATTTAGTTGAACGTGTGTGTGTGTTTTTTTTATTGCTGTAATATTTAAATTTTTGTAGATAATAAAAACAATTTTGCTAAAATTTTAAAATTTTTTTAAAAAACACATGCTTTAATACACGCACACATCAGAGTTGGTAGCAAAAGCTTTTAGCTTAAAAGCTGCGTTTAGCCGTTTAGCTCAAGTGTTGAGCAACAAAGCCAGAGATATACACGCATGTATGTATATATTTAACTTTTCCTGTTGACTTTAACACCTTTGCTTAACGACCATATTGAATTTTGTTGTTGTAATTTTTAATGATTTTTTGTTTGTTGTTGTTGTTGCAGTTGTTATTTTTTATATATATTTTCCACCAATAAAAAATGCGTCGACGTCAATTCAAATTTTTTTTTTTGCCTACAACCTTTTTGTTTGTCTCATCATTTGAATTGCAAAGTTTTTTAGTTTTTTTTTATAAAACATTTTTTTTTTTTGTTTTTTATCTGATACTTTTTTGTGGGAATTTAAAATTAGTTGCTACATACTTACCAGAGTGCTAATAGCCAGTGGCTAGCTTTTGTTCAGTTGTTTTTAAGCTGGTTTCTGCGTTTTTTTTATGCGTGTTGCTAAAGCCAAAAACACTAGAACTTTGCCTTAGCTTTCGATAGATGATAGTGATATATATTTATAGATTTTTTTATAGAAAATAGCTGAGTGGTAATTAAGTACGCTAAAAACCAATTATTTAAGTTTTAAAAATAACATATGTTAGAATACAGTCAAAAAATATCTATGCCAGTTCTTAAAAGCTTAATAAAATTTAGAGTAGCTTTAAAAAATTTTAATAAAAGATGCACAATAGACCGTATCGAAAAAATAAATTTCGCCGCACACCAGCTTATCTAAAGCGTTATTGAAAGAAAGTTTCGAAAAAAAATTTTTTTTTTTTTTTGACCGAACGTAGGGGTCGCGCATCGACATATTTCTTTATAACTTCGTTATTTACCGTCCGATCTTAAAGAATGATATGTTTTTGTTTTTGTCTTAGGAAGACCTATTTTGTGTCTCTGTTGACCTATTATAGTACTGACCCACCAGATCTCATTTTCTACCATCTTAACATGCCATTTTGGTTTCAGAAATGGAAAGCCCATAAAAAATCATAAAACTTTTACCAAAGAATTTTTTCGCTATTTCCGCTAGAAATATGAAAAATTTTTATTGTAATTTTTTTTGCAAATTTGTAAATTTTTTGTCATATCGTATTATTTTTATAAAATATCCACCGAAAACGTTTACATCCGAAAAAAGCATCCTAATGTACAATTCTAAAGTAATGCAATTAAAGCCTGCAAAAAACTTCCTTCGTACTAAACTTCCTGGACTATTCTTTAAGATCGTGCTGTTAATGTCCAAGGTTTGTCGAAGCTTAAAATAACGGCAACAATTGCATAATGATTCGGATACACCTAGAAAAAACTTAAGAAAAATTAACAAAAAATCTATGTTAGTTTACCTAAGGGCTTGGTCTGTTTTAAGCCTAAAAAGTTCTTGGATATGACAACAAAGTTTAATCTGGTAATTTATCGAATTTTATATTTATGGTGAAAACCATTAGTTGTAAGCATATTTTCACAAGTATATTAGCAGAATTGCACTGTTGGGAAGTAATACAATTGATTGGGAAATATTATATATACATTCCGATGATTAACATTCTAATATGTAAAAAATTTATTGATTGATAACTATTTGCATCTTCCTTGTTCGCAGTGTTTGTGTAATTTTATTTTTAACTACCAGCCATGCTTTGAGTACTTTATACATGAATTTAGTTACTTTTACAAAGTTGTGCTTTGTGAATTTAACAATTATGTTTTTTGTATTAATTATCAAATTTTTCATTTTAAAACCATCTTCAGCTCACACAAAAACTTTTATTTTTATAGATAGTTATTTCATTCAGTACATTTATTATTCACAAAAGCCATCTTAGATAATTTTACTATGGTTTTTACTCGGTGTAAGAACGTTTTCGGTGGATATTTTATAAAAATAATACGATATGACAAAAAATTTACAAATTTGCAAAAACATTAAATAAAACAATTTTTAAAATATATATAAAATATATGATTTTTTATGGGCTTTCCATTTCTGGAACCAAAATGGTACGTTAAGATGGTAGAAACTGAGATCTGGTTGGTCAGTACTATAAGGGGTCAACTGAGGTCAATGAGTTCTAAAGACAAAAAATAGGTCTTCCTGAGACAAAAACAAAAACATATCATTCTTTAAGATCGGACGGTAAATATCGAAGTTATAAAGAAATATGTCGATGCGCAACCCCTACGTTCGGTCAAAAACAAAAAAAATTTTTTTTCGAAACCTCCTTTCAATAATGCTTCAGATTAGCTGGTGTGCGGCGACATTTTTTTTTTCGCCTATAAGGCGAGACGGTCTAATGCACAACGAGCTCTATCTTTTATAAAGTTACTCTTATCTAAAAGCAGTTTCAACGGTCGCCTTGAATAGCAGGCTTTCATGCTATTCTGTTTCAAAGCTGTGCGTGCAGAGAGTCTGCAGAGGGCCTGACTTTGTATGACCAAAATTTGTTCATGCTTAAAGCATGTTTTTATTTTACAGAGCTTTTAGGAAACTATAATAAAACTACACAAAGCGCTGGTAACGACTACTTAAAAGTATAATTTTTAAAAGCTTTTTTGCTCAACAATTCTTAAAGCAAATAGTTTTAACCCATTTATGCCTAATGAGTATTTAAATGCCCAAAAAAGTGATGACACGTCACAAATTCTAGTGCGGGCTGGATAAGAGATATTGCGGTAAATTTTGTCTATATATAGAACTATACTATAGTAAAGAAGGAGGATGAATACAACCATAAAAAAAAATATACTGAAAAGTCATCCGGACTTTGTGTGCTCCCTAAGTCTTGGCTTTCTGTTGACTGGACATGATGCACCTAATTTTTACTTAAACGGAATCTCAGAACAACTGAAGGATACTGTGTCGGTTAGTTAGTTAGAAGTTGGAAGGGGCAATATCTGGTGAATACGGCGGGTGTGCAATGAAATTTAATTTCAGTGTTTCCAAGTACGTTTTGATTGGCCTTGCAACATGTGGTCGTAGCATTGTCATGCTGAAGAATCACTTTGTCATGTCTTTGTTAGAATTGCAGACGTTTTATTTTCAATGTCCTTCAATAGTTGCTTGATCAACTCACAACGAATTTACAAGTTCTTGTTAATTTTGACACGGGTCTTCATCGTTCTTTAATAATGCCCACAAATCCTCATCTTCGAATTTTTTCGGCACACCTGAATGTTCTTTTTCATCGATGTCAAAATTACCACTTCTGAAACACGAAAACCAATCTGGGCACGTTCTAATTGAAGAAACATATTTAGGGTATGCTTCGAATGCAATTTTGATTAGATTAAACCTAAGAAGGCCCAGTTTTAAAGTAATAAATCGAATTGTTTTGAATGACCGCGCGATGCGGCTGAGAATTTCGGGTTTACTACTAGACTTTTCAGTGTTTACTACTAGACTTCCCAGAAAGAAAACTCCATCATCACATTTTATCGCACCGACCCACAACCCCCCAGTACACGAGTGCCATATAATCGCGACAAAAAATGTGTGTGCGGGTGCGAAGAAATTAGAGAATATTTTTCAAACTTGTTGCATTTTGAAGTGCCATATGGCACTCGCGACGGTGATAGGGTTAATTCAGTATGTATACAGCGCGTAAGACTTGATGTCGCGAACGTGACGTCTCTTGCGAATTGCATGATATCTCCTCTCCGAGTAGCCTGAAACAAAAAAATAAAAAATTTATTTTAGAGCAAGTTTCCGCGAGAACCAAAAAAAAGTTTAAATTTAAAAAAAAGGCCGCATAAATGAAAAAGAAGCCAGTTTTTCGTACACGACATTGCACCTTAGAAATAAAAAAAACAATTAAAGAAAGTCTAAAGTCGGTCTAGGCCGACTATGAAATACCCTAAACCCACTTTTCCTGTAGCTCATAGTTAATGCCTTTATTGTGCTTTCGCTATGGGAGGTGGGCGTGTTAATAGACGGATTACTCCTACTTTGAACACACCTTAGTTTTGGTATAAAATTCATACATACCAAATTTAATTTCTCTATGACAAACATAACCTTATTTATTGCGTTTTCAATTTTTGGGTTGTATGGGAGGTGGGCATGTCCGTGAGTGGATGACACCCATTTTTCAAAAACATCTTTGTGTTGATACAAAACACATAAAGGGTGATTTTTTAAGAGCTTGATAACTTTTTTTTTTAAAAAAACGCATAAAATTTGCAAAATCTCATCGGTTCTTTATTTGAAACGTTAGATTGGTCCATGACATTTACTTTTTGAAGATAATTTTATTTAAATGTTGACCGCGGCTGCGTCTTAGGTGGTCCATTCGGAAAGTCCAATTTTGGGCAACTTTTTCGAGCATTTCGGCCGGAATAGCCCGAATTTCTTCGGAAATGTTGTCTTCCAAAGCTGGAATAGTTGCTGACTTATTTCTGTAGACTTTAGACTTGACGTAGCCCCACAAAAAATAGTCTAAAGGCGTCAAATCGCATGATCTTGGTGGCCAACTTACCGGTCCATTTCTTGAGATTAATTGTTCTCCGAAGTTTTCCCTCAAAATGGCCATAGAATCGCGAGCTGTGTGGCATGTAGCGCCATCTTGTTGAAACCACATGTCAACCAAGTTCAGTTCTTCCATTTTTGGCAACAAAAAGTTTGTTAGCATCGAACGATAGCGATCGCCATTCACCGTAACGTTGCGTCCAACAGCATCTTTGAAAAAATACGGTCCAATGATTCCACCAGCGTACAAACCACACCAAACAGTGCATTTTTCGGGATGCATGGCCAGTTCTTGAACGGCTTCTGGTTGCTCTTCACTCCAAATGCGGCAATTTTGCTTATTTACGTAGCCATTCAACCAGAAATGAGCCTCATCGCTGAACAAAATTTGTCGATAAAAAAGCGGATTTTCTGCCAACTTTTCTAGGGCCCATTCACTGAAAATTCGACGTTGTGGCAGATCGTTCGGCTTCAGTTCTTGCACGAGCTGTATTTTATACGGTTTTACACCAAGATCTTTGCGTAAAACCTTCCATGTGGTCGAATAACACAAACCCAATTGCTGCAAACGGCGACGAATCGACATTTCACGGTCTTCAGCAACACTCTCAGAAACAGACGCAATATTCTCTTCTGTACGCACTGTACGCATTCGTGTGGTTGGTTTAATGTCCAATAAAGTAAACTGAGTGCGAAACTTGGTCACAATCGCATTAATTGTTTGCTCACTTGGTCGATTATGTAGACCATAAATCGGACGTAAAGCGCGAAACACATTTCGAACCGAACACTGATTTTGGTAATAAAATTCAATGATTTGCAAGCGTTGCTCGTTAGTAAGTCTATTCATGATGAAATGTCAAAGCATACTGAGCATCTTTCTCTTTGACACCATGTCTGAAATCCCACGTGATCTGTCAAATACTAATGCATGAAAATCATAACCTCAAAAAAATCACCCTTTACATATCAAATTTTATTGTTGTAGGCAAAATATGAGCTGAGTTATGCAGTTTTCAATTTTTGCGTTGTATGGGAGGTAGGCGTGTCCGTGGGCGGATTCCAAAAATATTCAATAGTGCAGATCCTTGGGTCCATGTGACTATGTGTGCCAAGTTTCATTCAATTATCTTAACTCCTTCTTCTTATCCTGTGTATACGGACAACAAACAGACGGACAGACGGACGGACGGACGGACGGACGGACGGACATGGATAGCTCGACTCACGTGGTGACCCTGATCAAGAATATATATACTTTTCTATACCGAACTCGCTTCGTTCTATGCGTTACAAACGTTTGCACAAAGTTAATATACCCTGACCTTTCAGGTTTAGGGTATAAATATTTATACCCCCACGCGTACTGCGTAAGGGGCATATTAATTTTGTCACGACGTGTGTAACGCCCATAAGTAGCCCATAAGTAGGTTTAAAAGTATATATATTCTTGCTTAGCATCACCACCTGAGTGGATTTAGGTCCATGTCCGTCTGTCTGTCTGTCTGTGGACACGATTACAGCCGTAATTTTGAAGCTATCGAGCTGAAATTCGATACTTAAACTTTTTTTCTAAAAACTAGCATCAAGTTTGAGAATGGGCTTAAACTTAAATTCGGTATTTGTGTAACCTATTTCAAAACTGAAGTGTGTTCGAAAAATGGGAGCCATCCGCCTACTAACACGCCCACCTCCCATACAACCCTAATATTGAAACTATATATAGATGCTTGTGTCAAAGCTACATAAGCCAAATTAAATATTTATTCATTGGGGGAAAAATGGGCGCCATCCACTCACGAACAAGCCCACCTCCCAAACAACCCGAAAATTTAAAACTCTTTAAAAGGCTTCTCTTTAAGCTACAGGAAAAAAATTTGATGCGTTCGTATTTTATATCAAAACTAAATTGTGAAAAAGTGTGCGTCATCCGCAAACGAACACACCCACCTCCCATACAACTCATAATAGTGAAAACTCTATAAGTAGGCTAATATTTCAGCTATAGACCTGAAATTCGGAATATGTGTATATTATATCAAAACTGAGGCGTGTAAGGCATCAACCACTCAAGAACACGCCCAACTCCCATACAACCCCTAATTGAAAACTTTATAAAGAGGCTTGTCTTTACTTTGCATTAAGTATCCTGAAACCACTATTAACTGAGAAACCTGTTGTACAACCTGAAGCTCCTACCCCAAAAAATTATAAACAGCAAAAATTTTGAAACAAAAGCTTCTTTTAAGAATCTGAAGCATGGAAATCGTTTAAAAAAAAAATATTCAAATAAAAAGCTCTTAAACTATATTATACGCTTTGCCATCTTGTAATAAAAGTGAAATTTCAAAGAACTTTCAAGATATTTGCTAAAAGTTACTGAAAGTGGTTTTTTAACAGCTGAACTTAAAGCGCAATATTTGAAACTTGTCGGTTTTAATATTAAATTTTTTAAAAATATATTTTTATCTAAAAAAAATTACACTAACAGTACATTTGGTAAATAGGCACCGAGCCAGCATAAAACTTATGTAAACATATTTATACTAGTACCTCAAACCAAATGTGTTAGTTAACGGTTTACTGCAAAAGCTTTCAATAAATAAAAAGCTTTTTCATACAAAGCATCCTTAAAGAACCTTAAAACAATGCTTTTGTCACTATAAAATACTGAGTGACACACACCAATATACTGAATATACTGAGCTTTTTATAACAAATCTTCTTAAACGTGACATATTCACAATGCTTTCGAGCAAAAATGAATAAAATATCAAAAATATTAATAAATTGCTTTTAAAACATAAACAAAAAATAATCGAAAGCTCTCGAGATATACAAAAAATGTGAATTCTTACATATAAAAGTCTGCTTATCGATCACAAAAAGAAAAACTTTGCAAAGTAGCTTCAAGCACTTCAAGATATTATAAGTTTTACACAATAAAAGCTTTATTTTTTAAAGAATTTTTAAGAAATATCAAAACCTAACAAAATCGTCTATAAAAATCTCAATATTTAAAAAGTTATTTGTACTTTAGTCACCAAAAGCTTATTTTTTCTTACTTTAAGTCTAGCTTTTTTAGTGACAAAAGCTTATAAACCTTATCAATTTCTTTAGAGCTTTCAGTTTCTCTATAATGTAGGTACCTAAGAGCTCAAGTTTAAAGCAAAACAATTAATATCTAATAATCATAAATTTTCGATGAAATATGAAAAAAAATAGCTTTTGATATGAAGGGCTTATTGTAAAAACATGATATGCCACATAAAAAATATTTCGAAATAATCGACCTTAAAGTTTTTAAAAAATGTATTTTTGTATGAAATCATAAAAATGCTTACAATAACTTTTACGTATACGGCCAAAATTGATCGGGTAATGGTCGCAATATTTTTAGTAGATATTGATAATGCATCAAGGAACGTAATGAACATAAAATATGAACTTTTAAAGCGGTGTGCCATATCATGTTTTTGCAATAAGCCCTTCATATATAAAAAAACTTTTAAATTTTTTCATTAAAAAACTCTTTTTAAAAAAACTTACAACTTTTAAAGACTTTAACATAAATAAAAAACTTATTGTTTCCAACGAATCTTAAGAAATATCAAAACCTAAGAAAAACTGTAAAAAATTATAAATATTTAGTACCCTTGATGATTTTAAAAGCTTTTAAGGCTTCATTTTTTTCCAAAGAAACTTGCTCCAAAATGTTAGAGGAGCTTTTTTGACATGTCAGCAAGAGGTGAAACAGGCTTTGTTAGGAAAGAAGCTGGCACGCCAAATAAAGCAAAATTTTGGAGATCTTCTTCTTATATGTTTTTGAGAAAATCTCTCAAATTTCTTCAAAGCTTTCAGTTCATCTCTTATGTTCCTAAGAGATCAAGTTTAAAGCAAAACAACTGATATATTATCACTTAATAAAAAAACATAAAAAAAATCAATAAATATTCAACAACAACAGCGCATTATTTTGTACCGTAACAGCTTTTAGCACCCGTTGGGATCAGCTTAACCTTGTCTGCTCATACCATCAATACACAGCAGAGCTTCTGGCATATAATACATAAATATAATAAAAATAATTCTAAATATGCACGTTTTTGTGTGTTCTGTGTGTGCTCTAACAGTATTTTTAATCAGAGCTTCATAGAAATAAGCATTCATATGAATACACAATAATATTCAAAATAACGCACAGCTGCTTCATATCTTGAAAACCATAACAAAAATAAAAATACAAAACATATAAAAAAAAAGCAAACAAAAAATACGAATAAAAATATTTCAGCTGAAAGAAACATAACGTTATCAATATTTATTCTATTTGTCGCATTTTAAAGCTACCGCAAAGATTTAAAAGAAAAACAACAACATGCAAGCAATCGGCGGCGACCTCAACCGAACACTTGCAAGTGTTCTCAACATTCTTGGAAGATTTGATAATTATTTTTTTTTTAATTTCTTGTTGAAACAATGCGTTGATCGAATTTATTTTTGCTACAATTTACAAGAAATTTCAAAAAATTACAGTTTTTTTTTTTTAATTCTGAAGAAAGTATGAACGCAGACGAGGTCTACTACCTCCGCTGCTGAAACTGCGTCTTTCTGTGCGATCCCTTCTACTGCGGTGGCTTTGCTATAGAAAGTCATCGTCGTCGTCGTCGTCGTCGTCGTCGTCGTCGTCGTTGTCATTTGTTGAGTTGTTGAAGAATCTTTGCACGTGTTCAACGATCGCAAGCGTTTGCATACGATTAGCTATTGTTGTTGTACTGATTGTTGTCGCTGCTGTTGACTTCTAGTCGTATTTTTAAAACAAATTGTCTAGTTTGTATTTTTTTTTTATATTTTTGTATTTTTAATCGCTTCATACTGCTCGTTGTTGTAATTGTTGTTGTTGTAGCTAAATTAAAAACAATTGCCCGCCAAACAATGCCGAAGTGTGAGCGTTGTTGAGCGCTCTTGGCTGGCGCCCACTGGTGGCAGCTTTGGCAACAACAACGCGGCGCTTAAAATGCTTATTTTTCTTTCTTTAAAGCGAACAAATTCCTTTGAGAAACATGCAAAACTAAAATAACTAAAAAATAAAAAAATAATTGAATAGCTAAACCGATCTTTAACATTTGTTGTTCAAAGTTGAGCAGCATTTTGCAGGTGTTTAAAAGCTTTTCGTCAAATATAATATTTCACATAAGTATTAAAAGGCATTCAAATACGTTTCCAAAAGGGTAATGAAGAGATTTTCTAATTATATTTGAAGCACTTAACCCTTGCGTAACAGTCGGTGCAATAGATACCAAAAATATATTGAAATATATTAGTTTTTGGTTCGAAAGGGTTAAGCTTTGAAATTAATTTTATTGTTTTTGTGTTTTTGTAAACTTTTTCAGCGGAATTTTAATTTATTTGCTATTTACTTGCTTAAGTGTTAAAAGCCAGTGGCTAGCTTTTGTTGTAAAGTTGTTCTTAAACTGGTTTTTGTGGCTTTTTTTATGCTTGTTAATTAAGCCAAATTCACTGGAACTTTGGAATAAGTTTTTACAAGTTTGTGTTGTTTATTTTTAGGATGCATCGTAAATCTTCTTGTTGAGACTATTTATCAAATTCCGCTTAGATATGCTTTGGTCTTGGTTAAGCTTTGTTTTTTTTTATTTAAATAAAATATTTAAACTTTTTGTTACAGAAAAAATATAAAAAAAAGCTTTGAAAGCAATGTCGATATCAAGCATAAATAATTTGTTTTTAAGTCCCAAAAATAGTTCATATTTTTAGTGTTATTTTATTAAAAGCTTACTTCAACAAGCTTATCTTTTGTACCAAATTGCAAGCAAAGAAAAAATTTTATTTAAAGTTTTAATTTTTAAATTAAAATTGAAAATTATAAAATTGTTATTAAAAATTATTGTTAGTTTTTTTTTCTTTTTAAACAAATTATGCAATATGAGACCATTTTAGTCAGTCGTTTGTTTAAAATTTTATAAATTTATAAAATTTTAAAAATATATTTCATATCAAATAAATCAATAACTTTTTTCTACAACTTTTTATATTCAGAAATTTATTTAAGAAAAATCGACAAATACAAAACCAGCAGAAAGAACAATAGGTCTTTTTATTTTACGGCCATAGCCCATCTAGAAAATCTTAATCTGAAATTTAAATTATTTAAAATTTAGTTAATGTTCCAAAAAATGCATCATGTTTTTTTATCAAAAACAGCAGATAAGATTATTCTGAATTTTACTTTAGCAAATAATTTTATTTTTTGTCTTGGATTGAACATTTTTTGTAAGCAAATTTCTTTGCTTTCAAAAAACAACCTTAAAGCTCAAAAATTTGCTTATTTTTAAAAGCATTTTTGAAAAATGTATAAAGGTTTTTTATAAAAATTTTTCTAAATTTTTTATCATTTGTTAAATATTATCGGGTCCTTTTGAGAAACAATCCTTTTGAGATTTTAACGAAAAGTTTTTTGTTAATTTTATTTGAAGTATTAACTTTTGATTTCTTAAATATTTTCTGCCCCTTTCAATAAACAAGAAAGTTATAAAGGTTTCAAAAACTGAGTTTTTTCGAGGAATTGTCAATCTTTGCATGGAATAATATTCAAATTTGAACAAAGTTCGAAAATAAATAAAAGAAAACACGATTACACATCTATAGCTCTATTTGCCTGGCCTTCTGACCAAGTTTCGTTAAAATGGGCTCAATTTTGTATGAACCTCCCATACAAACTTACGTAAAAACTTAATAGAGATCCAATGTAGGTAATCCAAGTATCTATCCAATTTCAATCATTTTCAATATAAATTTAATTTCCTAGCTTTTTGATCGATTTTCATTAAAATCTGTCAACTTTTTTGTGTGCCTCTCATACAAAATTATATCAAAAATTGAATAGATTTCCTTGAGAGGTACCTTCAGGATTAAACCTATTACTATAATTTTTTTAGAATTTTATTAACGTCGTCCAACTATTGTTTGTATCTCCCATACAAAATCATGTAAAAACTTAATGAGGTCCAAGGGAGGTACTTTTAGGTTCTAGTTCTAACCATTTTAGTCATTTTTAGTACCCACCTATAACTTTATTTTTCTTGTCTTCTCTCTTAGTTTCGTTGAAATCGGCTGGCTTAGTTCTGTATGTATCTCCCAAGTAAAATCATGTTTACACTTAATAGAGGTCCAGGGAAGGTACCCATAGGGTTCAACCGATTTCCACAATTTTAAGTAGACTTCTTAAGGGTGGTTAAATTTTAAGTGTTGATGTTGATTTTGAATAAAACACAAATTATTTTGGAAATAATTGTCATTTCTTTTTATTATGATAATATTGGTATAATTCAATTATGTATGGAACAAAATATCGGCCAAATGGCCGCCGCGACTTTAGCGGCACATCTCCATCCGTTGGTCCAAATTTTCGATGACCCTGAGACATAATTGAAGTTCTATGCCGTTAATGTGCCGAATTATCTCATTATTTAGCTCTTGAATTGTTGCTGGCTTATCGGCGAACGTCTTTTCTTTCAAATAACTCCAAAGAAACAAGTCCAACGGTGTCAAATCACATGATCTTGGCGGCCAATTGACATCGCCACCACGTGAGATAACACGGCCATTGAATTTGTCGCGCAAAAGAGCCATTGTTTCGTTAGCTGTGTGGCAAATGGCACCGTACTGTTGAAACCACATATGTTTTACATCCATATCTACACTCAAAAAAAAAAAAAACAACAAATTGGCCATTTCAGCCCTTGAAAGGACTTTGACCAAGCTTCTTATGATCAATTGTGTTGTGTGTGTTATTAAATGTTTACACACAATTGACCGAGAACTGGACCTACAGTTTTTTGCCGACTCCGAACGGCTAAAGTTCATGTTCTCAAGACGCTTTACATGGCATTGTTTACTCTCTGAGGTTTGCCATTGTCTGCAGAGAGGTGGTGACCGATCAGAAAAATTTTTTATTGAAAAAAACTTTTCGCCGCGGCTGGGGATCGAACCCGGGCTCCGGGCATGCTAAGCCACACACTTAACCTGCATGCCACGGTCACCACAATCTACACTCAGGATATGAAAAAATGATGTTTTATCAAACAAATCATGTGTTGAAATAACAGATTTCACTGTTAAATACCATCTAACAAATGAAACTTTCAAATCAACAGTCGGTTGACTGTTGGTCTATAGAAAACGAAACCCGTAAAAAAACTTATTTATTGAAATTTGATCACTGGTTTAAAAGTTCATATATGGCCGAGTGTGCTGACGTGTGCGTCAAGTACTCCAGTGTCCAGGGTTCAAATCCGGCTTGGCCAACAAGCATTTTTTTTTTATTTAAATTTTTTTTTTAAATAAAAAATGAAATTGCAATTTTTTTTTGCAAGATTGTAAGCATTTTATTTAGAAGGTTATTTTTGACCAAACTATTAAAGAAACAGAATTATTATTATTTCAATTATTAAATTACAATTTTTTTATACTTATATTGCAACGACAATATAAATATAGCAAAACACACCTAAAAACTCTTGCTTTGGAAAAATAGACGATTCAACAAAAACACAAAAATATTTCAACAGATGATTTTAACAGCACAAAAATACTTTGAAACGTTCATTCAATAAAGAAAACTGTTAACTTAAACGCAAATCATTCAATCTAACAGAGATTTTAAATAACAGCGGCCGACTGTTAATGTAACAGTTGATATTTTTCTGTGTGTACCAATTCGGGCTATAAAAAGTTCGTTTTCATCATGATCGGCCTCATTTTGAAAAAAATACGACCCGATGATGCCGCCAGCCCATACACCGCACCAAACAGTCACTCTTTGTGGGTGCATTGGTTTTTCGACAATCACTCTTGGATTATCATTCGCCCAAATGCGGAAATTCTGCTTATTGACGAATCCACTGAGGTGAAATATGTGCCTGAGCACTGAAGACACTTATCTTCGAAAATTGATCATCCATTTTCATAATAAGCCTGAATAACTTTAACGCGTTGCTCGATTGTGTATATCTTTCCATGGTTCAAATTGAGTTAGTCTGAAATTGAGAAATGTCAAATGAAAAACAGAAAAAACATGACGTTTAGGTGTGGTTCAAATTCAACATCGGCCCTTAAAATTAAACCACCCTTTATAACTCTATTTTTCTAGCTTTTTGACTAAGATTCATACAAAATCATGTTAAAACATAATAGAGATCTTTGGGAGTTGTTTCTAGGATCATATCTATTTCGACAATTTTTATAACACATCTATTTCTGTATTTTTGTAGACTTCTGACTGAGCTTCCTTAAGATCGGTCGGTTTACTGTTGTTTGCAACTCCCATACAAAATCATGTATGATATTAATAGAGGTCCTAAGAAAGAATCCCTTAGTGATGGTTCCATTTAAATGGGGGAAATGGTCCGTTTTCCATAGGGTGAAATTTTTCTTTAGTAGCGTATGCCAACTAAGCATATAAAATTGCAGTATCCTATTGGAAGACCCACTTACAGTTGATCTAAAAAAAAACAAAATTAAGGTTCATAATATTGATTGATATTGCAAATTTTTAATGCTAGTTGACAAATGCTCTGACAAGATTGGCTTGTTTTTTTTTTCAAAGTGAATCTATTTGTTATTTAATCTAGTCATGTTCTTAATTTATATATGAAAGTATTTTAGCATCTTTCTTCTTATTTTATTAAAATTTGCAGTTGCAATGTGTACTTTACTATTGCGTTCTTATAAATAAACCAAAAATAGTGTTAAAGAAATAAACCAAATAGTCTTAAAGTACTTTGATATAAAAAAAAAATAATTAAAATGGTGTAACAAGTAGTTCGACTTTGAAATTCCTATATGGAAAACTTGAAAGTTATTCTAAACTTTCGATGAAAAAAAGTTAATAAAATGACCCTCAAACCATTAAAAATTCAAATATTAAGCCAAAAGTTGAAATTTCTGAACTTTTTTGTATGAAGATACATTTCCTAATGTAAATATTTGAAAATAATAATAATTTTAAAAATTTTTTTTATTGTTTAAACTAGATCTACAGTTCAACGTGTTGCAAACGTGTAAACACGGAAGTTCGAACTTTATTCGTTTTGAAAATACGACAGCGAACTACACGTTCGGTAAACACAAAATGCTAAACACGAAATAAACGTGTTGTTGCAAAAATACGTGTTCACATGTTGAATAAATATGTAGAACATTTATACAAGATATCGCTGGTTAAGCTCACTAAAGTGATAAGTGACCTTTTGACAAAAATAGATTTTCTGCAGTTTCCAAATCACAATATAATATCTATCTTGTGTATGCATCTTGAAAATGCATAACTAATGGATGCTGCTCAGTATACAGTTGAAAGTAGTGTTTTGTACTGAAATGTATTAAAATTTAAAAACAAAATCGAAGTTTCATTACATTTAAAATTATTCTTTTATCACTTTTGTGCTCTTAACCATCGATATACAAGATATATTTAAAAACATTCTTGTATATCATTATTGAAACCTTAAATCTATAAGAAACAAGTAAAGAAAGTCTAAAGTCGGTCTAACCCGACTATGAAATACCCTAAACCTACTTTTTTCAAAAAACAATAATAGTATTGAAAATGGGAGTGTCCGTGAGCGGATGACGCCCATATGTTATATGCATTTCACTTTTGATGAAAAATTGACAAAAATTTATAAAAAATTCAAGTTTTATTCCTGTAGCTCCCATATTAATCCCAACCAGCAAAATGAGTAGAAATTTGCGTTTGAGTTCCCTTTAAAGCTGTTTTAAGCGGCAAAATAAGTTCCATGGCACTTCGAAGCTGCTTTATGGTCCGTTGTAGAACTCGACACACCTAAAGCTGCTTAAAGGTACGTTGTGGAACTTGCCACACCTAAAGCTGCTTTATGGTGTCAATTTCAGGCAATAGATCTTGTAGTTCCAAAAGTTACAAGTTATACTTCTGTGCAGGTTTAAGACAATTAAGTTCGAAAAGAGTTCTGAAGTGCCGCTTGTGCGTCTTCTTTACATTTATTTTGAACTTAAAGCTGCTTAATGGTTCGATTGAACCTAATTTTGTACCTTAACGCTGCTTATGGGTACCTACGACAGAATTAGCTGTATAAATGAAAAATCTTCGTTTCGATATAAAGCTACATGACAGAATGGCTATGGCGTCGGACTTCAAATCGCCGAGACACGGGATCGAACCCTGGCAAAGGCAACATTTTAATAAAAAAGTTTTTTCACTGCGAATCAGATGGTACAAGTTGAGAACAAAAGCAGTAATGGTAGAAAAAGAAAAAAATATAAAAAATAAAAAAATTAAAATCAGAAATAAAACAAGGAAAATATTTTTTTTTTAAAAAAGTTTTCGAAGTTCGATTAGAAAGCTGCTTAGCACTCTATGCAAAGTTCTTGTTGATACTTCAAAGTACGAAAAATTACTTAAATTTTGGGCTGCTTACACTGCAAAGCAGCTTAGAGAATTCGCTGTATAAGCCAAATTTAGAGCGTTTCTTGCTGGTTGGGATGTCTATATAGTATTTTCTCTATTGTGGGTATTAGTATAATTTTTGGTATAAAATACATACATACCAAATTTTATGTCGGTAGGTTAAACATAAGCTTATTTATTGAGTTTTCAATTTTTGGGTTGTATGGGAAGTGGGCGTGTCCGTCTGCAAATGACGTACATTTTTCAAAATCATCTGTAGTTTGTTATAAAAAACATGTGTTCCAAATTTTATCTCTCTAGATTAGACATACCCAGCAAAATCTTCGCTTACATATAATCGAAAAAGTAATCCAGAAAATTTCATTCATCGCTTACCCTCTCGCTTACGGAACCCATTATTTTAATACAGGCATGTCATTGCAGGTAATTGATGAAGCTTTCGCTTGACATAGGAGTACTTATGTAAGCACTTATCAAGCTTGATGAATAACTTCTTCCAATAATCACTTATTTAATAACAACTAAGAAGTTATTGAATAAGCGTTTCTCTGCACAAATTAGAAAAGCGATTCAAATATTAAAAAAAAAAATTGTTTTCGTACCTCTTTTGCTTAACAGTGCTAAACAGATCAACAACACCAATCAAGAGTAAGAGATTTCTAACTCTTGAGTGGTGTAAGAGATTTGTGTAAGAGTGTAAGAGATTTCTAACTCTTGAGTGGTGTAAGAGATTTGTGTAAGAGTGTAAGAGATTTCTAACTCTTGAGTGGTGTTGTTGATCTGTTTAGCACTGTTAAGCAAAAGATGTTTAGATTTCTTCTTTAAAATGAGAAAAATGCTTTTATTTAATAGATTATGTATCAGTTAATTAATTAATGTAATATATTTACCTTTAGCACATTTTTCTGTATTTCATTCATAAATATGGCATTTTTTCATATTCAAAATTACAAAAATTTGACACTTTTGAAGCAAAAATAAAAGTAAAACAAAAAATTTCAATTGTCTAAAAAAAAGTACAATCATTTTATAAAGCAAAAAGGGCTGACATTACCAACTGTTTTACGAGTAATATACAATATAATGCATTATTGGTCACCAACATTTTTGTAATGGGTTTTATAATCGAATGCAAATCAAGGCAATACGAAAAATTTTGCTGGGTAAGCTTATTAGCCATTTTTCGATTGAGTTCTCAATTTTTGGGTAGTATGATAGGTGGGCGTGTCCGTGTGACAGACATTTTTCGAAGACGTCTTTGTTTTGATATAAAACAAAATACGTGCCAAATTTTATCTGTGTAGGTTTAACACGAGCTTATATTTTGAGTTCTTAATTTTTGTTTGTATGGGAGATGGGCGTGTCCGTGGGTAGATGACACCTATTTTTCGAAGACATGATTTTTTTTGATACAAAAAAAAGTCCCAATTTGTATTCCTGTAGGTTAAACATGAGCTTATTTATTGAGTTTTAAATTTTTGGGTTGTATGGGGCGTGGGCGTGGGCGGATGACATCCATTTTTGTAGACGCCTTTGTTTTAATATAAGATACATACGAACCAAATTTTATCTCGGTACGTTAAACGTGAACTTAATTATTTAGTTGTAAATGTTGGTTGTATGGGAGGTGGGCGTGTCCATGGGTGGATGACACCCATTTTTCGAAGACATTTATGTTTTGATATAAAACATAGATACACCTTATTTTATTGTTGTAGGCTAATTATGAGCTCATATTAAAGTTTTAAATTTTTGCGTTGTATGGGAGGTAGGCTCGTTCGTGGGCGGATTTCAAAAATATTCAATAGTGCAGATCCTTGGATTCATGTGATCATGTATGTGTACCGAGTTTCATTCAATTGTCTCAACTCCTTCTTCTTATCCTGTGTATACGGACAACACACAAACGGACAGACGGACGGATGGACGCACGGACGGACGGATAAAAAAAAGGACTTTTTTAAATCTTAACAAAATTGGTTATCGTATGACAGGAGCTTTTTCTAAAATTTTTTTTCAATTTTTGGTGATGTTCCAAATTCGAAAGTGTGTTTTTTCGAAACAAATATTGACTTTAAACATTCTTAAAAAATCGAAAAAAAATTTTAAAAAATACAAAACAAAAAAAGAAAATTTTGTCAAAAAATGAACCCGCTAGTGCCGCAACCAGTACGAAAAACATGGTTTCGAGATAAACGCGTTCAAAGTTTGTAAACAAAGAAAAATGCAAAGAAAAATAAAAATGCGCTCTCACTAATCCTGTAACTTTTGAGCCCGTAAGAATTTTTCCATCTTAAGAATATTTACTAAAATACAAAATTTTAAATAAAAGTCGATTCAAAAAAACGGCCAATGTCATGTCCACCCTTAAGACGAACCTGTACGCACGAGTTCGATTTTTTCCTAAACTTCTATAGAAAATTGCATGACGTGGTTCCGAGTCCGTAAGTCTTTTAGGTCAAGTTCGATTGCTTACAATTTGTTCAATAAAATGCATTTCATTCATATAAAGACTATAAAAACTTAATTAAATTACAACTCGTTAGGCTTGTCAAGAATTTTAGAGCTTTTTAATGAATGACATGCAGTTTGTTGTGTGTGCGTAACTTTTAAATTATAAAGCAAAGTCACCTTAACCCGTATTCGGCACACTGGGATCATTTGCAACCCACTATTTTTGTGTTTTGACTTAATATATACATTTTTATGTGCTTAATATATCTTTTTTAAAGTTACTTAACAAAATTTTTGATCTATAAAGCTGTTTTATTAAAATCTAACCTTTAAAGAAACTAAACAAAAAAAATTAAGTCAAAATATTTCAAGGTTTAGTTTTGGTAACGGTTTTTTGTCGCTGGGGTGCACATGATTGCAGTTTGACGAGCACTTTATACCAGAAAAGTGTGCCGAATAAGGGTTATAATGCTTATAAGTACTAACATTATTTTTATTATACTGTATATTAAGACATTTTTCTTCATAAAAACAACAACTTATTGTTTATTATTTCTTTTTTTTTATCTCTTTCCAGACGTCAGCAGAAAAAGGCAGCAGGCAAAATGTTTGCTAAACAAACAGTCAAGCTGCCGTTTGTAGATCTCTCAAAAAGCTACTAATTAATACCAGTTAAATTTTAATTAAAAAAACAAGCAATTTAAATAACATATAAAAAACAAAAAGCTAACAGAACAAACACTGTAAATTATCAAAATTTAGCAAAGTAAAGAAATGCATTTTATATAAACCTTAAAAGAAATACACTGAGCGAAATTAATTGAAGACGACAAGCTGACTCATTTGAGTCAACTAAACTGTTTAAAGCTTTACTTTAGGAATAAATTTTCAACATAGTATCTATAAACATTATGTTTTTTATGGCTCGCAAGACAAAAAACAATTTGTTTTTGTACTTAAAAATAATTTGATAATAATTCCAACAAAATTTAAGCAAAACCAGTTTGAAATAAGAACTCTTGCAAATTTTTCTCTCAGTGTATTAAATAATTTGACAACAAGTTTTTTAAAAAAAATCCATAAGTGTATTAAATAAATTGACAAGTTTTTTAAAAAAAATCCATAAGTAACTATAAACAATTGGTTTTTTGTGGCTCGCTACACGGTTAAAAATCTTGGGCTAAATTTTAATCTTTTTTTTTGGATTACATATAGGACACGACCAAAAAAGATTACTTTTTAATCCAATGAAAAGTTTTAAATTTTCCAATCCAAAAAGGACTTATTTTTAATCCGCAAAAAAGTTAAAATTTTTTAATCCAAAAAGGAATAATTTTTATTCCGCAGAAAGTATAAAATATTATAATCCAAAAAGGATTAGATTTTAGTCCAAAAAAGTTAAAAATATAAAAGGATTACTTTTTAATCCACAAAGGTGAGAACTCGTGAGAAAAAAAGGTAAGAGATAATTCTCATATTTCATAAGTCAGTTTGAAATAAGAACTCTTGCAAATTTTTCTCTCAGTGTATTAAATAATTTGACAACAAGTTTTTTAAAAAAAATCCATACGTGTATTAAATAATTTGACAAGTTTTTTAAAAAAAATCCATAAGTAACTATAAACAATTGGTTTTTTGTGGCTCGCTACACGGTTAAAAATCTAGGGCTAAATTTTAATCTTTTTTTTGGATTACATATAGGACACGACCAAAAAAGATTACTTTTTAATCCAATGAAAAGTTTTAAATTTTCCAATCCAAAAAGGACTTATTTTTAATCCGCAAAAAGTTTAAAATTTTTTAATCCAAAAAGGAATAATTTTTAATCCGCAGAAAGTATAAAATATTATAATCCAAAAAGGATTAGATTTTAGTCCAAAAAAGTTAAAAATATAAAAGGATTACTTTTTAATCCACAAAGTTTAGAACTCGTGAGAAAAAAAGGTAAGAGATAGTTCTCATATTTCATAAGTCTACGAAGAAAAGTTATCCTTTGACCTCCATAAGCATGTATATATATATATTAAAAAAAGTTCTCAAACTTAATTTATGCTAAATTTTCCATATTTCTATACGAGCTAAAAAAAACTTATTTTTTTTTTTTGTCGCGTACTTTGAACTAATTTGTACTAAATCTTGCCAATATTTTATATTTTATAAAATGTAGCACTCTTTCATCGCGTTAGAACTCTTAAAATACATATTGGTTCTTTTTGTTTCTTTCTTGTTTTTCTAGTAATTAAAACCGTGCGAGTGTCGCGTCCGTGCCAATGGCTTTTCAGCTGGAAAGCTACATAATATTCAGCTTTTCGCCATAGAAGAACTGTCAAATAAAGAGCTGCTTTTCGTTGGCTTTTCAGCCAAAAGGCCTTCGTGTGAACATATTATTATATTGCCATAAACTTCACTATATATACATTAAGGGTATCCATGCAAATGGGCAATGCCCTTATAAATGATATAAACCGTATAAGTTTATCAGCCTTATAAATGAAATGTATGGAGAACCGTTTACACAAACCAGATATATCACAAACCAGCAATCAGCTGTTTATATGTATGCTGAAAGTTGACTGTTTACAAGTTAACAGCTGACATATCTCTCCAAATGCACAATCGACTGATAAAAATAACTAATTGCCCAAAATACAAGCTTGCCGCTTTGCATGAATACCCTTATTATGTATTATGAAACACTGCTCAATTTAATAATGAATATAATAATATTTTGGTTCAGATTTTAAGAAACAATTTGTTTCATTTAATTAAAAAATAAACTTCAGATGCTTTAACAACATTAACTATTATATTTAGCGTAACTTTCGTAGCAGTAGTAGTTTTCAATCTTAGGTAACATAAATAATTTTTCCTGAAAATACTACCTTTATGTAAATTTGTAGTCCAAAAATAGTCTTAAACTTAAACTTTTTTGGATTAAAAACAAATTAAACTTAAGTATGGAATAAAAACTAGTCCAAAATTTTTAACCGTGTAGACAAAAAACTTTTTGTTTTTCTGCTTAAAAACCAGTTGTAAATATTTGCAACAAATATAAAAAATCCAGATAGTTTTACAAAAAAATTGTTCCATGTTTTTCTGTCAATGATGTGAATTAAAATATGTGTATAAATATGTAGCAGCAACACCGTGTTTTAACATTTGCAACAACATTATATAATTAAAACCTATTAACTACAATTTAGATGTTTACTTTTAGGCTTAGCATTTCAACTATCTAATTAATAAACATATATCTTAAATATAATTATTTTTTTTGCAAATTGCAATAACAATGCAAAAAAGCAAACTGCAATGGAACAAGAAGAACAAAACTTGGCATAGCTTTAAACCTTAGTTTTAATTGAAAGCTTTCTGTTAAACACATAAAAAGTTTTTTAATTTTTTTTTTTAAACTGCGCAGCATTTTACAGTGAAAATTGTCAAAGCAGTACTTTAAATAATTTTCCTATTAATTTTAAATAATTTCTAACTAAACTCAAAAACTATTTATAAATTAAACAACAAATAATATATTAAATAACAAACAATTAAAAGCAGCACACTGCAATTTTTAAAATTGAATTTTATACATCCTATAATTTAAATAACGAAAAAAATTAGCTTTTGCTTATTTTATAAAAAATCCTAATTTGTTTGTGTTTTTTTAATATTTTTAAAATAATTTTGTTTTTTTTTTTTATTTATAACTTTTTACTTTGCTTTTTAATTATGTTTAATTGATAAAACTTTAAGTTTTTCCTCAACTTGTTCTGCAAGAATAACACATATTTGATAAAAAAACACAACAACTACCACTACATTAATTTTCATTTAATTTTTATTTATATTTTATTTTTTTTATAAACTTTTGTAGAAGAAACATTAATAAAAAAATATATGTTCTGTGATCCGTAGCAAACTTTTTACAAAGTTTATAGAATTTTTTTAATCAGTTCAATCAGAATTTTTTTCGTTTTAAAATCTGCAAAAGAAATTTGTAATATTGATTTTCTCAAAACAAAAAAAAAACACTCATAACATTAAAGAATAATATGAAAAATCCCCAAATTTTTCTCTCACTCTCCATCTAGAGCCAGACAGACTAACAATTGTGCACATTTAATAGCTTAACTCAATGTTTTGAAAAAAATATATGTCTCTTTATATATGAAAATAAAATTATTGAAAAAATACTACAAAAACATTGCATTAAATGCAGTGTGATAAATTCTGAATGTTAAAAAAAGCACCTTAAAAAAAAATAAAAATAAAAACTTTGCACTTTAAGTTCAAACATATCGACTTTTATTTCTTAGGACTTTTTGGGCAGCTTTAAGAAATATTTTCAGTGGAAAATTTTGGGACCTGGTGGGCTGTGTTTTATTATATTTTTTTTTTTTTTCTATGTTAAAGTTTTAATGTGGCGTTAACTTGAGTTTTAATGAGATTTTTTTATTATATATCGGCAAGAACTATACAATATTGAAATGCTTGAAAAAGTTTTGAATGTTGATATTTAGGTTTAATTTTTCCTCATCCAAACTTCTCTGCAGAGCACAATGATACGAATAACAGGAAAAACTGGTAAGCGCTGGAAAACAACATCGTTTTAATGTGATAATCGGTTAGAGGAGGTTTTTGAGGAGTCAAAATCAAACAGAATCTCAGATCAAACATTCATGCTGAAAATGTAAAATTTAAAATGCTAGATCCAATATGGCTATCATGATCTAAGATCAGTTCAGATCAGTTCTAAAGCCTATGAAATCAATACAACCTAGTTGAAAATTTTGTATCTAGGGGAAGTGAAGGTCGATAATATGATGTTACCATCATTCTGATCTTTTGAAGTGACCTAATAATGAAAGTTGTGCGTCTGGTAAGAATACGAAACGGCACATAAAAGTTTTCTTTTTTTCTAAAAATTTGTATGTACCAATAAAAACTGGTTTTGTGTTCCTTCACTTACGAGGGAAGTTTGATAAGTCAGTGAACTCTTCAACTTCCCGCTTTAAATACCGCACTATTCCTGTTAACTTTCATTTGTTAAAAAACCACATGACCATTCTACGCCTTATGCAAGTCGTAATTGACCTCCAGCTCTTCGATTTGCTAGAAATTTGGCTTTAGGTGCCTTTTCCACTTATAAGAATATAAGTAAATTTTTGTTTTGTCACCATTTTTTAACGCTATTATTTCTTCCTAATAAGACAAACATATGCTGAAGATTTTGTTAAAATATCTTAAACAGAATAGAAGTTATGAATGATAAAGTGAAATGTGCGTCAGATTAAATTGAGATTTGGAAAAACGTGTAATTTTCTATCATAATTTTTTTTTTGCGGAAAGTTCTTTTTTTTATTACAAAAAAATTAAATTTTGAGTTATGAGCAAATTTTTTTTTTTTTTTTAAAAAAATTGGCAACTCTAGCTTAAAAATTCCAAAATTATTTTAATTTTCAAAAAGTTTCTTTTCAATAGCTTTCTAACGATACTTCATTTACAGAAATTAAGTTAAAGATGACGGATTTTATTTTACTTTTCAAGATTTCTACACTCAGGGAAAAAATGCTGTTTTATCAAACAAATCATGGGTTAAAATAACAGATTTCACTGTTAAATACCATCCAACAAATAAAACTTTCAAATCAACAGTCGGTTGACTGTTGGTCTATAGAACACGAAACCCGAATAAAAACTTATTTATTGAAATTTTATCACTGGTTTTGAAAGTTCATGTATGGCCGAGTGTGCACACGTTACGTCTAGTAGTCGAGTGTCCACGGTTCAAATCCGGCAAGGACAACAAAAATATTTTTTTTAAATAAAAATGATATTTGCAGTTTTTTTTTGCAAGATTGTAAGCATTTTATTTTGAAGGTTTTTTTTGACCAAACTATTAAGGAAACAGAATTGTTATTATTTCAATTATTAAATTACAATTTTTGATACTTACACAGCTAGGGTTCGAACCCACGTCCCCCGCATGACAGTCTAGTGCACTTCCACTGAGCTATTGGCAACGATAATATAAATATAGCAAAACACATATAAAAACTATTGCTTAGGAAAAATAGACAATTCAACAAAAACACAAAAATATTTCAACAGATTATTTTAACAGCACAAAAATACTTTGAAACGTTCATTCAACAAAGAAAATTGTTTACTTAAACGCCAATCATTTAATCGAACAGTGTTTTGAAATAACAGCGGCCGACTGTTTATATTACAGTTGATATTTTTCTGAGTGTACACTTATCAAAAATTGGTACCTCCATAACTTTACATTAAATGGCGATACAAAATATCAACTTATATTCTAAAAAGTGCGAAAATGTACCTATTGCAAAAATTTCAAGCGAATTGAAGAGCATGAGGACAAATTTTCGAAAAAAGCTTGCATTAATTAGGCCGTACTGTCAGGTTAGGTTAGATTAGAAAGGTCCTATGAGGTGCTTTTGTGGGTGTTTTTTATGAGGTTTTTCAATATGGATTACTCAATTGTCTGACAGTTGTTTTGACAATTTAAAGTGACGTCTCTACTCAGTATTGTTTGGCAAATCATCATGAATACGTTAACTCCAGAACAACGCTTCCAAATCGTGGAAACTTATTTTCAAAAACAGTGTTCAACTAAAAATGTTTATAGAGCACTTCGTGAATTTTATGGTGCACATCATCGTCCGTCTGAGACCACCATAGGTAAAGAACGTATTACCAAATTTCGGTCTACATTCACTCTTTTGGATGCCAAGCCACTGAGAAGAATGAGAAGAGTGCGTATAGAAGAAATATTACTGTCGTTGAGGCCAGAGTCGTAGAAAACGACAATTTATCGATTTAGACCAGTTACCGTGAATGGAAATCGATATAGATCCATGATCAATGAATTTTTGTTGCCAAATCTTCAAGATATGGATGTGGACGAAATGTGTTGTCAACAGGATGGTGCCACTTGTCATACTGCGGGCGAAACAATCGACTTATTGAAAGAACATTTCAACGACAGCATTATTTCGAGAAATGGACCGGTGAATTGGCCTCTGCGTTCGTGTGATTTGACGCCACTTGATTATTTTTTGTGGGGATACGTAAAGTCATTGGTTTATGTAGATAAACAAGCAACGATTGACGCTTTGGAAACCAATAGTCAACGTGTCATTGCTGAAATACGCTCTCAAATGCTTGAAATGGTGGGCGAAAATTGGACCTCCAGAATGACCTTTGTGCAAAATAGTCATGGTGGCCATATGCCCGAAATTAAATTAAAATCTTAAATGCCAAGAAATGATCTACCAAATAAAAATTTTTTTTGGCCATTTCATAATTTGGCATGTGTTTTATTTAAATTTCAAATCAGCAAGCTCTTAAAAAATACCCTTTATAACCCAATTAAGTTGTGGTACCTAATAAGCCAAGTTCCTTTTTGTTCCTATTCACCTAAACTATCCTGTGCTTTTTGTGGACCTCCAGTGGTGTGTTTACGAGCTGCTCCAAATCTTTGAAAAATCAGTCTCCTATAAATCGGAGTCGACGATTCTGTAGATTTGGGCATTCACACAGAAAATGGGTGATTGTTTTCGTTTCTTCCGGATCATTACAGCTTCGACAAAAGTCTGGTGTTGCAATGCCAATCCTATTGGCCATCACTCCGATTGGGCAGTGGCCTGTTAAGATTCCTACACTCAGGGAAAAAAAGCTGTTTTATGAAACAAATCATGGGTTGAAATAACAGATTTCACTGTTAAATACCATCCAACAAATGAAACTTACAAATCAATAGTCGGTTGACTGTTGGTCTATAGAACACGAAACCCTTAAAAAACATATCTATTAAAATTTTATCCCTGGTTTGAAAGTTCATGTATGGCCGAGTGTGCTGAAGTGTACGTCTAGTACTCGAGGGTCCACGGTTCAAATCCGGCAAGGCCAACAAAAAATTTTTTTTACATAAAATATTTTTTTTTTAAATAAAAAATTAAATTTGCAATTTTTGTTTTTTTTTTGCAAGAATGTCAGCATTTTATTTTGAAGGTTATTTTTGACCAAACTATTAAGAAAACAGAATTATAATTATTTCAATTATTAAATTACAATATTTGATACTTACGCAGCTAGGGTTCGAACCCACGTCCACCGCATTACAGTCAAGTGCACTTCCACTGAGCTATTGGCAACGATAATATAAATATGGTAAAACAAGTCTAAAGATTATTGCTTAGGAAAAATAGACAATTCAACAATAGCACAAAAATATTTCAACAGATGATATTAACAGCACAAAAATACTTGGAAACGTTCATTCAATAAAGAAAATTGTTTACTTAAAAGCAAATCATTCAATCGAACAGTCTTTCGAAATAACAGTGGCCGACTGTTAATATTACAGTTGATATTTTTCTGAGTGTACCAGTATCCGGATATCCCGTTAAGACAAAAGCATAAGGCCACAGCCTTCTATATGTAATGCAGTCCCTACTGTATACCTAGTTTGTGTTAACATTATCTATGGATTTGAGGTCTATGTTTCTTTTTGCGACACCTTTTGGTATGTACACTTCTGTAATGGTTCTGTTTGTATCTATTGTTACTCCACTTCTTGCCAGCTCATCTGCTTTATCATTCCCTTCAACATTGCTGTGTCCAGGGACCCAGCAGAGAGTGATAATGTGGGTATTACAGACACTGTTCACGATTTGTTTACAATTTAGTACCGATCGGGCTGTCTATCTACAAAAATTACTATCCTTGAGGGGGTTAGATTTTTGCTGTGAATAACCTGTGCTGCTTTTTCAATTGCATAAATTTCTGCATGAAAAACACTGCAGTGAGCATTAAGTTTGTACGACTCCTTGATCTGTAACGTTTCACAGTACACCCCTGATCCTGTTCCTTTCTTGATTTTGGAGCCATCAGTGTAGAATTGGAGATTACCATAAAGTTCTATGGTCGTATCTTCCCATTCTTGTCTGCTGGGAATGGGTGTGGTGTATTTAGTACCGTATCCCACCCTAGGAGTGATGTAGTCGGTTATTCTTTTTGATTCCTCAGATCCATAGAGTATCAGAATAGATGCATGTCCGAAGGTGATGTTTTTCCAGGTTTGTGACTCTCTAAGACGAATCGTGCTCTTGGTTGCTGCACTCTTAAGAAACTCTTCTGCCGTACTGTCAAATTTTGATGATGATGTTTCATGAGGTTTGTATTTGACAACCATTGTTTTGACAAAAATGTATTTTTTTTTTTTTGACAAAATTAAATAAAAGTGAATTTTGGACACTCGTCAAGCATTATTTGATGCTTAAACATCAATCACTGAAATCATAGAAAGGCTTGCTAACGGCTATGACGACACTGCCCTTTCAAACCATGAACTTCAATGGCTAAAAAGTGATCAGGTCACCCAAAAAAATCCGCCAGCAGTCGTTCATATTATAAATGGAATGATAATGATACATCCGAGAATGAAAGTGTCAAGGTGGCTGAGCTCTTATTACATATTTTATGAATATTTGGACACGTAAAACTGTCTACGCAACTTTTACCGCGATTACTCACTCATCGTAGCATATCCTCCAGATTTTTCCCCCAACGACTAAATTTTTTTTCCAAACCTGAAGCGATAATAAACATGGATCGATTGAAGGGGTTATGACTGCAGCAAGCGCCTATTTTTAGGATCTCGAGAAAACCTATTTAAAATGAAAAAAAAAAATAAAATAGATTTATTTGGTGAAAATAAACACTCTTTAAAAATAATTCTGATGGATATTAAATTGCATTTTAAAAATTTAACTTATAATTTCAAACCTCGTGTATAATATTGGTACAGAAGAGTATACAACATATCAATTCAACTCAAAACAATGAAAGCAAGTGTTGATATTTTCCATTAAAAAAAAATTGATACAAAGTTTGATTTTGAGAGAAGGATTGACGAGAATTGATAAAGAGAAAAAATGTTAATTTCTAAAAATACCAAATAAAGTTTTAATTGGAAATAAAGTTATTAGAAAAATTCTCATTGAATTATTGAAAATTGTTTAATTATATCATTACGTGTCAAGTATGAATGTCCTCGGTAAAGTAGTTTCGGAGAAATATCAGATATTTTTTTTAAACCTTGATGCAGAATATAAGTTTAAAGTTTTCAGTTTAATTACTTATAAATTTAATTTAAAAAAAAAATTATTCGAGAAGCATACATGCACTGAGCCTAAAAACGAAATTAGAATTATTATCATGAATGATACATTGAGTTACTAAAAAAATCCCTGATTACAATTATGAAAACAGATTTCAAAAATATTGATCAATTGTGTTGTGTGTTATTAAATGTTTGTACACAATTGGCCGAGAACTGGACCTACATGTTTTATGCCGACTCCAAACGGCTAAAGTTCATGTTCTCAAGATGCTTTACATGGCATTATTTACTCTCTGGGGTATGCCATTGTCTGCATAGAGGTGCTGACCGATCAGAAAAGTTTTTTATTAAAAAGCGAGTATGAATCGATCTCGCACTCCGGTCATGCAAGCCACATACTTAAAACGAATGCCGCGTTATCCACAAAATAAAAGCTTTATAAATATTTTAAATTTAACACACTTTGAGTAATAAAAGTTTATAGTATTTATGCTGGTTGACCTATGAAGGACCTATTTATCCAAATCCTATGAAGTGGACAATAAATATTTATCTTTAACTCTCAAAATATGAAAAAGCATATATTTAGAACATTTTTTTCGGAACTTACATATATATTTACGGAAAAACTACTTCAAACATTTTTTGATTAAAATTTTATAATTGTATGTAAAATTTTTCGATTCGAAATACGTTATATTGGCTCCATCATCTTGCATTTCTTACTTATGATGATCAGTGAAGATTAGTAAGTTGTGACCAATAAAATTGCTTTAAAGACGAACAGTTTAACTTTGTAATGGACCCAAAATTCCGCCGGGAAATAGAATAAAACAAATTTGTAAAATTATTTTTTCCTTTTTTTAGATTCAAAATTTTGTTTTAAAAAAATTTCGATGTTAAGACTATCTTTATTTAATTACACTTTACTACTTAAAATTAACTATCATAAAACTTTAATAATTTCGAAATTTCGAATTCGAAATTCGAATTTCCGAAAAGCCCAAAAATGGGAAAAATGTGGATTGGGATGATAATGCGGCATGAATTTGAAAGCCATTCATGACAAATAAATAGATTGTATCGTCTATGACATAGCTTGGCATTCAAAACTGATTTTATCAAATTCATAGGTGATGTAGAGGTTTGGCAGATCTGGCAGAAACAGTTGATTCGAATTATTCGGAGAGCATTATTACTTTATTACTTAGAATTGAATTATTGTGTGTTATTATTAGTGAATTAATAATATCAAAAATTAATCTCATTTTGGCCTAGCAAACCAACTCAACAAAAACTGGCAAATTTTTCACTCAGCCTCTTACAGAAATGACATGAATAAATATCACAGCCAAGACGAACAATAGTGAACAACAATAGATAAAAAAAAACAAAAAAAAAAGCCTACCCACAAAGAATTTTTCAATCCCACAAGCCTTCGATAACGATACCAACTACCTAACAAACCGTAACAGTCACAACAACAATAACAACTTGGAATTAAGAAAATATAGGAATTTCCGTAAACAGTGCACTGCAGCTCAAACAAATGGTTCACACGCTGGAAAACCCAACATTATCGCTTAACTGTGATGCTTACCTTCTTGTACAAAAACTAGACTTACAGCCTTAATAGGGGCTGCAAGTACCGTTGTTGAGTTACCGTCGAGGTAACTCAATGTTTCTCGCGTTATCATCGCTGCACGTGTGCAAGCCAAGAAAAGTGATTAAGAAAAAAAAAAAAAACAGCAACAATTAAATTTTTATGCTTAGGTACACGATGTCTATTGTCTGTTGTTGTTGTTTTTCTTTTTTGTTTTGCTTTTGTTTTTGGTTTGCTTACTGTTGTTTTTGCAAATGCTCAAGTTTACGATCATCGCTCTGTAATCAAGCAAGCAAGTGGACATCAATGATGCACCTGTAGCTGTTTGTTGTAACTCTAGCTATTGTTGTTGTGCTGCTGATTTTTATTGTTGTCTTGTCCACAAAAGTGGTAAGCCTTCGTCTGTCCAGTTTGCTAGTGTAAAATCACTTTGTTGCTATTTGCCTGAACATTTTCTATTGAGCGATCTGTGAGCGTTGCTATCGCATTAGTTGTTGTCATGATCACCAACGATAGCGGCTGTCATTGAGAAGTGTTGCTGCTGCTGCTGCTTTTAAAGCAGCAACATTATTAAGCTCAGCTGGAGCTTGACTTTTGTTGTCACACTCGTTTTGCTGCTCTTAACGCCGTTGCTGTTGCTTCTTTTGCTTTAAACTGTCAAGATCAGCTGTTGCTTCGGTAACAACAATTCAATTGAATGAACATAATATAATGATTGCTTATTGTTGTTGGCGCGTTTTTACTGCTATTGCAGTAACATCAACAGTCATCTACATTTAAATCACTTCATTTCAATCAGCTGCACGCTTTTAAGTTGTCGATCAAATGATGTTGATGTTGTTGTTGTTGTTGTTATAGATACTTGTTATTTTGAATGAAATTTAACGCATTTTATTAGTGAACTTGTTTGAAACACTTAAAACCACATTAGATTTTAGCAATATTTTTTTATGAGTAACGAACCGAAGGAGTGTTTTAGAGAAAATTTATAATTTATTCTATTTATTCTATTTATTATCTAATATATAAAATCAAATGTTTGTCTGTCTGTCTGTCTGTCTGTTCCGTATAGGCTCACGCACCGTTTATCCGATTGCGCTGAAATTTGGACACCGAGTACCTTTCATAGTGAGAAATAACAAAGGGGGTGTAAAAAAGTGGGCGGAAGTATGTGGGCGTGGCACTATATAATAACTTCTAAGCGCCTGTACCGATTTCAATGAAATTTGGTATGAAGGTTCAACTGCTCCCAAAATAAAACATAGGCAATAAAAAATTCCAGAAACTTCCGCAAGAGGGTGCTTTAAGTAGTGCGTTTTTATTAAGACTTAATAACTCCTATACTCCTGGACCGATTGCAATGAAATTTAGTATGAAGGCTCAACTGCACCAAAGATAAAGAAAAGGTAAAAAATTGGGCGGAATTATGTGGGCGTGGCACTCCATAATAACTCCTAAGCACCTGTACCGATTTCAATTAAATTTGGAACGAAGGTTCGACTGCGCCCAAGATAACATAGGCTATAAAAATTCGAAAAACTTCCGTAAGGGGGCGCTTTAAGTAGTTCGTTTTTAAGACTCGATAACTCCTAAACGCTTGAACCGATTTCAATGAAATTTGATATGAACGTTCAACTGCACCCAAGATAAAATATAAAATATAAAAAATTTCAAAGACTTCCGAAAGAGGTCGCTTTATGTAGTGCATTGTTAAGACTCAATAACTTGAAATAACTTGACTCTGCAACAGAATTGAGGCTTTTTAAATTTCAGAAAACTTCCATTAGAAGGCGCTTTATTCAATAAACTATGTTCGGCTCATTCACGTCAAAACGGATGAACCTATTTTGATGAAACTTGGCAAGCATCTGTATCTGTTACTGAAATAGATCCTATGCTTTTAAAAGTTCTTTCGACAAAAAACAAGGAATGAGCCGAAGGCAAACGAAGTCAAGAACCAAAGACGAACGAAAAAAAAAATAAGTTTAACGAATACCAGCAGGAACTATATAGAGATGAAAAAAAATTAACCGAACAGTATCGACCAAAACCGAAATTGAACGAAAAAATCCAAAAATCGAATGGAATTTATTTGAGATAAAATTGCATATTAAATGCATGCTTAGAAAAACTTTAAACGCATTTGTCTCGATTTGACTTTTCAAACTGCACTCAGAAAATAGTTTCTCGGAAAATGATAAAAAAGGCATCATAGTTAGAGAAAATTGGTATTGACCTTGCTCCAGAGAATGCTTTTCTCTAAATGCGATCCTAAAATTCTCTTAACATGATAAAAACCTTCAATGAAAAAGAGAAATACACAAAAATAATTCGATTTTAGAGAAAAAGACTCTTAAGTTTTGAGAAAACATTTGTTTTTATTGAAGAAAAAACTTCTCATAGTGAATTTTTTATCAAAATATATGAAAAAATTTTCATTTTCAAAAAATTTTTCAGTTTAAATGAGAATTTTTTTGTGCGAGAAAAATATTTGTCATTATAAGAGACATTGCAATATTTCCATTTCCTAGAAGTGAAGAAATATTTCTTCGAAAATGTGAAAATTTATACTAATTGAAGAAAATTTTATTTGAAAAGAGAAAATTGCTTTTATCGAAAATAGAGAAATTTTTCACGGGAGGAAGATATGTGTTTTTTTTCTGAGTGCGGGTGTCCATTTTCCTCAGAAACCAAACGTCAGATCGAGACTTTGAAGATGTCATTTTTTGTTTTAATCATGTCTGGTAGGTACAGTTTTACGGAAATTTGACTAAACACTTTCGACGGAAGGAGGGGGCAAGACCGCAAAAAACGATAATTTAAAAAATTGTAAAATTGAATTGATAATTTTAAAATCGTAAAACTAAGAGCAGTTTTTAAAATCGTCCTCTTTCTGTGCTCGAGGCACAACCCCGAGTAACACCGGGTTACATCCGCTAGTTTTATATAAAATATATGATTTATGAATAAAAACAAACAAATTGGCCATTTCAGCCCTTGAAAGGACTTTGACCGAGCTTCGTATGATTAATTGTGTTGTGTGTGTTATTAAATGTTTGCACACAAATGACCATGTTTAAGTTTATGGTCTCAAGAAGCTTTACATGGCATTATTTACTCTCTGAGGCTTGCCATTGTCTGTAGACCGATCAGAAAAATTGTTTTATTGAAATAACTTTTCCCTGCGACTGGGGATCGAACTCGGGCTCCGAGCATGCTAAGCCACCCATTTAACCTGCATGCCACGGTCACCACCCGATACATGTTATATATATCACATAAAAATTTACAAAAAAGTGAACAAAAATTCATAATACTTTTTTCATAATAACTTTAAAAATACGTTTGTTACCACACCTTTTTTAATCTTTTTCATACCTTTCAGGTGATATATGTACTTTTTTGAAATTCGACTTGTGGACTGCACAATGGGACAAAATAGTTAAAATATGAAAATCGTACAAAAATTTCTAAAAAATGAACTGCACAATGGGGCAAATAGTGTATGACCTTGAAATTTTCTTAAAAAATTCATAAACAATTTTCAATCACTGACCTATTATTGGAGATAACTGACCTTTTTTTACCTTTTTAATATTTTTCAGGTGGTATATTTAGTTTTTAAAAATTCCACTCCTGGCTTCTACAATAGAGCAAATTGTGAATGACCTTGAAAATTTCTTAAAAAATGCATAAAAAATTATCTATCACTGACCTTTTAATGGGACCAACTGACCTTTTTTGACCTTTTTCATAGCTTTCAGATCATTAGTTGGCATCATTAGTTTTTTAAAATTCCACCAATGAGGTGCTAGCATCCCGTAGCTATCGAAGAGTCTGTTACCTAATACCTAAACGATACCTATTTTCCCCTTTTTTATTGTTTTATTACAAAAAAAGTTTGACAATGACTGATCAAGGAAAGAAGAAGGAGTAAATACAAAAAATTATTAATAAAATGTAATAATTTTTAAAATTATAAAAATTTTAAGTACTGCGCTTTTGCGTTATTTCTTGTAAAACAAGTGTATCAGCGCAGTAACAAGTACTTCAACTCAATAATACAACGCAGCGCTGCGTAAACTATGTCAAGTTTCAAGTGATATTTAGATTTATCTAAGTTTTTCTTTCAGTGACCTTGATAAACTTTTGCACAAAATTAATTTTTTTTTAAATTTAAAATTGCACCGACCCATTCACTTCCGCCCACTTCACTAACCAACTTTATAAACGGTTAACGTATCTCTTTAAAATTTATTTTCAACTGAACAAATTCTTTGTCTGCCACTCTGCACCATTTGGATCTTTTTTTTCTATTCGCTAGTTTTTCAAACCCATTCAGTTGTCAATTTATTGTTAATCTTTTACCGCTGCATTATTATTTTTGTAGTCTTATTGTTGGTGTTGTTTTGTTTTTCTTGGTTTCTATTTGGTTTCGGTTGAATACAGTTGCCTCTATATAGCTGTCTAGTGATCGCTGGTATGTGATAATTTTTGTCATAATATTTTTGACAATGCTTGACAATTTGTGTACAATTAGGATAGCTGAAAGCGGATAATCGATTTTACCAAATCTTGTAAAAATATTCGAGTTTCTCCATCAACCGTCAACGGTACGGTATTAGTTTCACTGAAGTATGCTTAAGGAAAGTACACTCAGAAAACATTGTTAAAATATTTTTGTTAAGCAATGATTTCTTCTTAAGCGTTTGCTACAAAGCACTAATCAGAAAATATAGTTTTTAGTAATTTAAAATTATATAGTGTTGTATTAATAAGTAAAGTAAAAACAAAAAAAACCGTTTGTTAAGTCTTCGCTCCATTCTTTTGCTGATTCTTCCGATTCTGGATAGGATAGTGTAATATTTATCAATACAAAAAAATCTAGTTACTTAAGTTAGAGTTTAAAAAGTTTAAAAAAGTTTGTGCGATATTAAAAAAAAAAAAATTCTATTAAGAAAAAATAACAACATTTATTGAACTCTTTACCGCTGACCTGCAGAAAAAGTGGGCGTGACAAGTAAATGTTTGTATTGGAAGCTAACTTATTCCAACTTATTCCAAGTGCTGGATCAAGATTCAAGTTGATAATTCAACTCTATGCCTCCAACCTATAGAAAAAGTGGAAACTTTTTTTTGTTTGGAGGCTAACTATTTCTTATTTACGTGCCGGACCAAATTTTAAGTTGATGTTTAAATTTTTCGAATTTTGGCAAAATAGGGTAAAATTTCTCATAGTATATTGTTGGGAAGTGCAAATACGATTATGTTTTTGTTGATTGTTATTGAACGCGGCACTCATCTTAAAGTCAGCTTTCTCATACCCAAAGGTTCATGTAAAATTGAAACCACCGACCCACTTGATACGCCTATGGCTGCAGCTATCTCATGCACGTTCACTTTTGTATTCTCTAAAACGAAATCGTGGATTTTCTTCCAATACATTTTTTTCCATTGCAGTGGTCACTGTTTTGGTTGCTCCCTCGGCGCACAGTGGATCGTACGCATACAAATGGTTATACATGAAGAAAAAAGTGCAACTTGCAAATTATTAAAATGTTTTGATACTTTTCGAATGTAAAATAATTGGTTTATTTGAATTGTGAATAATATTTGTGCAAAAGTGGTTATTTAGTTTTTGTAAAGTCTCAAAGTTGATATTTTATAATTGCAAAATATACAGGCCTTTTTTAAAAGTCCTGTACCATTTGGTTTAATAGTTTTTTATGATAGGCATACAATGAAACCAGGTTGCAAAGTTTTTTTTTATCCTGTTAGAGTGATTAAAAATTTAAACAAAAAATTTGATAAATAAATGGCCAGGATTTTTACCGCGCGCCACTCAGCGCCTTATGAGAATTTGACCATCAAAATCGCATGCCTCGGTTTCTTGTAGCATTTCACAAAATTTGGTAGGAGTGAATGAATCATCACCCAATTAAAACGCAACAATGTCGCCAACGTATGACAAATTTTGTCAAGAATTCCTATGAAAAAAGTTGGTGCAAACTGGACCAGGATATGCAAAATGTATCAAAGGGTAAAGAAAGGTAAAAAAGAATGTAAAACCACTTAAAATTAATGTGCCAATGGAAACAGTCGTTTTGACGTAGTATAACTATTTACAGCGCGGCTTGTGTGGGGTTGTTTTAACAAATTTTTTCAACATGCAACGTTTTTGGTTAACTTTTTAGGGTATACCTACAGCCTTAAATAATCATAGTTCAAAGATAAAATATATGCTAAACTATCAGATATATCGCGAACTTAATGAATATCTGATTTTTTATTTTGACACTATTGTATGTAAGTCAGCCAATCAGTTCTAATTATTTACAAGTTATAAAATTAAGGTGTGAAAACTATAAAACTATATTTTTTGTACCATAAGCCTATATGAACAATTTTAAAATGTTAGGTCAATCCATCAATTTTCAATAATGTGAAGTGTTGTAATTATTGACGAATATTCCTGAATTTATCGATCTTATGTCATCCCGTTTATATTGAGTAATGCAATAAAAACCTCCGTGTTTACAGAAGCATCATTTCTTACCTCAATTTCAGTCAGAATTAACAGAGCTTTGATAACATGAGCTCTGATTCCAAATCCTGCCGAACTTCTAAAACATACGTTTGATTTTCTATAATAAAAATTTTAAAATAAACTTTTTAAACATTCGTTTGATATTTTAACACGAACATTTTAAAAATAGCTTCCAATTTTTTTTGAAATATTAATTTTGAAATATCAAATGAACGTTTCAAAAGTTAATTTTAAAATGTTTATTATATAAAATCAAATGAACTTTTTAGAAGCTCATTTTAAAATGACCGTTTTTAAAAAGAAAATAAACGTTACAGATGCAAAGCTTTCTCAGTGTATGGTGATAAAACTAAAAATCATAATTTATCAAATATAAAAAACTTTTTACAGTGACTTGCAATACAAATCTATTGTAAAAAATTACCACAAACGTTTCTGATTGAAGTAAATGATATCTTTGATGAGAAAAATTAATATATACACTCTGCATATAAAATGCTAAAATAAGCATATTTATTTTATTATTTTTTGTCGTACTCACACGTCATTTATAAGAATTTTTTTAACAAAATGCAATTTTTTAAAAAAAAACCAGTTGCAAAATATCGCTAAACATTACCAAAATAAACTTTTTTCTCATAATTTTAATTCGGTTTCAATGGGTTAAACGATAACATAAAAAATAATTCTACACAGACATGTTGAAAATTCGTTTAAAATATATCAAATGGGTGCAGAGTTTCAATCAATTATTTAAAGCAATATGCGTTGCCAACCTTTTGTATGGGTACGCCCCACTTTGCGGCATGCTCATATTTTGTGTTGATTCTACCTCTTTTGAAATTTGCAATCCAATATTTTACGTTTGAATACCAAGGAGCAGATTCACCAAACAATTTATCGAGCATTTCTGTTTTTACCTAATTCGTCATCCGCCGTTATACCTAAAGTTTTATACATTCCATCTCTTAAAGCGTTCGATATAAATTTTCCTCAGTGTAAAGCAACCAGCTGTGCTGTGAAATTGACGAACTGCTTGTAAGACAGATATTTTCAGCAACACCGGAATTGACAGCTGAACCAAAACAACGCTTCGTGCAGTCAAGAAAATTGTATATAAAAATTAATTATTAAAACAAAACACTTAAAAGCTACACCTAAGTTGTATGCATTTGTGTGTGTGTATATTTGTTTATTTCTTAAAATAATAAGCAAAGCATAAAAAAAAATTTATATTAATTTTGATTTTCACACGAACAACAATTTGTGAACCGCAACGCTGCTAACTTTTTAGCTGCGACTGCAACAAGCTGCGCTGTGTGGTGGGGAAACACCTGCAACGCACCTGTAATGCACACTTTGCTCAACCAACAACCAACAACAGCCACCATTACCATGAACGCCAACAACACCAGCAGTGGCCGTGGCTGATTACTCAGCTGCAACCATTAGAATAGCACAACAGCAGCAACAACAACAACAACAACAAGAGCTGAATGAGCAGAAACTCGCATTTATAAACGAAGTAGTTGCAGCGCCCAAAACAGCAAATAAACCAACCAACCAAACCACTGCATTAAAAACCATCAGCCAGCCAGCCACTGAATGCTTTCGTTCACACAGCTTGTGAAATTGTGAAAAAAACGCTGCCAAATCGGCACACATGCGCAATAGCAGCAACAGCTGACAAACGGAGCAACAGTTGCTGGAAAAACTTATTTAATATTCCGCTAAAAAAAAATTGAGAAAATGCAGCTGGATGTGCTGCATGCGTGATTTGTCTGTGTAGTGGGGGGTAGGCGAGGGGGCTGTAACGGCTTAGAAATCAAGTTGTTGTTTTAATGCTATAGGCAAGCTGGGCAACACCCGCTTTTAGTGAGCAATAGTCTTGGTTAACAGCCTAAATTATTTAATAGCAGAGAGCAGTTAACTAAGTAAGTTATTTTTTTAAACCAGTTAAATTATTGCATTATTGAAAAAATGGTTACTAATTTGTTAAGATGCCTGAGAAAGAGGAGGTATACAGAAACACATATTAGAACTCCCTGAGGTTTTCTTAAAAAAAACCTTCATTGAGAGTTTCAATTTGAAACCACTCAACCATATTCACAAGACGAATAACTTATTTTCTAATTGAAAAGAAAAGCAATTGCACAATAAATTGAAAGAGGCACTTGAACTCAAAATAAATAAAATTGTTTAACTAACCATCATATCAGTCGCATCAATCACATCAGATCTCAGTGCAAAGTGAAAGAAAATTTCCTGATCTGATGGCATGAACTCTGAAAATCATCAATAAGGCTAGACACGGGAAAATGGGTTTCATAAAAACAAGCTTTTAGCAAAAACCGAATCCAAGCAATTTGATCAAAAGTCATAACAAATCATTTGCAAAATTTCAGAAGAGCATTTTTAAGCTTAAAATCGCTACCTAATATCAGGGTACCCTGACTTTTGCTGTTTGAATTTGATGGCCTCAAACATTTAATTTCAAGATACAACCATACAAATTTCGCGTATTTCTGTATTTCATTACGAAAAAACGTAATGAAAGTAAATAATTTATATTTGAGGAATGCATAAAAATATAATTTTGGTTGAAAACTTTTTGAAAAAAATTTGAGAATTCAACCTTACTCTTTTCAAACCAAATTTCATGTCGATAAAATAACGGATTGTGTACAAAAATTGTATTTCTTCTTAAAAACTTCAGGGGAACTTCTCCATCAGTGAAAAAACAGTTTTAAAACTTGTTTGCACATTTACGGCCTGAATCTCATTAAATGACATCTATATCGTTAAATTTGGTCCATTGGTCTGGAAGGAGTTGCAGTTATGCTCGTGGATCTGCAGGAGCTTCAAACGAAACTAACTGTCTCATACACGGAGAGAAAAAAAAGGGCTAAAATCATTTGTGCTCATTTAGTGAATTCTTGGGCTTGTTTGTAATAAAATTAATTTTGTTGTTGTTATTTTTGCATGTCAAAAAATTAGCAACAAAATAATGTAATTCTCAGTTGGTTTTTGTACATATTAGAATAAGACGGGTGAAGTGCAAAAAAAAATTAAAAAAATTGTATTTTCCTGTCCAAATTCATATAATTTTGACACTGAAAATAAAATTTTTAATTTGCTTGTCATCGTTTTTTTTCCTTTGTTTTTTTTGTTCGGTTTCTTTGGTGCCCAATCAAAATTTCAAAAACAATCCCAAAATTTCTTAGATTAGGCATATGAGAGTTTATTTTAATTTTTTTATTAACAATCCATAAATTGCTGACATTGGATACAAATGAGCCTGTTTTTATTTGATAAAGATAAATACCAAAATGTCATAAATTGGGCGCAAGTGAGCATATTAATTTTTTGATAAAAATCACATACCTTAGCGTTGTAATTTTTGGATAAACAATCACATTAAGGCTTGATGTCAAGAAAATTATGGTGGTTTTGAGCTCAAATTTCTCTCCGTGTATAGAGAACACACTTTTCGAAAATCGCAGTAGAGTCTAACTACTAAGTAGTTTGTGGACACCGAGGTCAACCAGGCAAACTTAAAACTTCTGGAAGAATTATGTGAGATATACATTAGGCCGGATCGTTCTTCTATGGAGTAAAAAATGTCAGACATTCGGGGTCTCAAAAGTAAGAGGAACTCATTAAAATAATTTCTGCATCCTTTTTTTTTCAAACCGGAAAAAATCCACCGAAACAACTTTAATTTATGAGCTCATAAAATGCTCATAAAAGAGTCTTAGTCCGAAACATGACTCTTATAAGAGTCCGAAATATGTGTTTTTTAAGAGTCCAAATTATGAATTCTTTCGAAGTCATATTATTAAGATAAGAGTCATATTTCAGAGCCTTTTTCATTCTTGTGGAAACCATTTTTCCAATTATTAAATCATAGCATATCAATTTTCTCTCATGGTAAGTTTCGATCTCTGTCATAATTTTAACCCTGGAACGCTAATGTTAGTCGATTCGACTAACATCACTTGCAAATTTGCAAAGATTTATCTTAAAAGTAGTTTTAATAAATGTATTTTTTTAATGAATTCTTTTCTAAAAACTTAAATTTTTTGTTTGATTTATATTCAAAATAAACCAAAAAACAACCTTTATAAGGTATGTTCATAGTTCATACATAAATTTCGGAAAAATCGGTTATTTATATATATGTTAGTCGTTTCGACTAATGATTAGTGTTAACGTACAAAAAATAACGTTAGTGTTCTAGGGTTAAAGAATGTCCAAAATGTCGACTTCACACCATGTAATGAAATAACAAATGTTTCTGAAAGAAATGTTTTAAATATAGCAAAAATTGTATTTTCGAAAAAGTTGCTCTGAAATATATTGGTGTTTCTGAGTGTTTATGAGCACTCAGCACTAATATGAGCACTAAAATGAGCTTTTTCTGAGTCATTTTTATATTAGAGTCTTTTCTGAGTCATAATAATGTGCGCTCATAAAACATGCATAAATAAGAGTGTTTTCGGATTCAAAATTATGAGCGCTCATAATATCGTCAGAAAATACTCTCGTTTAGGAGTCATAAATATGAGCGCTCTTATAAATGTATATTGGGATGTTTCATAATAACTTTCTAACAATAACAACTTCAAGTAAATGTTATGAAAAATGTGCCTTTTACAGTGGTTTTGAAAAAAATGTATTTTAAACAAGTAAAGAAAGTCTAAAGTCGGTCTAGGCCGACTATGAAATACCCTAAACCCACTTTTCAAAAACAAAAAAAAATTTTATTGTAAATTGGCGTGTCCGTGGGCGGATGAAGCCTTTATTTATTATGCATTTAAATGTTGCTGAAAAATTAACACAAACCAAGTTTTATTCCTGTAGCTCACAGTTAATGCCTTAATTGTGCTTTCGCTATGGGAGATGGGCGAGATCATGGACGGATTACTCCCAATTTTTGAACACACCTAAGTTTTGGTATAAAATACATACATACCAAATTTAATTTCTCTATGACAAACATAACCTTTTTTATTGAGTTTTAAACTTTTTGGGTTGTATGGGAAAAAGGCGTGTCCGTAGGCGGATGACGTCCATTTTTCAAAACCATCTTTGTCTTGTCATAAAAAACATACGTGCCAAATTTTAGCTCTGTAAGTTAAACAAAGGCTTATTTATTGCGTTTTCAATTTTTGGGTTGTATGGGAGGTGGGCGTGTCCGTGAGCGGATGACGTCCATTTTTCGAAGACATTTTTGTGTTTGTATAAAACACATACATATCAAATTTTATTGTTGTAGGCTTATTATGAGCTGAGTTATGCAGTTTTCAATTTTCACGTTGTATGGGAGGTAGGCGTGTCCGTGAGCGGATGATGTCCATTTTTCAAAACCGTCTTTGTTTTGCTATAAAAAACATATGTGCTAAATTTTAGCTCTGTAGGTTAAACAGAGGCTTATTTATTGCGTTTTCAATTTTTGGGTTGTATGGGAGGTGGGCGTGTCCGTAAGCGGATGACGTCCATTTTTCAAAGACATCTTTGTGCTGATAAAAAACACATACATACCAAAGTTTGTTGTTGTAGGCTAATTATGAGCTGAGTTATGCAGTTTTCAATTTTCGCGTTGTACGGGAGGTAGGCGTGTCCGTAGGCGGATTCCAAAAATATTCAATAGTGCAGATCCTTGGGTCCATGTGACCACGTGTACCAACTTTCATCCAATTATCTCAACGCTTTCTTCTTATCCTGTGTATACGGACAACACACAGACGGACAGACGGACGGACGGACGGACGGACGGACGGATGGACGGACATGGATAGCTCGACTCACGTGGTGACGCTGATCAAGAATATATATACTTTTCTATACCGGACTCGCTTCGTTCTATGCGTTACAAACGTTTGCACAAAGTTAATATACCCTGACCTTTCAGGTTTAGGGTATAAAAATAGCAAAAACTTCAATCTTTGGTGATCAATAAGAGTCATAATGAAAATCCTAAAGGTCCTACATTTCCAGAAAATATAGCCAGGGAGCTAAACGGATTCCGTAACATTGTAAGGAAAGTTGAGGAAGTTCTCAAAGAGGGTACTTTCACTTTTATTATGGACTCTGGTTGTTGGACTCAGCAATCAGGGTTATGCCATGGAAAATAAAGGATAGTATTCAAAGTCCCCTCTAGACTTCAAGAAAAAGTCTAATTCTATCAAACCATCAAATTGGGTACGTTTCCAATATTAGGTCAGATTTTCTAGGAACTAAAACTTTTAATGGCTCAAACGAGATTTAATGACATACCAGTTTTATCTCGGTTAATGCACTTGGCCGTAAGTTTGAATCAATCATTGAAGGATGGTTACTGGAGTGCCAATGCTGGGATTTATCTGAACAACTTTTGTAAAGAGATAAAGATAAGGCATTTTTTTAGCTGAAATGTATACAGCCCATTGTTTTCTTTAGTCAAGAATGGGCAAAATAAATTTCCGTAACAGGCCCACAAGCTATTTTTCTGATAAAACATAATTAAATTAATTAAAAAAAACATGCCGAATGAGTATTTCATTTTTTATATCGTGCAGTAACATGGAATTTTTAATGTCTTGTTTGGGAAAACACTGATCATTTATAAAAAAAAACCTAAATATTGGTCCAATTTGCGAATCTGCCAATTCTATTATTTTAGATGCAACCCTGAAAATGAACCACATTTTTACCAAATGCAATTAAATGCATCCAAGAAGAATATTCGGGGTTTGTTTTGATCTTAAATTACATTTTACGGTAATGTTCAAAGTCGTAGTGATTATTCATGTGAATAAAAGCTTTTATAAGTTTTAAAGAAAATTAGAAGGTTTTCACTAGCACCATCGACAGCATCAGGTGGAGCCAGTGGCGTAGATAGCTTTTGGTTTTGGGAGTGGTCCAATAAAAGCAATGACCTGTATTACGATTAGTTAAGTATAGACATACTTGTAAGACTACCCATGAAGGGTATGGAACTTTCAAAAGTGACAGTTGTTTTTCGCTCCCACGAACTTTCCTAGAGAATGGGTGCTAAAAATAAGGTCTGCAAAAATAAACTTCATCTGGTCACTTTTGAGTTTTACCCTAAAAATTACTCAACGCCCCAATGAAACGACCACACAAGTTTTCATATTAAATTTATCAGTAAAGATTTTTTGGTTCTTACTTTTCCTCTTTATCATGTCGGATATGATTTGTTTAAAGGTCAAACTAAAATTTTTTTAAAAAAATTTAAAAAATTGTTTTAAAAACGAAAACTTTTGTTTTAAATTTAACTTCAAAAACAGTTGTGCTTGCATTAAATTTCTATTTTAAAATTTTTGTTTAATTTTAGAGTAATTTTTTTCTTTTCAGTGTACTTTTAATTTCATTTCAGCTGAGTTCATGAAAAATATTTAAAGGTAAAATGTTTTCATGTATATTTAAAGCACTGGTTTTTCTGTTCAGTTTCACCAAAATCTATTGAGATAAACATTAAGATATATATAAGAGACTTTGAAAACTCATATTTTTTTTCGATGATTCCATTAAACAATTTTTTAAAAAAATCTGTAATTTTTTGTTTTATAATAAAATTTTTTCGATAATCGCAAAACAACTTTTAACTTAATTGAATCAATTGACAAAAAATTTTATGTTTGGCTCATGGCTCTGGGAGAGGTCCGGACCCGTAGACAACCCCCATAACTACGGCACTGGGTGGAGCTATGATGATATCAACGGCGACGGCGTGTTGGTCAAAGTTAGCATCTACCTAAGTTCTGATGATGATAGATCAGGCCAACCATCTGTCGTCGAATCATTCTGAATCCATTTATTGTACTGCGTACAACTAATGACATTTGTCGGTGTTTTTTGACAGATTTGTCAAAGTAAACGGTATGCTTGAAAATGCAATAAAAGTATACCAAGACCTATCAGGTATGGTTTATAAGATGTTTATGAAGTGGCTTATAAGATTTAAAAACATTTTGCTTCTATCCATTTCTATGAATCCCAAGGCACACATTTGAAAATTTCGTTTAAATCAGTAAAAATCAGATATGAAAAGGCTTCGATGGACTGTTATATTAAGGAGGTATTCTAGGGATACAAATTTTGGGTTTTTTTTTTAAATTCGATAGAAACTGAGATGATTTTTACTAGCCATTATGTAGAAGAATTCACTTCATTTTAAGAATACAAAAAAAAATTAATTTTAAAATTTAAAAAATTGCAGACTGGTTATGTGGGAGGCGTGAAAATCAAAGCGTGTGCCCTTCTTATCATGATTGCAACCCCTCTAGTGATCTGAAAAAAAAAAATTTCTTAATAAGTAAGAAAGTCGATATAATTTGAACTAAGTACATTTTTTCCCCTTTTTTTTTCAAAGTTTAAATTTTCTTTAAAATATTAAAATAAAATATTATGCAATAGAGGGATATAAAAAGAAGATCCACACCAAATTTAAAGTTAATCGGTTCATCAGAACTTAGTGACTTGCATATATTGAGGTTAAGACGCTATACCTGCCTCGAATTCAATATAAATGTTTCTTGAATTTTTTGTCAGATTTAAGCATTCTCTAGATTTTTCAAGAATATCTATTTCATTTTAACATACATCCTTTATCAACTCATTTTCAAAATAGACCAGACTTAACATAAAAAGTGTAACACAAACATAAAAAGTGTAACACCTGAAATTCTTGTTTCAGAGAAAAGCAAAGCATGTCTTTTTCTTTTCCCATTCCCCAAACCGTAATCATTGTTTTCCGCTCTCTTTGTTCTTAAAACCAAAAGTAACCGGAAATCCGACATGAAACTTTATTAACAAGTACCAAAATGATCATTATCGTACAGAAAAATAAACACACACACCATCATTCCCAGTTAAGTATGATTTATGATATAAAGCAGCTTAAGTGAAAGACAGACAGACGAACAGCCACAGACAGAAGCGCCAAAACCCAGTGGCTTAGATTGAAAGTCCGAATATCAGACGGAAGTAAATGATGCAACTTCCGTTGCAGAAACAATGACAATAAACAAAATTTCATTAGAGCTTAAATAACAAGAAAACAACAACATGTTCAACTAAATCTATTATTTATATAACCTACATTAACAACATTTTGGAATAGTTAAGCAGAAGCTGTTGCAGCTGAGGAAGAAGAGTCAGACCTGAACGGCACATACATAATTCACCTCATTGTTGTCGCACTTAATTTTGTTAAAAAAAAAAAATTACTTTAAAATGCTTTCTTAACTGTGACAAGTTATAAAAAAAAACCTAAAAAAAAAGTCTTAAATAAGGCGCGACTCAGTTTACGGGGCAACAAAAACAAAAACGATGGAATGTTTTTTCATACATTTGTTGCTGCATTTTAATCCGCTCAGCTGCACCTCTTGAATGCTGTTGCTTCGTCTTGCTGACGTCATCATCACCATCACCAACAGCATCGGCATAAATATCAGCATCCATTGCAATGCCACCAACAAGCGAGTGCAAAGCAGCCAGCCGCTGTTGAACGAACACCTGAAAGGAAATCGCTAAAGAATGCCTCTTGTTTGTTTTTAACCGACTTCAAAAAGGAGGAGGTTCTCAAGTTGGTTGGTTTCTCTGTTTTTTTTTTTTTTTTTTTTTTTTTTTTTTTTTGTGAATGTATGTACATCGATTACTCCTAAAGTACTTGCCCGATTACCGTAATTTTTTGTCAACATATAGAGACCATCAACGTGGAGGTGCCCGACTATAAAAGGGGGCGGTATTCGACAAAGGGGCGTGTCTCAATAAGAAAAACACTTTATCTCAGTCAATATTGCCACAACAGAAATAAAATTCACTGTAAAGTTAAAAGGGCAGGCACATATATGAAAAACTACAAACACTTAAGTGGGCGTTGTTCTAAAAAAGGGTGTGGCAATATTGGAAAAACTCTGTATCTCGTATAAAATTAACACTACAGTACTGAAATTTAGCACAGAGGTAGGCACAATTGTTGAAAATAACTATCAAGAAAGTGGGCGTTATTCGACAAAGGGGTGTGGCAATATAAGACAATTACTGTATCTCGAATAAGATTGACCCTAGGGTACAGAAATTTACTACAGCGGTAGGCACAATAAGTACAAATTTTTGTAAAAAAAATGGGCGTTATTCCATAAGGGGTGTGGCAATATTGAAAAAACACTGTATCTCGAATACTATTGGCACTAGAATACTAAAATTTAGTACAGAGGTATTCACAAGTATAACAACTTACTGCCAATAATGTGGGCGGTATTCGATAAAGGGGCGTGTCACTATAAGAAAATCACTGTATCTCAGTAAATATTGACACTAGGGTACTGACATTTACAGCAAACATGCAAGGGTAGGTACAATTATCAAAAATTACGGTCAATTAAGTGAGCGTTATTCGACAAAGAGGTGTGGCAATATTATAAAAACTCTGTATCTCGAATAATATTGACACTAGAGTACTAAAGTTTACTACAGAGGTAGGCACAAGTATAAAAAATTAATTTCAATTAAGTGGGCGTTGTATGATAAAGGGGTGTGGAAATATTTGAAACATATTGTATCTCGAATAATACTGACACTTGAATACTGATATTTAGTACTGAGGTAAGCACAATTATTACAATATGATCTCAGTTAATAACACTAGGGTATTGAAATCAATACGAGAAAAGGTAGAGTTTTAATTAAACATAATCAAGAAAGTAGATTAGATTCAACAAAGGGGCGTGTCACAATAGAAAAATACTGCATTTCAGTAAATATTGAAACTTAGGTACTAATATTTGGTAGGTGGGTAGGTAGAATAATTATAAAAAGGGGGAGAGATTATAAATAGCGTGAGGCACTTTAAGGAAATACTGTATATCGGTTAATACTGATGCTGAAGGTTGAATTATTTTAAAGTATGATCAATAAATTACATAGGCGGGATTCGAAATAGGGCGTGACACTTTAATAAAAATTGTAAAGAGGCAGAAATTGAAAATAACCAACAAACCATGAAATAGTGAAATATTTTAAATTTTCCTTAATAATTCTTGCATATGTATTAAAAAATTCAAAAGAGAAAAGGATAAGAAACGACAGAAAAACACATTTTTTAAATTATGAGCTTAAATAATTGTGTTTACAAACTTTTCCTTAAATTTATCATATTCTCTAAAAAGAAAGAAATAAAAACTTTTTAACAAAAAAAAAAACCTACTTCAAAATCACTACAAAGTAAAAAATAATTTTAAATTACTTTTCCTATTAATCGTGGTAAGATCTGATAATTTATTTATATACATTATTATATTGGAAATCTTATTATTTTAACTTTTTCTAATTTGTTTTATTATTATCATAAATATATTATTTTTTTTTAAGGATAATAAAAGCTTCGAAGTCGGCGCTAATAAAATCAGTTTCTTTGAGAAGCTGCAACACACACTCAAACAGTAGATTGATAATGTTTATGTATGCAAAGCTTTTAAAATTACTTTTAAACTTAAATTAATAAAAACAGTTGAAATTAGGGCAAGGATGGTAAAAATATCCTGATTTAATGACAAACATTAGCGCCGACTACAAAGCTTTTATTATCCTTAAAAAAAAATTATATATTTATGATAATAATAAAACAAATTAGAAAAAGTTAAAATAATAAGATTTCCAATATAATAATGTATATAAATAAATTATCAGATCTTACCACGATTAATAGGAAAAGTAATTTAAAATTATTTTTTACTTTGTAGTGATTTTGAAGTAGGTTTTTTTTTTTGTTAAAAAGTTTTTATTGTAACAAAGCCTATAGCAACAATAGCAGCAACAACAACAACAACAATGCATAAATTCCATGAACTCTTGTAAGAAAGCAAAGTTGCGATTCTTTCTGGCTTGTTTTGTTGTTGTTGTTGTTGGATTGTTGCTTGAAGATGATGCACGCATGCATCTGTGTTTGGGACATTTTCGCTAAGTAGCGCTGCTCCCGTCAATTGTTGTTGTTGCTGTTGTTGTAGCTGGTTGTTGACGTGGGATCAAAATGTCGCTGCTCTGTGCCAGCTGAGGTTCACATACAAGATTCGAGGTCAATTTGCGGGATGTATTTTATTATATGTTGCTGCTTTTCTTCGCCATTGTTCAATATTTTTCACTCACTTCATTTTATATTTTCAAAATTTTTTTTTTTTGTTTTTATTTTTTTATTAAATTTTAAGGTCTTTTTGTAGAAAATATGAATTTTGCTAAAATTTGGTTGAGAGCAGTCAAGATCGTTAACATTGATCATTATTCTGTTCAAATTAAGCTGATAGAATTCAGAATAAATAGTATCCCTTTTTTTTAGCGAGCAAATAAAGCTTTATCGAGTAAAATATTTCGAATAGAAGTTACACATATTTACCGTAGAATACGAATCTGATTAAAAAATTCCATTTAAAAAGTTCAAGTTCACCTTGATTTAACCTTGAAGTCTATTTTCAAGGTCAAGTTAATGATCACCTATGTTCGACTGCCTTAAAACAATACAATTTTCATCTGAAATACTTTCCACCATTCCAAAATATAAGCCTGAGGAAATTAAAAAGGACTGCTCTGAAAATAATGAATAACTTGGTTGCTGAACTTACAAGGGAAGTCCCAGTAGTACATTTATGTTTAAGATCAGCGAGCTCCAAAATAAAGCCTTCAACCATAGACTGCATATATTCATTGTTGGCAAATTTTTTCAAGTTTAAAAACAGAAAATAATACGACCGGACTAAAAATAGCGAATACGGTGCATGCGGAAGTAATTCGAATTTTAATTTATTGATTTTGTGCATAGCGATAACGGTTGTGGAACTGGTACATTATCTTGAAAAAACAAGACTTCCCATTTCGCCAAATGCAACCGTTTTTTTCTGATTTTATCACTCAAATGCTGTAATAAGTTGGCATAATAGTCGCCGTTGTAAGTTATTCCTTTCTGATGATAATCAATGAAAATTATGGCACGCTCTTAAAAAACTGAATACTGACATGACATACTGGGTCACCTTCTTTGGAGTCGAATCTCTCCGACTTTTTTAATCAATTTTTTTTTTTTACTAGTCCTTCGACTCATGCACCATGTTTCATCCATGGTTATGAATCGAGACCAAAACTCAACTGTATTGCTGTCAAACAGTCAATTGAAACATCCTCACGATTCACGGGTTGTCAAACCCGGTTTCAGGATATTAGAGAAACCTGCGTTTTATAAATTTATCGGTTATTCCGGTGTTGTTCCAGGCAATATAAGATTTTAATTGAACTGTGGTAGACGTAAAATTTCAAAGATTCCTATCCTTGCTACACTAAGACTAACCGTTTCATGCTGTATTACGAAAGAATACGCCAACGATAAGCAACACACGAAAAGCACTACTTTTTCAGTAAAAAATCTATTGTTTCTCGTTTCTTACTCATCGTTAGTGTGCTTTTTCATGATAGCTGTATCATGTATCATTAGCTGTATCATTAGGGGCTAAGAAATGCCTTGAATTATTTTAAATTTCATTTAGAAATGAATTCTTCTTGACTGGTTTAAATGTGATAGGAAGACTCTCCACAGAGCTTAAAACACCGGTGATCCACACATATCCCAGAAAATGAACCGCTTTAGTAAATTACTTCACGAGTTTTCAAAATTTGACGTGAAAATTAAAAGCCTCGGTAGTCGAGTGGTTAGCTAGCTTGACTGCCAACCCAGAGGTTCCGGGTTCGAATCCCGATCTAGCCTTGTTCCTACGCTTTTACCTTTCTTTAATTCTTTCCTTATTTTTTATCAACTGAAATTAAAATTTCATCAATATATACGACTTTGGAAGTTATAGTTGATGGTAGAGATGTTTGTGGAATGAGATTGGCTTAAAAAACTTGAATTGACTGAAGTAAAGGCATAACACTTGCCTCAGATTCAAATTCGCAACCTATATATAGCGCTGCGCCACACATACAACATTCTACACTTGTTTCTCTTGATTTCCTTTTCTTTCCTACTTATCTATCTATCCATTTTTCTCCTGTAATCCTTGGATCAAAGCTAAAAAAAGGAGAGCGAATGAAGGCATATTAAGACTGAGGAAAGGAATGAACCATGTTGTATGACATACAAAATATGCCGTGGTAAACGTGACTCTCAAGACGTATGTGGTATTCACCTCGGTGATAGAGAAATGAAGTATCTCTCCGTCTTGGAGAGAAATGAGACTCAGAACGGTGTATGTGAAATGCGATCTCGAAAGTCGTCTGATATGAATGGTTTAACTGGAGAGAGATGGGTAAAACTATACGGTAGGTCATACCTGAATATCTAAAAACTTTGTATGGGAAGTGCGTGAATTAAGGAGATTTCCTTACTGCATCCTTAATAAATGAACGCATGCCGTCCTTGAAGATATTTCAACAACATGTCTTGCAAGCCAAGGTGAATTTTTGTTTGAAAATATGTTTTTAAAAACACCCATTGAAATGGATCGATCCGTTTTGCAAGAAACTGGTATGTCCCGGAGACGTCTGCAAAGACAAATCGATCTATTTCCTGCTGGGAAGGCAGGTCATGAGAATTTTTTGAATTGAAAATAAATGCTGGTGTAAGTTTGGTAATGGGCAAGATGTGTGTCTGTGTTGAAAGTATGAATGGGGTTTGCCTTCAGTCGCATACGAAGGAATTACAATGAAGAGTTGGCAAAGGTGGTTGACCAGTTTCATCGATTGCTTATGAGTGATTGGGGACTGAGTAGGCGAGCTATTTGTGACATATATTAGCTGAATTACAATGCGGCAGTGGCAGCGTTAGTAGCAGTGGCAGTGATCAGCTGTTATTTTAGGAAGAATGTTGTTCAATGGTGAAACTTACATAGCAGCAGTGGCAGTAAGCAGTACTGACGAGGTTAGCCCTATTTCTAAATTCACTGCCACTGCCACAGTGCTACCAAACAAACAAACGAAAATATTTAGGGAGGCAACATGCAAATAATTAAACTACTAGGAAAATTCCACATTTACTGCTTTTGATATTGACGCTGCCACTGCTAGAATGTAATTTGCAGGCAGTAAAATAAGAAAAAGCTGAACACTGCCGCTGCCACTGACACTGCTACTGCCACTGCCACTGCTGTATTGTAATTCAGCTATATCGGATAATCTATTGAGAGCATGTGGTAACGTCTATTGCTGGTAATAAAAAAAAAACTCTATTGCCACAAGATAATTCCAATGGGTTGTAGTCCTTTAGTCGTACAATATCTACATGTGTCTTGCAAGTGCTAGTGTTGCATTCTTGGTCCGGTTAGGCCTAACAGTATATGGTAAATGAGGTAGGGTGTAGGGATTTGAATCTTTCAGAATGAAAAGCTATGTTAAGAGAGTGAAAAACTGCTAGATAGCAATCGAGATGGGGTTCTAGCATCCATGGGCGTGTCACATATGATTTTTACGTAAGTCACATTTGCTGAAGATAATTTGAACTTTTATTTTCAATTAAGTTTTGGCATGCTTTTGACGGGTTACGCTTCTTTAAATGCCTTCCTGTAAATGCGAGTACGTTCTTGAGGATAACTTGCATATTTTACGCCAATGTTCTCAATATTGGACATGTAAAAAGACAAGCAGGATTTACATGTTTTGGTTATTAATACGAACAGTGGCTATTTTCATCTGGCTAATGGTGTCTTTGAGCATATTTTATAACATTAAGACAGTATGCGTGTGAAGAATTTGTTCGGTTTTATGCAATGCGAATTAATTCAATATATTTATAGTTACCATTCTTAAAATATATTTCTTTTTCAATTTATTTTTAAGTTTATAATTAGTATTCTAAATGTTATTGGTTCGGATCCTTGATGCGCTCAACTGGTAGTAGAAGTTGGTAGCATAAAAACTTCTTCGATATGTTAAACACGTTTCAGTTTATTAATTACGGATTTCTTTTTTGTTGTTTCTATTCGGCCGTTAGACTTCAAAAACCGTTAAATTTTTTTTTTAACTCTCTAGCTTTACTTTTGTAGTTTAGTTCGCGATGTTTACTCATGGCGCAACCGTTATAGCGTTGTTCGTTGCATTAAGCGATTTAAGGAGCTTAGCCATGGTGGAGATAGACTACCCAGAGGAAATCGCAAACCGAAAACACTCCTTTTAATAGAAAAATAAAAAAAAAACTCGCGTGTAGCAACGTACACGTGGCAGAAGTGAAACTTCTTTAACAGTAAGAAATAAGAGAGATTTTAGTGTGAATTAGAGAGAGAAAGTATCTGAAAAGAAATTCAATCAATACCAAATGGAATAATAATCTGTTGATTCAATATTTGCATCCAGGGGCCGTATCGGCTATGGTTTTTATCGAAAGTGTCACATATTAACTTTTATCTCTTCGTTTTTTTTCCGACAAAAAGAAAAGTTATTTTGAGCCTTTTAGTTTTTTGGGCAAAAATAACAGTTACTTTTGACTTTTATTTTATCGGTCGAAAATAACAGTTATTTTCTGCCGTTTATTTTTTCGGTCAAATATATCAGGTAGTTTATATTTGTTCAAGTCATTTTAACGACTAAAAAATGTTGATACCATTATTTTCATCTCATCGGTAAGACATTTTACACATGGTGTCAACAGTTCAATCTGTCAAGCGGCCTTTAAAAAATACACAAATTCCTTGATAATTTTGACCGAAAAAATTAAAGATAAAATAAAAGTCAAAAGAACCTTTATTTTTCCTCGAAAAATACAAGGCAAAAAATAACACTTAAATTTTAACTTTTAAAGAATCAGTCTTAAATTTAAAAGGAACTTTTAATATTCATGAGACTGAGGACATTTGTAACATAATGGTATATTTGAAAAAGTCTTTCAACAATTTTTTTCATTTGAAAATTGTAAAATAACAGTTATTTTCGTTCCTTGTTTTAGTTCAGTTGGTGTTTTAGTTGCTTTCGAATGTCTTCTCAACATTGTCACTTTTAAAGACTCGTAAAGCAGCTGCCTCGTAAAGCAGCGAACGTTGATTGTTGAGTGTATCAACTTGATTGGCTATTAAATTATCTTGAGATGAAAGCTGAGTTCCAAAATACATTTTTACAAAGCATCAGTGTGTTTTTTGGGGATTGATTCTTTATAGATTCACCAAAATACACTGATGTTTCGTAAAAATGCATTTTGGAACTCTGCCGATGTTGCAATCACCTTACCTTCATCATTAGTTGCAGACCCAGCTGCGGCTGCATTCTTAAGAGCTCTAATTCGCTCTCTATATTCACGAACGCGTTCTGCTCCTATTTTAGCTATTGTTCTATTTTTTTCCGTGCATACTTGTAGGATGAAAATTAATGTTACGGTAATAATAATAATGTAATGTTAATGTTAATCTAATGTTAATGTTAATTATGTTATTTTCAGTATAACTAAACGCGTTCAGTTTTAATTACATTTTGTTTGGCTATTTTCATGTGCCTACATGGCGTAATGGTATAGATTCCGACTCTTAAGCAACGATGTTCGGGGTTCAATTCTCGGCAGCGGCAATAATTTTTTTAAATTTTCATATGAATTGAAAACGTTAGCCTAGCGTCACGAAAAAGAGACCTTGAAATTTCACTCGCCGCCAAAGAAGTTTCACTTCAAAAAACAAAATCCAGAATCCACGGAAGAAACGAATTCCAGTTGTTTCCATTAGAGAAACAGTTCTTGAGGTGGGTACTAGCCCCAAATTATTATGATGCCTACAAACAACAAAGAGGACAGTTGTTAATGGATAAGAACAAGCAAGGCCGGCTCTAAAGATGTTGATTGCTTTTGCATCGGGCTTATGTGATGGGAAAAAATTCTCTTCACAGATGAAAAATTGTTCACCATTAAGCAAAAGCACAATAGTCAACCAATCGTATTTGGTCAATAAAAGTTCCTCGGCCATCCGCCATCAGTGAACATCGCCTAGAAGTCAAAATCAATCAAGAAGTGTCACGTCGTGACATCTTGAAAGCCGTAGTGCTTCAATAAGAACAACTGAATTTTGGTGAAGAAAAATAAACTTTCCAGAAAAATTCAACGGCAAGTCACATAGTCAGAAGAACACAGAACTGGGAAAATGGCCGCAATATATACCAGACCTCAAACCATTGGACTATAGCATATGAGGTCTATTTTAGCGGCAAGGACTTCTGCTAGGCGACACCAAAGTTTGAAGTCTTTATAAAGCGTTGCGTAGAGAGTGGAATTGACAAACATCGAAAAAGCTGCAGCCCATAGCCAAAAACTTTTAAATCGATTAAAGTTATTTATTCACGCTGGAGAAAGCCACTTCGAAACCAGCTAAATATGTATATTATTACTTGCAATTATATTTTTGTCATATTTTCATTAAAAATAAAGATGTTTTAATTGAAAAATAAGATAACTAATTTTTGTTATCCGATGCAAAGTCCGATCAAGAACTTAAAAGACGGAAAGTCAGAACCTATTGGCGAAGGTCAGTTTTACTAAAATACCTTTTGTAAAGTATCGTGGGGCTATCCTGTGCAAGGCTAGGAGCATTAAGCATTAAGCTATCACATCAGACGTCTACGTTAAAGACATTTGTATTTTCTGTGTGTTAAACCCAAAATTTGATAAAACTTTTTCTAAATGTTTCTGGCCCAAATATATGTAACTGTTCTGATCTAAAGCCATGACTGACTCTTGAATTATATGGGCGTGGCTTTTTTATCAACTTTATGGTTAGAAGTTAACCTCAAAAGGTTCAATGCAATTTCAACCTTGAAAGCACGACCCCAAAAATGGAGGCATGATTACTTAAAGAATATCAAGCCATTGTTACGCACTGGGTAAGAGTGAGTTTTCTGCTGAGAAGTCTAAATATTGGTGTCAAGATTATTAAACATGAAGTTCTTGTCAATACAAATAAGGATTAATTTTTCGTAAGAAACTAACATTTTCCAACTCATTTGTATCTCAAAGGATATTCATGTTCTCGCTTAACCAAACATACAGCGCTTCTTTGTGTTTGTGACAAAATACCAAAGCTTATGGCTCACCTTCATCTGCTCAGGCTTCTACTAAAAATGTCCAACAAAAATACTTAAAACGCTCTTTAAAAAAAAAAAAAACTAAAATTGTTAGAGTTCAACTTCCTATCCTATCCTTTTAAATTATTTTCATGCAAATTAATTCATTACTCAACTTTTTCTTAAAACATTCAGACAAAAACTTGTCTTTTGACAGAACTAATTTTTTTCAACTAATTCATAAATTCTGCCGACAACTTAATCATGGTCAAAAGTGTTCCCACAAATGCCGCACATTGTTGCACAACCCACACAAACAACTACTCAAGCGAATAATTAATACCGCTCCTGCAAGTGTTCCTTGCATTCTTAACTCAAACTGACGATGTTCAACAAGCTGGGCTGGCTGACTGGCTTCCCAGCTGAAGCCAACAATGCATTCAAGAAATTCATGTGACTGAGTCTGAGATTATTCCAACAATCCCAGAGGAGCCAACAAGTCGGTTATACAATGGAACGCATTATTATTTGTCTTCGATAAGTTTAGGTTTTTTTTTTGTTGGCTTCTCACTGATTTTAAATTCCAAGAATCACTGTGTTATGTTTTTTTTTTTTTTGTTTTTCAATATTCGTTCAACTTGATTTTTTTGGTGCAAAGACAACGAAGAAGAACACACTATGGTTAAATAAGAAGAAGAAGAAGAAAAAGACGACTGAGCAGAAGAAAGAGCTAAGCAGATATCGGCAGTTGAACGGAAGGGCTTGCTCAGGGAAGAGCTGCCAAATGAATGCAAACACAAGTGTTCAACAAAACATAAAAATATCGACCCAAAATTTAAGGTTCTCATCACTCAGGCGGATGTTAGGGGTAAGAAGCAGAAGCAGAAGAAAAGGCATTCACAAAGGTGCACGTGCAGCGCACATTTTTGAGAACATCAAAACAAAAAAAAAAAAAAAACAAATAACGAAAAACTACAAACCGGCCAAGTGGTAAAGGCGCACCAACAGCAGTATCAGCAACAACAACAAAAAGGATCTCTCTTAACCCTCACTTTGGCACTATTTACATATGTAAATATCCCAATTTTAAATTTGCCATAACTCCTTTCTTTTTTATGCGATTTGAATATGGCTTGGACTCTGTGGCTATTTTTTGGTTTTCTTTCTGAAAATTCAAAAGTTGTTTTGAATTTTAGAATTTTCTGATACTTTTTGGAAATTTTTCATTTTTATAACGTAGTTTGGTACATATTTACATATGTAAATATATTGTATTTTAAAGGCTTTTATGGTGTTTTAACCCATTTTTTGGAATTATAATAGAAAAAAATGATAAGGAAAAACTCTTCACATTTTTTTATAGATACATATTTCGTATTTGATAGCTTATATTGGGAAAATATTAATGAACAGAAATTTTTGGTTCGCTGGCACAACAATATGTCATGTTTTGATATTGTAGCTGGAAGTACTAATTTAATGAAAAAAGTATTATTTTTTGTTGAAATTGGTTTTTGTTTATTCATTGGAACTATACATTTTTTTCAGTTTGATCTCCATACTTACATTTTGGTTATTTCGTAAAGAGCTGGACCGTCAAGTGTGCATAATATGTAAAACGCTATATCGTAGGAAATAATGCATGGATTTCAATGGTTAATAATTCTTTGAAATGGTTACAGAAAAACCTTTCTTTTGATACCCATAAAGCTAGATATTGTTTGAAAAAAAATACGACTTTTCCAGGCCCATTTTCCCAACTTCCGAACCCTATAACTTCTAAACCACTTGAGAGCGATGTGTAAATTTTTCCGGAATTGGACTTAGAAGGTGTTAATACATATATTCCACCTAAAAAATCATGTAAATTTTGAGGTTCTGTTTATCTTTAATGATGACAAAAAAAAATATTTACAAATGTAAATATGTGCCAGATTACGAAGTAAAAGATTGGTGCCAAAGTGAGGGTTAACGAATTCCTGTGATCTGCGCTGAGATCGAGCAATAGTAAACGAATTCGATTCAATTTTAGGACTTCTTGCGTCGTCGCACGCAGAGGGACAGACATCGGTTTGGACACTTGCAGGAGCGCCGCCAAGCGGCTTTTGTGCGACACACCAACATGAAACAAATGCTCGACTTGTTTTCAAGTTTTTTTTTTATATTTTTATAGCTTCTTCTGTCTTAAAATGTATTTTACTTTTTTATGGGCAGGTATTTATTTTGTATGCAAGCTTTGCCAAATCTTCTTTTTTTTAACTTTTCGCCATTCTTTGCGCGCTCAGGCTTTGATTCTTATTCTGTGGCTATCTGTGGGTATTTTGCGATATTTTCGATTTGAATTCCAGATTGCTTTCTGATGATGGCCACACCTGCATATGATTGTCTTCGCCTGATATGGTTTCCGTTCACATTTTTTGGGCAAAGCAATTTTTTTTTTTTTTTTTTTTTTTCGTTTTTTATTGGTGTGAAACTTCAGTTAAGAATTCAATTTCGCGCTAATTATGAATTTTGCGGGCCACATTAAATTAAATTTTATGCATTTTTTTCAAAATTAGTTTCTATACGAGTTGCCAAGAAATTGTTTTAAATTTTTACAAAAAATAAGAGAAATACATTTTTATGAGGTAAGCTTTTATTTTAAAGTGGCTCAAATGATTATGTTCTTTTCAAAGCTCTTGGCAGTAGATTAAAAAAGATAATAAGTTGCAGGTTGAGAGTTTAAAAATTTATTATGCTCAGATTATACGTCATAAAGTTAAATGATAGATAATTTGCTGCTGTTGTTGTTTTTTTTTATTTTTGTTTTTGTTCTGTTTTATGAGAATCTTGATATTGCCAAAATTTTAAACTTGCAGATTTGTACTAAGTCTTTTATCATAATTTTGTCAGTTATATCAGATTTTTATAAATATACATACATAATTATGTTGGAAAAATTCATAAGAAAATATAAAGCTTTAGACAGCCTTTCAGTGATGTGAGCCTTTCAGCCGGCAAATGAAGTGGCAATAAAATTTAATGATATATTGTTTGACAATATGCTTCATTAGAGGATTTTTAAAAGCAGTTGGATAAAATTTAAAAAAATTTCTTTAAAATAAATTTACGAATGTAAAGATTTTTGTTTTTGTTAAGCGTTTTTTATTTAAAGCAAAAAAACTTATTTTTAATAAATTCATCCCACTAATAATATGTTAAATATAAGTAGTTCGTCCAACTAAAAAAATCATGAAACGATTTTGCGATGTGTTAACCCCTAAGCTTTTTGGAAAAAGTGCCTTTTTGGAAAGATTTTAAAGAAGAACAAAAGATTTCTCAAACATTTTTTAGTTTTAAATATATTATTTTTAGAGCTTAAATAACTCTCATACAAAAAGTTTTTTTGCTCAAAACAGGAACTTTTTCAAAAAAATTGCAGGAAGCTTAAGGGACAACACATCACGAACTCATTTTGTGGAACAAGACCAAGATCCAGTTTAATCAACAATTTTGTTTTATTCTGAGTAATGAACATTAGAGTGTATCGCAAATTTGATCTCCATTTCGGTACCAATATTACTCCTTTTTGATCTGAACCAATTTTTGTGTCCCCCAAATTATCAAAATTTTTGAGCAACTTTTCGTTGCTTTACTGAAACCCACAAATGGTTGATTTGAAAATTAAATCACTCTTATCGATCAATTTCTTGGTTATAAAAATATAAAAAAATGTTTACACTAACAGTCCCGAAATCTACTTGTAGATGCCGAAGCCGAAGCCGATTCTTCGGCAAAATGGAAATAATCGGCCGAAGGCCGAAGCCGAAGCCGAAGAAGAAACAAATGTTTTCAAGTAAAAAATTATAAAGTTATTCTTTGCTTTTGTTAAGGGCCGATGTTGAATGTGAACCACACCTAAACGTAGGGTGACTGTTTGGTTCGGTTTATGGGCTGGCGGCATCATCGGGCCGTATTTATTCCAAAATGAGGCCGGTCAGGCAGTTACTGTGAATGTTGTTCGCTATCGTGAGATGATAACGAACTTTTTAAGGCCCGAATTAGTAGATATAAATGTGGACAATATGTGGCTTCAACAGGCTGGTACCACTTGCCACACCGCTAACGAAACAATGACTCTTTTGCGCGACAAATTCAATGGCCGTGTTATCTCACGTGGTGGAGATGTCAATTGGCCGCCAAGATCATGTGATTTGACACTGTTGGACTTCTTTCTTTGAGGTTATTGGAAAGAAAAGGTGTACGTCGATAAACCAGCAACAATTCAAGAGCTAAAGGATGAGATAATTCGGCACATTAGCGGAATAGAACCTCAATTATGCCTCAGCGTCATCGAAAATTTGTACCATTGGATGAAGGTGTGCCGCCGAGGTCACGGCAGCCATTTGGCCGATATTTTGTTTAATACATAATTGAACCATACCAATATTATCATAATAAAAAGAAATGACAGTAATTTTCTGAATAATTTGTGTTTTATCAAAATCAGCATCGGCCCTTAAAATTTAACCACCTTTAATATTCATTTCAGTACAAAAAACTTACTGAAATCATTAAGGGGACATAACACCTTCAAAAATTTTTTTATTATAATGTTTTAAAATGCGTATATGTTGAATAGAAAATAAGATATCGTTTTGAAAAATTAAAAATATTTTTTTTTTTTAAAAAAACTACTCAAAAAACAATTTTTTTATTATTTTAATCAGATGTATTGCTACAGGAATTTGTTTAAAGAATCATTTATTTAAATTGAAATTTAAATATTTTGTTTTACACTTGTCGATGCATGGCATGAACTACGGACAGAAAAATCGGTTCTATAGTTTTTGAGTTTTTGGCCAATATTGTCCAAAAAACTTGTCAATTTTTGAAATAACGCCACCATTTTGTTATTTTTTGAAAAAACTTGTTTCTTCTAGTTCATTCCATGGCGGTGTTGATGCTGATAAAAACCCCGTTTTTTGTTTTTTTTCCGATGTTCCAGTGAGTTGTAATCATGCCCGTTATAGTTTTTTGATGCTTTTTTAAAATAATTCCAGTAGCCATATTTGTAGATAAAAAAATCAAAAAAATTAAATCAAATTTTTTTTGTGTGATTTTTTTACTACAAAATATATATATAATTTTTCAAAATGATATCTTGTTTTTTATTCAACTTAAAGGCATTTTAAAACATTAAAATAAACTTTTTTGTAAGTCCCCTTAAATTCGAGTTAAACGTAAGAGTTTTTCTGCAAAATTCGGATTTTTCTGTAATCGAATTATTGACGTCAGGATAAAGTAGAATAAAGTTGAATATATTTTCAATCCAGTCCAGAAAAGCTACAGAAATGTAATACTAACTGAAATCTGGCAGAAAATTTCTAGCGTTTATATTTCAGTCCATAACAAAAGCAAAAACGTAACAGTCGGACTCGCTGCATTTATCATTTGAATAAAATTTTCAAGGAAAGAACACCAACTCATGAGAGAACAGAAAAGGAGAGAAACACAAAGTGAACAATGAAAATGTTTCAAATGTTTACTGAATAATTCAAAAAAATTAAAAAAACTTATAAAAAAATTGTTTAGCAAAGCAATAACATTCGGCAAAAATAATCGGCTATTTCGGCCGAAGCAGAAGCCGAAGCCGAAGATCAAAATATAGGCCGATTATGCCGATTACCGAAGCCGAAGCCGAATAATCGGTCGGACACTACTTTTTACCAAACAAAAAAACCCACTTCAAAACCACTACAAAGTTGTAATAATAAAAAGTTATTTTTATACCCTAAACCTGAAAGGTCAGGGTATATTAACTTTGTGCAAACGTTTGTAACGCATAGAACGAAGCGAGTCCGGTATAGAAAAGTATATATATTCTTGATCAGCGTCACCACGTGAGTCGAGCTATTCATGTCCGTCCGTCCGTCCGTCCGTCTGTCCGTCTGTGTGTTGCCCGTATGCACAGGATTAGAAGAAGGCGTTGAGATAATTGGATGAAACTTGATATACATGGTCACATGAACCCAAGGATCTGCACTATTGAATATTTTTGGAATCCGCCCACGGAAAACACAATAAATAAGCCTCTGTTTAACCTACAAAGACAAAATTTGGCACTTATGTTTTTTATGACAAAACAAAGATGGTTTTGGAAAATGGACGTCACCCGCCCACAGACACGCCTACCTCCCACTCAATCCAAAAAGTTTAAAACTGAATAAATAAGTTTATGTTTGTCATGTAGAGATCAAATTTGGTATGTATGTATTCTATACCAAAACTAAGTTGTATTAAAAATTGGGAGTATTCCGTCCATGAGCACGCCCACATCCCATAGCGAAAGCATAATAAATGCATTTACTGTGATCTACAGGAATAAAACTTGGTATGAGTAAATTTTTCTTCAACATTTAAATGCATATCAAATATAGGCTTCATCCGTCCACGAACTCGACCATTTTCAATTACATTATATATTTTTTTTTGGAAAAGTAGGTTTAGGGTATTTTATAGTCGGCCTATACCGACTTTAGACTTTCTTTACTTTTTCTATTCATTTTTTTGTCAATTTTGATAATCTTCTAATATATAAAAATCTCGTGTCACGGTGTTAGTGTTTGAACTCCTCCGAAACGGCTGGACCGATTTTAATGAAATTTTTTTTGTGTGCCACTTTTTCAAGAATGCCAATTTTCGATTTTACTTTCGTCTATAAATCACACATCAATGAAATTCGGTACAAACTTATTGTTGAATTGTTCCCTTCGACTGTCAAATTAGAACGATATTTGGAAAGGGAGGCATGGTACCGCCCATAAAATGCAATTTTTGATATCGCATAAATTTGGAACTAAATGTCGTTACTTCAGTAACTGTTGGGTCAGGTCTTTCAATTCTAAAACAGACACGGACATTGAAAAACGGGGATTGGCTCCACCCATACAATTAAAATTTTCGATACAGAATAACTATAGAAGTAAAAGTTACAGAACATTTACACTCAGAATGGAGTTACTAATTGGAACGCGCATTGACAATGGGTGTGGATCCGCCCATATAAGACAATTGTTTTAAAATTAAATTGACGGATATTGAACAAGGGGTGTGGCTCCACCCATAAAAGACAATTTTTTTATATTTAAAAGGTTTGAAAATAATGGTCACAGAATATTGAAACTCAGAGTGGAGTTACTATTTGTTGATGACCTTCTATTGGCAGCCTGGATCAGGCATTGGACAAGGACGGCAGCAATGTGCCGGGTACCAGCTAGTTAATTTATAATAATTTCTTTATGAACATAAAGTCGGTACAATAAATAAAATTTTAGAAAATTGACGAAATTAAGGGAAGTAATAAATATTAAGTGAAATTAATTGCGTTTTACGAGTGACAAGTCTTTCAATATTTTGCTTGGTGTTGCATATTTAGTGTCAACTTCTGAACTTTTATCTTTATAACGACATAATAATGGTGAAAAAACAAATATAAAAAAAAAACAAAATAATAAGAAATACAATGTCTTTATTTATTATTGGATTTGATCTTCATTATAAGATAATTTTTTTGTTTATTATTGGAGGAGAATTTATATTTATCAATATAACAAATTTACACAAAATGTAATACAATTTAATTGGCATTCACTGCATGAAGCCACCAAAACCAGTACATATGGGCATTTCCGCAGAAAAGTCTACCGTGACCAAAAAATTAAAAGTGAACCAACATTTTTTTTTTTACTAGTATTATTAAAGAGAAATATTAAAAATTAATTTAATTAAAGAGTTCAAATTTTTCGCATGTTGCGTAGACAAGATATCGGGCTACCAAGTTAAAGTTAATGTTTCGGTCAATTTTGTTTATTTCTATGAGCATTTTCTCTATCCAATTTCCATTTATAAGAGTAATTGTGCAATTGTACTCTTATGCAAAACTTTTGCTACAACAACAACTAACCGCAAAATAAATGCAAAAAGATCAAACAAATATCAATTAACGGTAAAATTTTGATTTGCTTTTAATGATATTCTGAGGTAACGTCACGCAAGACAAAAAAGCATTTAGTTTTATTTTTTCTACTCTGGCGTGCAAAAGTGCGTGAAATTTTGCATTTTAATAAATTTTAATAAAGGTAAGTAAATTTTATAAGAAACTCGTGAAAAAGAAAAACCGTTAATTTTATATTAAATTTGAAAAGTGAGTAACGTCACGCCAAATTGCTCGAAGTTTGCCAGATTTCGTGGCTGAATTTGGTTGCAGGTATTTTAGTGGATTTTTTTCCAATTTCTCATGGTCGATGCGGTAGGAGTTAAAAAAATATAATATACTAGCGGATGTTAGCCGGTGTAACTCGGGGTTGTGCCTTGAGCACAGGAAAAGTACGATTTTTAAAACTGCTCTCATTTTAACATTTTTAAATTATCAGTAAAATTCCTTAATTTTTAAAATTATAATTTTTTAGGATTTTTCCCATTCCCTCCGTCAAAAGTGTGTAGTCTAATTTCCATATACCTAATGTACCTACCGGTCATATTAAAAAAAAATATAATTACATCTTTAACGTCTAGATCTGACATCTGGGTTCTGAGGACAATGGTCACGCAGTTTGAAGAAGTCATTTCGAGAACATTATCTCAAAAACAAAATTCTAATTTTAAAAAATTCTTTTGGAATCGATTCGATTTTTAACCGACTTCAAAAAGGAGGAGGTTCTCAAGTTGGTTGGTTTCTCTGTTTTTTTTTTTTTTTTTTTTTTTTTTTTTTTTTTGTGAATGTATGTACATCGATTACTCCTAAAGTACTTGCCCGATTACCGTAATTTTTTGTCAACATATAGAGACCATCAACGTGGAGGTGCCCGACTATAAAAGGGGGCGGTATTCGACAAAGGGGCGTGTCTCAATAAGAAAAACACTTTATCTCAGTCAATATTGCCACAACAGAAATAAAATTCACTGTAAAGTTAAAAGGGCAGGCACATATATGAAAAACTACAAACACTTAAGTGGGCGTTGTTCTAAAAAAGGGTGTGGCAATATTGGAAAAACTCTGTATCTCGTATAAAATTAACACTACAGTACTGAAATTTAGCACAGAGGTAGGCACAATTGTTGAAAATAACTATCAAGAAAGTGGGCGTTATTCGACAAAGGGGTGTGGCAATATAAGACAATTACTGTATCTCGAATAAGATTGACCCTAGGGTACAGAAATTTACTACAGCGGTAGGCACAATAAGTACAAATTTTTGTAAAAAAAATGGGCGTTATTCCATAAGGGGTGTGGCAATATTGAAAAAACACTGTATCTCGAATACTATTGGCACTAGAATACTAAAATTTAGTACAGAGGTATTCACAAGTATAACAACTTACTGCCAATAATGTGGGCGGTATTCGATAAAGGGGCGTGTCACTATAAGAAAATCACTGTATCTCAGTAAATATTGACACTAGGGTACTGACATTTACAGCAAACATGCAAGGGTAGGTACAATTATCAAAAATTACGGTCAATTAAGTGAGCGTTATTCGACAAAGAGGTGTGGCAATATTATAAAAACTCTGTATCTCGAATAATATTGACACTAGAGTACTAAAGTTTACTACAGAGGTAGGCACAAGTATAAAAAATTAATTTCAATTAAGTGGGCGTTGTATGATAAAGGGGTGTGGAAATATTTGAAACATATTGTATCTCGAATAATACTGACACTTGAATACTGATATTTAGTACTGAGGTAAGCACAATTATTACAATATGATCTCAGTTAATAACACTAGGGTATTGAAATCAATACGAGAAAAGGTAGAGTTTTAATTAAACATAATCAAGAAAGTAGATTAGATTCAACAAAGGGGCGTGTCACAATAGAAAAATACTGCATTTCAGTAAATATTGAAACTTAGGTACTAATATTTGGTAGGTGGGTAGGTAGAATAATTATAAAAAGGGGGAGAGATTATAAATAGCGTGAGGCACTTTAAGGAAATACTGTATATCGGTTAATACTGATGCTGAAGGTTGAATTATTTTAAAGTATGATCAATAAATTACATAGGCGGGATTCGAAATAGGGCGTGACACTTTAATAAAAATTGTAAAGAGGCAGAAATTGAAAATAACCAACAAACCATGAAATAGTGAAATATTTTAAATTTTCCTTAATAATTCTTGCATATGTATTAAAAAATTCAAAAGAGAAAAGGATAAGAAACGACAGAAAAACACATTTTTTAAATTATGAGCTTAAATAATTGTGTTTACAAACTTTTCCTTAAATTTATCATATTCTCTAAAAAGAAAGAAATAAAAACTTTTTAACAAAAAAAAAAACCTACTTCAAAATCACTACAAAGTAAAAAATAATTTTAAATTACTTTTCCTATTAATCGTGGTAAGATCTGATAATTTATTTATATACATTATTATATTGGAAATCTTATTATTTTAACTTTTTCTAATTTGTTTTATTATTATCATAAATATATTATTTTTTTTTAAGGATAATAAAAGCTTCGAAGTCGGCGCTAATAAAATCAGTTTCTTTGAGAAGCTGCAACACACACTCAAACAGTAGATTGATAATGTTTATGTATGCAAAGCTTTTAAAATTACTTTTAAACTTAAATTAATAAAAACAGTTGAAATTAGGGCAAGGATGGTAAAAATATCCTGATTTAATGACAAACATTAGCGCCGACTACAAAGCTTTTATTATCCTTAAAAAAAAATAATATATTTATGATAATAATAAAACAAATTAGAAAAAGTTAAAATAATAAGATTTCCAATATAATAATGTATATAAATAAATTATCAGATCTTACCACGATTAATAGGAAAAGTAATTTAAAATTATTTTTTACTTTGTAGTGATTTTGAAGTAGGTTTTTTTTTTTGTTAAAAAGTTTTTATTGGATAGCCTTTGTTCAACTTCGGTTTTGGTCGATACTGTTCGGTTGATTTTTGTTCATATTTCTATAGCTTCTGCTCGTATTCGTTAAACTTCTTTTTATTCATTAGTCTTTAGTTCTTGACTTCATTTGACTTGATTCCCAGTCGGCAATGGCAGCACTTCGAAGCGCTACTAGCAGGCCTTCAAATGGATTTTGAAGTGCTTCCACACTCATATCCAAGTATACTTTCTTTTTTATATGAAATGGGAAAATTTTGCAGGCCTTCCGCTCCGATAGCTCAAAAAAGGCCTGATAGAAGCACTTCTTAAGAATGGCTAAAAGAAGGGGTAAACAGAAAGTATTGAAAAAAATATTTTTTTCTCTTAAACCTTTATTTTTTTTATAAATTCTGATTTTATCTTCTCTCCTATGTTTTATTTATGTCAGAATAATTTGAATCTATAAACTTTGACACAGCAGGAAGAAGGGTCATTATTATGTCAAATTTTTAAACTGATATATATTTTGATTTAAACGAAAAAGTTGCCCTGAAGTATATGAAAAGTTAGTCTTTGAAGGGAAAAAAGTTTGTTGTGCTGCCTTTTGTGCAGAAAAAGAAGGCCTTCAAGAAGGGCTCATAAGAGCAGCGAGGAAAGAATGTGTTTGGTCTTCAAAAGTAGCAGTCTATGCAGGCCTTCGTTTGAAGAGCGCTGGCTTAATTGCCTATTGGGTTCCTTGATTTTTGTCGCAAGAACTTTTAGAATCATAGGATCTATTTCAGTAACAGATACAAATGTTTACCGAGTTTCATCAAAATCGGTTCATCCGACATAAGTTGTTTAATTGACATTACCCAGTCGGCAATGTCAGCACTTCGAAGCGCTACTAGCAGGCCTTCATATGGTTTTCGAAGTGCTTCCACACTCATATCCAAGTATACTTTCTTTTTTATATGAAATGGGAAAATTTCGCAGGCCTTCCGCTCCGATAGCTCAAAAGAGGCCTGATAGAAGCACTTCTTAAGAATAAAAGAAGGGGTAAACAAAAAGTATTGAAAAAATTTTTTTTTTTCTTTTAAACCTTTATCTTTTTTTTATAAATTCTATGATTTTATCTTCTCTCCTATGTTTTTTTTATGTCAGATTAATTTCAATCTATAAACTTTGATACAGCAGTAAGAAGGGCCATTATTATGTCATATTTTTAAACTGATATATATTTTGACTTTAAACGAAAAAGTTGCCCTGAATTATATGAAAAGTTAGTCTTTGAAGGGAAAAAAGTTTGTTGTGCTGCCTTTTGTGCAGAAAAAGAAGGCCTTCAAGAAGGGCTCATAAGAGCAGCGAGGAAAGGATGTGTTTGGTCTTCAAAAGTAGCAATCAATGCAGGCCTTCGTTTAAATTGCCTATTTGGTAGTTGATTGAATGAAGCCCCCTCCTACGGAAGTTTATGAAATTTAAGTAGCCTCAATTCCGTTGCAGGTTATTTCACGTATCAAATTTAAGTAAAATCGGTCAAGTCATTTGAGAGTTATTAAGTCTTAAAATGCACTACTTAAAGCGCCCTCTTGCGGAAATCTTTGGAATTTTTATAGCCTATGTTATATTTTGGGCGCAGTTGAATCTTCATATCAAATTTCATGGAAATAGGTCCAGGTATTTAGGAGTTATTATAGAGTGCCACGCCCACATGAGCTATGAGCTTCCTCTTTATGAAACGTACGTGGTGTCCAAATTACAGCACAATCGGATATACGGTGCGCGAGACTATACGGAACAGACAGGCAGACAGGCAGACAGACAGACAGACAGACAGACAGACAGACAGACAGACAGACAGACAGTTCTAGTTTATTTTCTAGACAGTAGTTTATTTTTCAGATATGGCCTCTAAAACACTGATGTCATGTAGCTTACTTAGTAAGTAGGAATTGGAGTAGGTATGCTGCATGCTCTATTTGTCGCAAAGAAGTAAAAGAACTCACAAAATTTAAACAAATTTCTCTCTATATAAAAAAACAATGAAGGAAAGAGGCAAAAACGTTGGAACATGCGGTAAAAATTTCAGCAAAATTTATGAATGCTCGGCCTTTTTTCTATATGTATATTAGACAGGATCATTTTAATATGGATACAAAAAATGTCAACCGGTCGGGGTCTCAAAAGTTAGAGGAACTCATTAAAATGATTTCTGCATACTTTTTTTCCAAATCGGAGAAAAACCGCCGAAGCAATTTTGATTCCCCTGAAGGTCCTTTTTGGTAAAAAAAAACATGTTTTTTGCTTGTAACTTTTTATTTTTCTGAGAACGCATACCCAAATCTTCTTAAATATTAAATTTTTTACTCATACTAACATTTTGACATAAAAAAATTTTTAACATTTTGTTTCATTATAACTCTTATTGACCATCAAAAATTGAGTTTTTTGCTATTTTTAAAAAGGCATTTTTTTAAAACCGCTGTAAAAGACACATATTTTTTTTAAGATTTACGTGGAATTGTTATTGTTGGAAAGGTATTAAGTTCTTCTTTCGTTCTGTGAATCGCTTTAATCAGAAATCATTTCAATGAGTTCCTCTAACTTTTGAGACCCCGACCGGCGGAATCTTAATTTCGATCCGGTCTAATGTATATATATTTTTTTTTTTGCTTTGCTTTTTAAGCCTACCTTCCATATTATGATTAGTCATGATTAGCCACGCAAACTTTTTTAGACTCCTTACAAAGTTCACACAGTACACAATTCACCTCGTGTTCTTTTCCGTTTTCTGGATCTCTTAAATAAGGTGATACAATTGTCTACGATATACTTCATAACTCCATCCCACAAAGTATGCTTGCCTTCCTGACTTCTTAAAACAGTTCTCACTTACAAAAAGCAAACAGAGACTTGGCGTTTTTCTCTTTTCTCTGAGATCATTTTGTGCAATAGTTTTGTTATTTAAAACACCTTAAGCAAGTTATTGAAATATATTCCGGCAATAAATCCAATGTCTGATTAACTTAATTTTATTTGCCTAAAATTCTGCAAATCAGCATTTTGCAAATACACGATCAATGCTGATAACGGCTGATCAATTGAACGTTCAGCGTAGAATTTTATTGAATACAATAACGGCAAAACTGCGTTTGTAAATGTCGGCTGTATGTCCAGCTGTCGCAGCAATAATTGCCGTTACAATTGCAACAACGTCTACAACAATAACAACAACAAGATGTCGTGCTGCCAATCTGCAAGATCAATGAATCAATTAAGCCAACAACTAAGACCGCCTAGGTTGGACGCTAAAGCGGAAGGCAGTTAGAGACAACAACAACAATAGCAACAATACATTTGTATCAAAATACTTGGATTTTGTGAGGGGAGTGGAGTAGATAAAGTTTGGACCACATGCAACTCGGACTGTTAAAATTAATGTGAAGGTGTGGGATGGTATTTATCAACGTCTGTTTAGATTTGAAAACTTTTTGCTTAAATGATCGCCATCGTGATCGTGTTTTTGTATGAAGAGAAGAAAGCGCAACAGCAGGAAATAAGCTCAATATGTATACTTGTGCATAAATATGTGTGTGTGTGTGTGTGTGTGTAAGTGTGTGTGTGTTTGGCTTAAACAGACTGCTCTTGAAGCCTTTGTTTTGCCGCAACAAAAATAATTGAGCGTGCAATTTGCATTAAATTCGCAGTTTTTCATCGACAACAACAACAACAACAACAACAACAACAACAACAACAACAACAACAACAACAACAACAACAACAACTACAACAACAACAACAATAAAAACAACAACAACAATTGCACTTATGCAAGAACAATGTGTGTACAAGAATGAGCGAAATACCAGGCAACACAATGAAACACAGCTGGCCTAAGCAATAAGACAACAAAAAACAAACAAAAAAAAAAACAACAACAACTAGCCGTATTTATGCAGGGAATCAATCATTTAAATTGAGTTTTTGTACTGTTAGTTTATGGCTTTAATGTTCCAACAACAACAACAGCAACATTTATTTAATTGACTCTTTATATTGCCTGTTCCTGTTGCTGTTGCTGTTGCTATTGCAATTGCAGTTGCTACTACGTTCTGTTGCTGTTGTTCTTGTTGTTTTTGTATCTTGACTGCTTTTTATTGCTGTCTAATGGCGTGCGAAATAATTTGCAAATTCAATTAAATTCTGACACCCAGACGAATTTTATCTGACGTTGCTGATCTTGAAAATTTTGCTAACAAGATATGAACAATGCCGCCATAATAAAATTAATAGAAATTTGACAACATCGGGGAAAAAAGGCAAAAATTGCACGTTAAGCTAAAAGTTTCAATTAAAAGAGCTTCTAAGCTTTGTCAAAATTTTGTCACATTTAGCTGTCAAAATTGCGAAAAATGTCATGAACTTTATGTTACGTTCTTTGAACAAAATATAACTTTCTTATCTTCTTTTTTTTCTGTTTCGACAAGACCATTTTTTAAATACAGGAATTTTCAAACGAGGAAACAATTTTGTGATGAGAAGGATAAATAATAATAGAAATACTTTATAAGTGAAAAATCCTCTTCTGACTCCGAGGGTCAGTGTGGAGCAACTTACGGGGACTTTAAATCAGGTCTTGTTTGTTTGCAAGCAAATCTAATATTAAACAAGCAAAGAAAGTCTAAACCTACTTTTCCAAAATACAATAATAATATTGAAAATGGTCGCGTCCGTGGGCGGATGAAGCCCATATTTTATATGCATTTAAATATTGATTAAAAATTTACACATACCAAGTTTTATTTCTGTAGCTCACAGTTAATGCCTTTATTGTGCTTTCGCTATTGTGGGTTGTATGGGAGATGGGTAATTAACACACACGGATAACATCCAATTTTTGAACACACCTAAGTTTTGGTATAAAATAGATAGGTACCAAATTGCATCTCTCTTAGACAAATATAAGCTTATTTATTGAGTTTTAAACTTTTTGGGCTGTATAGGAGGTAGGCGTGTCCTTGGGCGGATGGCGCCCATTTTCCAAAACCATATTTGTTTTGTTATAAACGTACCAAATTTTATCTCTTTAGGTTAAACAGAAGCTTATTTATTCAGTTTTTAGTTTTTGGGTTGTATGGGAGGTAAGCGTGTCCATGAGTGGATGATACCCGTTTTTTGAAGACGTCTTTGTGTTTGTATAAAACACATTCATACCAAATTTTATTGTTGTAGGTTAATTATGAGCTTTTTTATGCAGTTTTCAATTTTTGGGTTGTATGGGATGTAGGCGTGTCCGTAGGCGGATGATGTCCATTTTTAAAAACCATCTTTATTTTATTATAGAAAACATACGTGCCAAATTTTATCTCTGTAGGTTAAACAGGGGCTAATTTATTGTGTTTTCAATTTTTGCATGGGAAGGGAGGTGGGCGTATCCGTTGGCGGATTCCAAAAATATTCAATACTGCAGATCCTTGGATTCACTTGACCAAGTTTCATTCAATTATCTCAACTCCTTCTCTTCCAACTCTTCTTATCCTGTGTTTACGGACAACACACAGACGGACGGATGGACGGACGTACGGACGGACATGAATAGCTTGACTCACGAGGTGACCCCGATTAAGAATATATATACTTTTCTATACCGGACTCGCTTCGTTCTATGCGTTACAAACGTTTGTACAAAGTTAATATACCCTGACCTTTCAGGTTTAGGGTATAAAAACTGTTACCTCTATAGCAACATATTTGATACCTTAATAAAATATAAATATTGCAGATTAAAACAAAATACTCATTAGAAAAATAAAAGAACTACTGAAAAGATGTCGTCTCAACAAGAAGAAAAGCGGAAAGCAATTGTTTGCAAATACCTGGAAAATCGAAACACCACGTACAAAAAGATCGCTAAGGAAGTTGGAAGTTGGATGTGTGCGTAAAAACTGTCGGAAAGACCATAAAATGATACAAACAGCTTACCTATTTATCAAAACCGCGAGGCTCAGGGAGAAAAATTGGTCCAGCGAACCAAGCGGTGGCCCAGAACGTTAATCGGCTGTTTACTCAGAATCCAGGCACTTCGGTTCGTGATATGGCAGCAAAAGAGGGAACATTGAAGTCAAGTGTTCAACGGCTTAAAAAATTTTACAACTTAAGTAGCTATAAAGTACAAAAAGTACCTGATAGGTCAGAAGAAAAGGACGTCCAAGCCAAGAGGAGGGCTTGAAAACTGTGTCGCTATTACCTGCCCAAATTTGATTGCGTGATCATGGATGATGAAACGTATTGCAAAGCGGATTTCAAGCAGTTATCTGGACACAGATATTATACTGCGGTATTGGAGCAGGGTTGGAGCATCCTCTAAATTTACCACTGAAAAACATACCAAATTTCTAAAGAAATACATGGTGTGGCAGGCCATTTGCAAATGTGGCCTACGAAGTAAGGAATGTGTGACAGATCTCACAATCAACACCGAAATTTACATCAGAGAGTGTCTGGAGCGGCATTTTCTGACAAACAAACTACGAAAAACATCGAAATATTTCGAAGTAAATGGCGTATGGCATACACTAAGGTCAACGAAAAGTCGGTAAAAAATCGTAATGGAGGCCCTTAATTAAAAAGTGCATAATTTTTTTTAAGTGTATTTTTTCAGTGTAAATAAGATTTTCATTTATTTTGTAATGTTCACTTAAGGAGCAGGGGCGCAACCAGGAATTTTTTTTGGGGGGGGGGGGGTTTTATCAAATGTAAAACTTATATATAAAAATGATTTTACGTAATCAAAGCGGCTGTGTTGTAGCGGTTAGTGCGTTAAATTTTTCACTAGTGGTTTCTTGTTCAAACTTCAGGCATGGCCAGCAACATATTTATTTTTCCAAAAAAAAATTAAAATGGTCAATGTCAGGACATTTTGTCCGTCCGATAGTGGTCGTTATAAAATAAACTTGCTTCAGCGTTGTTTAGGATCTGTACGGCCAAAATGTTTTGGAAGCGCCAGTTGTACGCCGTTTTACGGATTTTTTCTTGTTTGGCAGTTGTTCGAAGGTTGTAGGGCTTGAGATAAAATATTTTCATTTTGACTCGGGTTCTAATAGGGTCAGCAAAAATGAAATTTTTTCTCGCCACAGTGAACATTTTTCATCCATACTGCACTTCGTTGTATAAACAACACTAGCCTTTAAATTCGTCCTCTGGTGAGTACTTATTAGGCTCAATTCCGATACTAAAAAAACGCTGAATTTCTGACACCTTGAGATGAAAACCAAAGATCCTGAACTTTAAAAATCGTTTGAGTCCCTCGCCACTAAAATAGCCGATGAAATTTCGTCTAAAATCGACTTCAATATTCTCATTCATAATCTTCCATTGGATTTTTAAAATTAGTTTCAAAATTGAGCAAATCAAAATCCCTCAAAATTGCGCAAATATTATTTGAATGAATGAGGGCTCTTTGGAAAAGTGCGGTAAGGACCTATCGTTAAAAGATATTATATATTTAGATTTAAGCCAGCATTTGCTCATTGGTACAAGTTATAACGTATAACTTAATATGTTACTGGACATAAACGGGTAAACAGAAGAAACTTAACCCAACAACTTCCTACCGAATAGTCCCTTATTCCTAAAAATAGGATAAAATGTGACAATGAAGAGAAATTTTTATGAAACAGATTCGGGAAAATACGATGGAAAATAAGTAATTGTGAATTTTTTCTTCAGTTTCGAAAGTCAACAGGAATTATTTCTTTTACTGAATCATATGACTTTATTATAAACTTAATTCTGCAAAGTTTTTGTTATAGATGTTTACAACGGTCACATGTTGTGGTGACCGTGGCATGCAGGTTAAGTGTGTGGCTTAGCATGCTTGGAGCCCGGGTTCGATCCCCAGCCGCGGCGAAAAGTTTTTTTCAATAAAAAATTTTTCTGATCGGTCACCACCTCTCTGCTGACAATGGCAAACCTCAGAGAGTAAATAATGCCATGTAAAGCTTCTTGAGAACATGAGCCGTTCGGAGTCGGCATAAAACATGTAGGTCCAGTTCTCGGTCAATTGTGTGCAAACATTTAATAACACACACAACACAATTGATCATAAGAAGCTCGGTCAAAGTCCTTTCAAGGGCTGAAATGGCCAATTTGTTTTTTTTTTTGTTTTTTGTTTACAAAAATATCTGTAAAAAAAGGACGAAAAATAATAATTTCCGAGAAAATTTCTTCGATTATTTCGGTGGCGAGGGAATAAAGCGCTTTTTCCGCAAATTCAGGCTTTCTTGTTTTGTCTAACTTATAAATTAATTTCTTTTCATACATTTCAAGTCGCCTTATTGGGTTCCATTCAAGAAGTTGAAAATATAACTGGATCGAAGTATTTCCAACAGAATCAGAACATAACAAAAATTAAACATATGTAGTAAGCCGGATCATAATTTAAATTTCATCGGATACCAACTTAAAAGTTAGAGGGACTTTTAAAAGACTCTCAAACACAGTTTCTGTTTAAAAATTTTTTTGTTTTTATCAAAGAAATCCCCATGGATCGGTTTTGGTTCTTCTGAACCCCTTTTTTTTAAGAAAACGAAGTTTTTGCATATAACTTTTTTTCTTCAGAATAAACAAGATAAGCAAAAAACTAAAGATTTTCATGACACACATATATTAACTAAAAAATTTTTGAAATGTTTTGTCTTTACAAACTCTTTAGATCCCAAAAATCGTAATTTCGTTATTTTCGAAGAGAAGTTGTTTAAAACACGTGTATAATATGTATTTTTCAGGGTATTCAGATGCAACTTATTGCAAATTTATTGAGCTCTACTTTCCATTGATATATCGTATTTAAACCCCGAAACCCCCCCTTTTGTTGCGCCAATGTTAAGGAGGGACATGACATTCGCAGCAGAGAAAAAACCTTGTTTTAACAATTCATAACTCAGTTAAAAACAAACATTTTTCTTAATTTTATTATTGTAGAGAATTGCACAAATTACAAGAAAATAAATTAAAAAAAAAAAAATGTATTTTTCACTCAAACATGGTTTTTTTTTTTTTTTTCAATTTTTGGTGATGTTCCACATTTGAAAGTGTTTGAAATTTTATTCTTTCGAAAAAAATATCGAATTTAAAAATTCATAAAAAATCGAAAAAAAATTAAAAAAAGCTCGTGTCATATGATAGCGAATGAAGTTTAAAAAAAACATTCCTCAAAAATGAATCTGATAGTGCTGCAACCGGTTCGAAAAACATGGTTTCGAGAAAAACGCGTTCAATGTTTGTGAACAAGGAAAAATGCAAAGAAAAATAAAAATGCGCTCCCACTAATCCGGCTGTAACTTTTGAACCCGTAAGAATTATTCCATGAAATTTTTTTCTTAGAATCTTAAGAATTATAAAAATAAAATCTTAAGAAGAAAATTATTCGGTTTAAAAAAAACGGCCAATGTCATTTCCCCCGTTATTAATAAACTGAAACAATTTTTAAAAAAACTAAAGTCTTTATGTTCAAAATTTTTAATCCAAATTCTTTCGCTATTTCATTATCTGCTCATAAAAAACAACTTAATATTTACAAAAATAGATTAGCGATTTGTTTTTAAATACTTACATTTTCATTTTTAACTAGTTGAGAAGATCATCTTCAAAAGAGGATGAGTTCAACATCATTAACAAAGAGTTCGTCTTCACTTTCGACGTTGCCAGCCTGATACAGAGAGTAGCACAGATTAACGTCCACCAGTCAAAGGGTGCGTCGGCCAGGTTCATTCTCAACGTCACCCAAGGCGGAGAAGACATTATCCTGATCCAGGAGCCGTGGTTGGTCTGCGGCCTGGTATGTGGACTAAGGACTCTAACATAAACGTTTGTATATACCAGATCGCAAGGTTATACAAGGGCGTTTATTCCAATTAAAACTAATTTGATTGCTTAACTTTTCTGTAATTTCAGTGCAAGCGGCCATAAGCATCCAGATGGACCAATACAGTTTTTGAGTTATATCAGCGAACCTGGCTCAGGATCACGAAGTCTTCGAGCACAAGCTACAGACCTGAAAATCGAGTGGGGTAAGTCTCTTTTTGATAACATCCTTACCATTTACCTTATTATAAGTAATGTAACGAATCTACATTTATTATTAGCAATAGGCAAGTAATCTAAGAATTTACACTTGTCTCTGATCTGATATCAAATAGGATCAAGAAATGAAGAGCTTCAAAAGAACACTTCTTTTCGGATCATAGGTATATTTTATTTTTTTTTTTTTTTTTTTGCATAAAAGACTGTGTTTCGATATCATTTAGTTTCCGGAGCATATTCTCAAACAAGTCACTATAAACAAAAACCTAGAAATTAACCACCATGTCCTCCTACCCGCTAAAAATCCGTAAACGACATAAGTAGTAGATAGTTTCACTACGTTAATGAATAAAACTGAAAACATCAAAGATAAAGAAAAAACTACCCTGATAGGACCATAAACCAGAAGAGCTCCGAAATAAAAGTAGAAAACTTGTCAATACTTTAAAAGACAGTGCATTCACCGATGTGTGGTTAGCCTTTAAAAAGGCTCTAAAAGAGTACAGGAAAAAGTAACGAAAAGCAAAACGACAATCTGGAGACCTTTCTGTGAAGAGACCTCTCTGAGGTGCCTAGACGATAAATTCTCGTAATCGGTTCTACAAAGACGAGCTTCATTAATAAAGAATACGGAACATGGACTACCAACAGTGAAGAATATCTTAATATCTTGGCAGAAACTCACTTCCCGAGATATTGAAAGATAGGGAATTTTCTCAAGCAAGAGAAGCATCTACCCGCTATTGACAACTCCTTAGGGCCAGTTTTTCAGTACGGGTTTAAACTCGAGTCAAATTAAACCGAGATTAACTCATCAAAAAGGGATGTTAAAACTCTGTTTAACTGGATATTGTAACATTCGTTTAAGTTGAATTGACTTAAATTATCATATGGTGTGTTTTTCTTTGCTTAAACCCAGCTTAAACGTCCAATTTTGGTGAGTTAACCTCGGTTTAATTTGACTAGAGTTTAAACCCGCACTGAAAAACTGGCCCTTAGACATTTTGACAAAATCAAAGCTAAAATGGGCAATAGAAAAATTAAAAAAAAAATGTAAGTTATCAGGTTCAGACGGCATGGCCCCAATTGGAATTCAAATACCAACGACATCCTAAGCCCATGGCTTTTGATGATCTACCAAAGCTGCCTCATACCTAAAGCAGAAAAAAGCTCACATGTTAACTCAAGAGGCCTTCGACCAATCAGTCTCTCATCTTTCTTTTAAAAAAAGGTTAAAAGATATCCACTTAAGTCTAAAAATAGAAGTAAACCAACTTTCAGCTCCCTACTCCATAGTCTCTAACATTGGAAAACTTTTCATCAAAAGGAATATTCAATGATAGAATATCATAAGATGCCTTAATCGATAAAAAATGTGCCTTTAACAACGTCAAGGCAGAAATTTTTACTTATGCACAGACGGATCTTGGGATGTATGCTGCGCTGATAGCACTTACAAATCAAATTCTAAAAGGCATGATTATAAGCGCAAATCTTGAAACAGCATCCACACTAAGATTTATACCGGGGAACACATCATGGGGAGCTCTCGCGCCTCTAATTTGGAACCTAGCAGTGAATGAAGTGCTGGTTTAACTATAAGGAGAGGGGTGCAGGGTGGTTACCCATTCTGTTGACGTTGCTATTGTCGCCTCAGATATGTTTATATCTCTACTATTACACTCAGAAAAATATCAACTGTAATATTAACAGTCGGCCGCTGTTATTTCAAAACACTGTTCGATAAAATGATTTGCGTTTAAGTAAATTATTTTCTTTATTGAATGAACGTTTCAAAGTATTTTTGTGCTGTTAAATTCATCTGTTGAAATATTTTTGTGTTTTTGTTGAATTGTCTTTTTTTCCTAAGCAACACTTTTTAGATGTGTTTTGCTATATTCAAATTATCGTTGCTAATAGCTCAGTGGAAGTGCAATAGACTGTCATGCGGTGGGACGTGGGTTCGATCCCTAGCTGTGTAAGTATCAAAAACTGTAACTTATTGATTAATATAATAATAATTCTGTTTCCTTTAATAGTTTGGTCAAAAATAACCTTCAAAATAAAATACTTATAATCAGAAAAAAAAAATTGCAAATTTCATTTTTTATTTAAAAAAAAAATATTTTAAATAAAAAAAAAATTTTTTGTTGTCTTTGCCGGATTTGAACCGTAGACACTCGAGTACTAGACGCACACGTTAGCACACTCGGCCATACGTGAACTTTCAAACCAGTGATAAAATTTCAATAAATAAGTTTTTATACGGGTTTCGTGTTCCATTGACCAACAGTCAACCGACTGTTGATTTGAAAGTTTCATTTGTTGGATGGTATTTAACAGTGAAATCTGTTATTTCAACCCATGATTTGTTTGATAAAACAGCATTTTTTTCTCTGAGTGTAGGAATGTTATGCAAAATTGTATAAACACTCTCGTGAATTGAGTTTCTAGTTGGAGACAGTCTTAACCCCGATAAAACTGAATTAGTAATCTTTACTTGACAACACAACTTACTCAAAATTAGTCCTTTAGAACTGGGAAAAACAAGACTAAATTTATCATCTTACAAAGAGAACCACTGAGAACAACTTCCACAGACGCACTCGACACTGTGCTCCAGCTTATACTACTTGATATCCTAACAAAAACAACTTGATATCAAAACAAACAAATAGAAAATACAAAACCAATATCCTAAGCATATGGCTGTAAATACAGCAATACGTCTGGAAGCCTTGATAGATCTGATCTGCACTGATGGATCAAAATTAGATGGTTATGCGCGGCAGGAGTCTACTCTGAATCACTAAACATCAACCTTGCCTTTTGGCTCCCCGACCATGGTAGTATCTACCAACCGAACGTTACTGCTAAACATCAGAGAACTGCAAACCCGAGACACCCGAGTTTCTTGCTATTATCTGCCCTATCCATACTCAATAAAATATGTAAACTACTTAGACTCATTCGCTCATTAGCATATTTTCGGGTATGAGTTCATACTTTTATCCGAGAGCGGCGTGATCCGAACCACTTTGATTTGTTTTCAATGAGTGTGTTGAGTTAGTGTATAGAAAGGAAGCTCGACCCGAGTGCAGCTTCGTGAAAGTGAGTATGAATAGGGTTGCGTGCGATGAGGGTTGAGTAGGTTTTTGGACTCATTTTTTTCGGATCTACCCAGAGTCTCAAAAAAGCTACCCGTTGCGGTTCTCTGCTATACATGAAGGCGTTACTTGGCTTCAGATGAATGATATATCAGCTGGGAATATTTGCATTCTAGCTGAGAGTCAAGCTGCTTTTAAAGCCCTGAAAGCTATTAAAATAACATACAAAACAGTGCAAAGCTGCCCCAGATCTCTAAATGAGATGGTAGAGCAACACAACACATTGCTATGTTGGATTTCCCTGGACATAGAGACTTTCCAGGAAACTTCAAAGTAGATGAACTCGATCGAAATGGTACTACCATGATTTTATGAACAGAAAAGGAAATAATTGGTTTATGTGCCTCTTACCTCTACATGCAAATTACTAACAAATGAGCTATTCTTTAAAAGAATCGACATCAGTTGGTCTACGAAAAGCACATGCCACACGGCTCATCAGGTTTGGCCAATCCTAAACTTTAAGTGCTCAAAAGAACTAATTTCTTTTAGAACGAATCAAATTGGTCAGAAAAAAATGTTTCCATTGAAAACAGGTGTGAGAATTGAACTCGGGCTACCGCGTTTCGTTGACTCGCACGCGACACACACTAAACACTTAAGGCCACCTCCACCTAGAAAAATAAATATTTTTAAAACGACAAACTAGATTTAATTCTTTTTTTATGTGGCACCACCTTTCATGAGAAACACTACTAATCTTTAGTGTTTCGTGTCAGTTTTACATTCAAAAGTGATTTATCAAAATTTGCTTGCAATTAAGACGAAAAACATTAAAATGCAAATAAATACTCACTATAACAAAACCAATAATAAAATTCGAAACAAACAAATTTCTATGCAAAATTTCAAACAAAGCCGCAATAAAAGCCAGAAAAACAATCATGAAGTTTTATATGCGTTAGAAGATTTATTGAACCTACTGTCACATTATTCACCAGTTGCGGCCCACAGCGGGTGACTATATTAAAAAAAATTCATTACCAAGTGCATAAAAATAAAACCTCATCAACGAACGTTTTCCTTCATAAGCTAAGCAAGCTATGCAATTCTAACTGTGCAAAAATAAACAATATTTAAACGAGCAATAAAAGCAAAAAACAAAAAGAAAAATATATTTTGAATATAAAATATTAATGCAACCGGTGCAGCCATTGGTGGGCTAGCTGACTGGCTACTTTAAAATAATGTGGCTATAAATTCCAAAATATGCAGCAACAACAAAAAAAAAACAAGAAAAAAAATATTTATAAACCAAAAATGAGCCAAAATAATAAAAATAAAATAACAACAAAAAATTATTAACAAATTTTCAACACCAGCAAAAGAGCAGCAGCGGCAGCAACAACAGCACCAATAAACAGGCAACGGTGCATAAATTTTGCAAGACAACAACAACAACAATAAAAACAGACACAACGTCCACCTATTTGCACACAATTACACGGATCATAGCTCGTTTTTATATACTTCAGAAAACTTATTTAGTACAACTGCATGTTTGTTTGTTTATTTGTGCAGCAGGCAAAAATAATTAACCAGCAATAAAAAATATATTCATAAACAAAATATTAAAAGGAAAACCAATAATATTTTGTAAAATTCCGACTGTTTAATGTTGTCGTAAATTTTAATTTGTAAAAATTAACGATCGGTGGCAGCGCCTCTAGGCCACTGCCGCTAAACAACAAACCAGCACACTCAGACAGGCGCTTAGCTTTCAAGGTGTTGAAAATAAGCGCCTACTGAAGGCTTAAGAAGCTTAAAAGCTTAAGCAGCTGTTTGACATACAATAAGTTCAACTGTTGACCAAGACTATCAAAAATCTTTTTAGCAAGATCGGCTAAAATGGAGCTGATAGCTTGGTTGCAATTAGCTGGCAAAAAAAAAAAAAAAAAACTAAAACGTTGTCAGGAAAAGTCAAGGCTAAGTGAACATTTTCACATTTGGTCGGCCTAAAAGTAATAAATTTAAATTTTTGTGTCTCATAACAAACATTAACCGAGACCCTCTACATGTTTGCAAAAGTTCAGTTTTTGAAACAAAAAAAAAATCTTCTTACTTGCTAGTCAATCATTTCACGTTACGTCACACAAAATAACTTGATTTCACTTCATTAATAATAAAATATTATTCAATATTTATTCTCAAGCTAAACTCTGCTAAAGCCACCCAGCGCTGTCAGCATAGTTTTTAAACTATGGCAAAGTAACAACAACGTCTTGGGTGTCGTTGACTTCTAAGCGCCATCCACAACAACAACATCAACAACAGCAGCATTGCCACCAACAGCCACAGCAACTTTAAGCATTATTATTATTTATTTATTTATTTTTTTTTCATCCATATTAATGGAGTCGAGCTTACTTTGGAAAAACTATTGCAAAGGCGTACGTTTGGTATCAGCTTCACATGCAGTTGGCACACAAAAATAACACGTTGGCAACTTATAGTCAGCAGCAGCTGACTGACATCTGATCGAATGCATTCATTATCCGCTGACAGACATTTCGACATATAGACTAAAATGACAGCAAGACAGGGAGTTTGAGTCAAAGACGTTTGAGCGCGGAAGTAGATGTGATGGCGCATGCGCGCAATCTAGACAAGCAGCAGTATATCGAACACTCAGCAGCTAGCTATTCTACATAATTTTTGTTTGCTGATTAACGTAAGTTTATGATTTTGTATGCTTGATTTTTTTTATCTTTGCAAAATTGTTATAAAGCTAAAATTTGATTAAAAATTTTCAAGCATATAAAAGTTCATTTATGAATATCTTAAAATGTGCATTTTGTTTGGGCATGAATTTGTCTTATCTATTTAGATAAAAATAGCTTGTTATCAGCAACTCGTAAAAATTAAAAGTTAACAACACTAGAAATAACGTCTTTATAAAAACTTTTTTAACAAAAAAAAAACCCACTTCAAAATCACTACAAAGTAAAAAAAAATAATTTTATATTACTTTTTCTTTTTATTTCTTGGTCAAATTTTATAATTTACTAGCCAATGTAACCCGGTGTTACTCGGGGTTGTACTTCGAGCACAGAAAGAGGACGATTTTGAAAACTGCTCTCATTTTAACGTTTTTAACATTATCAATTCAATTTTAATATTTTTTAAATTACACTCAGAAAAAAGTATCTCGGAATATGATAAAAAAGGCATCATATTAAGAGAAAAATGGTATAGACTTTGCTCCAGAGAATGCTATTCTCTAATTGCGATACTAAAAATTCTCTAAAAATGATAGAAGGTTCCATGAAATAGAAAAATATATCGTTTTTAGAGAAAAACATTTTTTTTTTTGAGAAAATATTTGTTTTTATTGAAGAAAATACTTCTCATAGTGAATTTTTTATCAAAATATAAGAAAAGTTTTTTATTTTCAATAAAATTTCTCTATAAATGAGAAATTTTTTGTGCGAGAAAAATACTTATCATTATTAGAACCATTGAAATATTTCCATTTCCTAGAAGTAAAGAAATATTTCTTCGAAAATGTGAAAATTTATTCAAATTGAAGAAAATTTTATTTGAAAAAGAGAAAATTGCTATTATCAAAAATAGAGAAATTTTTTACCGGAGCAAGGTATGTGTTTTTTTTTCTCAGTGTATCATTTTGCCCCCTCCTTCCGTCGAAAGTGTTTTGTCAAATTTCCGTAAAACTGTACCTGCCAGACATGGTTAACACAAAAAATGACATCTTCAACGTCTCGATCTGACGAAAAAAAACAAAAAACACACATCTTCCTCAGGTGAAAAATTTCTCTATTTTCGATAATAGCAATTTTCTCTTTACAAATAAAATTTTCATCAATTAGAATAAATTTTCACATTTTCGAAGAAATATTTCTTCACTTCTAGGAAATGGAAATATTTCAATATCACTTACACTCAGAAAAATATCAACTGTAATATTAACAGTCGGCCACTGTTATTTAACAACAATGTTCGATTAAATGATTTGCGTTTAAGTAAACAATTTTCTTTGTTGAATGAACGTTTCAAAGTATTTTTGTGTTGTTAAAATTATCTGTTGAAATATTTTTGTGTTGTTGTTGAATCGTCTATTTTTCCTAAGCAACAATTTTTAAATGTGTTTTGCTATATTTATATTATCATTGCCAATAGCTTAGTGGAAGTGCACTAGACTGTCATGCGGGGGGACGTGGATTCGAACCCTAGCTGTGTAAGTATCAATAATTGTAATTTAATAATTGAAATAATAATAATTCTGTTTCATTAATTGTTTGGTCAAAAATAACCTTCCAAATAAAATGCTTACAATCTTGCAAAAAAAAAAAAATTGCAAATTTCATTTTTTATTTAAAAAAACATATTTTAAATAAAAAAAAAATTTTTGGTGGCCTTGCCGGATTTGAACCGTGGACACTCGAGTACTAGACGCACACGTTAGCACACTCGGCCATACATGAACTTTCAAACCAGTGATAAAATTTCAATAAATAAGTTTTTATACGGGTTTCGTGTTCCATAGACCAACAGTCAACTGACTGTTGATTTGAAAGTTTCATTTGTTGGATGGTATTTAACAGTGAAAACTGTTATTTCAACCCATGATTTGTTTGATAAAACAGCATTTTTTCCCTGAGTGTATAATAACAAATATATTTCTCGCATAAAAATATTCTCATTTATACAGAAAACTTTTTTGAAAATGAAAATTTTTTCCCATATTTTGATAAAAATTTCACTATGAGAAGTATTTTCTTTAAGCATAGTACTCTGTTCGGCTTCACGTGAAATTCCACTCAAATCTCCATACAAAAAATGACAGCTGTGAAACAACCGTGAACATTTCACAATTTTTTCATCAAAGCTGTACTATGCTTCGGTGCGGAAAATCTAGTACTATATTACGCAACATGCATCTAGCAACATTGTTTTCACGGCAATTTAATTGAACCGACAATTTATTTTGCCGTGAAAAGTGGCAATTGCCATTTCATTTAAGAAAAAAGTGCAAGCAAAAGAACAATAAGGGTATTCATGCAAAGAGACAAGAATATAATTTGGGCAATTAGTTATTTTTATCAGGCAGGTGCATGAGCATCCCTTAAATTTTATTTAATTAGTTTTACAATTTTGACGATATCTTCTCCTGCTTCTAATTTTTTCTTTTGTTTTGCTTTAATAAAATAAATCAGCTGATTGATGTTATAAGTTTGCCTGTTCGTTTGCCCAGCTAAATCGTTGAGCAAAGATATCTGGTTTGTGCAAAAGCTTCTTCATACAAACTTTGACAGTTCATTTATAAGGGGAATAAACTTATACGGTTTATACCGTTTATAAGGGTTTTGCCCAGTTGCATGAATACCCTTAATGTTTCTAATTAATATGATATTTTTGTACAATTTCTCTAGCTTTGCAATGAATAATTGCAGTTGTCGGAAATTGTAATGCACCTTTGCGCGGTGTTGGCGGTCAATGACTAATAAACTAATGACTTGTTCTGCTCCACAACAAAGGACATGCATACTTGTATAAATATTTATTTTGTATTTATATAATCACAAATATGAAAATTAAAGAACTTAAATGATTTTCTGCTTTTCCTCTAATAAATTGTGGCTGTTTATTTACATCTTGTCGAAATTTGTAAACTGATCATCAGCTGTTCGTTCGCAACAAAATATCTGTCAAAAATTTCACACAACAATTAAATGGATGTTGCGAGTGAAATTTCACGCAAACGAGCAGAGTACTAGGCTTTAAGCCTAGTACTATAACAAAATATCTGTCAAAATTTTCACGCAACAAATAAATGGCTGTTGCCAGTGAAATTTCACGCAATCGAGCATAGTACTAGGCTTTAGTAAAAAAAATTTGTTCTCAAAAATAAAGAGTCTTTTTCTTTAAAATCGAATTATTCTAATATATAAAAATCTCGTGTCACGGTGTTAGTGTACGAACTCCTCCGAAACGGCTGAACCGATTTTAATGAAATTTTGTTTGTATATTTGGCAGGTATGAGAATAGGTCGTAAGGTATTTTTCAACCTTCTACCCGCGAGGGGCGTGGCACTTTTTCAAGAACACAAATTTTCGGCTTAACTTTCGTTTATAAATCACACATCAATGAAACTCGGTACGAACTTACTATTGAGTCTTGGCCTTCGACAGTAAAATTTTAGCGATTTTTGTAAAGGGTGGCATGCTACCGCCCATAAAATTCAATTTTTTTTAATCGCATAAATTTTTAACTAAATGTCGTATAACATTGAAGTAACTAATTGGCCAGGTCTTTCAATTATAAAACAGACACGGGCATTGGAAAACAGAATGGAATTACTTTTTGGTGGTGTCCTGCTACTGGAACGGACATTGTACAATGGGTGCGGATCCACCCATATAAGACACATTTTTTTTTAAATTAAATAGCTTTGGAAATAATAGTCACACAATAAAGAAACTCGGTTTGAAGTATCTATTTGGCGGTATACTTCTACTCGGAGGTACTCGCAAACTAAAACGTGTATTGAACTAAGGGCTTGGCTCTACCCATAAAAGACAATTTTTTATTTTTAACAGCTTTGAAAATAATAACCACAGAATATTGAAACTCAGAGTGGAGTTACTATTTGTTGATGGCCTTCTATTGGCAAACTGGGCAGGCATTGGACTAGGACGGCAGTAACGCGCTAGTTTTTAGTTATCAGCTAGTTTTTATATATTTCTCTTTTTCATAGAAGGTTTTTATAATTTTTAGAGAGTTTTTACGATCGCATTTAGAGAAAATCATGCTCTGAAGCAAGGTCAATACCATTTTTCAGTAAATATTTTTATCATGTTCCGAAAAACTTATTTCTGAGTGCAGTTTGAAAAGTCATTTCGAGAAAAATTCGTTTAAAGTTTTTCTTAGTATGCATTTAATATGCAATTTTATCTCACATAAATTCCATTCGATTTTTGGATTGTTTTCGTTCAACAACTGTTCGGTTAGTTTTTTTTTCATCTTTATATAGCTTCTGCTGGTACTCGTTAAACCTCTTTTTTTTCGTTCGTCTTTGGTTCTTGACTTCGTTTGCCTTTGGCTCATTCCTTGTTTTTTGTCGAAAGAACTTTTAAAAGCATAGCATCTATTTCAGTAACAGATACAAATGCTTGCCAAGTTTCATCAAACTAGGTTCATCCGTTTTGACGTGAATGAGCCGAACATAGTTGATTGAATAAAGCGCCCTCTCACGAAAGTTTTCTGAAATTTAAATAGCCTCAATTCTGTTGCAGAGTCAAGTTATTTCATGTACCAAATTTTAGTAAAATCGGTCACGTCATTTAGGAGTTATTGAGTCTTAACAATGCATTACTTTAAGCGCCCTCTTTCGGATGTCTTTGGAATTTTTTATAGACTATGTTATCTTGGGCCCAGTCGAACCTTCATACCTAATTTCATTAAAATCGGTCCAGGTTTTAAGGAGTTATTAAAGAGTGCCACGCCAACATACTTCCGCCCACTTTTTTATCTTTGCTTTATATTGGTTGCAGTTGAACCTTCATACCAAATTTCATTGAAATCGGTCCAGGCGTTAAGGAGTTATTGAGTCTTTAAAATGCACTACTTAAAGCGCCCTCCTGCGGAAATCTTTGGAATTTTGTATAGCTTATGTTTGATTTTAGGAGCAGTTGAACCTTCATACCAAATTTCATTGAAATCGGTCCAGGTGTTTACAAGTTATTATAGAGTGCAACGCCCACATTATTCCGCCCACTTTTGTACACCCCCTATGTTCTTTCTCACTATGAAAGGTACTCTGTGTTCAAATTTCAGCTCAATCAGATAAACGGTGCGCGAGCCTATACGGAACAGACAGACAGACAGACAAACATTTGATTTTATATATTAGAAGAAGATTCATTATTATTTTGGAAATTTTATGATATCAATTATTCTGAATTTGTTTTTTTTTTATCATATATATATTAACTTTTTATGAAAATAAAAGCTTGTAGTCAGCACTAATCATTAACAATTTGTAATCTTAATTTAAAAGTAATTTTAAAAGCTTTGCACACATAAACATTCTCAATCTACTGGTTTGGGTAAGCTTATAAAATTGATATTGAATATGCTATGTGTGTATCAGTAACCCAATGTCAATATTGACTGAAATATAGTGTTTTTTTATAATAGTGACATGCCTCTTTGTCGAATTTCGCCCACTTTGTCTTGGTGTTTTCAATAATTCTACCCATTCTAACAATGATTTTTATCACCTTTAAGTCAATATTAAACAGTTTTTTTACACACTGCCACACCCCTTAGTCGAATAACGCCCAATTCCTCGGTAGTCATTTGTAATAATTTTGCCTACGTCTGTACTTCATTTCAGTACCCTAGTGTCAGTATTCGATTAAGTGTTTTCTAATATTGCCACACCTCTTTGTCGAATGACGCCCACTTTATTGACAGTAATTTTTTTGGTATAAGTTTGCCTACCTCTATACTAAATATCAGTACTCTTGTGTCAATATTATTTGAGATAGAGTGTGTTTCAAATATTGCCACACCCCTTTATCAAACAACGCCCACTTTATTGAAATTAATTGTTTTATAATTGTGCCTACCTCTGTAGTAATCTTTATTACTCTAGTGTCAATATTATTCGAGATACAGAGTTTTTCTAACATTGCCACACTTCTATGTCGAATAACGCCCACTTAATTGCCCGTAATTTTTTATAATTGTGCCTACCCTTGCATTTTTGCTGTAAATGTCAGTATCGTAGTGTCAATATTTACTGAGATACAGTGTTTTTCTTATAGTGACACGCCCCTTTATCGAATACCACTCACATAATTGGCAGTAATTTTTTATATATATGCCTACCTCTGTACTAAATTTTAGTATCGTAGTGTCAATAGCATTCGAGATACAGTGTTTTTTTTTTCATATTGCCACACCTCTTCTCGAATAACGCTCATTTTTTTACAAAAATTTGCAGTAATTGTGTCTACCGTTGTAATAAATTTCATTACCCTAGTATCAATATTATTTGAGATACAGTAATTATCTTATATTGCCACACCCTTTTGTCAAATAACGCCTACTTTTTGTATAGTAATTTTCAATAATTGTGCCTACCTCTGTACTTAATTTCAGTACTCTAGTGTCAATTTTATTCGAGAAACAGAGTTTTTACAATATTGCCACACCCTTTTTTCGAATAACGCCCACCTAAGTGGTCGTTATTTTGAATATTTGCACCTGTCCTTGTAATTTTACTGTGAATTTTATTACCCTAGTATCAATATTTACTGAAATACAGTGTTTTTCTTACAGCGACACGCCCCTTTGTCAAATGCCACCCACTTTTATAGACGGGCACCTTCGCGTTGATGGTCTCTATATGTCGACAAAAAATTACAGCAATCGGGCAAGTACTTAAGGAGTAATCGATGTACATACATTCACAAAAAAAAAAAAAACCAACCAACTTGAGAACCTCCTCCTTTTTGAAGTCGGTTAAAAAGTAAAAAGTTTTAAACGAGTACCTTTAAGTTGAATACTTTTTGAAGTTATTTTTGAGTGTTCAAAGTCTTTTCGGAAAAATGTCTTCCTAAAACTTTTCCTATCCTACCATCCATTCACAATAAAAAATTAGTAAGCTTAAAAGCATGTACTTATAACTGGGTCTTGACCCAAGGTCGAGTTTTTATACCCTAAACCTGAAAGGTCAGGGTATATTAACTTTGTGCAAACGTTTGTAACGCATAGAACGAAGCGAGTCCGGTATAGAAAAGTATATATATTCTTGATCAGCGTCACCTCGTGAGTCGAGCTATTCATGTTCGTCCGTCCGTCCGTCCGTCCGTCCGTCTGTCCGTCTGTATGTTGTCCGTATACACAGGATAAGAAGAAGGAGTTGAGATAATTGGATGAAACTTGGTACACATGGTCACATGTACGCCAGGATCTGCACTATTGAATATTTTTGGAATCCGCCTACGGACACGCCTGCCTACCATACAACGCAAAAATTTAAAACTGCATAACTCAGCTCATAATAAGCCTACAACAATAAAATTTGGTGTGTATGTGTTTTATATCAACACAAAGATGTCTTCGAAAAATTGACGTCATCCGCTTACGGACACGCCCACCTCCCATACAACCCAAAAATTTAAAATGCAATAAATAAGCCTGTGTTTAACCTAAAGAGCTTAAATTTGACACACATATTTTTTATAACAAAACAAAGATGGTTTTGAAAAATGGACATCATACGCCCACGGATACGCCTACCTCCCATACAACACGAAAATTTAAAACTGCATAACTCAGCTCGTAATAAGCTTACAACAATACAATTTGATATGTATGTGTTTTACACTAACAAAAAGACGTCTTCGAAAAATGGACGTCATCCGTTCACGGACACACCCACCTCCCATACAACCCAAAAATTGAAAAGGCAATAAATAAGCCTATGTTCAACCTAGAGAGCTAAAAATTTTACAGGTATCTTTTTTATGGCAAGACAAAGATGGTTTTGAAAAATGGACGTCATCCGCCTAAGGACACGCCTACCTCCCATACAACCCAAAAAGTTTAAAACTCAATAAATAAGGTTATGTTTGTCATAGAGAAATTAAATTTGGTATGTATGTATTTTGTATCAAAACTGAGATGTGTTCAAAAATTGGGAGTTATCCGTCCATGAACATGTCCACCTCCCATAGCGAAAGCACAATAAAGGCATTATCTGTTAGCTACAGGAATAAAACTTGGTATTTGTAAATTTTTCAGCAACATTTCAATGCATATGAAATATAGGCTTCATCCGCCCATGGACACGCCCATTTACAATAAAAATTTTTTGTTTTT